>JAPDFI010000004.1:0-600000 GCA_027569585.1 Penicillium silybi | reverse complement strand
TCCCATGCCTTGGAGTGGAGCGGGTAAATTGCAGTGCCATCCGGGGATCCTGACAGGTGCTCGTGCCACTTGCCCCCGCGGGGTATCTCCACTCGTGGGGGTGATAGTATGTCTTGTGCAGGAAGGATTGACCGATATAGTAAATCTGGATTCTGTGACTGAGGGGATGTTAAGTGCGATACGGGGTCGCTGGTCACGTCGATGCTGCGGAAGCCGCATAGGGCTCTTGGGGGACGATGGGTAGGGGCTGGACGAAATTGTGATTGAGTACAGCGCCGGAGCTAGGGACCGCCGCATCGCCCTTCTCCGCCGAAGGAGAATGCTTCTACTTCTGTGACGATCGTAGACAAATCGACAGGATCACCGACAGGATCACCCACAGTGGCGGAGAGAGACTATTGTTGTTAGTATCTAGGCCCAGATACCTAGGATGAAATGGTAAAACTAACCTTATTACCTCAGAAAGTTCAAAAAAAGTCAAATCGACAAAACAAATTGGGGGCCATCAGGAGGCCTGATGGCTCTTCACAATCCGGAGGCGATGTTGATTCCCAGGCTGATGCTAGGCTACGCTTAATCCACCCCATTGGATCAGTTCACTCGGTATGCGAACCGAAAAAGCTGCTACGGCGACAGCTATCAATCGATTGACAACTTGGAAGAGGGTCGCAAATTTTTGATTGTGGAAACAGCTCCGGTCGGGAAATAGTCTGGAGTTCTTTCGACTTCTCTTTTTCTCTGCTCGGAGGATTCATTCAAATATACCTAGAATGAGACGCAAGAACTGGAAAGAGCATTGCCCTTTGATTAACCCCACGAGAACTGGTCTACTTCAGGGCTTTCGAAGAGTATACGTTGGGTTTTTTTAATGCTCAACCGAGTCCGTCCTCAATCAATATTGGGTTCTAGGACACCTGGGTGATCCGAGCAGGCTCCGAAAGAGTTTATTTCCTAAACAGGCTAAAGTGCCTCGGCGTCTGAACTGGCGGGGTGTAAATTCGGGCCGTGATCAGCACGATCGGAGGGGCAATGCACTAGACAAAAAACTAGTTAACCGACGGGGTTTGTCAGCCTTTCAGGAGGCGGTCTCAGGTCAATCTTGAGCATAGTGTAAATCCCAAACTCCGAGAACCCCCCCTGCGTATCTGTTTTGGGCTATAACGCTGGTCTCGATCGCGTTCCAAAGATGAGGTCGAGTGATCTCCAGACGGCCTCATCCCTGCGGTGGGGAGTGGAATTACCATTTCCGCGAAATAAATCAACAAATTGTCTCGTGGGGCTTGGTGCATTGAGAATATTTGTCAAGGAGGGCGCCAATCGGGTTCGATGAGGAGGAGATGGAGGCGAACCGGCAGGCTGGAAGGTGCGATCGGCGCAGATCGGTGATCGCTAACGATCATTCGTTCATCCACATTTCATACACCAATCAAGAAGCTGCTTTCACTCTCTCATTTACCCCTGCAGATTTAGGCTTGCTGCTAGCTTGTCCTGAGAACCGGCGGGGAGCTTTGGCGCCAGTCTTTTACCTCTGTTCGGGTCCATCGAATTTCCCAACATCCAATCCGATCCGTGAATCCCGGCTATTGACAAATTCCTACCGGCGGAATGAATCGCTTATGCAGGAACGGTCGACGGCGCGGCACTAAGGACGAGTCCATTGTGTGATGGGCAAGGCTGCGCTCCCGTTATGCTTTGGACATAAACCGAGTGACTCGCACGTCCTCATTCCCGGAGACGGACATCGTGCAAGCCCTATCACCATTCCTACGACAAGATGCTTCGGCCAATCGGACTCTGGGCCTTCATGGCCGGAGTTGTCTCTGCGAAGACGTGCTACAACATGACCATTCCTGTCTCCGTTACCGCACAAAATGCGGACCTCGGGGGTGTCCAAACGCCCCAGACTAATATGGACGCCACTGCGCTCATCCTGGACGCGAGTCGGCAGGGCGGCAGTGGCACCGAGGGCTTCCTGACCGGCTTCAGGAATGTTTCCGGTCAGTACGAGATCTCGGGCCGGTACTGTATGCCGAGTAACTCCGGCGGCAACGCGCCTACTCTTCAAATCCTGACCCACGGCATGGGCTTTGACAAGTCGTGAGTTTTACCGTTCGTATCTCGATGACATACTAAACTTGGATCGTCAGTTACTGGGACTTGCCTTACAACAACTACAACTACTCCTACGTCGACTATGCCCTCTCCCGCGGCTATCACACTTTCTCATACGACCGTCTGGGTATCGGCATGTCGTCCCATGGCGACGCAAAAAACGAGATTCAACTCCCTCTGGAGCTCGAATCCCTCGCCCAGCTGACTCGCATGCTGCGCAACGGCGCTGTCCACGCAGGCCACAGCCACGGCCATTCCCACCCAAAGCCCGGCAAGATCGTCCACGTCGGGCACTCTTTCGGATCAATTCTGACATACGGCATGTCAGCCACCTACCCCGACCTATCCGACGGTATCGTTCTCACCGGCTACTCGATGAACAACAGCTTCATGCCGATGTTCATGGCCGGTGCAAACCTCCAGCAGGCACGTCTGAACCAGTCTCCCGGTGCCTTCTCAAACCCGGGCCAGAACTACACCGCAGGCTACCTCACCAACGCGGACATGGGCAATAACGAGTACATGTTCCTCTACCCCGGCAACTTCGACACCAGTCTCCTCGAGTACGCGGAGAAGAACAAGCAGCCTCTCACTGTCGGCGAGCTCTTGACTGTTAGCAGTGTCCCTACTGAGAGCAAGTTCACCGGACCCGTTCTTATCGTCACCGGCTCCAACGACGTGCCTTTCTGCGGGGGTGACTGTCTCAACACTGGCGGTGCGAGTGATTCTATTCCTGCTGCTGCGAAGCCGGCTTTCCCCTCTGCCAAGGCGTTCTCTACTGTTATTCAACCCAACACTGCTCATGGTCTCAACCTGCACTACAACGCCCCAGCTGGATACAAGGCGATTGCGGACTTTTTGGAAAGCCAGGGCTTGATGAAGCAGAGCGCTGGGGTGAAATTGGAAATTTCGTTGTAGATCATTTCTCTATGGCGGTCGGGCTTGAGTATCGCGATGAGGCTCCATCCTGGCAGCGGTATTTTAGATTTTTTAATAGACCTTTCACGGTTATGAATTACGTCCAGCACAAAGCTGCAAAAACCAGATATTATCCAGTGCAGATTCACATGATTGATAAGCTGGAAGCACAGGAAACCTCGGAACGAGTGCGCGAGGATCGGCAGATGAGGGGTGGGCATTTGGGCCCAACTTCAAGCCGAAAGCTACCTACCCACTTATGCAGGGGCGAGCTGACCATCGGGTTCCCTTCTGCAATGCTTTATCGCAAATGGCCCTCAAAAATGAATCCTGCAGGCCCTCTCAATCACCGCGTATTCCATGCAAGTCTCAACTATACTCATCACTCATGTAATCACAGATAACAAACCAAAATCCCAAATGGGTATCACGCAAAAACCCAAACCCAAACCCAAACCAACACCAACATGGAAGTGAAACAACCCCACAAAACCCAACCCACTCCCACTCACAACATCCCGCTCAAAACAAGCCCACACAGCAACAAAACCCGAGTCATCCCGTTCGCCCGCTCGCGCCCCGCACCACTCACGTCACCGACATAGTCGACACGCTGAGCATTCAAACAGTACTGCACCTGCTGCGCCTTCTCAGACGAAGTGGAATTGCAAACTGCAGTGCAGGGCTTCGGGTTGGAGTATATCCACATCTGACCCAGGCAGCACGACTCTAGGATGGCGGTCATGTTTCTGTTGTGGTTTGCGGTTTGGTAGAGCGGGACCTCGGTGTAGTCTTTTGCGGTGCCGAGGGATGGGGATGCGTCGCGGAGGTAGTAGCATTCGGGCGGTTGGGTGAATGTTGTGTTGCTGACGTCCATGATGGATTTGGTTTGGGAGCGATCGGGTGCTGTTAACTGGGCTGGGATGTGTGTAGGGCATAGGGGTATACTGTAGTCTCAGAGTGGAGGCAGCTATTTAAACTCCCTCGAACCCCTCAAACACTGAGGCTGAGGGTCTGCCAAGGCGCTATGGATGCTTCGCCGACTACGGCTTACGGTGGCTGAAGCCACATTTCCGTCAGCCAAGGATGTTGTGAGTTATTCGAGTGCGATATGTATGTGATGGCCGGGTCTGCTCAGATTATCAGTCGCGAACCAGGTGTCACGATGTGTCGAAAAGACTAGACTGGGCCGGCTACACAATGCCGATACTGACAGGGAACTGCCGGCCTTCATGCCATCTAGATTTGTCTAGACATTAAATAAGAGGCTCAATCATGGGATATAGAGCACCACTCGATCTACAGTTTCACCGCCGCATTGTTGCGCCTCCACATCTTCTTGCGCCGCTCATGACCTGCATCGAAGTCGTCCACCCACTTCTGCTCAAATACGGGGAGTGGCCGGCCAATACCATCGCGTGGTTCGCCGGCAAGGAGGCGCATCTCCTCGAAATAAGCTTTGAACTCGGGGTTGATAACCGTAAACGCGGGCCCGTCACCTCTCTGCGCGATGCGATCCGTCTCCCACTTCTCCTGCTCAGCAATACTGGGCAGAGTGGCCCTGCCAGCGAGCACCCGTGCAGCGGCGACAGCCTGCCACTCGAAGACCTTGAAGGTGAGACCGGCACCGACCTGTGTCCTAGTTAGCGTCATTTCAGTCGAGGCATTGATGGGATGACGTACGGCTCCAACAAACACCAGGCTGGGATCATGGCGGTAAAAGACATGCTGGTACAGATCTGGAACGCGGTTGTTCCGTGTTTGCACTCCGGGTAGGAAGGGCAGTGTCCAAGTGAAGCCGGTTCCAAAGAGGATGTTATCCACGCCAGTCTCGGAGGACCCGTCTTCGAAGTGAACGGTTCGATCTTCGACTGTGATATGTGAAATGGGAGGCCGTTCTTGAATCATCGGGTGCTTGAACGCCTCGTTGCCGAAATACACGTTGTAGCGACCGCGGGTCACGGCGTGAATGGGTGATTGGGCGGTGCCAACTAGGCTGACTGCTGTATCGGCGGCTGAAACTGACGCCCCGACTGTGATGACTTTCTGCACAGGGTTATTATGGGTCAAATATCAAGGCGACGATTTCAGAAATACCTTGTCACGGTACTTCTCGGGTCCACGGTAATGCTTGGTATGCTCGATGCTGCCCGGATAACGCTCTGCGAACTCTTTCAAGCCTGGGATGGCAGGGATATACGGCACTGCATAGTGGCCGGAAGCTACCACGAGTGCGTCGAACTCTTCAGTCCACCAGTAGTCAGATTGACTACCATTGTGGTTTTCAGTACGTCGAAGAGTGAGAACCCATTTCGGGCTGCTAGGCCTCTTGATCGCCCGTTCGACTGTAGTGTTGTACTGAACAAGTCCAGCATGGCCCTTTTTCGTGAAAAGGTCCTCGATATACTGCCTGATGACAGAATGATGCCGGAACGGCGTATCCTCGCCGTGGCGCTCAATTGACCACTGCGACCGAACCGTGGGGATCGGCTCCTGGGAATACGACATGGCGCCTGCGTCCACGTTCGTCTCCAGACCAGGATAGACGGGTGAATCAGTGAAGCGATCCTGTCGCACCACTGGTGTGCGAGCTGGAAGCTGCTCAGGGATCTTCAATGGCGGATCTGCCGTGCGTGCTGCCAACCCATCAAGGTCGAATTTTTGCGGTGGCGCATCATCTCTCGACACCCTGCAGTCGTCAGGATTTATATGGTAATACGCTCGCGCAGACTTACCAGCATCCACCTGCTCTCTCCTGCCTTTCAAAAACACGAACATCGAACATCTTCTCCTGCATCAACGCATCGACAGCGATGGCACCCGAAGGCCCAGCTCCAATGACGGCCACAGTCTTGATAGGCATGGTATATAGATATGCACACAGTACAACGACAAAGAAACGTCGGATTAAAGTTGCCGCCGGCTTCTTTTCAACAACTGCAAGTTCTCTCGGCCGAGCCTTGGAGGATATCTTATCTGGGGAGGTAAAGTTAGACTTCGTCACGCAATCCGGGCTTCTTTTGCGCAAGTACAAATGACGCCAGCCAATCGATCCCCGCTTACACGTGAACAGTTGGTGTCTGTGCTTTGCAATTGATGAACTGCACCGTGTCTGGGTATATTTTTTCTCCAATGCCCCGGATTTTCAAAAGCCGAGATTCGGCTTCTGATTTGCAAATTCATTCTTTGTTCCTGGAGCCGCCCCAGCCGTGGATTTGATTGGATGCTGACTTGTGGGGCTCAACAGGAACCGCCACTCGTTGCCAGCAGCAGATGTTGCGTGATGTGCAGGCCCAGGTACGTTGAGTGACGGTCTCTCGAAGAGATGTGAGGCTCCAGCGAAAGGATTGTAAATCACTAACCCAAGGCAGAAGATGTCAGTGAGGATCCTAGTACCATCATTACATTTGTTACTAAACGTGGGTCATGTGATAAATTAGGATAGTGATTGTATACTTGACAATACAGGCAGATTGATACCGCGGAGCTATCCTTTAGAGAGAGAGTGTGTGTGTGTGTGTTGCATTATCGCCAAATATAGCTCCCGTCCCGGGGCTCTTCCCGGGTCGCTAACGGCCGTGAGGCCGGAAAATGAGTAGTTTTACATCGTCTTTATCCTACAAATCAAATATTGCCCCCTTTTAAGCGGTCGTCAAAAGGTACGCTTTATAAATATTAGTGTGACTTGGCAGTCAAGTTTCGAGAAAGAATCAAAGAGAGTGGGTGGTGACACCAGTTACGGGACGCCATTCTTTGACCTCGTAGATTTGCTGCTTGTCCTTCTTCCTTTATTTCCGAGTGAAATTTACAGGAAGTTCTTCTAACTTGAGGTTCTAACTTCCGTTTCTTTGCCCCAGTTCATGGAACCCTCCAGGTTTAAATAAACCCTCTTTCCTAACACTTTTTTCTTTTTCTAACCCTCTTTCCATTCCTCCTCCTTTATCGAATACCGTCTAGAGCCTTACTGTTCCAACTCTCTGTCTTTACTGAAATCTCTCATCTCAATATGCCCAACAAAAGAACGAGGCCAGTGCCACCATTCACAGAGGAAGATTTCAAGGTCATCCTCCCAAAGCCCTACAAAAGATACGTGCGGAACGGACCGCCTATCACGGATCACAAAGATGTGCCAAAAGACTGGGAATCCGAAGATGCCGTATCGACGAACAGTAAGGCTTACTACCTAATCCATCGGGGATAAAAGGTGATAATAAATCCCTAGGGATGTCGATGCGGTCATTCAAAGATGCCACGATAGAATTGCCGATGGTATTCTGACGAAGATCTGGGAAGACAAGTTGGAGATCTACACGGACTTCAAAGCTGCCGAAGAACGAGTTCTTGCCTCTGAACCTTCCGGGCTTTCCCGCGAGGTCGTGGTACGCTTGAAAAACCTGGAATTTGTCAGGGAGCATATCGTGAAAACCGGAGATCCACACCAGCAGCTGGTCAATGTGGACGCCCTGATCCAGCACTATCGGTCTGGCGAGCTGGTTTGGCATGAAAACAAGGTCACCTACTGGTCGAACGGAAAGCCTATTTGTGAAGGTCCTGTTGACTTTGACTGGGAAGATGTTGACAAATACAATGAACTATGTGGAGGGGTCTCTTTTTGGGTTGAAGGGGTACGTCGTCCTACATAGGTGGTTATCAATATGCCTCAGAGGTATTGACTCTTTTATTCATAGCTGAATGGCCCTGGGACGGTGCAACGCCAGGCATTTCGGAATCCAGGTGCTTGGAAAGCGGTAGATGCCGATCCTGGAACCGAGAGCTTACATGAAGTATGAGTTAACTTTCATAATGCCTCCTAAGGTTTGCTAGGCTGTTCCAAGACACTTCCTAATTCGTTGTGAATTGCAGCACGTACAAATGTTTTTCTCAGTTCCAGGCGTGGATAAGAGTCAGGGGAATTTTATCGCTCGGAATTTTTTTGACGACACTGGATCCGATCTTCCGTGTATCTTCTTTAGTGATCTCCAGGCTCTGGTAGAAAAAGTAGGGAGGAAAGCTCCATTTTTATGCTACTTGGTTGCGAGCACTGCCGCCGGAGAGGTAGTGAACATTACCTGCAAGATTGAGTGGAACCTACAGACAGATATGGGTGGAGGGCACATTGAATTTATGCGGCCATGGACAGGTTGAGTCCCCGTACAAACCTGCGTGGAGGAAGCGTGGACACGGCCAAGCGATTCCCGGCTTGGGGTTCTGTGGTTCCGACGAATGTTCTATGTCGCAAGCGCCCCTTACACCGCCGTTGGGCCCGACCCGAACCAAGGAAAATTATATATAACCGAGACGAGGGAGGGATTGACTAAGATACTGCCGAGGCTCAATGTTGAATTGGCAAAACCACTGGGAGATGTTGGCCCTTGGCCATGGCAAAATGTGCTCCGTCTGCCACTACCGCAGTTCAACAATTTACTGTACAAACAAGGTCTAATAGGTCCGCTAGGTCAAGTAATTCCAAAGGTTGTACCAGGTTCAGCAGGAGCAGCAAGCCAGATGGAGGTGTACAGAGTTGATTGAAACATCATGTTTTTGTTGAAAGATGCCTATGTTTGCCTTTTCCGAGGCATCATCTTTCGGTCGGCTTGTCTTTCCTCCGAGGAAGGCCACCAACACTTTCTCTGTTTGTCACTGAATCTTTCTTTGTTCTAAACGCCATTTTGATATTACGTCAAGAGGGGTTTGATTTGTATGTGTTCCGCACAGAAAATTGTTCCAAGGGGAAATGGTATAAATATCCACTCGAGAACCGTGATAAAATAGTTAGACAAGAATTTCGAGTTTTCTCTACTCATGCTCTTCATCTCCATCGTCTTCAGTAATCTCTTCTCTCAACAGTTTTCGTTTCCAGCACATCAATTCGCAGCCGCTGTCTTCATCTAGTCTATACACTCATTTAGTGCTGACAGAGTCACCTAGACCTACCTGTTTCATATGATCGTTCTTATGTATAGAAGTTATTTATATTCAAAATTGACAAATCAGACGCCCTTCTGCCCTTTCATCTTAGACTAAAATAAACTAGCAGACGGCAAAAAGACCTCCAGAAACGGCCGTAAGTGAGGCCGTTTTAAGCCGTCAATCTGCCAAACTTCCTGCCACGCACCTCGAAATCCGGCCACGCCCACCCATTCCTCCCTCCTCTGGGACTATGGCCTGCATCCGCTGAGGCTGCAGCCTGTGCATCCTCTTCCCCACCCACACCCGCCTGGCCGCAGCCTGCGGCCTGCGGCCTCAGGGACCGGAGCGGCACAACATGTGTCAATCCTGGTTCCTATGTGTACTCTCCTGCCAGCATTTTCATTCTGGCTAAGAGATGCGGTTTCCGAGAAGGGGTTATTTAAATGGAAGTTTCTTCCCCGGCCTTCGTTATTATCCACGCTGGCTACCAACCCAACATTTCCTTCCACTTGCACGCCCTTAAATAATTCTTTCTACCCATTCCACCACAACATGGGCCGCTCTCGACGACAGGCCGGGTCAGAATCGTATGACGATGATTCATAGGCTGGAGAAGATAGCTCCAAAGACAGCAGCGACGACCAGTACGATACCGACCCGACAGAGCCTGATTTCGACGAGGATCAGCTCACAGATGCTGGGGATGTTGCGCAACTTTTTGCAGACAATGAACATTCTCCCGAATATTACCTGCAGCAACTCGCAGACTTTGACGAGTCTGTGTATATAAAGGAGGATTATAGCAAAGGCACCACTGTCCTTCTTGACCAGGTCGAGTCTCGTTGGAAACAGTACGTCTCATTTCTCTGTTGAGCTCTTCCCTCTTTTCATCATTTGTCTAAACCCTGTCAGATTTTGTACATCTCTCCGCAAAGATCCTAAATAAGAATTCCGGAAGATATCTATTGCCATCATGCATACATTTCTCGACTGGGCCTTGAATTTGCGACGGGGCAAAAATGGAAGACGGCTGCCTAGAATTAAACGAAAAAGCTCACTGGAGACGGTTTAGAAAGACTTTCGACTCGTTTTCGAAAGAGCAACATTAGAAAAGATCGGAAAACAGATGAATCGACAGATACGCCGGGTAAGAAACGATCACCTCTCAGTCTCTAAAGCTTCCTTCTTTATGGTGTGGACAGCTCTGATTGATGTTACAGGTGATCCGCAAGTTAGCTCGAAAGCATAAACTGTCTTAGAAAGGCCGCGAAAAGTCCACTATGTTTGTGGAAGACTTGACTATGGTCGTGGAAACGGCCATCAGTACGACGAAGAAAAAATTTAGACACAGTCGGCATCGCATCGAGCTTTACCTTGTCCTACAATTGGCTGGTCTCACAGCCAATCGCCCCCAGGCAGTGCTGAGCTTACGGTATCGCCATATCAGAGTCAGTCTGCTCCGAGATCCGCAAGGCGGCCCTCACAGAATCTTGATCGAATTCAAATTTAAATACACCAAGGGATTTCTTGGCTCCAAGGACGAGTAAGCACATTGATATTGGGGAGTTTTAATATTGCCATAGCCCGCTAACTGTCGCACAGAAATACATATATCCTGCCGGAGATTATTTTTGACCCTTCACTTATTCTCAGTCCCCATGTCTTCTTGCTAGGGCTACTTTTTGCGGACCGTGCCTTCAAGAGAGTTGAAGGTGAGGAGCATAGCGATGTCCTGAAATTATCTCCAGAGCCAAATTTTGGATCCACCGACCAAGAGGAAGCAGGCCGATGGCCCACAGATGAACATCACCAATGTTATGCCTGGGGCGGCCGCGCCTCCGCCCAAGAAGCTTGAAATTGCAGGGCATCGGGATGCCACTATAGAACGATACCGTGATTCTCCCTCTTGGGCGCCTATTTGAGGCGCAGGAGGAGATCAGGTTTTGGTGACACATAAGATTCCACCAGGCATAACGCATCAATGGCTTAGCGTGGTGGGCCAATGCAAGAATTGGAGGCAGAATAGTGCCCTACACCAGGCAGCACGGAATATGTAATGGTTTCGGGCCAGCGGTCATAGGCTATTATGGGTATTTGTTGGGAATTCCAGTAGAAAACGAATGCACCTCTGACTCAATTATCATTCATTCCTGGGGGTTCTCTATCGAGATAAGTGACCCTCCGCGCTCTTCCGTTTTTCCTACACCTGATTTATGCACAAACTGATGACTCTACCAAAGGGCAGCCCATCCGTGTCTCCAGTATACCACTCCCTCCGTAAGAAGCCCGTTACCTCTCCAAAATGTTCCTTGGGTCCAAATCCGGCGAATACGGCGCGAGAAGGAGAAGCTCCACCCCAGCAGCAGAACAAGTCTCTCTTAGTTTCCATTTTCTGTGGAAAGTTGCGTTGTCATGACAAGGACGGACGTGGCCTGTGGGGATTTTCCGCAATGACGAAGCAACTGCCCGATGAAGTCCACAAATATGGCATGATCAGTCGAGCCCTGGAAAACACGCCGTAACATAACCCCATCTTGGGTGTATGCTGAAATGAACGGGTGCCTGACTTCGCGCTTGAAGTCTGCGACGTGGACTGGCGTGGTTCCTATTGGAGCCCAACCCTTCCGTCGTTGCGCCATAGAAAAATGACATCCAGACTCTTCAATGAAGACTGAGTGATACGACTTAAACTTGGAGAGCTTGTAATGATGGTGGAGCCGGGAGTTCCGTTGGTTCGTAACCCGGCGTGTTGCTTTATTGGGCCGCCTGGTCGACTGTGATATTGCCTTGTCCCGGAGAAATGGCAACATGTCTGCACGGTACATGCATGGATTTTTATTCAGCTCGTCGCGTGATGCATCTAGCATAGACGGCGTGATGCTCGAACGGCGACCGGTTCTGTTGAGGGGCGGTCGCGTGGTTCCGAATCGACGTACGTTCGCACGAATTCTACGGACAGCGCGCTCGCTGCATTCGAACCTTCATAGATATCTTACGTGTCGGTTTCTCGGCTAAAGTAAAGACTGAATCTGCTTATGTTTAGTACTGAATAACTGCCGTGCCATCAATACGCATTAAAAGAGCCTGTCCTGGCGTGAGGGTGGTAAATGGACAAGAAGAGCGGGAAATCCCAAGAAAGTCGACGGCTTACTCACAGTAAATACACGGTACAGTAAAAGACGAATTGGGTGTCGATGACTTTTTAGTTAACCTTTATAAGGAGTGTGGGGCAACTCTGTGGCTTGTATAGCTTGCGGGCTGGGCCTGGAGCAGGGGGTACGTGGGGGGCATTCCCTAACACAGGCAAAACTGGCCGTTGAGACCCATTGCTTGTACCTACCCTCACGCCAACGGCGACTTGTGGCCCATCTGGGTGGCTCATCCCCAAGCCGTTCTTTCCCTTCTTTCTTCTTTCTTCCTTCCTTCCTTTCTTTCTTTCTTTCTTTCATTCTTCGTCCATCAAGCCAGAGTTGGCCGTACAGTAACATCCACAACCATGGCGCCGCAACTGGATGCAGCACGGCTTATTTTGGTCAAAACCTTACGCCAAGAAAAACTTTCAAAAGCCTCGTGCAGCCTGCGCGCAGTCCAGCGAATCCGTCTAGAGAAAGAGCAATCCGAAATGCCTGGCCCAATAACCTCGCCTTGGCCGTCGTAGCTGGATTACACCGCCCATTCAGAAAGCTCTCCGTAGTGAGCTAACCAAATGACCGGATATATACCGGTGCGATATGGCGGATTTCATCTATCGTAGATTTGGCAATAGGGTGTCAGAAAGACCAATGGGTCGTACATTACAATGATGGGGTGGACAACAAGAACAATCCATCGCATCGCACAGCAACAGGATGCCGACATTCGAGATCACCATCTACATAGGATATACAAGTAAAAGCCCTACTAACTTGTCTTCGTTGATGAGTCTGGCTGCGATAGAAGGGTTGGATACCGGCGCTGGCGGTGTCCTCCAAAGGGAACCTCCCCCGTCCAGGTTACAAAGTTCGGTCGCGGGAAGAGACGGCATATCCTCCCGGCATACACACAAGACGCCATCGTTCTGAGACGAGCGTACCAAGGATCAACAGACAGTGATCTATTTGAAGACTTCATAGCGAATTGGTGTATCATTGTAGTATATTCCCAGCGCCAAAGTCCGTAATCGTGATGGACAATGCTTCTTGGCACCACTTAAAGAAGATCCAACAGTTGTGCGAAGAGGCAGGTCTGAGATGGAGTTTCTATCACCACACTTGCCAGATTTTAACCCTACAGATGGATTGGAGACGGCATTGAAGCAAAGTGTTCCGGGGAAACGCCACTTCCCTTCACTTTTCATCACAGAATCCAACTCCCATGACACGAGGGACTCGGGCAATCTTCGGCACACATATGGCCACTCGAGACGTTGCTTGTCATGGTCTCCATTAGTTTCAAACTTCTTGAGTACATAGCAGAATGCTTGCCAAAAAAAAAGTAGCCCCCCTACAAAAGGAAGAGGTGGGAGGTGAGTGTACCACTTCCGAATGTTATCCGCAACACATTTCAGTCTTCCTCAGGGCCAGCTGTCCCCGCAACTGTCATATGAAGTGCTGCCGACGCCTTCCCAACGCCGCGACGGCCACCAGCCCTCCAGTCCCGCACGAACGCGCCGCGCCATTTGGTCTCCGGGTTGTCAACCCCCAGAACACGCTCGCTGACGGCAAAACAAGCCTCCATGAGGATGAGTGCTTCATCATGCTTGCTACGGTCAGCCAGAGTGATGGCCAAATTGTTCATGCTGGCAAGTGTATTGGGGTGTTCCTTGCCCAGCGCTGCTTCCCGTAACTTAAGCGTCTCCCGTTCAATCTCTTCCGCCTGCTCGTACTTAGCCTGGCGTGAGAGCGCGAAGGCTAGGTTGTTGGCGCTGACTAGCGTCATGGGGTGATCTACTCCAAGCACTATCTTGCGCAACGCGAGTGTAGGCTTCTCGATCTGTTCGGCCTCGTAGTACCTGTGTTGTTGCGACAGGGTGAACGCAAAGATGCTTGCGCACTTGAGAGTGTCAGGGTGTCTGTCTCCAAGCTCTCTCTTGAAGGACTCGAGCACTGGCTGCCCCATGCCTTCGGCTTCCTCAAATCGCTTGAGGTGTGTAAGTGCGCGGAAATGATCTCTCCTAGCGCAAAGAGTCTGAGGGTGGTCTCTTCCCAGAGTTTTCTCGTTGAGTGACATTGTTTGCCGGAGAACCTGTTCAGCCTCTTCAAGCTTTTCTTGCTCTAGAAGCATGAGGCCGACTTCGTGCATACAACTGAGCGAGTCTTGGTGCTCCAACCCAACTCGCTCCTCTAGGAGCCGCTGCGCTTGTCGAAACGCATGTTCAGCTTCCAGAAATCTTCCTAGGGTATACAAGCAACTCCCGATTCTTGACTGCAGCAACGCCTCGGCCGGATGGTTCCCGCGCTGTTCTCTGAAATGCAGAAAGTGGTACACATGTGGGAGGTAGCGAATCCAGATACTGCGGTTGCTGTGCTCAGGTTTGGGGAACTCTGCCGACAGCCGCTCCAAGACCTTGATTGTCCACTGCTGAAACTGAGCCTCCAGCTCTCCCGTGCCTCCTCGCAGCCAGCTCATCATGGCTAACCTCACCAGACGATGCAGGTCGAAAGATTGCTCTTCTCCACGTTGAGTGATGAAGGCATAGGCTTTGAGAGTGCCGATGGCTTCTGCGACCTCGATCTTCCTTGCTGGTGGGAGGAGGGAGAGGGGGATATCCTTGTCGGTCAAGAAGCACATGAACTTGAGAAAATCAGCTGCCAACTGATTATGCGTCTCTATTTGCCGGAAGGAAATCAGCCATGTTGTTGCCACAGGATTCTTTGTTGTTTTGTAGCGCTGTCGGTCCTCAAAGTCTCTGCTCAGCAGGTTGATGAGGTCATCTTCGCTAGCTAGGCACACATCGAGGTACTCGGCCGTCGTCAGCTGCTTCTTGGCTATGAGCGCAGACGCTTGGCGAATCGCCAACGGGAGATTTTCAAGGAAGTCTAGCAACTTATTGGTGCTCTCCATGTCTTCAACCTGGCTCTCCTTCAATGCTATCCTCAAAAGCTTGAGGGACTCTTCTCGCTGCATCTCCTCGACCTTGATAATATTGCACTCTGGAGTATCCAGGTCCACAGACACTTCGTGATTCCTTGTCGTGAAGATGATGGAGCCGCTCAAGCTAAATGGAAGGTAGCAAAGTAAAGGTTTACCTTGGGTATCACTGGCCGCCCGCGTTTCTGAGTGGCCACAGAGGAAGTCCGGATCGTCAGCATTATCAACAATGAGGAGCCACTTGCCAGCGCTTTGCTGACTGAGTGCTGTCTGAACCAGTGTCTTTGTGTCTGTGTCATCGGAATTCATGCCATCAAGTCTGAGGAGAGATCCAATCTCACGGTATGCATTCTCGAAGTTGGACCGGTCAATAGCCGGCACCCAGAAGACAGAGCAGTCATCATGCTGGTCACGAATGCGAAACGCAGTCTCGAGGGCAATCTGCGTTTTGCCGACGCCACCAAGGCCCTCGAGGACGACCCTTTGGCAGTCATCAGGTACGGCGTCAGGGGAGACTCTTGCAAGAAGACGGTCCAAAATAGCATCACGGCCCACGAAGCTGATATTGCGTCCGAACGGCACCATCCAATGGCGCTTCTTCTGTATGCCCTGAGCTGCGACACCAGCACTTCGGCGTCCGGCTACCCTTTCAGGAACTTCTTTCATTCGTCCAATCTCAGCTTGTCTTGCAACAAACCGGGTGACTTCGGAGATCCTGGATATATTGACGGGAAGCTCGAAAGCGGTTGGCTTTGGATTAGGGTTTCTGAGATATCCATTAGTAAGCTATGAGCATGGGATTGTATCCTATCCCATCTGGTAACACGAGAGCTCACCTCTGTGCCTCTTCGATAGACATATGGAAAAACAACTGTCTTGCATAGGCTGCTGCGACGGCCGCCGCGTACCCGTGCCACATGTCGTTCTTGTGGGAGTCGCAGTAGTCAGAGATACCTCGGATAACCATGCATGGGAAATCAGTAAGCGCTCCTGCTGCTTCCATCTCAAAGCATAGCACCCCATATTCCTGCGCTAGGTCGTCCCTCTTCTTGGCATCCTTGATCACCAACTCCCCAGACGCTATTGTGCCTCTATGTACGACGACAAAGGACTCTTGGTCATCATCTATTGGTCGTTCGATACGCTGCTTCGGGTCACAGGCATCCTTACATGGCACCCCTTCTTGCCGATGTTCATAGTCCCGTTGGTAGAGATAATCATTCGCAGCACCAGGATACTTGAACCGAAGAAGAGTTCGACGGCTAGTTTGGATTCTCAGCGTGTTCTCCCAAATAGGATCATGATCTATCCGTTGACGCCGTACAGCTACCTCTCGTGCAGCGTTCAGGAGGGCTGTTGGAGGAGGTGCGAGGGTCCCTTTGCGTTCAAACTGGCCTAACCTCGCTTTTCCATAATCGTATTGTACTGCCCCAGAGTGTATGCCTGTCGGTTCACTAACCACCACATGCCCTAGACGGATCATTCCATGGTCTGTCTTTACTGGCACACCGCCCCCAATCCCAACTAACAGGCCGTATTTTAGATTTGGGAATGTCATCTTCATCTGGGCGACAACAGTGGCTGCGGGGCAGTTCCCCGCCTTAGGGAGACCGGCGATAACGACATTATGGTTGTTAATGCTGCCGAGGTTATAAAAATTTGTGTCGCTGCTCGCTTGCGGCAGAGAGTCGTGCTCCTCATCCAACATCTCCATCGCAGCGATCTGTTCCACCTCCAATGCGCAGATCCATCCCACCCTATAGTCATCGTGGCTCAACCTTCTTAGTGGCATCTTCGGTCGTACAGGCTGTAGGCAGGCTTTAGGTGAAGGGTCGTGTCCCTGGTGGTCAGGATTAATAGGGTTTTTAGGAGCAGCAGGTGAACTGCTGTTTAAGTTGATCGGAAAACCGACTCAAAGACTGTGATGTTGTGAAATGTGATAAACCCCGCAGACGAAAGAGGGGTAGCACCGAAGCGCCAGCCTTGTCCACCTGGAGTGCATATGGCCGGCCAACCAGATACCTCGACAAGTGGCAGTTGAATGCAAGGATGACCAACTACATCGGCTATTCTGTGATATCAGCGAGTCATATGCTAGCCAAGAGCATCTGCGTCCGTTGTCGGATGAAGCGAGAAGATTTGAATCCATTTGTCCACTTGTTATACAATTACAGGAACGTCGAAACTTCTGGCATGTTGTTCTTGGCGGTACATCATAACGGCGAAAACGGTATTGGATGTGGTAGATTATGAATTCGTAGAAAGCCCTGGGTCGACACGAGACCTTTTCTCATTGAATGTAAAGGTCTGCCAGGCTAAAGAAAGGCCTTGGGAACTATTATTGTCAAAGAAAATCAAAAAGCAGAAAATGCTTCGCATTGCGCTGCCATATGAATTGAGCTAAGCGCTTCCAGTTAATTAAATCTGTAAAAAGTATTTACCTTTGTTGGTATCACCAGCTAGGTACTGTGTACACAGTTTAGTGGACAGCATGTATGCTTGAAAAGCGAAAGTCAATTGATTCATGTAGATCGATGTAGATAGTCAGTCTCGTTGCAAAACATCCCTAGATCCTCTTCGCTGGCCCTCGGCAGTCACACCACCGGAGCCGCAGCCCGGTGCAAGCGTACACCAAGCAAGGGATGATGTCCCTCAGAGAAGGATATATCCCGACAACCTTGATAGAACCTATTACCATTCTATGAGCGGTGTCCATGGTCAATTCCTTGTCATTTAACAGACGGGAGTTCGGAAGTCACTTTTCATGTGGAATATTTTTTTTCATCGCTTAAACCTTGACTTTTCATAAGTGTACTTTAGATCGGGGCATGAGAGATTCAAACGTGGCTACTGCATTTTTCCTTATCGTGACAATCCGCATTAGCGCACGAGATAAACTATGGCAGGGGAATATCCAGGTTCAGAAATCTCCGATCCCTCTCGGATTATTTGCGAATCCATCTGTGTATCGCCCCAGTTTTGATGTCGGACCAACGGCCGATGCATCCATTTCATTCCACGTAAATAACACTCGAGACCAATAAATTAGCTCTGAACTTCCCGGAAGCCTCCAAGCTTCTTCTTGTATTCCGAGCACAAAGAATTTGCGGTTGACCCGTTATCTTCCATTCTTCCGATGGAGACCTTCCGTGAACCCAAGATCTTGCAAGCGCTACAATCGGCGCCCATTGATGACTTCAAAGCACATAAGCTTGGAGGAGGTCAAAAATCTTCTAGTGATACGCTTCCCTTTTATGATCATTATGTGAGAATGTTATGGCTGCTGCCCGATGAAGTGTGCGACACCCTGCTGTCTGGATGGATAGAAGTGATAAATGCGAAAAGAAGCTCCTATGAACTGTGTTATCACTGGTGGCCGTCTTTTCTAGCTGCTTGCAGAATGTCTTCTCAGTTACACAAACCTGGTAAGTAGAACCCTGGAGTTGTGGAGTGTTTAGAGGTGCTAACAAGTACAAGTAAAGGTTGAACTTCTGCGGGTGTTGATCTGCAATATGGTCTGCGACGGAGCTATTATCAACGAGCTCTGCGATGTAATGAATCAAATTACTGTTTATGGGAATTCTCAATGGTGCTGGGAGATCCTCACCGGGGTTCTGCTTATTCGACGAGGCGAAATTGCCTGTACGTTGGGCTCCGCCCGACGCGAACTTGTGAATGATGACGGTGCGGGCCCCCCCCCCCCCAAAAAAGCTAGTCATTGACGGAGGTCACTCAGCAACAGAAAAATACTTTTAGTACTATTGATCGCAGGAAAAAGAGGCCTTCTAACAGACAAGCAGGAACACAGCGAGTTGAGTCACTAGGTATGTCGGCCGTATTTACACCGAACCTGAACTCAATCGACGATTTGGGTGCCCATCACAGCATATACTGTCCCGGAATACATGTTTGGTGTATAAATGTGGTTCATGAACCGCATCGTGTGTTGCAGGTTGATTTACGACGTGATTTTTTGATCGAATGGCAGGGCTTTGGCTTACGCGGTCAACCACAGTAAGATACCGACGCTAACTGTGGTCCAAATGATACATCTAGTCCTAACATGTAACGGATCGAAGACAGAGTCATGCTTCTCCAACAGCTACTCTGCGGGAAGTTAGTGGAATATTCCAAGGACACCTTAGAGGCAGAGACACAGAACATGCCGCGTCTTCATAATTCACCTCCATACCGAGATAACCTGACGAAGATCCTCGACGTTTTCCACAATCGACAAACACACTCCAAGAAGACTCTGAACGGGACCTTGCAGGCTTGCAAGTTCGGTAAGAAATTGCCTCGGCCACTAGATGCTGTCGTGGAGGCATACCGTAATCCCATATTATCTTTACTCTCTTGCTCTCCTAACGACTCACGCCTAGTTCAACCGGCAACATCAATCAGGCAAATCGTCGACGTAAAACCGAGTTTCTCCGCGCCTTTGGCAGACTTGACTTACGATTTCTTTGTTGAATGGCAGCTATATTCTCCAAGGAGAGCCGCAGTAAGCATCGAGCAGAGCCGAGAAGGAAAAATCTGACAGACACAAGACACACTGCAGTTACTACCCATTGTGCCTTCCGTAGAGGGTTACTCGTGCCTTTGGACTGGCAAACACCTACTCAGTTGCAGGAACCCTTAGTAGGCCGACACATACGGAAGGATGCACGGATGGGATGCTTGAAGCTTGTTATCGCATACGAGTAAGTGTTCCTGGACCTTCTTTTTCATTGTAATGCATCACTGACGCAAAAGGCTGTGTAGCCGATCACCGTCCAACACATCAGTGAATGCTCTCTCTTATTTGTAGGCGCATTCTCTTCGTTAATTTAGAGCTTGGCTAAACCCAGAAAGGTATTTTCAATCAGGATGGCAATCCCGCCGCTAATTGGTCCTATAAGGTCTGTGGTGGCAGGAGGATGGGAGGATATTCCCAGAATTATTGCGGAAACCGAGATCCAGTATTGGACGAGTGCCGCATCGGTGCCGACACAGTTGGCTGTGGCATCAGGTGCATCGGACATCTACGACACTGAAACAAATTTCGAAATATAGAACATGTATGCTCTTCCCGAAGACAGCCCAATACCGTACCGACGGTACCGAAGACACATACAATCGGGATCTCGGAGGCCACTACCACGATGGGAAGGGTTGAAGAGCGCTCATGGTTTTTGGGTAGAAAAGTACAGCGTCCCACCATGCTGTTTACTGAGATGTGTTAGACGACAACGGGATAGTTGTTCCGAACGAGGTCGAGTTTGCTTTTAGGTTTTATATGTCTCAGAGTGGAAGGTTTATTCATTCTATGAGTAAGCTGTCCTGATTCCAGACGACTTAGCTAAGCACGTAAATTTGTTACTGTGTCACCCACCTTGGTGAGCAATATCCGCTAATTATGAGTATCCTATTATTAATGTTGATAGTAGTGGGCCCGTATGTACGCACGAGGAAGACAATTGCAGCTGCGTTTGCAAGATACGCATATTCCCCTAGAACGAGAGCTTCAACACATGAGTACGCCATCGCCCACTGCCCGATGGATGTGCAACAAGACCCATTCATTATTTCTTCTTAACACTGCTCACGAGAATTTGCAAATCCAAGGTCAGATTCATTCTTTCGATATAGATAATATAGATAAAGGAAAATCAAAGTATCGAGTTGATACCGAAGCCGCATCCCAGGCGGGGCCCAGGCCCCTATCTGTTGAGTGTAATAAGAGAAATGGGAGTAATGATGAGGGAAAAATGGAAGAGGGAGAAAAGTATGAGCAGTGTAAACTCGTAATTCTTGTCTAATTCTTTCAACTGCGTTCTCAAGGGGATATTTATGCCATTTCCCTCGAGAACACTTTTCTGTGCGGAACGCATACAAACTAATTTCAAACTTGGTTCCACGACAGCTTGTGTCGGGAACGTACAAACAAAACACGGAGCAAACGCAGGAGTTTCGGGAGCTTGCCAGAGTCTCGGGAAACTGCCTGAGACTCGAGACACTGACTGCTTAGGCCTCTTTCGGAGAAATGATTGACCGACCGAAATATGATGCCTTATAGAAAAGGCCACCAAATGCATCTTTCTTCAACACTATCTACGATGGACAAGGCAAGTTGGTGTTGAGAAGAAATGACATGAGACGCAACTTGTCCCCCTAATACTTGATTTTGACTCTAGGATCACACCGTGAACATTGTCCGTCCGGATGAGGAAAGAAGTGAACGAGGTAGGTTGTGTCGTGGCAGATCGACCCATAGTCATTATTCTTGTCATTTGCATCTAATGATAGTCATATCTCTAAGGAGCTTCTTCCCCGCGGTCTGCGCATGGATTTTCCGGCACGCAGGTTGATGAAAGTTCGTTGTATTCAATAGCGATGCCACTAGAGGTGGAAGTCAGGATGGGACTCGAATCCACATGATCCGTAGCGGGTCTGTGAGGAACAAGTCTTCTCTGGAATGGCGATATGGACCCGGCTACTTTTTTCCAAGGCCTTTTGTGAAGGTCGCGAAGATAAATGAGATAGACACTCGAGTCGCCTTCCCAAGGGCCAGCCATACTTGGCGATGGGCCATCAGAGAATTATGTTATTGCCTTCATACGTCTTGAATGGAGGATAATTGTCGTTTCCCAAGCTTCGTGCTCCAGTACACCTGTAGAGAGCCTTTACTCCTTCCGGGGAATTTCTGACCTAACCGCTCGGTCACCTTTGACCAAGCAAGGCATTCTTCCCCTCGGAGCTTCACCAACAAATCGTCCTCTTCATCGGACCATGATAAGCCTTTTCTTGAACAAGGAGCAGGTCCCATATTGACCAATCCGGCATCTGTACTTGCATGCTGGGATGTAGACTTTGACACTTGATCACTTCCGTGAGGCAAATGGAGGCAATGAGATAAAGCACCCTCGAATAGCCAGGACAAGAACTGTAGTCTTTCCTCGACCGGAAGGGCCGAGAATTGAGCACGCAGAGTAGGAAGCGATACATTCTTGCGGCCAAGTCCCAGACCGGACCGGCTGGCCCTATTTTTGGGGCGATTGTCGATGACAACTGAAACTTTACTGATTTTGGCAGGCCGTTGACCAGCTTTCACAGGCCTGACAGAATCCTGCTGCTTGCTGTGGCAATGGGGGTCTCGAACCAGGGAGCGGGAAGGTTCAACTGGAATCTTGCGTAAAATGGTTGGGGCGATAGGTGTAGATGCCGTTCGTTGGGCCTGCTTAAAGTTGCAGGCATGATTATTGTCCAGGATTGCTGGGTCGATTGTTGGACTTTCCAGAGAGATGGGGCTTTCAAGAAACCCAAGTTGAGCTTGCTGACCAGGGGGGAAAGCGAGCTCCCGGCCATTTGAGTCGAAGCCAAGGAATTGAAGCTCAGAACCCGGGGTGATTTGTTCGAAGGTCATGGTACGATTGACGTCTCCAAAGTTGGGGAGATCGTCACGGAATAGAGAGTCATCAATGTGGAAGGTCTCGGGACCAGGATTGATTGGCGATGTTGGGGCCAAACCCTTCGATTCGTGTTGAGTGTTCGATTGTGGACCGTCATTTAAACAAACCTCTACCGGTGGGCGAGCAGGTAGGGGATGCCGCTCAGGTCTTGGAGCATAGATCTCCTGGCTCTCTGAAATGGAGTTGCTAAGGTTGGAGGGAGACGGTGTCACAGATAGAGAGACCGGGCTTGGGTACCGACAAAGACCGAGGCGATCCCGCAATGGCTGCTCTTTCTCTTGGGAAGGTTTCCAAGGACGGAAGGATTCTAAGCGATAACTGGCGCTTGGCATATTGCCTTGCGCCGAGGCAACTCGAAAAGTCTTGGGGTCTGAGGATGGGGAGAATTTGGAAAAGGGGGACACTGGAAGAGGAAACGGAGCCGGGTTCGATATGGATTGGGGGAAAGGGGGAAAGAGGGGGAGGTGGAACGGGTTTAGAGTGCCGAAGTGCGATTGGGGTGGAATATCCAGTGTCCTTTATACCCACGAGATCAGCCTGGCGAGAGGACGCAACTCTCCTGCTTCGTAAGGTATCCGCCTCCTCTCCTGTAATACGATGTGAAGTGGCCCAAAACACGTACACATGCTACTCCCAGTCTCACTGCCAAGAGTATGGCCTCGAGAATATGATGTCACGCCGTCTGTGCGGATGGAACTGCTCATCTGCGATCTGGGCTGCGTTCGTTAGCGCTGGATTCAATTGTAGACGAGGGATTTTCGCCATTGGCTCACGGCACCGAGCTGAGCTTTCGAAGATAACCCGGACACATTGCAGCGGGGCTTGTGAGGCCGATCATGGCGACGATAGGCTGCTACTAGACTCGCGAACGAGCAGGTGCAGGTGAATCTGCGACGCTGGGGGCTGTGCGATGTAACTTCGGCAACAGCAATACGGAATAATGGGTCCAGTGGCGAGACCGTCCGAGATACTCCTACAAGCGCAAGGGACGCGGACGAAGTACAGGAAAGTGTGACCACAAAGGCTCGGAAAACAGAAGGCATTCTTAGTCGCTCTGTACCATGATCAACAACACTGATCACTTGAAAAGTAGACACCGGGCATAGACTCACGGAGGATAACCGTAAACAGGACCTTCTCCGCGCTTCTACCGCTGACCGACTGGATGGCATCGCATTTCACGCGGCCCAGACGGGGCTGAGCGGCGGCGGGTCGAGCGGCATGTCCGACGAAATCCGACGTGCGAGGTTATTTCGGGGCGCAGGAAAGGGGCAGCGCGCAGTGCGCATGGATCGGTGGGGGCGAAAGGAAAAGGGGGAGATGAGAGAGTTGGAAGCAGAAGAGAGAGTGCGTCGACGAGACGAGGGAGGGCGAGCGGTGTTTTATAGATGGCGACGGCGGAGCGTCGGGTGATAAAGCGGCGGCTGCGGCGCTAGGCCTGATCGGGGCCCCTCAGCGGGCCGCGATGCCGGATTGGGCAGGGGGAGGCCGCAGCCAGGCAGGCGGTCGGGAGACGCAGAACGGGGAGCCAACGGGCGCGGTTTCCGGCGCCCCGCTTGCCGTCGTGTAGAATACTCTAAAGATATTTATCTATCTATATAACTCTAGGTAATACTTCTAGGGTTTAATGATAAATGGGTTGTTAAACAGCTTCGTCTGGGCAATTCATGCGCTATGTTCTTTACATAGATATCTGCGGTCAGGGCCCTCCTATGAACAGACGTTTCAAAAGGTTCGTCAGATTCGCCCTAACTATTAAAACTTGAGCTAAGACATATATCTCTAGGAGAAAACTTCACCGCTGTCTATTTCCTGTGCACAAATAGCCTCTTGTCGAGAGGTCCATAAGTCTCTCGCGGAGGACCAGTATGCTCTCCAAGAACCAACTAAGCCTTCAGGCTCCATTCCAAAGGAATATTCCACTGCTCTGAATCCCTTGCGGCCATCATTGAGCCATAGTGCTGTAGGTTGCACCCAAGCCGTTCGGCTTCTAGTAGCGTCCATACTAAAAATAGATCAGTGTTAATGCTCGTCTTCGAATTCCACCTTGCCCACCTGCAAGTTGGTGCATTCCGCTCGAATGGTTGGACTCTGATATGTATTAGTTATAAAGCCTTGCTGGAGGAGAGGAAAGTCATGCATTCGGGAAACTGATCCTGTAGCATTGGCCACTTCTCTTTGAGTGGCTTGATGGGAGGAGCTGTGTCCTCGTAGAACAGCACCTGTGCGCGTGTTAGAACGTTTTCATCAATCAAATGCGGATGGATAGTCACCGTTCCATATCCTGCACGGATTCCGTGATTCGGGGTTGATACAGTTTCTCGAATAGCTCTGCGGATACACTAGCACTAGCATCTTCTCGGGCGATATCCCGTAACTTGTGTTATTCCTTGAGCAGAACCACGATGCGGGTAGCTTGGCTATTGAAATGACTGGGTGTATGCAGGGTGGCCTCGGAGATGAGCACTTCGATGCGCTCGTCGGGAATCGTCGATTCATTTGTTAGAGCGTAGACGGACCGCCGGCCCTTGGGTCCGTCAATGACGGAAGATACGAGATTATGCATATCGGTGACCAAGATATGGCTTGGGTCTTGGATGCGCAATGACTATGAATCCTTTAAGGACTGAATTGAAATGAAACGACCTGGTCGCGCCTTTATAACCTCGCTGCGTATGCTGTGCTTATGGTTGAGCACGGGGCACCGACGCCGACAGGGGAAGCCATTCAAGGCTGGCAAGGCTAGCAAATATCACGGCCGCCATTCCCTCGACGCCCTTTCATGAACATAATCTAGGTTAAGAGGAGATATCGGGAGTCAGAGTTGGAAGGGCCGACTGGATCAAGAACGCATTTGCCTTCATGTGTTGACTGCTTGTGAGGGACGCTCCTCTCTGATTATTCATATACTAGGCAGAGCGGTAAAGATGATGATGACTATCAGAATCAAAAATTACTTCTTCTGCTTGGCGATTTCCATTATTTCAAAATCTCAGGTGACATGTCATAGCGTCATTCTACTATGGACAAGGGTAGGCCCATTCGCTCTTGGCCCATACCTAAATTGAGCCTTTCATTTCCAACCACTCCCTGGTATAGTACCCTAAGATATAGCCTTTGCATATTGGGCAGCAAAGACATTCCCGGTTTGCAGGTTCGAACACGGACAGCTGCAGCTGAGGAGCTGGTGGGAAAGAGAGCAGAAAAGATAATGACATTCCCAACAGATCTCTTCGGGAGCGGCCCACTCCCGTTTCGGTAAGGTCAAAATGGACATAGGATGGGGATACAAGACCAATGCTAGCCGTTCGGTCAGTCAGACATCCTACCTGGACGTATACCGATGCCAAAATTAACAATCAACTCCATGGTATCAGCAAAGAATATAGCCAAGCAGATATCAAGCATGGGCCCCGAGTATAACCGTGAGGGGTTGCGCGGAGGCCCGGCAAACCTAGCCCAACCGATGAAAAACCCGCGGGCCTCAAGGAGCGTTTAGGGAATCAATTTGACGAACTAACTGTAAAGAGCCACCAGAAGACAGGCCTCTCCGGGGCAATCTGGCCGGGCGGGTCGAGGGCGGAAAAGGTCTCCTGGTTCCCGGTACCCATGACGCACCGCTACGAGACCATATAGACAAGCGATGTACCTAGACATTCAGTATAATGTAGCCAATGATCAAAATTACACCATTCACTCGATCTTCAGAGCTACCACCGCAAAAGGTCGGCATCGTCGTCCGGCAAAGTGAGCGCTTACCGAGTCGACCCGATTCGGCTTACATAACCCCAGCGGCGAATCTCAAAATACCGCAAAAGCTCAGTCCTCTCTTTCCCGGTCAACCTTGAAAACACTCCCCCATTGCGCAATCCTCCCCTCTCCTCCGGACTCCTTGGAGGATTGTCTCTTTATAATAATTCGTTCTCTCTGACTTCCCTTCGTGATGTTCCGCGCTGTCCTTCCCCGTGCTACGCCGCGGGCTGCGCTCCGCGCTGGCCCCAAGGCTTCCAACTTCGCCATTCCCACATCGCTCTTCATTGGCGTCTCAAAGCGTGGCTACGCCGCTGAAGCTGGTAAGTACTTGCTTGGATCGCCATCCGAACCTGTTCCACGCTTTCCGAACGCGATTGCTGATTTCCGGTCTGCCGGACAACAGGGGATCACGACCTGGTTATCATCGGTGGTGGTGTTGCTGGTTATGTTGCCGCCATCAAGGCTGGCCAGGAGGGCCTGAAGGTGCGATCGAGCCTTTGTTACAAGTTATCTGTCTTATGTTGACTTAGAACTAACTGAACATCTGACAGACCGCATGTATCGAGAAGCGCGGAAAGCTCGGCGGTACCTGCTTGAACGTCGGCTGCATTCCCTCGAAATCCCTGCTTAACAACTCGCATCTCTACCACCAGGTTCTCCACGACACCAAGAAGCGCGGTATCGAGGTTGGCGATGTCAAGCTGAACCTACAGCAGATGTTGAAGGCCAAGGACATCTCCGTTGACGGTCTCACCAAGGGTGTTGAGTTCCTGCTCAAGAAGAACGGTGTCGACTACATCAAGGGTTCCGGTTCCTTTGTTGATGCCAACACCGTCAAGGTCGACCTGCTCGACGGTGGTGAGCAGACTGTCCGCGGCAAGAACATCCTTATTGCCACCGGCTCCGAGTCCACTCCCTTCCCCGGCCTGAACATTGATGAGAAGCGCATCATCACCAGCACTGGTGCTCTGGACCTCGCGGAGGTCCCCAAGAAGATGGTTGTCATTGGTGGCGGTATCATTGGTCTCGAGATGGTGAGTCCCACGATTTTTGATCTGAACGATATCTTCTAACCGCGATTGAAATATAGGCGTCCGTTTGGTCTCGCCTTGGTTCTGAGGTTACTGTCGTTGAGTTCCTCGGCCAGATCGGTGGCCCCGGTATGGACGCCGAGATCGCCAAGCAGGCCCAGAAGATCCTTGCCAAGCAGGGCATTAAGTTCATGACCAGCACCAAGGTCACCAAGGGTGATGACAGCGGTGCTACCGTCTCCCTGAGCGTTGAGGCTGCCAAGGGTGGCAAGGAGCAGGTCTTGGATGCTGATGTTGTCCTGGTCGCCATCGGCCGCCGCCCCTACACCGAGGGCCTCAACATCGAGAACATCGGTATCGACAAGGATGAGCGTGGCCGTCTCGTCATCGACCAGGAGTACCGCACTAAGGTCCCCCACATCCGTGTGATCGGTGATGTGACTTTCGGTCCTATGCTGGCCCACAAGGCCGAGGAGGAGGCCGTTGCCGCCGTCGAGTACATCAAGAAGGGCCACGGCCACGTCAACTACGCCTGCATCCCCAGCGTCATGTACACCCACCCCGAGGTTGCCTGGGTTGGCCAGAACGAGGCTGAGGTCAAGGCATCTGGTGTCAAGTACAACGTTGGCACCTTCCCCTTCAGTGCCAACTCCCGTGCCAAGACCAACCTCGACACTGAGGGTCTTGTCAAGTTCATCGCCGATGCTGAGACCGACCGCATCCTTGGTGTCCACATCATCGGCGCCGGTGCCGGCGAGATGATCGCCGAGGCTACCCTCGCCATTGAGTACGGTGCCTCCAGCGAGGACGTCGCCCGGACGTGCCACGCCCACCCCACTCTCGCTGAGGCTTTCAAGGAGGCTGCTATGGCCACCTACTCCAAGCCCATCCACTTCTAGACTTGTTGCCGATATCCTTAACCCTGTACTACTTTTTTGGAATTTAGTCTAGCTCAGCTAGCAAGTTACATGTAGCATTTCATGTTCTCTTCCTTGGTTCCGAGTTCACTGAAATAGACTCACGAAAACTTTTTCCTGGTGCGTAGATTTTCCAATGCCTGGTAGCTATTTGTCCGACCCTTTCATAGACATATTCAGACCTGGGTCGCCCGCGCTAAAGAGTCTTAGACGACAAAGTAGCCTTTACTAGGCAACCATACAAATGGTACATTCAGCCCGATAACATTGAAGAATATATCCTATGGGGAAACCAGCCCTAACATGACATGGACTTATTTTACATATTCACCTTCGAGAGAATCTTTGGAGTCCAAGATCAATCACTCGTACAACTATATATATAAATCCAAGCCGTGACCTGGTCCAATCTGGCTGGGAATATCTCTTGTATGGCCACCTGATAAAAGGTACTTCATACCTTGTGGGGTGGCAATGATCATCGAGTTGTTGGTTCGCTATGCGAAGGACTGAGCATCCTACCACGTTTAATGACGGGCGACGAAGCCAAGTAGATAGATGTAAAATGTATAAAGCCCGCCCAAAAAAACAACCAAGGCATGATGAATGATCATTTATATCTTCAAAAATAAACTCCGATAGGGGGAATCGAACCCCCGGCTGCCGTGTGAGAGACGGCGATGTTAGCCACTACACCATATCGGAGGGTTACGGGGAGTCATACTTAGGAATAGTTTTGGCTCTTTCGGTTTAGCGCCACTGGTCCCTGTGCGTGCCCGCGCGTGGTTGTATATAGTCCCCTGTTTTCCCCCTCCCCACCCAACATCCTATATTTTCCTTTTCGCCCTCCTCCTCCCTGGACTCTATAGGTGAGGCATTTTTGCTATTGATCTGGATCACCGAGCTCCTGAACTCCGCCACCCTCTTTCCGCCGTGTGACTTATTATCACCTCTGCGCGACTTTCCGTCGCCCTCACTGCTCTCTAATATAACGGGCTGGTGCCCGCGGAAGTCTCACGTTCGAGCACGTGGTTTATCCTTCTAGGGGTTTACGGTCAGTTTCGTCCCTAAAGGATCTACATCGTCTGTGCAGTGGAATCCGTCCGTAAGTGAGAACACGTGAGAAGGTCCGTTCGCACAGGTTATCTTCCGGAAGCCCCTGTACATAGTTTTCCTTTTCCTTAAGCTTAATAAACACAGTTTGTGGCCTTGCCCTGTTAAATATAAACTCGGCATTAACCCTTCACATTCATTAAGCTTCCTCTATAGATAGAGTATACCCTAGCAAAGGACGCTAGAAGACGGTTACTATGTATATAACGACGACTTTCCTAGTGCTGACACTAGAAGACGACCCCTAGTTATAGTGATATAAAGACTTGGCTACGGAAGCCACCGGACGATCCGGAAAACGACGATGAACCTTTATCTAGCGATAGACGCTAGAAGACGACCCTTAGTCATAAGGAATAATTATAGAAAGAAATACACCGGACTAGATAGAATAGTTTATAAGTATAATGGCCTAAAACTCTGTGGCTTACGCGGAAAGACTAGACTAAACTATATAGAAGAAAATTACTTATGGGGTCGTTTTAGATCGTTATAGAGCTCCCTAATAAGCGTTATATTTCGCTGAAATTTTGCGGGCGTGAATTAGGATAATGATATTCCTGTCTCCTAGTTTGATGCTCCCTTCTGTGATTCTGGTCACGCCTCCTATTACCTCGTCCGGAGGAGGCCACGCGTTGTCGTCGGCGGAGTTATAGGCGTACGACTCGCGCGGGTGATCGATGACAAGGTAAACATTCGTATCGTGGAACTTGGCAAGCTGGTGAGCTTTTATCTTTAATATCTTGCACCGCATCATGAATTTAGTTCGGGAATTTATCTGGGGGTCGGGGCCTCCCATAATGAAAAAAGTAAAAATACTAAGAAGCAAGAGCCTGGCCGAAGCGCAACCACGCGGCACAGGGTGCCTTCAGTGGGGCTGAAACTAGCAATGGAACGCAGGTGGGAGCCATTGATGTAAATCTGGACGGTACTTTGAATCTTTCCGAATTGTACTGGAAGGGAGGGCGGTTATACTATCAATATCCTTTACACCAACATCCCAGGACATACTCGTCAGGAGAAAAGGCACTTAATGGCTAGATTGAAGAAACACTTTGCGCCATGACTATATTATCCTTCACCGTGCCTCTCATAATCGCATCAAAACCAAATTCTCACATATAATTACCCGTCATGTCTCAATCACCCCATGAACCGGCGCAGTGGGGCCCTTCCTATCCTTCTTTACAACCACCTCTGCCGGCTCAGGCTGATCTACGCCAGACGGCTCTCCGTCTTCTGGAAAATCTCTATATCGCTCCTCCTCGGCGACAAAGACCCTGGCTTCCGCTCCTCCGCCGCGGCTTCGGAGCCACGCGGGCATCTTCCACTCGGTGGCACTAATGGCGGGCATCTTTAGCTTCCAGCGGCGCGGGCTACCGCTGCTCTGCGGTTGTAACCAAGGAATCGGCGGGAGCGACGCCGGACGGACACGGTGGCTGCAATTCGGACAATCGGGCGGGACGGCCTGCCACGCCAGGTATTGCATCAGATCACGGATCGCGAAGCCAGTATAGAATGCGCCTACGGCGAGGTATAAATGAATCAAGCTATTAAAAGACGGGGATTCGATCAGTCAATTTGCTATACTGCTTCTGCGGCAATTATATAAAGGCCAGAGGGAAAGACGAGGAGGCTAGTAATTACTCACAAATCTACCAGTAGTGGAATGGTGGCATATGCAGCGAGCATGCTCAACGCCACGTTCCCCCTTCCGCGGTGTTGGATCCAGGTGAATACAAGGACGACCATCAGTGCCACCCCGTGGGCCACATCGGCGAGGAACACGATTATCGGCCTACGGGCTGCCAGATCTTCCGTCTCCTCTGAAGTTCTTTCTGCAGTTTCCCTAATACCCTCGTCGTCGCTGCGGCCGGGCCGATGCCTCGGCCGGCGATGGAAGAAGAGGGCGGCGGCAGCCGAGGAGCTTAGCGGGACGAGGCCGACGGCCAGGACGGGGTCATGGGATAGGACCCCGTGAATGAGGCATAGCGGGAAGGCGAGCAGGAAGCTTGCGACGGAGGCGACGCGCAGGGTGCGCGCACTCGAGCAGGCTGTGGCCATAATTATTAACCACCAATATTTGGACCTCGACAGCGGGCGAAACGAGCAGCTTGGGATTAGTTTTTCAAATCGGCAACCCTAGGCAGAGACGAGAAATATATGGTTAGGTTGGTCGTGGTACGATGCGGGGAAGCAGATTAGAAGCGGGATAAAGGGGTTTTGGCTGAGATAAAGGGGGACCACTCGCAGTCATTACTCGAAAAACGTGGGAGAGGGTGATCACTGATGGAGGCCAATAAGATTATCAAGATCGAGAGAAGGGGTTATACGCGCTTATGAAGTACTACTGCGTACTATATTGGTACAAGGAATGGGAAGAAGGAGGTTCAATTCCTCTTTAAGATTACCGCGGCGCAGCTTTGTAGCTCTCGTTTTAGAGGCAACGGCGGATATCCTATTGTATTGATATTAATACCTCGAGCGCTGTAAGGGATTCTTTACAATTAACTTGAGGCTAAAATTCGCAGGATCCGTTCAACTCCCTTGTCCCAATTTGCTTGGGAATCCCATCTTTCAACTGGGTTAAGCTTCCAAGCTGACGTGAACCCCTGTTCGTGATACCCTGCTGTCGTATTTAATAGACGTAACAACAAAGCGATTTGTTTATATGCAGCTTGGTCATGTTGTTGTTGGACTCTCCATTCAAACATGATGATGGAGCAGCTCGGAGCTCGGAGGAAATAAGACAACTATTATGAAGGATCAAAACGGCAAACATGAAGCTGAAGAAGTATGGATGCTAGGAGCTGGAGAGAAATGAGGATTTTGGTTATATGCGGTTTAATAGGTTATGACACCCCGGTATGTAATTTCGCGTAGATGCTTCTATATTATTCGCTAAAAATCAAACCTTTTGCAATCATTTCCCTTGCCGTGGGATCCTGCTCCAGCTCCTGCCAGAGGCTCACATCCAAAAATTCAGCCAGCCGTGGCCGTCTCCCTCTTCTAAATCGAAAGCGCTTCAACCACCCGCTCCGTTTCGCCGTCCTGTGCAACGATTTGTACGCGAGTTCCAAGGTGATGAGAATGCCAAGGACAAGCCCCACGGTCAGCCACCACGTCGGGTCTCGACCAAAGATATGCGTGAAGCCATCGCGTGCCGCGTACGGGCTTGGTTGAGACGCGTATACACCAGAGAGAAATAGGTTCCAGGCCCACCAGCCGGCGAACGTGATGAAGAATGAGGCGATTGCGATGATGGTTTTGTGATGGGTTTCGAAGATACTGTGAGAATGAGACAGTCAGAGAAGGGTATCTTTCCCTGGTTCGGTGAGAGAACAACTTACAGAAGCTTGCAGTTCGTCCAGATGACTGCCAGTGTGAACACCAGATCTCCAAACGCAAACAATCCCTGATCTATCGCCAATCCAAAAATAGCGTATGCTGTCCAGCATGTGAACCAGACAATCATGCCCGAGGAAACGGCACCGACCATCCAGGTGAGGTACTTTCTCAAGTTCAGCCCAGCGTTGCTCTGGCCGTAAACATACAGCTCGGGAACAGCTAGCAAGATCTCGGCACTGATGTCTTGCTCGAACACACCCATGACGATCACGCACAGCGAAGTGAACAGGGTGTTGAGCGCGGTTAGCGACCACATCTCGTAAAGAGACGTGCCTGTGTACCCATTGTACAGCTGATACAAGGCCTGCATAATGTAGAAGAATGACTCTTTCCAGAACGTCAAGAGCACGAACTTGGCCGTGCGCACATAGTTCCAACGGCCATGGACCAGAAGCAGGCGCTGCAGGAAGCGGAATTGGGCGATGCTATAATCGGCTACGCGTGAGGCTTGCAATCCTTCTTTGCCAGAGATTCCTATGCCAACATGCTGTTTTTCAGGAAGCTTTAGTCATGGGGTCGATAGAAGAGGGTTCCAATGAGAAATAGAGATCCTACCGCTGTTTGAATCATGGAGATATCATTTGCCCCATCTCCAATGGCCAGTGTCAGTGACCCAGGTATCCGGGATTTGATGGTCTCCACAATCGCTGCTTTCTGAGCCGGACTGGCGCGGCAGCAGATAACGGAACTGACAGAGTCAGCAAGGGAGTAGAAAGGATCCTTCAGGTCAGCATCCTTTTCTATGACTGCAAGAGTGTGACCGTCAAGGACAACAACAGCATCGCAACTCTGATCCGCTGCAGTGCTGAGTTCCTCCAACACAGTCGAAATTTGGCTTCCCAGATTGTCAGCCTTGAAACCGACCAAGTTAAAGATGTCAGAGCCTGGCCGACAGATTCCTGCGGAGCGGGCAATTTTTATGGCAGTCTCTCGCTTGTCGCCGGTCAACATCCAGATCCGCATATGGGCCCGTCGGAGTTTCTCGATCGTTTCAGGAACACCTTGTTGCAATTTATCCTCGATGGCGGTGGCACCAAGGAGGTCAAATGACTCCTCGATCAACTCAGAGATAGCTTCGATGCGCTCCTGGCGATTGACAACAGATGTGTTCGCTTCTTGGAACTGCTCCTTCCAACGGGTGTAGTCGGGGCCTGGTATGATCTTGTGGGCGAAAAGCAGAGTTCGGAGCCCGTCAGCGGCGAAATTATCAACGTGCTCCATGCAGCGACCTGGCGTAGAAAAATTGTCATCAACAGGGAAATCATCGCGAGAAGAAAATGATGGCCGATTGTAAATCTCCGTCGATGGCCCCATACTCCTCCTCCGATCCAGCTGGAGACTTTTGCGTTGGATCTCACGGCTTTTGCGCTCTTTTTGAATCTCGGGAAGGAGCAGGGAAGCTTGTGTGAGGCGCGGCGGGATCATGTCGTCTGCGCCTTTGCAAATAAGCCATATCCGGCCGTCGGGACAGCGCACGATGATGCTCATCCTTTTCCGTTTGCTGCTGAATTCAATGACGTCAAGAATTTCATACGTTTCTTCGACTTCATGACCATTTGTGTTTCTGTGGATGAGAGTGATCGACTGAGATGTCCGACGCATCAGCAAATATCCCAAGTCTCGTGCAGCTCGGACGAGTGCCACTTCATCGGTCGAAGAGCCTTGGAAATCAATGGTCCCGTCCCGGGTCTCTGGGAGACAGGTATGGCAGATAGCCATGGCGAGAATGAAGTCCCGCGCCTTGTGGGAGACAGGAGAAACAGGTTCGCGTTGCATATGTTGGAGGAGCTCGGTAGTCGGCTGTTCGGTATGCTGGGCAGTTGCCTCAGTTGGGCTTTCAGGGGACATTGAGAGGGACGGACTCTTTTCATGTTTGACAAGCGGCGAGGCTGGTGTCTTACTATGGGCAGTGTTCACCGTGCGAAATGATTCCGAGCTTGAGTCGTCATTTTCCAGCTTGACGGAGTCGAACGTTGCACTGCGATGACGAGCCGGTTCTTCGTCTGAATAATGATGTATCCACGCTGTCCCTGCAACGCTCATTTTTCGAAATTTCATGATATTTTCTGTCAATGTTCCAGTCTTGTCCGTTAGGACGTGGCCGACCTGACCCAGGTTCTCCAGGATGGTGTTTGTGTTGCATCTCATCGGAGTATTGGAGGGTTCGTCGTAGAGTTCCACATCGCCGTCCAGCATAAGCTGTTGGCCGATTTTGACGAGCTCCAGAGTCACGTACATTGCCAATGGAATGTTGTTGTTGAATGCGATGAGAAAGCCGATGAAAATGTTCTTGTAATTGACTGAGGCGTCTGTGAGATACCATGAATGCCGCTCTGTCGACCGCTGCCACATGTAGTAGCCCATTGTGCACCCAATAGACAGGAGAATCACGTAGCAAATTAGGAACAGGACAATCTGATTCGCGAACTTTTCGAGTTGCGGTTTCTTCGCGGTCGGGTGGTGGTTTGCATTCATTCGGATCTTGCATTCTTCGCCGGTGTTGACGACGAGGCCGATGACAAGGCCAGTGTTTCGCAGAGTGCTGCCGCGATAAATCACCTCGTTCAAGGTCAGTGGCAGCGTCTTATCACCGGTTGTCACTCTTCCATTAAACTCATAGAGATCGCGGTTGGGATCCTCGATAAGGAAATCCGCTTGGCACGACTGAATGCCTTCAATCGTCTCGCAGATTCGCAAATCAGGCAGCGCCTGTCGGCTTTTCAGGTTTGTCTCTCCATCCAGGGCCGTGGTCTCGATGTACGCAAGTCCGTTCTCTCCGTCGGCGTGCAGCACAACCAGGTCGGCCGGGAACGATTCGTCTCGTTCCAGCCGAACAACATCGCCCACTTTGATATCGCACCAGCGGGTTACTGTCCATTGCAGGGGATTGCCGGCCATTCCTGCTTCCTCGACTGTCTCCAATACCGGTGGTTTTTTGGAAGTCCAATTCCATAATCTTTTCTCGTCCAACGCCGCCCCCTCCGTGCGACCTGTGCCATGCTTTAACACGGTCGTTTTGCGGTTGTTTTCCACCTTGTCCAACTTATGCTTCCGGTAGTCATCGTAGCCCTCCTTGGCCATCTCGAACGCGACAAAGAAAATCAGGGGCAGGATGGTCGTATAGTTGCCAGTCGTGCTGATCCCCGGAATGGTCTGCGGGATGGCGATGCACAAGAAGTAAAAGTTACTTAGCCGAGTCCACTGAAAGAACAACTGTTTGGGAAGGAAATCGTATATGGTGTACCGCGACGATCGAATCGAGTTGGAGATGTACGCGTGGCCTCGTCGCTCGTCGACTAAGGGCGGATCCTGAGGGATTCGAAGGGGAATCTGGCGGCGATTGTGAAGCGATCGTAATCGTGTCCGTCGCCAGCGCCAGATACCCTCGACGATATTAGCTTGGCACCATGACCGGGCACCTTCAATCCAGCCTTCGTCGTCCCCGGATCGCTCTTCGACGACCATTCGGTGAAACATCCCGCAGCCAATGCCTGCTGATCTCCCCTGATCATTGTTCGCCTTGTTGTCTAAGGGACCAGCACCGATTCACCAATGTCGCGGCATTAGCAGTCTGGGCTTCAGAATTTATTATTACTGTCTAACAATGTTTAAATTCGAGCGTGAAACCAATATGTGATTTAAGGTTGACCTGTGGCCAAGCCCAAAAGTCAGTCTCCGAACTGGACTTGTCGCCAGCTAATAAAGGCGCCGTGTTCGCTGGGATGTCCCGTCCGCCTGCGATGATTGGCCCCCCTCGCCATTGCATGCTAAACAAGTGGTGGGCAGGGCGGATTCACCGCGTTCATTCGGGGTGACGCAAGCTTGTCGCATGGTCCCGTTTTTGAATCTCGTGCACGTGGGTCTGTTTAGCCGTCACGCCTTCATGCTTAACTGGCGTGGAGGAGAATATCAATGCCCCGTTCGGCTTAGGCTCATCTATCGCGCTATCTACCTGCCCCTCTGCAATGGTCATCGTCAATCAGACAGGTGTGGTCGGGATGAACTACGCATTCGAACTCTCCTTGAACTTCAAAAACAATCGCCAAAGTCTTGCGTCTGCAATCAACATCTCTCTGGCCTTTCTGAAGACCTTGGGTGCCCGATGGAATGCAACGAGATCCCCAGCGCGAAACCAAGGGTTAATTGTCCCCCAAAGAATGCCGAACAGACTGTGATCATTGGGTGCGTCAAATCCCAGCAGTCTGATAAAGGACCAGATGAATCGACTGTCTTCCAGGAACCAAAGCGCGTCAAAAGATAAGGAACTTTTGTTTGAAGAATCGTGTCTTTAATTAGAACGAATTGACAAATCGCTGGAAGATCCAATAAACTTGGGCCAAGTATTTGTGTAGACCAGGTTCTTGATAGACCTCTCAGCTTTATCGAAAGTACTGAATCCAAAATGTGGAGGAATGTCCACGGAATCCGGGACACGAGGCTGGATATGCATGATACTCTGGGATAGTCCTGTATACGAATGTATACTCCGGTTGGTTTTTCTAAGTTTTCTAATGAATATGTCAATGACAATACTCAACGCATTTGAAATTTGATTTATACCATATTCTCGGATGCAATCCAAAGTAGGGGTGCAACACCCGAGCCGAAGGAGCTAGCGCAACCTTGCACGCCGAACCCGCAAGCTGTGACAAAGCCGAAGGATCTGGTAGATCCAACCATTCCACTCCGTTTTTAGGCGTCCCACCCAGCTGAAAGCTCACCCTTCAGATTCCGAATTGGATACCGAATTGGTCCTCCTTGCATGGAATCGCATAAATGAATCCACGCGATTGATGCGGAAGAACATTGGGTTGATTTCCCTTTGTAAATCATCCCTACTACACATTTCCTTCTCCATAGACGGTTTCACTACGTGATAAGTCAACATGGCCAGCTTCTTGGTTTCATCGCTGCTATTAGAGCTCGTCCTACTTGTTGTCGCCAGACAATTTTCGAAAAAGACAATCATACCCAGAGGTCTTCGGGAACTCCCTGGCCCCAAAGGTATTTGCTATGGTTTCTCTCTACAATAAAATTTCTAAATCTCATGTACAATGTCTAGGATATCCAATAATCGGGAATCTCCTGGATTTTCCAAAGGAAAGAGCCTACCAAGTGTTTCACAAAATGGCAAGCCACTACGGCCCCATTTTCAAACTCAATATCATGGGCGATACCCATGTCATTATCTCTACCCAGAAGATAGCCGAAGATCTGATGGCTCGTAGGGGTGCTATTTATTCCGATCGCGGGCACCTTAACATGGTTCACCTCGTGACTGGCAGTGGCGACCTATTGGCATCTAGCAGTGAAGGAGATTATTGGCGGCGCGGCAGACGGTTTTCTGCAGCAATGTTGACCCCGGCAAAAGCAGCTCAGTGGGAACCCTTTCAGGAGCAGGCAGCAAAGCGCATGATCATTGACATGGTAAAATCTCCAAGTCAACATGTCTATTGGTTCGACCGTTATGCTACCAACGTCTCTTTACGCGGAGGCTACGGCAAAATCCCAACAACCAAGGAAGAAGAAGCGCTTCACACTAATAAAATCGCCGAGAGAATGCACAATATTGAGAGAATCGCTACACCTGGAGGATACCTGGTTGAGCTGATTCCAGCAATGATGTACGTTCCCGAGTTCCTGGCGCCATTCAAGCAAGAAGCCAAGGCGTTGCATCTGAACGAATCAACCTACTTCCGTCAATTGGTTCAGCAGGCGCGTCTCAAATATGAGCAGGGTGTGGAGAAAACGCCTGCTTCATTCGTTCGATGCTTTTTCTCGGAACAGGAGAAATGGGAATTGAGTGAGCCGGAGGTGACATACGTATTGGGAACGCTATATGGTGGAGGGAGTGGAACCACTGCAAATGCCATGCAGTCGTTTATCCTGGCGATGTGTCACTATCCCGATTGGCAGTCCAATTGCAAAAAGAACTCGATGAGGTTGTGGGCTCCTCAGGAGTTCCCGGCTTCAAAGATATACCTCGTCTTCCTCTTGTGCGTGCTGTGGCCAAGGAGGTCTTGCGATGGAGACCAGTTGTCCCAGGAAGTAGGTTGAATTCTCTCAGAAGCTTACTTTAAAGAGACGTGTGTATGAGTTCCTAGTATCTTTCTTAGACTAGTCGGTCATCTCGAGAAAGCACGGCAGTTGCCGGAAGAACTAAACACAAACCGCCATTTTTACAGATTGGGGTGCCGGCCTCGGCCTTGACACCCACAGGCTTCGACCATTTCACACTACATGCTGCCCACGGGCGGAACCCGAGAAACACCTTACATGTCGGAGGACATCTCATCAACTGGCCCTCAAAAGCCATGCATTTGCTTGAATTTACTGTTTCCATGGGTTCTACTTTTGCACATAATTCCTCTGCCAATATCATCGCCATTCTTTGAATTCCTTTTTTCATAATATCTATATGTACGATTTCGTCCAAAGTTCTTCTATTTTCATGAGACGTGTCGCCTGCCTTTGAATACAAACAATTTATTCATCTCAGTCCATATGCAGAGCCTTGGAACATATCCGTATTGCTCCCGTTTCCTCAGCGTGTTAGACGAACCCATAATATCAGGATGTTCTTCTGCACCCAAAACCTCCGTCTAGATACTAACACGAGTCGTCATCAAGCGCGCTTCAACAAATCGAGAAAGGTAAAACCAGACGATCAGCTCCTGATTAGTCATAATTTCGTGGGTCCCGATCAACTGTTTCTGGGTCCCGATCAACTGTGTCTGGGTTCCGATCAACTGTTTCTGGGTCCCGGTCAGCTGGAACCTGGGACTCAACAGCCGAGGTTCGCACGACTGATGCTGACAAAGCGTCCTCAGACCGCTTGTGTAAGTTAACTCTTGCGTTGAACCTGAATTTTCACGAAAACACCACCATCTAGACTACAGGCATTCTGCATCGACTAGGGCCGAAGATAGCCTATCGCCCGTGCCATGCCGTCACGAGGTTCCCACCGCCAAAGAGTGGCCGTCATCGGCTCTGGAATGGCTGGCCTCGTCACAGCGTACCTACTAAGGGCCGATGCCTCCAGCCGGTTTGAGGTGGAAATATTTGAGAGCGTAGGCTGTTCTTCACCATTATTAACCGGATTCTAACTTGTATTGGGAAAATTCAGCAGGATAAAGTGTCCCTCGATTCTGCCTCGCTCACGATCCCGACCGATCACATCAATTATTCCGAGAAGCATCGGGTGGATCTCCCTATGCGCGCTTTTGCGGACGGCTATTATACGCATCTCAAGCGAATGTACGACTATTTTGGGGTTCAATATGGCTCTCCTCGCTTCATATACACTCTCTCGTCTAGCCCTCAAGCGGCGAGCAACAGAATACGCCCTTACTTTATACATTCCTCAAACAACCATCAGGTCCCACCGTTGAGACCTGAAAGCCTTTCATGGGGCTCCTGGCTTATCGAATTGGCTTGTCTTGTTGTCTGTTACTATTGGTTCACTGCTTGTTGCTTCTTGGTAAAGCCAAAGACAACCGAAGGGCCAGAAGCAGACGAAACTTTTCGCCAATATTTGGAGAGAATCATGTTGCCAGGGTACTACGTCGAGAAATATGTCCTTCCATTAATGTCCAGCGTCACAACGTGTCCACATGATGCGTTATTGAACTTCCCGGCGATTGATCTCATCGACTACGAAAAGAGGACTTTCCGTCAGCCGCACTACACCATTATTGGGGGTGTTCGCACGATTCAGACACATCTTTCCAAGGGTCAGAAAATGAGATTTCTTTCCACGGTTACAGCAGTTCAGAATGTTGGAGCAAAGACCAAAGTGGCTTGGAGAGACGAAAAGACAGGCCAGCCGGATTCGGCCCTTTTCGATCATGTCATCATGGCCGTCACGCCAGACGTTGTCGGTTCGATATTTCCGCCTCTGCGAAAGGCGATGGCAGCAGTTCCAACTGTGCAAGTTCCAACTGTCGTGCACTTGGACTCTGCTAGACTTGATGACTGTAATCAATCTGTGCAAGGGCGGATTCCCTGCGATCGAAATGGGAAAGTCTCGCAGCCTATTCACATGTGCTCAAACACCAACGTGACAGAGTCGACCCACGAACATGCATCTTCTGTCTTTATTACGACATCACCTATTGTTCCCATTAATCCCGACAAAATTCTGCACTCCGTCACATTCACTCGGGTGTTGCGGACTCCAGAAAGCCGGCAATTACTATGTCAAATTTTTGGCGAGCAAGCACCTGGATATAGTACTGAAAAAGCCCCCAAGTGCTGGCAAAATGGGGACGGCAATATTTGGCTTGCTGGAGGATGGTGTTGGGATGGAATGGTCATGCTGGAAGGATGTATATTTTCAGCCATGCGTGTAGCAGATAGTCTTGGTGTTGATGTACCCTGGTGATTCAAGAAATCCATAGAAGTAGGGTACTTTGACCAGTCACTTCTTCGCGGCCTGCTTCATAGTCGTAACCGATTTCTCGGCCTTTGCCCGTCCTTCGGTTTCTTTCAACATTGCCCACATTCCCATCATCCATAGACAGAGAGCAATACAAAGACCCACCAGCCCTGCCAGTTGTGTCGCCATCAATGTGCCCCTCCATTCAAATTTTTGCTGGAATACCAGCAAACCATCCCCACAAGGAATTCAACAATCGAAAGGTCGAGAAGAAACAGTGGACACCAAGCAATGGCGAGGTCTTTCCTGGCGACACTTTCCAAGCCTTCAAATTGGAACAGCAACATGGTTGCCACAACTGCTGCAACCACGGCAGTTATCGCAGAGCTGCAGAGAAAGCCCTCCAAGGTATCAACCCAGAACCCGCGTCATGGAACCAAGGGGGTGTTGGAAAATCCCCCTACAGCAAAAAGCCTACATGTAGTAGGTGCCTTGGATCGTCTTAGACTTATCCTCAACACACCCTCTAAGATCTGAGACGGGATGCGGTATCTTCAGTCTGGCAAAAAGCCTACATATAGGTGCCGCGGATTGTCTTAGGCTTATCCTCAACAGAGGGTGGCTTACGAATGACTCTCACGTCGCGGAAGTACCTCGCCACTCAAAGAGACCGGGAATTGGCTGCTAAAATTGGTGGTGCAACACAACCTGCAGTCCGGCGGCTGTTGTGTTCACCGACGGCTTTCGCTGAAGAAGAGTAGGCAATTTCTCCCTTTTCTTGCCAAATTTGTGCCCTCCTCTAGTCGTATTTTGTAGAAACCGCGTAGTGCTGCTGCTGAGTATTACGACAGTACCCTGTCTTTACTCAAAGATCCGCTGAGGGTTCGTGACAAACAGCTTTTGCCATACCTCATCATCTGGAATCCATTCACGGATCTTCTTAATGTGCGCTAGGTCGTCAACCTCGCGGAAGCCCTCAATCTCATTGAGGCGCTGCTCGTCCGTTTTGCCCTTGCAGGTAACGCCGAGCTGAGTGTGCGGCCAGTCAGTGCCGGAAAGGATCTGGTCAGGAGCCGCCTCGATGATGGCCTTCGCCGTCGTCGCGAGTCTGTTGATTCCAGCGGGGTTACCGTGATATAGACGTTCAAAGCCGGAGATCTTGACAAAGATTCGCTTCTCCCTGGTGAGCGTGAGCAGTGTCTGAAAGTCTTCCGTCTTCTCGTCACCGGGGAACGTACTGCTGAAATGGTCCGCTACAATCTTGACTCGGGGATCTAACCCGCGGATCATCTCAGCCATGGCAGCCCAACCGAGACGGGCCAGCCGGGTAGCCAAGGCCTTGTGACCTCCTTGATGATTTGCTCGCCGTGACCCCATGCCATCTCATGCATACGAGCGCCACGAACGCCCGCGGCATGCAGGGCGTCCAGCTCCGCATCGATGATGCTGTCAACATCAATAGTCGCTAGGCCATGCAGCTTGAAGCCAGGCATGCTAGACTACCGGTTCAGAGTGTCCACCAAGGCGGCCGGCGATGACCCTTGCATAAAAGCATGGACAACGACAAGGGCGGTGCAACCCGTCACCGCCATCGGGTAGTCCACAACTCGCGCTTCCTTGGGCGTATACGACCGTGGCGTCGCATAGGGGAACTTCTCAGGGTCGAAGACAATGTGGGTGCCAACATCCACCAACCAGGTTTCGTAGTGGAGATAGGCAGAAAGTAACCTGGGTACGACTAGTAGCAAGTAACTCGAATGCATCCAGGCAGGTGATAAAGGAGAACGTGCAAGAAGCGTTAGGAGTTTTGCTATATATATATAGTGCCTCTCCGACTCTAAAGGTCGCCGGGGAAGGGTCTCATAATAATGTCTAGTTATATATCAACACTGACATCATGATGAACCACTCACCGATGTAAAACGATTAGCATCACGATCCTTCTATCTTTCCATTCCTCCATGCGGAACGCCAGCTACGCTAATTTATAGATCCACCCCCGGACCACTCTATCATTCATTTCCCCTCCCAATGTTCTGGTTATTTCGCACTCGAGTGCCACGTTTACGTGGCGAAAGATCACCAGAGGAGACTGCACTGCTCTCGAGAGGAGCGGTGACTTCAACGCCCTCCAACGATTTTGATTGAATTGGTGGGAGAATCATATCGATGACGCACCTGAGTACGCGGCCTCTGCCGTGTTTATGCGCACGGAAGAATCTCTCCGAAAGATATGTCAAAAGGAGATCGCCTTGAAGGAGCCCAAGACACCGTCTCAGATACGGACGTTGAAGGAGTTGAATCGCAACGGGTGGCTTCTGATGCGCGAATGGTGGTACTTCCGAAGCGAGATGACAGAAAGCCCTTCCCCCTTCGAAAGGGCGTTTAAGCAATGGAGGTCCGATCCGCAATGGTATATGCATCGTGTCCTCGTTGAAGATTGCGTGAATCGAGGGGACTGTTGCAGCCGTAGCTGTGGATGCTGCGTGAGCCGTGTAGCGCGAGACGAGCTCTGTAGGTGAACTTGGAATTGGGCGTTGCACCGTGGAATGTGAGTGTTGTTGCAATGGTCGAGGTTTGGACTGACAGCGGAGGAAAAGAAAGACATGGAAAGGCGATTTGGGTTTCTTGATATGACCGGCGACGGTATATGCAAAGACTATGCTTATCAACACTGTGTTTGCATTGCTTCGGTGTGGGGGCTCTTGAGGAACGCTTCGAATTGTGAATTCCAGAATATCTATCGCAAAAATGCTGCGGCCCCAATTTCCAGTCATAACCGGCCAAATATGAGGGAGCCACCATCGTGGGTGACTCGAAAACGTTGCTTGAAGATGACCCCGAAGAAGGAAGCGACTTAACGATCGCATTCTTGAAAGATGGTTCTCGGGGAGTCTGCAGGGAACTCCGGAGTCAGAGTAGAAATGTGTTCCAGGAGAGTGATCATAGTCTCTTTCAGGGGGCCGGGATCAAGTTCAGTAGTGACGGAGTCCAGTACGTCGATGGCATCTTGCAGGTTGAGATAGTCGACCATATGCCTTCGGTCAGTCTCCGTTGATTTAGCCAGTATGGCGTCGAGGTATGAGAATGTTTCGATTCTGGTTCAAAGCATTTCACGAGGGTATTGAGAGCTTGCGAGCTCTATGGCGAGGGGAAGAACAGGATTTGTTTGGCGTCGAGGCTATTCTGGATAAGAAAGTCAGCCTCTGTGGCAGGAACAGAAAGCCCGTCACCTTTTACCTGATTCGCTGGAAAGGCGTAGGTCCTGAGCACGACGAATGGGTTCATAAAAAGAATACCATCGGCGCTGAATAGACGATTTCTGACTTCGAAAGTCAGCGTCATCACTAAAACATCTCACTATTTGTTTTTGATCGCGTTTAAGCCTATTGCGTTTGAATATTCCTTGACTTTCAACTCTCTTGCTACTCTCCGCAAATATTTACCTTTCGCCCTTTAACTCCTCTTCTCTCCATCAAAACCTCACTTCCACTTCTTCTCTCCTATAGCTTTATCTCTGAACTTTGGCACTCTCACTCTGAAGTCACCCCTTATCATCCTCTTTCCCATAACTATCTCTGAACTTCTCTATTCTTGCCTTTCCCTATCTATCAGACTATATGAATTTGGTAAGAGTGCTGGTGAGATTGGGGGCGGTACTGGGGCCATCTTGGCCCCTAGAGAGAGAATCAGCAGTGTAGGAGGAACGCATAGTGGTCATCTTGACCTATGCCATAAAGAGGCATAATTAATATAATTTATCTAGTATTTTTAGGTATTTATTGGTACTAAGTATAGACCAAAAGGTAACTAAGAGAGAGAAAAGTGAGGTTTAAATAAGAGAATAATAAAATCTATTAAGATTTCCATATTCCTATACATCAATATTATCAATTCTTTTTGCTGCGATCCAGCTTTATATATCATCTATTTACTCAAAAGTACCACAGCACCGAATGGTCTTAGCTCAACCTGATTTCCTATGTGAGTTTCACCACTCTGGTTGGAAGCCAAAGTTGAGAAACCCTTATACTTCCCCACACCCACCTTCTGCACTTGATCAGAAAAGTTCAATAGCATAACCGCTTGTTTTCCTGTCTCCTGACAATGCCGCTCATACCCAAGGACCATTTCGCCCGTCTCCGACTCAGGCAGAGAAAGGTAGGAGCCGTAAATGAAGAGATCGGAGTATTGCTTGCGCAGCGCAATCATTTGCTTCCAGTACGCCATGATACTGTCTGGATTATCAAGTTGACTGGTTACATTCCACTCAGTGTAGTCTTTGTTGATCGTCATCCACGGCTTTGAACACGTCGTGAAGCCTGCATTAGGCGAACTGTCCCATTGCATGGGAAGTCGTCCATGGTCTCGCGACTTGAGCTGCATCTCTCTGAGCACGTCGCCCATCTTGCTGATATCGCCTCCTCGAGCTTGAAGAACTTCATTGTAGTAATTCTTGCCTTCAACGTCGATATAAGCATCGGCACCGTAGCCCTTGCCCAGATTGGCCATGCCAATCTCCTGACCCGCCAGCATAAACGGTGTCCCACTCAGAGTCGTAAGATAAGTCGCGAGCATCTTCGCTGCGGTTGAGCGGTGCTCCGGAGCATCAGACGCATAGCGGGAAAGCGAGCGACCACTGTCATGGTTGTCCAGATAGACAGTATTCCACCCATCAAACTTAGGCATAGCAGTCTGCCACAGATTCGTAATCTTGCGAATTTTCCTCGGATGGAAATCATCACGCTCGTACTTCCCATTCGGGCCAAAGTCCATATCCACGATATCGCCCGTGAAAAGCATGTTCAGCTCATGCCTATCCTTAGCAACATACTGACTAACGGAGTGTTCATCCTTTGTGAAACCCAGCTCCCCGACCGTCATAACGTCGTATTTGTCGAGGACCTCGGTCCTGATCTCGCGGATGTAGTCGTGCATCTTGGGACCAGATGCGAAAAACTCTGCGCCGGATTGGTATGGCTCGTCCTTGACTATTTTGCCATCGGGAAGATCGGGGTGCTTGGACATCAGGTTCATGCTGTCGATGCGGAAGCCGTCGACGCCACGGTCGAGCCAGAATCGCATGTCGTCGTGCGTTGCTTTACGCATGTCTGCGCTCTCCCAGTTGAGATCTGGTTGGCTGGGTAGAAATATAGATAGATAGTACTGGCCAGTGTTTTCATCGAAAGTCCAGGCACTGCCTCCAAAAATGGATTTCCAGTTATTGGGTTCTTTTCTGTTGCCTTGTTCGTCGTACTTGGGATCCCGCCAGATATACCAGTGACGCTTAGCATTCGTCTTAGAGCTGCGGGACTCTTTGAACCAGGCATGTTGATCACTGGTGTGATTTACGACGAGATCCATAAGAATACGCATTTTGTGTGCGTGCAATTGGTCAATGAGCTCCTGGACATCTTCGACCGTGCCGTATGGGGCGTGGATGGAGCGGTAGTCTGCAATGTCGTAGCCCATGTCCTTTTGGGGTGATGCGAAGATGGGTGAGAGCCATATTGTGTCGGCTCCTAGGGATTTGATGTAGGGTACTTTGCTGATGATGCCGGGGATGTCGCCGATGCCGTCGCCGTCGCTGTCGAGGAAGCTTGCGGGGTAGATTTGATAGACGATAGCTTCCTTCCACCAGGTTTTCTCAATGGGTTGAGAGGTCATTGTGTGATTTATGGTGCTCGACTTTCAACTCTGGAAATGGGACTTTGGAAGCAAGGTCGAAGTTGGGAGAAGAGAAGAAAGGAGAAGTTTGCAGGTATGTTACTTCCTTCGCAGGAGGGAAGTCTATTATATATAGTGAAGAATGACACGGGGCTCTCCAGGTTTCTCTATTGTTACACCGAGATCTTCGACTTCGCGTAGAATCTGGGGAGAATCCGGGGAGAATCTGGGACATATCGGAGAAATCGATGGGGAGATATCGCTTTATCACGAGACCTATGCTCCGAGATGGGTTGATTTCGTGTGCAGTTTCTCCGAGGAATCCCCGACGTCGTCCTACCGCATCTCAAATCAACATCCAGTTATCTCGGCTACATGAGCTACAAGACACAAAGTGGACAAATATGAATTGTAGATAGGCCGTGAGCGTTTGAGAGAATTCACTCGAAAGCGGTATTCGGTGTGGTGAGTATATTCGAGGAAATGATGATCAAATTTCTGAACAGCCTACAGCAAACCTAGGAGTATCTGCCGTTCCTTGTGAGGTTCAACCTTTGGGTTCAAAATTCTAGGTCGCCTCTGGGCCTTCCTGTGGTCACAAAGTATTCCAAGGTTTCCTAAATCCCTCGGGAAATCGGAACAGTTACGGAGAACTTGGGTTCTAGATTCTTATTCAAAAACTTGAATTTGATAACCAATAATCGCAGCTAATCATGATATATACATCCTGATGTCAACTGCCTGTGAGCTGCATCTGCAATAATACCTATCCAAGGCCAAAATTTCAACACATACCCCTGCTAACATGCTTGCTCTTGTCAAAGAAGCGAGCGAAGCGATCACTCTTTTGCGCGCTTTCAACAACCTGACCATCCACAACGGCAAAGTTCATGAACTTTCGTGGTGGCACGTTGTTCGCATATAGCGCGTCAATGTCGGTATACGATCTGTTCTTGCTCTCCGGCTGGAAAAAGTAGAGACCAGCCATAATGAATAACTCGGCTCCAACAAACAGGAACATGACCTTGCCACCCCAATTGAGCTCATCGGGATTGATGAAGTAGGGAAAGACAGACGATAAGAGCAGTGCTGTGAGCTGTTGACAGATCAACACGAATGAGATCGTTTTAGGACGGGTAGCCTGAGCAGCAGTCTCCTGGGCCACAGCCCATCCGTAGCATCCTACAGTGGCAGTGTACAACATCGACCATGTGATCATGAAGGCGAGAAGAACAATGTTGGCAGATGTGTTCGTTGTCGGTGCCATGGATACCCCGGCAATGATGACAGACCAAAACATGAGGAAGGTACCTCCGCCGATAAGTCCTTTCCTGCGTGGAATAACGTCTGAGAAGCAGACAGCCACAAAGTTGGAAAATAGTTGCAAAGATGATGAGATCGCAGTGAGTTGGAAAGAGTTGGATTGTCCAATTAATTGGAAATAATAGGTTTGGTAGGTATTTGCAAAGTACCCACCGCTGAAGTTCTGCGATTGCAGACCAAGAACAGCAACGAGAGTGCGTGACCGGTGCTCCTTGGTGAAGATGCTCTTCCAGCTTGTTTGGCTAGCAGCGTTTTCTTCACTTTCTGTCTGCCTCAATTCGGCCTTGATGGTCTCGACACAAGCATCAACGTCGGCGTCAGGGCCACGGAGCCTTGTGATGGCTTTGCGGGCATCATCCTCGCGACCTTTCTTTATGCACCACACTGGACTCTCGGGCAGGAATGGAAGACCGCACAGGTAAAAGCCAGGCATCATGAATGTCATGATAAAGGCAAGCTTGAAGGACCATACGCCTTGGATCTTGGACGCACCATAGCCAGTGATGGACGAACAGAAAAAGCCAAAGACAATGATGACGTTGGTGAGAGACGATGCCGTGCTGCGTAGGTGTGTCGGTGCATTTTCAGTGACGTAAAGTGGGGGAAGCACCGTCGAAAGACCGACTGAGAGTCCGAGAAGAAGTTTAGATACGAAGAGAACAGGCAGGTTGGGCGCAAAGACCAATGCAAATGATGAGCCGAGAGAGATGATGACGGCAGCATAGAGAAGGGCCCTCCGACCCCAAAAGTCCGCGAACTGCCCAGCAGCATAGCCGCCAAAAACCTGGCCAATGGTTGATGCCGCGTTCCAGAGTGATTGCCAAAGGGCAGGAATGACATATTCATCGCCAGCAGCATAGTAATGTCCATAGGCTTTGCGGAATTCTGGGAAAGCAATGGCGACGCCAGAGAGACCAGCGTCGTATCCCCAGCTGAAAACAAGGAGCATGATGTAGAGCGTCCACCAGCAGAATCGCTTCTCAGTCCGAATGGCTCCCCAAAGCTGGCGCCATTGCTCCTTTGGTGTCATCGCTGGGGCTTGATGATCCTCGAATTTGGCTGGAAGAGGCTCGGATAGTGCTTCAACGTGAGCGATGACTGGCTTTTCAGCCTCGACGGGTTTGTTGGAGGAGTCCATGGTTTGCAAATGAAGAACAATGATAGTGAAGCTGGACTCTCATCTGACATAGGTCTTTCAAGTGAGGCATCTTGACATTTTATGTCTTCACCTTGTGTTGAAACCCCACGGGGAAACCCAGCGGTCAGGAATCCGGAATGAAGCTCCAGGTGATTCTATGGAACGTCCTCGGCGATACTCCAAGCTCGAAAACTTCCACAGTATCTCCGGTTGAGTTAATATGATTCCCCGAGAAAATTCAGGAGTCAGGAATGCGGGATAAACTTTGTGAATGTCAAAGTTTATCTCAGGAAAAACTTCGGCGAAATCATTCTTGATAGAATGTGCCGCTATATCGCCGCTTCCTTGAGCGTAAACAGTGTACTTTTAAACACGCAAAATGACCCCTTGATTTCAATATGTCCTGTTTCCGTTTTCATCTTTACAATGACGAGTACATCAAGCTCCGGAGAAACCTCGCCTAGCCCAGCCTCCGTTGGCTCAACGGGGGTGACTACACCCGAGGGCTGGAATGCCCAGTGCGTGAGTGCCGCCGAAAGATTTACGCGATGGCGCCCGTCTTACCATCTGATGCCTCACACGGGGTGGATGAATGATCCCTGTGCGCCCGGATATGATCCTACAACCGGGTTATATTATGTCTCCTTTCAGTGGAACCCCAATAGCCCTGACTGGGGTGATATCTGCTGGGGAACTGCGACTTCGCGAGACTTGATTTATTGGGAAATCAGGGAGCATCCTATCCTTTCACCGAGTAGCACCTATGATGCCAAAGGTGTGTTCACCGGGTGTTTCGTGAAGGCTCGGGACGGTTCATTGAACTATATCTATACCTCTGTCAGCGCACTTCCGATCCATCACACAATCACACACAAACGGGGATGTGAGACTTTGAGCATTGCAACATCCTTTGATTACGGCAAGACTTGGTCCAAAAGCAACAAGAATCCTATCCTCCCCGGCGAGCCCCCTGGCCTGGATGTAACAGGCTGGAGAGATCCGTTCTGTGCCCCATGGCCCAGCATGAGCAAGGCTTTGGGACTGGATCTGGGAACGCTGTTCGGTATCGTATCAGGAGGGATCCGTGATGTAACTCCCACAAGCTTTCTCTATACGATCAACGCAGAGGATCTTGGAGACTGGACCTACATCGGCCCACTCACGAACCTTGGCATGAACCTTAGACCGTCTAGGTGGTCCGGCGACCTGGGAAAGAACTGGGAGGTCACAAATTTCTTAACTTTGAACGACGAGGAAGACACCTCTATCAGTCATGACTTCCTTATTATGGGAACTGAAGGCTGTATTATCAACACTTCGGAGGGGTCCGGGAGAGAGGGAGGCCCGTCGCGCCCAAGCCGAGGGCAACTTTGGATGTCTGGGAGCCTGCAAAACAGCAAAGACCCCGGTGCAATTGCCATGTCATACGACTTTGGAGGCCATCTTGACCATGGATGCTTGTACGCCGCCAACTCTTTTTCCGATCCACGAAGCCAGAGGCACGTTATTTGGGGCTGGATCACCGAAGAAGATCTGTGTGACGATCTCCGACACCAGCAAGGTTGGAGCGGAGTGTTGTCAATGCCAAGACAGCTCCAGATGCAAACTATGCACAATGTGGTTGGTGCTCTGGTGTCAGATCTTTCCTCAATCACTTCCATCAAAATCAAGCAAGACGAGGACGGATCATTCACTATTCGAACTCTAGCCAGCGAGCCTTACCAGCCCTTGGTCAAACACCTTCGTTGCGTGCCCAATGTTCTGCTATATTCAATAGGGAAGTCCATTCTTGACCTAAGCGGCCAAGAAATTGGACTATTGTGGAACGAAACCCGAAGCAATCAGTGGGAGCTTGAATGCTCCTTCAAGATTTCTAGTTCGTGCTCCAAGGTTGGCATTTCCGTCGGCCACACAAGAGGTAGGCCAGCACATCCACAACTTCCTAATCAGAGCTTTACTCACATCAAAAGACTTTACCAATTGCACAACATTGTTGTTCGAGCCACCGCGCGAGACTTTTACGATCGCTCGACCATCCTTTCCACATCCGGACTCAGCTCTGTTAATCAATGCCTCTCCCGAAGTAGCGCCACACACGTTGTTTACGAGTCGCAACCCAGATACCCACGACGAGTACACTGAGACTCTTGATATCCATGCATGGTGCGATAACTCGGTTCTCGAGATATTCGTCAACGGTCGCACGGCGATTTCTACTCGTCTTTACGCGGCCAAGGAAACATTCGGCATGCGGTTTTTTGCTGCAAATGGGGCCCTTTCTTTGAGGCCAGTAAAGGCTAATCATTCTGGTGAGACGGAATTGCAGTATGCAAAATTATGGGATGGTATTGCAATTTAAATCGATCCTTGCTATCAGTTAGGGTTCGATCCACAACCCTAACACAATCTACCGCAAACTTAATACTAGATGTGGCAAGTGATGCGAGCCGTCCTTAAGATAGTTGCCTTTCTGGGGTATCTGAATTATTTCATCAAATGCTGATCCGTTCGTCCACGTAAAGGATAGTTTTCGCTGGAGCTTCATCTCCAGATTGCTTGTTTCATCGTTTCCCGCAGTTTCAGGGACTCCACCCGTCACTAGGTGGGTCTTTTAGTTGGCGTCCCCGAGGAAGGCTGGCTTGACCAACCAGGACTTCATCCCATCCAGCCTTGTCCACCGTCCCTTTCCCTACCACCGCAAGTCCACGGACCGTTGGCCCAGGATGTCCGCTTCCGCCATCGCGCCTCGTTCAATCTCAACCGCTGGGATGACCAGGTTCGTGCTCTCGGTTTGACTCGCGTCTCCCTGCATCCGACGTTGTGGGCTGCGGCAGTATATCTGGAGATCATCGAGGTGAAATTTCCGCAATTTCCCGCCGTAAACCTTCTGGACCATGGCGGTGATGCCCCCGGGGTTCACCTGGACAAGGAGTACCTCTTTGTCGAACCCCGCTAATGAGACGGGCTTAGATAATGGCAGCTATATTTAGGCTGTGTTGAATCCCTTAATGGGTTGGGTTTATGACTGCATGAGGTGTTATATATAGGGATGTCGACCTCTCCATATACAAGAAATACCTTATGCATTGGTCGTCCAAAAAGATCTTTCTAACAGCAAGCTTTAAATGCCTATACCTCTGCCTAGGCACCCTAGAACGCGCGGGTGACGGGAGCGCCATCAAGCTTGAAGTATCCCGGTTGGAGAGTCTGGTAAACCTCCTTCGGATCATAGTCCATCGCAATCTTTTTCAAGAGAGCTTTGTTGGCATCACCATAGCCAGCAATAGGATCCTGGAACATGCTAGCATAGTTCATGTAAATATACTCATTTTCGATGCCCAAGCTCTTGGCCAGCGCGATAACCTGATCCCAGAAGCTGTTGACGAAGGCGTAGACAGTGTCATCGTCAGACTCGTTGGACCACCAGCAGGAAATGTGCATCAGATGAATGGGACCACTAGCAGTATCGAGTCCGAGAGCATTACCGCCGTGCTTTTTCATGTTCTTCAGCATTGGCTCGGTTATTCCCTGGTAGATGATCACGGGCTGGACATTGCTAACGTTGGCCACCTGCGGAATCATCGAGAAGAAAAGCTCCACGACCCAGTTGGCAAAATCCTCATCTAGGTACGCAGTGATTGGCCAATACACCTCACGAAGGCCGAAAGGGTTGTCGGTCTCGAGGTATTCAACGTACTCCACCAGAGTCTTGGAGCTCGTTGTGTCCGAGACTGCGGGGATGCTTCTGTACTGCTTGTAGATCTCTGGATTGGCGACATCTTCTGTGTATGTCAACTCAGCCGTGGCAAAGTTGGTCCCATTGTTCTGGAGGAAGGCGACATAATGCTGCGCATGGCCATCCACAGAGGCATTATTGATGACGTTGACAAAGGCGTTAACAACTTCCTTGAACTCAGTTTGGAGGAATATGCGAGCACCCCCACGCATCTCGGGACAAGGGATAGTATATAGGTTGTACTTGGTAACAAGACCAAAGTTGTTGCCGCCACCACGAAGGGCCCAATAAAGGTCAGAGTAGGAGGTTTCACTTGCTGTGACAATCGAACCACTAGCAGTAACGACCTGTAACCTGTGATTAGCTGATTGGGTTATAAATTGAATGTGAAAAGAATGTTACCTCGAAGCTTTCCACATTATCACACGCCCACCCATACAGGTTTGAGTGATAGGAAATTCCACCACCTAGAAGGAAGCCTCCAACACCGATACTAGCGGCACGGCCTCCGACAGTAGCCAAGCCATAGGGCTCAAGTGTGGAGTAGACTGATAGCCAGTTGTTTCCAGGGCCAATAGAAGCGACCGACTTGTCCTCATTGAGGGTGACCTCATTCATGTCCTTGAACCAAATGCTAATTCCACCCGGATTGCTGGAGGCACCCGTAAATGCTGCATGGCCACCACTCCTGGCAGCAAACTCACACTCAGTAAAGCGGGAAAGAAGAACTGCAGTGCTAACCTCCGTATTTACGGTAGGACGGAAGACGCAATGCGGCTGGACCTCTTCTTGCTGCACTGACCAAAATGAACCAGTGAAGTTGTTGTACCCAACAGTATCTTGAGCTGAGACCTTGGAGCCAAAAAGGAAGTTCAGACTCGCGCACTAGAAAAAGTGAGATTAGGCATGGTCAAGGTCGAGTCTGGGTTATTTTCTTTCAATTGATGCCGGTTTCTCACATACCGCAGCAGAACAAGCATTTTCGGTCGACCGCGATTGAACACTAGAGAACGATTGCAATGCGGGGATCTTCAAAACGTTCACACCCAGGCTCTCCAATGCGCTAGTCACATTGAAATCCTCCGATTCGATGGCACTGGTGGCGTGCGCCAGAGTCACCCTGCTAATTGCGGATAAGGAGGCAAGAGAGGTCCGAAGATGCATGATTCAGAAGCTCTACGGCCAGGCAGAAGACAGTCGGGGAGTTTGAAGCGCAGAGAAAGAGAAATTCGGAAAATAAGCAGGGTGAAAACGAATTTGATCTCGTTTAAATTTTCCCGAAGGTAAGCTGAACGAAAGGGATCTTATCCCCTGGGATTCGATGAGCTTCGGTGAATGATTTTAATCGCGGACTGTAAGCCTCCTTAAGAGGCAGCCTCGCAGTTGCTTCGCTTTTGCTGATACATGAGACAAAGCTCGCCTCGATCTCTAAGCGAAGTGGCGCAGTCCAACCGCATAAGCCGAGCTGTCCCTGGTCAATTTACTAAAACGTCAAACAGAAAGCGCTGGCTTGACGCGGCAGCCTGATTGTTTATAAGAGAAAACCACCGGGGACAATCTTTCGAGGCCTTTAGGGGTTTGTGGGAACTAATTCACCCATATTGATGGGAAATCAACGGATTTCCAACGTTTTTTGAGAATTCCCCGCCTTAGGTTATCTTACCTCTGGGCCAATGTTGCATCCGATGGCCGGGATTTTGGGCCGACCGTCCACTCCCATGCCTCCTCGCCCACGGGCGCGGTGTCTTCCTGAGTGGCTCCGAACTGGGCGGGGCACGCGGCTTCCGTTCCGCGATCTGTATTTTGAACTTCGGTATTTTGATCCTCTGGAGAGATGGTAGGAATTCTTGTGCTCTCTGGGGATGCGCTGACGGTAAAAGATAGTCGAACGATTATGACCCTATTACAGATTTTGTGGGAAGTATTTTGAGAGTAATGGCCTCAGGAGCCGCCCCTTCCCACGGGCATTTCATATTCCCTCACATGAGGCGCAAACACATTGCACATCTTTGCTCGGTTGGCAGACCGGCATCTACCTCTTCCTTCATGATATCACACAATGATGGCGTCAACTCAGATGGTTTCAAAGTGGTAAAACCCAGAGACTTGTAAAAGCCTTCATTCCATGGAACATTTCGAAACGTGGTCAGGTAGATAGATGAGCAACCATTAGAGACCGCCCATTGCCTAGCCGTTTCCATCAGATCCCGGCCAATTCCCTTGCCCTGGTAATTTGATTGAACTGAAACCTCGCATATATAGAGATCTTGCTCTGTTAAAATACCATTAAGGAATCCAACTGGCCCGTGCTTGGAATGAACGGCCACCCATGAAGTCCCGCCCTCGATCATTTCCAGATGTTGTCCCACTGATTGAACATTTCCATTGGCGAGCCATGCAAGATCCGGGAGTTGTAGAAATGCTTGCGCCGCCGAGCGCTCTACAGCTGGTAAGAGCGACGCATCTCTTGCCTCCGTTGGTCTGACAGTGATAGCGTCCATGGTGCTTTATATAGAAGCAGCAAGAATGTTGCAGCGAAAATATTGTGCGATACGGTCAGATACTCATTCAATACCCTTGATGCGATTCAAGCTGCGCCTGCCAAAAACGGTATAGAGCATTAGCGCGCGTTCAAGTATCAGAATGCGAGGACTGAAAGCAAATTCTGCACGTATAAGACAGGACAGTTGATCGTACATCCATGGCAGAGACATACCGGGGTATCCTGAGAAATTGAAGGTCAAGGAGCTTAGATGTCAACGGCGGGGAGGGGCACTGAGGTTGCTCGATAGTCGGTCTGAATAAAATACCGTATTGACTGTCTCAACATCGTAATATGAAGCACTTCGGCACTGCCGCGAATTTAGATTAGAGCGTTCTACAGTTGTTTCTGAAAACAGATTCCCCTTCTCGCGCTTGCGAAAATTGGCCCCTGACCAGACCATCCGACCATGTCAGATGGGAGCCTAGTCTAAAAATTATTCTGTGCCCCAAGTCATTTTCCGTGTTCGGTCAGAATATAATATGATAGGTCTCCCCAGTAAACAGCCTCCAACCCATCAGGGGATAACACCCTAGGAAGACCACTTCAGATATCTCTGGGACCGCTCATCACTCCTTTTCAGAGGACCATGCGCGGGCCGGATGGGAGGCCTTGAATGGGAGGCCCTGAATGGGAGGCCCTGAATGGGAGGCCTAGTTTCATTTTCATTCGCTATTTGTCCCCTTCGGCTCTAGTAAAGCTTATTTGGCGCATGCGTACTCTCCTCCTATAAAAAGTGAATTCCCCGCCTAAGTCTCTGCACCTAGTCAGTTCCAGTCAAGTTTCTCGAGTCCATATCCCTTTCAACGTCTGAAAATGGCCAACCAAGTGCAATCCCGGGGTGAATATTTGCTGGTCAGAACCATGGCTGAAAGCGAAAGGTACGTTGGTAGTTGTTCTGAAGACCCAAACAGCAAGTCCTCCCTTTAGTAATCATTAAAATTCAATAACGTAGATTAGAGATGCAATACAAAGCCTGGCAAGCCAATATTGGTTACCTACTTCATCCAGCCATCAAAGTACATGATCACATGCGCATTGCAGATGTTGGCACAGGGACAGGGTTAGTAGCAAATCCATCAGGAAGAAGAAAAGCCCTGGCATTAATTTTCCAAGGATCTGGCTACGTGAACTTGCAGATGATCTCCCAAATACCTGTCAACTTGACGCGTTTGACCTCTCAGACGCGATGTTTCCCAGCAAGGATGCATTACCGGAAAACATTGCCTTCCATGATCAGAACCTCCTTGAGCCATTCCCAGATGAATATTTAGAAAGATATGATGTCGTCAATGTTCGAGTGATGGTGGTGGCTTTGTCTTCCAATGAGTGGGAGCCTGCGGTGCGAAATATGATGACACTTCTCAGTGCGAAATTCTCAACTCAGAACCCGTTATTCAGTCCTAACTAATATTGTGCAGAACCAGGAGGTTATTTACAATGGGTCGACTGTGCCGCACACGAGTGCGTGGTCAAAGGAGAACCCCAAGGGAGACGAGCCACTAATGCTCGACGTGGAATCGACTTATTCCGGAGGACTCTGATTTCACTTGGAAAAACACCAAGGTGAGCTTGACTACCCCCATGCTAGGTACACTAACTCTCGGGAACTAATCAGTGCGATCTCTCTTTTATAGTATTGCTGCTCTTCACAGCATTTTCCAGAAAAGTGGACTAGAATATTGTGAAGAGCAAGTTCATACTCTTGACAACTCAGAAACTCGAGAGAATCTCAATCTCTCAGTTGTTCTTGGAATCCAGCATGCTCTGACTGCGGCTTTCAATTTGCATAAATTGGATGAAATCCAAACCATTGGCCAGATCATAGATCTGAAGGAAGCCATTCTCAGTGATTTGCATAATGTCCCTTGTTATTATTCCTTTGATGTTTACGTCGTGGTTGGGAGAAAAGCTTGAGTGAGTTGTCTGCTACTTTCGTTCCTCTACCTAGGTAGTTCCTGTTGCTCGGCGCGGCATAATTTTAACTTCAAGGGATGCTAGGTTATAAGAATAATTACAGCAAAGGATACCAGCCGATAAACATCTCGTGAGTGTCCATGGGGAAATCTGTTTTCGGAATTAACTGTAATACAAAATTGAGACAATTATTTGAGAGTCTACGTAGGGAAATAAATTGTCGAATCTGACAAGAAGCATTCTAGCAAGCGACTTATATAAAGCGTGATAGGAAAATGGGTAAGACTCTCACGAAGATGACGACAGAAACCAAAGAGGAAAACACACACAATATAAGAATGAAATTTCTATCCCTTCAACACGCCATGAACGATCTCCTATCAGCCCCGCTTGTACTTTGGGGCATCCATCGGCGGACCCACAAAGAACCCAGGTAGGGGAGGTCCCCAAACCCATTTAGTTATAGGCTGCGAGGATGTCTGATGCCGATAGTGATGGCACTGGCAGGTACATTGGTTTTCATTTGAGGCGTCGTTGCTTTTGGCTCCGTTCTGGTGCGTAGCCGTATTTGGGGAGTGGGGACAAGTCTTCGGTTGAGGCTGCGGTGGCTTCGCATCTTCGCCGTGGTTGTAAGAGCTTCGGCCGTAGCCCGCATTGACATGGTTTGCTGGGTATGCGGCGTGTCGCGAGTGACAATGTTGGTGGTTGTGGGCATGTGGGCAGGTAGAATTGTGTCTTACAGGAGGTTTCTGGTCTTCGTCGGACGTGTTTCGGCGATGGTTGTGGTCTCCATGAGACGTCTGCTTTGCCGTGTAGGGAATGTTGGGGTAGACATAGAATGGGACGTGGGGGTATGTTTTCATCTCGTCCTGGTGTGGGTGGTGATGCTCGTGGTTGGTTTTCTTTCCATGTTGATGTGGGCCTGCAGTATTCCTATTTGGCTGATTTCCCAGCGGTATCAGTCCGGATGGCAACTTATTGAGGCATGCCGTCCTCGTGTCGTTAGGGCAGCAATGGTGATGGTCTTTTCTCTGATGATGGGTTATGTGTTGGTAAGGACACGGGCTGTGATAAATTTCGCCTTTGGTATGATCTTGATGGTGAACTGGATAGTACATCCTCAGTAGATGGCGAGATGGGACAATTCCAGGTCAAGCTCAAGGTTCAATTTTGAAAGTTGCTATTTGGTCATCGGGGACTCATCTGAGGATCGAGGTCTCGCTATTTAACCGCTCATTTTGACCAGTATCAAGCTGAATTAAGTTAACCGACAACCCGTCACCCGAGCAGTGAAACCTCGTATGCAGTCTGCCTGCAACTCTTGCATTGCACTAGTCTTCGTTCAGACATCTCCAAGGCGATGAATAGCAAGATGCTGAATTCTCGACGGGAACCTGCAGCTTTTCGTTACACCAAATGGAAGCGTTTGCTCGATATCGTATCATGAGACTATTTAGGCTGGCTACTTGGAACGTGAAGAGTCATGCGTGATTGAGATTTGATGCAGCTTACTTTCCCGTTTCCAGTTTAAGGCGCCCTTAGAGCGGGCTAAGTTTGTAAGTCGCCTGACTTGACAGACCAGAAACCAACAATCTCTCACTCCGCATTGAAAATATGACCTGAGGATGTCGGAAGCTGTGCATTATGCGTCATCGAAGGGGCGTAGCGCTGGACCCATTCTTTTAGGATAGTGGTGAACGTAGCGCAGACAGCCTGGACGGCATCGTCGCGAGAAGTTCCACAACTTTCAATGTAGACTGCAGAATTATTAGCTCCTCCAATCCCAGCCTCATGGCTAGAAACTTACATTTAACTTTAGGCTCTGTACCTGAACCGCGGAAAGTGAAACGGACTCCGCCCTCTAGCCAAAGAGTGAGCATTTGACTGGTGGGATCCTCGGGCAAATCCGGTTTGTTGTCAGGCGAAGCCGAGTCATATCCCTCCGTGAGGTCTCGCCACCGCAGAATTTCGAAGTTGCCAAACTTTTTCTCAGCGAGGAAATGGCCACTTCTGATTCCGCGGAACAGCTCAAGGGTGAGTTCGGGATTTGGGGATCGGAAGTAGTTGTTCAATGTTTCGTGGTGGCCAAACTCAGTAAAGAGTTGTTGGAGCTTGTCGTGAACAGTCAAACCTTGGGCTCTCCATTTGGCCTCCGCGGCAAGAAAGACCGATGCAGCCGTAATGCCATCCTTATCGTAGCAAACGGAAGGGAACATATAGCCGAGTGCTTCTTCGTAAGCAAATGGCACATTCTGTCCGGTCTTCTCTAATTCTCGAGCAACATTCGCCATCCACTTGAAGCCAGTCAACGTCTCTTTGAATTGCACTCCCTTGGCCTTGGCCATCTTTTCCAGCATTCCGCTGGAGACAGTCGTGGTAAGGACTGCAATCTTCGATAGATCGGGAGTATCATTGAGCGAATCAAAGACATGGGATGCCAAAAGGACTCCAACATGGTTTCCCGTGAACAAAAACCACTTGCCACTGCGTCAAAGTGAGCTACAGATCATGATCATCGACAATGGGATACTCACTGGACTTTCTCTGCGATAGCAAATCGATCCGCGTCTGGATCATTGGCAATAATCAGGGTCTTCCCTTCTTTGTCGGCAGTTTCAATCGACAGATCCAAAGCCCCTGCCTCTTCAGGGTTAGGAAACTTGACGGTAGGAAACTCGGGGTCCGGTTTCTCTTGGGCAGTAACAGTCGTGCAGTCTTTGATTCCTAGCGATTCACAGAGAGTGGGAAAGACCAGACTTCCAACGCCATGGAGAGGTGTGTAGACGGATGGTCTCGGAGGTTGCCACTTTGACACTGTTGAATTCTGGAATGGTGTCAGTCTTATAATGTGATGGGATCCTTGACTACTGACCGCATATGTCTCAACCCGGCTGATGTAGTGAGGAAGAAGCTTCTGATAAGAATCCGCGTGCAGGAGGTTGCCGGGCTGCAGGCTCACCCATGCAGTAGGCCAAGGCTCTAAATTATCGCGAATCGACTGCGCTATCTCACCATCCTCGGGTCGATTGATTTGAGCACCATTGCTCGAGTAGCTGAGATGTATATGGGTCAGCTAATCCCAGGGAGGCATAAAAAACGGCAAATCTTACACCTTGTAGCCTGGATGGACGTTAGAAATAAGCCATGCCATACAGATGGACGAGAACCGGACATACCGTTGTCTTGAGGTGGGTTCTTCAAGGCTACTTGTTAGCACACATCAACTTCATTGGACAAGGTCATGGCGTACATGGCTCGCTGTTACCATAATACCGGCAGCAGCACTAAAATGATTCACGCCAAAGGGAACCATTGGCGTTGGTCCAGCCTGGTCAAAGAACCAGACTGGGATCCCGAGAGCAATGAACGCATTGGCCGCAAGCTCGGCAAACCGATCGGAGTTATGGCGCGCATCATGTCCGATGACAACGCCCTTCGAAGCGATCTCCGGGCGTCTATGGATGTACTTGGCCAGTCCCTGGGATGCCTGGATGACCGTCAAGGAGTTCATACAAGAGAAACCGGCTGCCATGCGGCCGCGTAAGCCGGCTGTTCCGAACTCGATACCTGATCTTCAATCAGAGATGCACTCCACAACCACATAATATTCCACATACGATTGCGGAGACGCAGCTCCAGCTCCTCCGTAGAACTAGCATCACGCAGCTGCTCTATTTCCGCACGAGTGGTGGGATCCTATATCCGGATTGATGAGATCAGGCCACCAGGAACAAGGAAGGGCGCGGGTACCTGGTCCCACCGGAGCCATGTCTGAACCAGCGACGAGATTGAATCCTACTCGAGTTAGTGCTCACAAGCGAACAGAAAACAGAAAAACAGAAAACGTAGTTGGTAATACCTGAGCCATCATGCAACGAGTGAGGTGAAGGTGTTCAATCACGGGCGCGGCCGATCAGTCCCCGCTTGTTGACTCCACCTCCGCCCCTGCTACATTTCTTCTCGTTTCTGCCTTGCGCAACTCTCCCTTCTCGACTCTGTCAATTGCCCGTCACGACTGAATACTTTATACCAGCGGAATCATGTTCACTTGATCTTCAGCCTCGCCCAGACACCCAGCCCTCACCTCTCACCTTTCACCTCCCACCCCTCACCCCTCACCCTCTCACCGCACCTTTCACTATGGAGAAGCCCGCAATCCGATCGCCTCGGAAGGACACTGTGTTGAGTCGCCGATATATCGAAGGTCTGATTGCGGAGGGAAAGCATGTTATTATCTTCGAGGGTCGCGTCCTCAAGGTAGACGCCTGGATCAAGTTCCACCCCGGCGGAGATAAGTCGATCAAGCACATGGTCGGCAGGGACGCAACGGACGAGATCAATGCGTACGTGCCGTTACGAGGGTGTCTCTGCTCCTGCTAACGCATCAAAAAGATTGCACTCTCAAGAAGCCCGCGAGCGTATGCCCTCATTCCAGATCGGACGAATCGAGGGCCTCTGGTCCAATTTCCTTCCCCCGATCCAAGGCGGCAAGTTCCGTCTATACACAGATGAGACGTGCTCGAGTGAGGAGGACTTGTCCAGCCAGGAGAACTCCAGCCAGGATGGATCCCTTCCGCCTTCCCCGATCTTTGATGCGGTCGATTCGAAAGCCACTCATCGAAAGAACTCCTCGCCAGGAGCCAACAGCTCTGTTTCCACTCCTCCAAGCCAAGAGTCCCAACCGAAGCCGGCCTTCCTGGACGCTCGAACGCAAGAGGCAATTGACTTCGACATTGCTAAATATCCTTCGCTGGATACTGCAAACCAGGAGAGCATCAAGCAAAAATACCGCGCCCTGCACGAACGCATTCAAGCCGCGGGCCTATTCAAATGCAACTACTTCTCCTACTTCATCGAATGCTGTCGATATACCCTCTTTGCAACCCTGGCATATTTCTTCCTTCAGATCGGCTGGTGGGGCACGTCCGGGTTCTTCCTCGGATGCTTCTGGCACCAGCTTGTTTTCACAGCCCATGATGCCGGCCACATGGGTATCACACATAATTTCCACATTGACACCACAATCGGCATCATAATTGCCGACTGGATGGGAGGGCTGAGTCTAGGGTGGTGGAAACGGAGCCACAATGTTCACCACATTGTGACCAACGAACCCGAGCACGACCCGGACATCGAGCACATGCCCTTCTTCGCCATTTCCCACCGCTTCTTCACCAGTCTCCAGAGCACGTACTACGACCGGCAAATGACCTTCGACGCTCCATCCAGGTTCATGCTCAAGATCCAGAACTACTCGTACTATCCTATTATGGCATTTGCCCGCTTCAACCTCTACCGCCTTAGCTGGGAGTACCTGTTGAAGGGCCAGGCGCCGAAGAAGGGACCGGCCTGGTGGCACATTTATTTTGAGATTGCCGGCCAGATGTTCTTCTGGTACTGGTATGTCTACCTTGTGCTGTACAAGTCGATTCCCGACTGGGGCAGCCGCTTCGTCTTCCTTTTGGTGTCCCACATCGTGCCCTCGCCCTTGCATGTGCAGATCACACTGTCCCACTTCGCCATGTCCACCGCCGACCTGGGTGTGCATGAGTCCTTCCCGCAGAAAATGCTGCGCACCACTATGGACGTCGACTGCCCTACCTGGCTGGACTTCTTCCACGGTGGCCTCCAGTTCCAGGCTATCCATCACCTCTACCCTCGCATGCCGCGCCACAACCTCCGACGCGCCCAGAAGTACATTCTGGAGTTTTGCCGCGACACCGGTATTCCATATGCCATCTTTACCTTCTACGATGGAAACAAGGAGGTTATCGGTCGACTTGGTGACGTAGCCAAGCAGGTCCGTCTCATGGAGGAATGTCGCAAGTCAATTGCGAAGGAGGGTGTCTTCTCGCATCACTGATAGGAGATGACGTCCTTTCCCTGTAGCGTATCAACGAGTTTCCTAGTGTCATGAGCGCCATTCATAGACTACTGCAAGTGCGTATTTCAGAATATTAATGATGAATCAAGATCTTTTTGATATATCTTTCCTGTACACATCTGTAAAAATGAAGCACGTCAAATCGCCTTGATGCTATGCAAATGCAATCCCAACTATAACTCAACCAGGCAAGCCACCTCCACGCGCAATCTTCTTTGCCCGCTGCTGCCGCCGATTATGATTCGCCCGACTCGCCTTATTCTGCTCCTTTCTCTGATGCGCCGCCGCGCTATCAGGCTCCTGAGGCCTGCCTCCTCGTCCTCGACCACCACGACCCCTGCCGCGTCCTCGTTCACCACCTCTTCCCCGAGTACCTCCCTGCCCGGTCTCACCATCATCCCCAGAATCATCCTCATGCTGCGGCCTCCGATAAGACGTCGAAGGAAGCGAAGGCTGGTTCAACGCACCAGCACCAGAACCCCCCGCATCAACAGAAAGCCTATCCTCAAGCTTAGCAAGCCGTTTCGGATCCCGCAATAACATAACAGCCCATCCTTCAATAGCCTCGTCGGTCATATTGGTATCACGCTTAAGAGAAGCACGAGGCTGCGAGCGGCGCGTCGCAGAGTCCCGGCCGAAGAGTGCTGCATTGCCCTTGTACGCTCGGAAGAGAGTCATGTCCAGATCGGCCGCGCGACGGGTCTGAGCCTCGGCGTCTGCTTCGGCGTCTGTGCCTGCTGTGACGGCGTCAACGGTGCCGCCTACGTCTGCGACGTCATATGTGTCGTCGCGCTCGTCATCGTCTGAGTCGAAGGTGGCTAGCGCGGATAGGATTGCGGCTTTGTTCGTGGCGTGTTGGCTGCGGTCTGCCAGGACGGCGTCGGCGGTGAGTTCTGCGTCGGCGCGGCCGAAGCGGAGTTTCCCACCAGCATCACCTGTGCGGCTTAGTTCGGCGATGTCGACGTCTTCGTCGAAGACGTTCCTGCGAGCTGGGACTGGGCCTAGTGGGGGTGAAACTGGTGGGGTTGGTCGGGGTGCCAGATGGTCGTGGGCGGCCTCAGCTTGGGGTGGAAGCTGTTCGGATCGATCGAAAGATTGGAGTTCTGTTGGGAGAGAGTCTTCTAGGAGATGGGAGATGACTGTTTCGGGATTGTCGTCGTACACGTCTAGTAGACGCACGACGAATGCAGATCCGAGTTCTGGGAAGAGGTCTTGCACTTGGGAGACGAGTGACATCTTGTGTGCATGGAGCTCAACCGGGATCAGAGGGCCTGTCGAAGCTCCCTTGCCCTTGTCAATTTTCTTTCGTCTTTGATAACGATGGTGAAGGGGTTTTGTTTCCATTTGATAGGCCCGCAAGCTGGCGAGAAGGTCCTCGCCTCGTTTTTGCGGGTGGCTCCCAAGATACTTCTCGAGACGCTGCAGCAGGTCTGAGCTGCAGACGAGATCGGAAAGCAGGGTGGCATCCTTCTTCATCCTCGGTGTCCCGACTCCAGCGCCTGCTTTGAGACCGAACAGCTGGTCAAGAAGCAGAGATAAGTTGGTCGATGGCTCCTTCAATAATGAGACGAGGCCAACATAAACATTGGCAACCAAGACCTTCCGAAGTTCTCCTCGGGGCTGCGTCTCATAGGTCTCCACGAGGGTATCCAAGAAGTCCGATCCCGCCATAAGAACCTGGCCACACGGCGGCAATACCGAGGCCAGGATGGTAAGGCGTCGAATGTCTGATATCATTCTCGAGTCTGCTGATTTCCCACCTAGCAATAATTGGCTTGTCACCTGTGACTTTGCCTTTTCAATGCTTGACGATAACCGTTCATGGTGCATGTCCCATGCAGTTGATAATGACGTCTTCAATGCATTGCTTGATGGATAGCAGCAGCAGAGGTTTCCCAAAAGCTGCCAATGCAAAAGACCCTCTGGTGGATTGGAAAGTCCGAGGATATATCGTCTTGTAGCAAGAAAGCAGAGCTTCCGTAATTGTCGACCTTTGGGCCCGGCTTGTAGACCAGAGTCCCCGGCTGCGGCATGTTGGTAGAACGAATCCAGAAATGAGACGGCGGAGAAGTCCTCAGCAGCAGCAACTTTAAATTGCTGGTCAGATGCATTCAGGCGAATACCAAGTAGCATCATCCATGCATTCAGACACGCCTCCCAGTCATCCGATGGGATGGTCTTCCGCACTGCGGGGGAAGGCACGGTGGCCAAAGGCGGAAACCCCGCCATTGCAATGAGGAATTGTAAGCAAGAATGGAAGGATGAAGCTGTCAACAAGGAAGTGAAGAAAACAGAGCAGCAGAAAGAAAGAGAAACAACATTGCCATGAATACCCTCTAAACAAGGCCACGACCTTTGCCTGCATTTGGTCCCCGAAAGGTGCTGACTCAGCACAATCCCGAAGCAGACTAGTGCGAGATAACCGAAGCGCCAAGACTTTCGCACGAAAAAAGATTCGCGATTCACGCTCCACACACAAACTTCAACCCGGCCATCATCACTTTACCGAACCCTGCAGTTCAGGTCTTGATTGGCAATTCCGCCTTACCAACAACACATACTCAAGATGTCTTTCCAGAAGCCCGAGAAGGATTTCGGCGAGGGCCCTGTACGTGCAAGCCTACACCCACTGTGACAGCCACAGATAACGTCGTCGCAATGGCGGGGAACATCGCTGTCGCTGTCGGTGTCGCTGTCGCAAAAAATCTTCAATGGCTTGAATACAAGTCATCCGCTCGGAACAGTGCTAATGCCCTCTGCAGAAGGTCCACAAGATCCGTATCACCCTGACCTCCCGCAAGGTCGCCTCCCTCGAGAAGGTGTGCCAGGAGCTCATCGACCGTGCCCGCTCCAAGTCCCTCCAGGTCAAGGGCCCCGTCCGTCTGCCCACCAAGACCCTGCACATCTCTACCCGCAAGACCCCCAACGGTGAGGGTTCCAAGACCTGGGACAAGTACGAGATGCGCATCCACAAGCGTCTGATCGAGTAAGTTGCCCTGAACATGTGTGTGCTGTGGCATGTTGCTAATTGTCTATCTAGCCTCCTCGCCCCCACCGAGACCGTCAAGCAGATCATCATCAACATCGAGGCCGGTGTTGAGGTTGAGGTCACCATTGCTGCTTAAATTAGCTAGCCCGCAATGGATCAGGGAGGGTTTCGGACAGCACATTTCTAGTGTCGTGCATGTGCCGGTGCTATGGATGTGTCGGTCGTCTACTACGGATCTAATACTGGAACTGGTAGATACCCGCTCGTACCTGGGTGACAAAAAAAATCGGAAACATCTTGAGAAAATCATTGGTCTTCGCGTAGAGACTGTAGACTTGTATATTCATTTCGTGAACTTTGAAACAAAAGATATGGAACCGATACAGTTCCCCAACTCCAAAGCGCCTTTTGCCTTCTTCCCTCCCAGATGCAGGCTGGTGTTCTTGTCAACACCGAAAGCAAAGTATGCGCCTCACAGATCGGATCAAAAGTCAAAGCTGATCCATTCTCTCTTCGGCGGCACGGCCGGAATAACACCGTCCTTGAAGTATCCGTTGTCGAGGTAAAACTTGTACATCTGCTCGATCTCAGGGGTGTAATCCTCTTCTTTGCCTTGTGAATCACGCAGTACGGCCTCCTCAGGCGGTCCATCTGGGAAATTGATGCGGACAAAGGTCTTGTTGTCTTGGGGGTGAAGGTAGCAAGGCGCTTCGTTGATGTACTTGACTGGACGTCCTTTCCACATCGTCAGTTGCCCCGTGTTGGGGTTGCGCATTGTTTGACCCTGCAAGTCTGGGAGGGGGTTCAATTCATTGGGGTTGTCGATCTTGAGGAACGCCCGCGGGCCTGTGTTGGTCTCTTGGACGGGGACGCCCTGTGGAGCTGCAGGCTGACCGAAGAATGAAGGAGCTGCAGCTTGCTGGGCCGGAACTCCGAATGGACTTGTGGGAGCTGGAGGCTGACCGAATGTGGCAGGTTGCGCTAGTTGTGACTGCTGAGGCTGCCCGAGTCCGCCGCCAGACGGTTGGCCGAAGCCCAACGATGCTTGTTGCTGTGCGGGTTTTCCGAATGTGTTTGCAGGGGCGGAGGGTTGGCCAAATGGAGTGTTTTGTTGCGGTTGCTGTTGCTGCTGCTGCTGGATTTGGCTGAAGGGCGAGGCAGCTGATGGAGTGCCAAAGCCGGATTTCCCAAAGGCGGGCTGGTTTGCTGCTTGAGCGAAACCTGATGTTCCGAATGCCGGTTTACCAAGCCCACTCTGGGCCCCGAGGTTTGATGGTTGGCCGAACGCAGTTCCCGTTCCCAGAGTAGATGGTTTCCCAAAAGCGGATTGTCCTCCCAAGGCAGAAGGCTGGCCGAACGGGGTCGGGTTACCGGGAGCCGGTGGTTGTCCAAAAGGCGAGGATTGTGCAGAGGGCTGTCCGAATCCAGGCTTGCCGAAGGCTGAGGGAGCTGAAGCTGGGTTTCCAAAGGCACCAGTAGAGGTGACAGGGGCTGAAGGTTGGCCGAACGGCGCACTCTGGTTTGCTTGTGGCCCTGTCTTTCCCTGGCAGATGTCGATACGGTTTGGGTGCTCGTTTGCTCCGTCCACGATATACTTGATGGCACCGTTGACATCGCTGAGGGCAACATCTATTTGCTTCACGCACTCTTGCCACAAAGCCTGAGCCTCTTGAACGGCCTGGTTCATGTTACCAGCCGCGGTAAGTTCGTAGTGGCGGAGACGCAGCTCCTCCATACTTTGCTCGCGTTGGGGGCCGCCGAAGAGTTGCCGTGGGACTTTGTTATTTGGTGCATACGCAGAGAAGACCCATTCTGGACGACCTTTGCCTGCAGTGAGGTCGAGTTTGATGTCGTTGGCGCTCACGCCATAGCTTTTATCGAGTTAGCACGCAGTTGGGTGGGACATTGATCGTGATACTTACTCTGTTGATTGCTGGCCCTGGGCCGAGTTCTGGCCTGTGGGACGAGATTTGTTAATTTTCACTAATCGCGGAAAGGTAGTCATAGTGATCCAATTCGATGTGATCAAAGACAAGATCAAAGCAGAGACAGGGGAGTTGAGCGGAAAGCGTGATGGATTGAGAAACCAGCGGGGAAGCAAGTGACGGAGGGCAGAAATGAAGACAACCGCCGGGGCGACATTCACTACATTATTCTTTCTACCCGATCTCCGCTTCTCCAGAAAACGAGTTTGCAGTCCTTACCTCCGAAGCCTCCAGAAAGAGCGCCAAACCGGTTGCCCGATGAGCCGGAAGTGGCTCGCCCAGGATGTTCAAACTTGCAGCGGTCTATACGGCAGTCAGCAGCCTATTCTTGGCCAGGTTAAGGGCATACAGACCTCCAAACTTGCAGCGACCCTGCTGAAAGAAAGTACACACCACCATCTTTGCGCATTCACCTCATGGATGCCGCCTCGTCGTGGATGCGGTTTTGATGTGGCGCCCCTGTGGGCCGGGTCACGACTGTATATACCAGACCCTTGATTTTTTCCACAAATGTGGGTGAATAGGTCCAGCAAGAGTCGAGAAGAGAAGTGAATCGAAGTCGAAGAAGTGGCTGGGATTGGCGACGCGTGCTGAAATGAAGTGCAGCTGTTTTTCCGAGATCCGCCAATCCTTATCGTTATCGGCCCTTTATCGCGTCGGATTCGAGCTACGCCTACACTCGACTGCATCATTGATCTTTACCCTGAAAGCAGGTTTTATAGATATAAAAAGGCCGTATTTTGTCTAGTGTCAAGTTCAGGAGTGTGTTTTCTTGTGCGACCTTGTGCAACCAACCTGCATAGTGCAACCCGAGACCAAAATATATTGCTGCGATGGGCACGAGAGCTTCATTCTACTGTCTCAAAATTACAATTTTCTCCTTAGAGAGAATGATGGTCTAAACAATCCGAACTCCATTACCTAGGTACCTGCCCATATGTGCAAACGTAACCAATCACTCTGGGTATATGGTCTGCGTGTGTCGCATGCTCTCTCTCAGATCATCCCAGTTCAGCCCGTCCACCTTCTTCCCTCCCAAAGACTCCAGCTCAGCCCCGAGGCCGTCCATCTGCCCAATTGCCAATCGTCGCATCATGATAGTGTCCTTTGCTCCGGGAAGTGAGCTTGCATTTCCTTGCAACAAGGCCTCCTCGAACCACCCCTCCTCATCCTCGTCCAGCGGGAGCCCCACCAATTCCATGGCACGCTTGCTCCGTGTCTGACCGGCCCCAGTCTTGTGAACGAACTCAACCAACTGCTCGAAAAAGCTGCGACGGTGGTATTCATCGTATTTGCGGGTGAAGTAGAATGCCTCCGTGATATTGGACCGGCACATCACTTCGAAAAATGCCCGCTGCACCTTCTCGTTTGCCAGTGGCGGCGCGGCGGTGAGGTAATACGCAATGGCCAGGCTGTCGTCGTGCTTCGGGAGATGGGATAAAGTCAAAGCATAGAGGATCTCGTCGGGAAAGGTAGGAATGAGTGATGGATCGGCGAGGTAATCGAGTGCGCGCTGTTGACGAACAGTTAGGAATATTGATGGGACAGAAAGTATAGCTACGTACTCGGAATTCCAGACGGTCCATATTCCAAAGACCGTCGATAAAGAGCTGATACTTCTGAGGCAAGTGACATGTTTGCGCAAACTGGTCTGCAGCATCTGGCGCACTGCGACAGTCCTTGAGGATGTAGTAGATCAAGGCTTGCTTGTGATGGATGTCGAGCTCGGATGAGACAATGTGATTAAACAGCGATCGGAGGTCGGCGTTCGTCTTCGGCGGGTAGACCTTGGCCACTATACAGAGATCAGCTCGTAGCCCATGACAGCCAGCGACTTCCAAAGCATACCTCCCTTGATGCCGAGCAGACCCAGCAGGCGATCGGCGAAGAGGCGGTTCTCTAGCGCCTTGCGATTGGCAACAATCTGATCGATGACCTTGGCATCATAGTGGTATTTCTTGTTGAAGCTGAAGATGTGATCGAAATCCTCCCACAGCGCCATCGTGCCTGAGATGCTTGTCGAACTGAAGAATCGCAGACACAGGAAGCTCCGCGGAGAGGTATCGATGTGGTAAAGTTACGTGTATGTTACAAGGCGGTGGACTTAAATGTTATGGCAGAAATACAAACGCTAGTCCTGTTCGGGCGCGAGGTAAACAACCCACTTTCCGCCGCCAAACAACTTCCATTTATCTCTTTAAGCATCACCCCTCGCGCCCATGAAGCAGGCGCCACCCCTCCTTTGCGCATAATGGCTTCACTCACCCAGGGCAGGCGATCGCGCCGTGCTGCTCCCCGCAGGAGCTACGTTGTTGAAGATACCTCGGAGTCGGAGGACCCCGGCAATGTGACGCCGACGGCCTCTACTCATGATGACGACGATGACGAGACAGGCGAGGAGGAAGACTACACCCCGGTCCCAAAGAAAGCCAAACGCGCTTCCCAATCAAAGCGGATGATCCTAGAACCCGCGACCCCGTCCACTGTGAAACCAGCGCGCAAGTCCCGACAGTCGACCGTCGCGACCGAGGATTCGGACGCATCACAAGTTGAGGAGGATGAGGAGGAACAGACCGACGAGAACGACGAAAACGAAGAGAACGACGAAAGCATGGCGTCCGTGGTCGCCGACCCCGATTCTCCTTCCAACCATGCGGCGTTGAAGAGAAAGAGTCTGGAGCCCGCGGAGGCTGATCCTGACTCTCCTTCTAACAAGGCGGCGTTGAAAAGACATAGTATGGCTCCCCGCAAGAGCCGTGGCTCAATCACGCCCAAAACAGGAAAGGGCTCACTCCCTACTCCAGAGCCGTCCGCATCGCCGGAGTCCACGCCGCGCGCAAACCGGGAAAGCGTGCCTCCCCTCGCCGACATTACCGACACACCGGCCGTCAACCAGTCGCCCTCCAAGCAGTTGGAAACCCCGAAGCCCCAAATCTCGATCATCAATCCGAACTCGACGGTGTTGGAGAAGCCTATGGATATTGTGATGAAGTCCAGGAACATGGCAGGACCGGCCATCCCCGAAGAGCCCGCTGAAGCCAAGCCTCGGATGATCATTCAAAATCTAATCTTGACAAACTTCAAGAGTTATGCGGGCAAGCAGGTTGTTGGTCCGTTCCACGCTTCTTTCTCCTCTGTGGTTGGCCCTAATGGATCTGGCAAATCCAATGTCATTGATTCGTTGCTCTTCGTCTTTGGCTTCCGTGCTAGCAAGATGCGACAAGGCAAGATTTCGGCACTTATCCACAACTCTGCCCAATATCCCGACCTCGCCTTTTGTGAAGTAGAAGTGCACTTCGAACAAGTTCTCGACCTTCCCGAAGGTGGCCACGAAGTCGTCCAAGATTCCCAACTGATTATTTCTCGACGCGCATTCAAGAACAACACCAGCAAGTACTACATGAACAAGAAGGAGACCAACTTCACTGCTGTAACGGCATTCCTTCGCGACCGCGGCATCGATCTCGACCACAAGCGATTCCTGATTTTGCAGGGTGAGGTCGAATCAATTGCCCAGATGAAGGCGAAAGCCGTCAATGAACACGACGAAGGCCTGCTCGAGTATCTGGAGGATATCATCGGAACCTCCAAATACAAGACTCCTATCGACGAGGCAGCGGCCGAGTTGGAAACCTTGAACGACGTGTGTGTCGAGAAGAACAACCGTGTGCAGCATGTTGAGAAAGAGAAGACGGCCCTGGAGGATAAGAAGAACAAAGCCCTCGCTTATATTCGCGACGAAAACGAATTATCCCAGAAACAATCAGCGCTTTACCAGATCTACATCGACGAGTGCGCTGACAATGTTCGTGTCACTGAAGAGGCCATCCTCCAGATGCAAGAGCTTTTGAACATGGAGCTCGAAAAGCACGAAGGCAATGAATCTGGAATCAAGGAACTCGAGAAGCTCTACAAGCGCGGTGTCCGTGAATATGAGACCATGGAGAAAGAAGCGCAGGCCGTGATGAAGGAAATGGCCAAATTCGACAAGGAAGGTGTTAAGTTCGAGGAAAAGAAGAAGTTCTTGCTCGGTAAGCAGAAGAAGCTCGAGAAGACCATGCAAGCAAGCCGTCTTGCTGCGTCTGAGTGTCAAAGCTTGGTCGAGAAACACACCGACGACATCGAGAGGAAAACTGCAGAGACGACTCAGCTGGAGCTGGAGATGAAGGCGGAGGAGAAGGAGTTAAACTCAATCCGTGAAAGTCTCAAAGGCAAGACTCAGGGCCTTTCCGACCAGATCACAGCCAAGCAAAAATCCCTAGAGCCTTGGAATGAGAAGATCAACAAGAAGCAGTCTGCTGTCGCCGTCGCGCAGAGTGAACTTGATATTCTGCGTGAGCGGAGCAACGCCGGTGCTGTTTTGCTGGAGGAGGCCCAGGGCAAGATCAGCACTATTGAGGAAACCTTGCAAGCAAAGCAAAATGACCTCGAGGAGCGCCAGGCCCAGAAGGAGACACTGGAGGCTGAAGTGGAGAAGCTGAAGAGCGACCTCAAGAAGTACGTTGCCCGCGAGCCCGAAGTTCGTGCACACGTTTCTAGCGCTCGTCAAAAGGCCGATGAGGCGCGAGTCAGCCTGGCAAGCACCCAGAACCGTGGCAGTGTCCTGACGGGTTTGATGCGTTTGAAGGAGTCGGGCCGTATTGACGGCTTCCATGGCCGCCTGGGCAATCTCGGAACCATCGACGAGAAGTACGATGTTGCGATTTCTACCGCCTGCCCAGCTCTTGACAACATGGTCGTGGAGACAGTGGAGGTTGGTCAACATTGCATTGACTACCTGCGCAAGAACAACCTCGGTCGAGCCAACTTCATCCTCTTGGATCGCTTGCCACGCCGCGACATGTCAACAATCTACACTCCAGAAAGTGTTCCTCGTCTATTTGATCTGGTCAAGCCCAAGGACGACAAGTTCGCACCGGCCTTTTACAGCGTGATGCAAAATACATTGGTTGCCAAGGATCTCGAGCAAGCGAACCGCATTGCCTACGGTGCTCGGCGGTGGCGTGTGGTGACTCTGGATGGCCAGCTGATTGATGTCTCCGGAACCATGAGTGGTGGTGGCACTCGTGTTGCACGAGGCGGCATGTCTTCCAAGCAAGTGGCCGACACTACTAAAGAGCAAGTCACTCGCCTGGAGGCAGACCTTGAGGAGCTGGAGCGGAAGTTCCAGCACTTCCAGGAGAAGCAGCGACATGTCGAATCTCAGATGCGAGACAAGACAGAGGAGATCCCGCGCGTCGAGACCAAGATTCAAAAGATCATGATTGAAATCGACAGCTCTAAGCGCAGTCTCGCGGATGCCCAGCGACGAGTCAAGGAGCTTAGCGCGGCCCACAAGCCTTCCAAATCCGATGAATCTCAGGCAACTGCCCTCGAGGAGCAGATCGAGGCCATGAACGAGGAAATCGAAGACCTCAACAACCAGAAGAGCGGCATTGAAGAAGAGATTCAAGAGCTTCAAAGCAAGATTATGGAAGTTGGTGGTGTTCGACTTCGCGGGCAAAAGGCCAAGGTCGACGGTCTGAAGGAGCAGATCAGCATGCTGGCCGAGGAGATTTCCAATGCTGAGGTCCAGAAGTCCAAGAATGAGAAGCTCATCACGAAGCACATCAAGGCTCGTGATGGCTCTGAGAAGGAGATCGGTCAGATCATCGAGGACTTAGAGAAGCTTGAAGCGGACGTGGAGAGCCAGACAAATGACGCCTCTGGCTGGCGACAAAAGGCCGATGAGGCTCAAGAGGTTAGCCTTCTTTGAATCGTCTGTTTTGACTCTGACTAACTCGATTTCAGGCTCTGGAGACTAAGAAGGGCGAGCTCAAGGCTCTCAAGCAGGAGCTTGATGAGAAGGTGGCCGAGCTCAACGAGACCCGTGCCACCGAGATTGAGATGCGCAACAAGCTGGAAGAGAACCAGAAGGCCCTTGGCGAGAACCAGAAGCGCAGTCGCTACTGGGAGGAGAAGCATTCGAAGCTGTCTATTCAGAACGTCAACGACCTGGGCGAAGAGCAGGACTCTACCGAGCTGCAGACATTCACCAAGGACGAGCTGGAGGCGATGAATAAGGAGTCGCTGAAGGCTGTCATTGCCGCGTTGGAGGAGAAGGTTCAGAACGCTTCTGTTGACTTATCGGTCCTCGAGGAGTACCGTCGCCGAACTGCGGAGCACGAGGCACGGTCCGCAGACTTGGCCACTGCTCTGACATCCCGAGACAGTGCGAAGGCTCGCCTTGACGGTCTTCGGTCTTCCCGATTGAACGGATTCATGGAAGGCTTTGGTATCATTTCTCTCCGGCTGAAGGAGATGTATCAAATGATCACGATGGGTGGTAATGCCGAGCTGGAACTGGTCGACTCATTGGATCCCTTCTCCGAGGGTATTCTCTTCTCGGTCATGCCCCCGAAGAAGAGCTGGAAGAACATTGGAAATCTGTCTGGTGGTGAGAAGACACTATCCAGTCTGGCACTGGTGTTCGCCCTCCACCACTACAAGCCCACACCACTCTACGTCATGGACGAGATTGATGCCGCCCTGGATTTCCGCAACGTGAGTAGTGTCACCTTTGTTGATCTTTACTCGACTAACAATTTCTAGGTCTCTATTGTAGCCTCCTACATCAAGGAGCGGACGAAGAACGCTCAATTTATTGTCATTTCTTTGCGCAACAACATGGTAAGAGATGACTGCCCTCCCCTCCCATCTACATACACTAATTAAATGATAGTTCGAACTGGCTTCTCGCCTTGTTGGCGTCTACAAGGTCAACCACATGACCAAGAGTGTTACGATTGAGAACAGAGACTATATTGAGGGTCGGTAATGAGTAGAGGGCGTGTACATGTTCTTTTTGTCTGCATCCAATGGATAGGTACCTGGCTGGATAGGGTTGCCTGCTCTTTTTGATGATATCATGGATCGGGAGTATTAGATTTTGAATGAATTTCTTTACACTTCATCAAGGACTAGAATCGTACCTCGTATCCCAGGCGCTGTGGAATTGCCGCAGATCAGTCTGCTTAGGCCTCCAGACTCTCCGTAGCTTTCCAAAAGCTCTGCATGACCTCTGGAAAGATATCTGAAATCACCCCCGGTAAAGGCATCAAGTTGATCAGCATCAAAACAACCTTGGAACTAGACATGAAAATTAATCCCGAACATCTCATACCCAGCACAACCCAATCATTCTGAATAACTTACGCACCTGCCCAAACAGGCACTCGGCCTTGAATACTCCGAGCCCAGTGTAGGCCGATCCGCAATCTTCTCCGCATGGAGCACCAACCAAGCTTCACGCATACCCACATCCCGGCTTTCTCAATCCCCGTGCCATCGAATGTTACATCTGCTCCAGTAATTAGGGCCTTCCCTTGCCGATCAAATATGCCATGGCGTTAGACCCCTACCCCCCGACACCCTCAAACCCCACAGCGCACCGGCACATATGATGCGGGGTAAGGTAGAAGCTCCAGTACACTTAACCATACTTACACTGGGGTAGGTTAGTCTCATAGCTCGGGCTCGGCTTCTTCGCCGACAAAATTATGAGTAGGGTCCCAAGGTTACACCGCTGGAAGGATCGGCCCGGTAGGAATGTATAAAGCGGGCGGACGTGACCTGCATTTTTGGATTTGATTTCTTCTACTAAGACTGGCTTTGATTATATATCTTGGCTTCACTTTTTCAACCTTGGGTCTTGTGGTATTCGAAAGCCTTGCCATGCGCTCACGATTATCCCCGTTGGGGCTAGTTGCCCTGCTTGGCACCGTCGCAGCCTCAAAGGACCTGTCGCAGTATGTAAACGCGTTTATCGGCTCCGAAGGACCGGAAGCTGGCACGGGGTTCGGCGGTGGCGATATCTTTGTTGGCGGCGTGCGTCCGTTCGGCGTTGCTAAAGTGGGTATTGACTCGACGGCGGCGGATTGGAATACGGCTGTTTTGAATGGGGGATGGACTCCTGATGGAAATGTTACGGGTGTTAGTATGATGCATGAAAGTGGTACCGGTGGGTCGCCGAAGTATGGGTTGGTTTCGCAGATGCCGTTGACTACTGTTGATGCGCCGGTTAATGTGCTTGATAATTTGACTTATAGTCAGCCGAGAGTGAGTTTTTGGTTGTGTGCCCTTTGGTAAAGTTGCGATGTTGACGGGGTTTAGGTTGGTGAAGATACGGCGAAGGTGGGATACTTCAAGACGCAGTTGAAGAGTGGCGTTACTATTGAGTTGTCTGCGTCGCGCCATGCTGGTATCATGGACTACTCTTTCCCTCAGGGTGGGAAGCATGTCTTGGTTGATGTGTCTCACTATCTTCCTGGATCTCCTAGCGATTCCAGCGGCCAGTTCTTCACTGGCGGCGAGATCCAGATCGAGGAAGATGGCAAGGCCTACTCTGGGTACGGAACCTATATCGGCGGATGGAACAACGGTCGGTCTCTTGCCATCCCAAGGAACTCAATCTAATTGATATATAAGGTGCACCATTTACCGTCTACTTCTGGGGAGAATTCTCCGAGAAACCGGACAAGGCCCAGGCATTCTCCGGCGACAACACATCTCCCATGCCCCGATACCACAACCATGACAATGGGGGCATCGTCCAAGTGAAGTTCGGAAACGCGCAAAAGTTGACATCAGGCCTCATGAACGACCGCATCGGTCTCCTGCTTAGCTGGAAAGACGGTGCCGCTTCGCACATCGTCTCGCGCGTGGGAATTTCTTCCATCTCAGCTGCAAAGGCCCGCTCCTATATTCAGAAGGAGATCCCCTCTTGGAAGCTGAATGACACTGTCACCGACGCAGTCAAGGAGTGGAACGAGGATGTCTTCAACAAGGTCCAGGTTCCGCTGGATGACTCGGCCAACATGACCCATATCCGTCTGCTGTACAGCTCGCTGTACTTTATGCATATGATGCCTTCCGACCGCACGGGGGAGAACCCTCTGTGGAACTCTGGAGAGCCGTACTGGGATGATTTCTATACTATGTGTAGGTGCCAGTGTCGAGACAATATACTTCCATACTAATATCGGCATTAGGGGATATCTTCCGCTGCACGGTTAGCTTCTACCACATCTTCCAGCCCGAGTATTACGAGTCCATGATCCGTGGCGTCATCGACATCTACAAGTAAGCAGCCCCCTGTCCTGAGCTTACTCCAAGTCTAACAAAACCAGACATGAAGGCTACATGCCTGACGGCCGCTCCGGCAACTGGAACGGCCTCACCCAAGGCGGCTCCGACGCCGACAACGTCCTCGCCGACGCCTACGTCAAAGGCCTACGCGGCGGCATCAACTGGACAGAAGGCTACCTCGCGATGAAAAAGGATGCCGAAGTAACACCATACAACACCTTCGACCCGACCGACTTCACTGCCAGCACGAAAGAAGGCCGCGGAGCCCTGGACGACTGGAAAGAGCTGGGATACGTCTCGCAGGACCACAATACCCGCTGTATCTCGCGCACGGTTGAGTACGCTCTCAATGATTTTGCTGTGAGCCAGGTTGCCAAGGGCGAGATGCCCGGTGATGTCGAAACGTATCTCAATCGGTCGGCGAATTGGCAGAATATTTGGGATTCTAGTGTTAAGAGCTTGAACTTTACCGGGTTTTTGGCTCCGAAGCTTTCGAATGGGAAGTTTAATTCTAGTGGTTATGATCCGTTGCTTTGTGAGGGTTGTGAGTGGCAGTCGATTACTTATGAGGGTGTTCCGTGGGGTAAGTGAATCATCCTGGGCTATGGGAAGGATTGCTAACCATGATGATAGAATACTCGTTTGTGATTCCTCACGATGTCAAGACACTTGTCAAATTGATGGGCGGTACTGATACTTTTGAGGAACGTCTGGACTTGATGGTGAGTGAGATGGTGAAACAGTATACAAGAGGGACTGACATCTGCTAGTTCAAACCGAACATGTCTGTTCAGAACCTCGGTGCCAATGGGGCAGGTATCACCACATTGATCAACATCGGGTACGTATTGAACTCGATTCTGACGGTCAGCCTATGCTCAATACCACAATCTAGAAACGAACCGGACTTTGCGACTCCCTACCTGTACAACTACATCAACAGGCAGTCCAAGAGCGTGGAGCGATCCCGCAGCCTGGCTACTCAATAGTAAGACCATCAACGTAGCCCAATCGACCACATGCTAAACGTCCGACAGCTTCAAAGACGCCGCCTACGGAGTCCCCGGTAACAGCGACGCCGGCGCCATGAACTCATGGCTCCTATGGCAGATGCTGGGCATCTACCCAATCGTCACACAGCCCGTCTATCTACTCTCCTCACCCTGGTTCCCAGACCTGAATATGACAGTCAACGGAAACAGCACACTCCAGATCTCCGCCACAGGCCTGGACGAGGGCTACTACGTACAGAGCGTGAAGATAAACGGCAAGCAGTGGACAAAGAACTGGTTCGAGCACGACGATGTCATGACAAAGGGCGGACACATCGAGTTCGAGCTAGGCAAGGAAGCCAAGGCCTGGGAGTCAGGCGAGGTGCCACCCTCTCCCGGCCATGTGGAGTTGAACTAGTTGAACAAAGGAAGTGGCTTGTAGATACAGCGTCATCATATAAAAGTATGGACGTCATTTTCAGAGAATCCAAGCTAGATCCAATGCCCCGCAATGTGACAGCCTCGTGTGCGACATGCATGCCTCGCAGGTGGACCGCAGAATTCCGACAATCCGAATACCCCGAGAAGTCCGAATGCCCCAGCCCCAAGCCAATTGAAGATAGAGCACCCAACGGTAGCCAATGGATGTGTCGAGTGCTGACGACGTTTCGGAGTTTCAAGTTTGGAGGCTGATCGCTTCTTTTCGCGGCTGCCGAGGCCGACGTCCTCTTGACGTCACCGCGGGAGAGGTGGTTGGGGTCTCTTGCGAAAGAGGGGGGATTCTTTTATAACCTGGTAGGATCTTGTTTAGGGTCGGTTTTGCTTCTCTTTCGTCTTCTTTTCTGGTCTCCAATTTTTTTGGGTCTACACACATCTTGCGACGAGATCGAGAGCAATCGCAGACCCACCTAGCGTCTTAGTATGAGATCTCACTAGGACAAGGAAAATCCAGAAGAAAAGTCGATCAGAGAAAAGGCGAGCCATAGGCAGATTTCAATGGTAAGCGCAGTCAACATTCCACGGCTCAACCTCCCGAGACCGGGCGGCCCGACTGTGAACCACGGCTCCGATCGCGATCGCAACTAATACCGCTACAGGCACCCATTAATACTCCTCTTGTGGCTCGTGCCCCGGAAGGATGTCCCAGCACGATTACCGGAGGCGGGATTGCCGGAATCGTCATCGGCTCGATCGCCGGGACCCTACTCATCCTGTGGCTGTGGCGTGTATGCCGACTGCCCGGTGCCTGGAGTGGCGGTGGTGAGCCGGACCCTGGCTACCGTCCTCCCATCACTCAGTCATCGCGCGGTCGCAGAAGAAGACGCAGCCGCGGCGCGTACGTCGACTACGTTGAGAAGCCGACGAGCTCGCGACGGTATCGTGACGATGTGCGGCGACCGCAGAAGGTGTACATCGCCGAATGAGGATGCTGGAAGATATGGTATTGAATGGGCAACGGTTATTGGATCGGCGCTTTGTGGGGAGGAATTCTGCTTGAAGTGCGAAAATGACCGACTGGACTTCAGGGACGGAGTTGATAAAGTTATGAGCGTGACATGATACTCATGAAAGCTAGGATTTACGACTCGACGAATATAGTTGAATAATGCAGTTCATTTCTTATTTCCCTCGTGTCCATCACAATGTCATGCACGCCCTGGTCGCTAGATCTAACCCCTGGACAAGTCTTACGTGGACCGAGCGTGGTACAGGACGGACGGGAAATGTCCGTGTAACTCCTGGACAGGTTTGAGCTTGGCTGTGCACTTGGTGGGACGACCGGGTCGATTCAGAAGATAAGGCACCTGGCATGCAACGACGACGCCGCAAAGCTTGGATGCTGTCAGGAACACGGACCCCGCGAATGGCGAGGTGCAGTGGCGGCCTCAAGAGCAGCTAGCGGCTAGTACACTCGATAAGTACACTCGATTGCAGTTCGGACACTGCCGAACAGTGCGGGAAGAAGTGCGAGAAGACGCAAAATTGGAAAGTGGAAATTGGAAATTGGAAAGTGGAAAGTGAAAGGTCCACAGGGTTTTAGCTCGGGTGCGGGCAAATGTGGATTCGCGGTGCCACAGTGGGAAAAGTTAGGGGGTTCTCTGCACAGGGTCTCGAAATAGTCCAAGGGGAACAGCAGTGAGAACTATCGTTATTTCAATTGTCGCTGTATGATTTGTATATCGCTATGCAGGCAGCCCTTGGTCCTGTTTGGACGCAAGTCCAGGTCCAGGACAAACACTGCAGGTCTAGACTGGCTCTCCTCGGAGCTAAACATAAACCAAGAAAAACCAAAAGCTCGCTAAATACTTGGCTGACTTGGCCTTAGCTGTGTGCCTTTGTTCCAACACACTTGCACGAGGGAGACCATCGCTCACAGATAACACGGTAACAAGATAACACGATGTGACCTCCAATCCTTTCCTCGATTCTCCACTGGCTTCTCCTGTTGTTCCCCCAACTCTGTTTTCAGCCATGGAATCTCGACCCTTATCGGCCAATGACAAACCCACATAGACCCGTGCAGACTCGGTCGGAAACAGAAACGGTTTAGTTTCAGGCACGGAGCCGCCACAACTCCCCGATTGGGAAAGGGGATGCACTCGGTGCATACACCCCTAACTGGACCCGGTTAGCACCGCCAGTATCATAATAATGCGCTTCCAGCTTTTCCCCTTACTGTGCCCTGTGCCTTATGTTCCTGGAGCCAGACACCAATCGAGCACTAGTCATCATGTCGTGAACCCACTTGGTCTCAAGTGGCGTCCTTTCCCCCCCCAACTTTGCCTTTTCTCTATGCTCTCCTTCTCATCTCCCACGAACTGTGCTGCTGGTGGCTTTCCACCTTCCGATCCTTTCGTGCGTCCGTTTCGCACATCCATTCCTTGATTATATCTCGGGGTTCTGCCTCGTATCCGTTCTTTGTGACCTTTTGGATCGTTCAACAGCAGTATAGGGGAGCTTGAAAAGAAATAAACACAAGATGAAGACCTTCTTCAACCTCGCCGTGCTGGCAGCTTTGGCCAACCATGCTTTCGCTCAAACATTCACCGACTGCAACCCGCTCGAGGAAACCTGTCCGTCCGACCCGGCGCTGGGTACGACGCACGAGTGGTATTTTAACACCACCCTCGACGCTGCTATCTGGAACATGACCACCGGCGATTACACAACCACCGATGAGGGAGCCGAATTCACCCTCACTCAGGAAGGACAGTCTACCCTCCTCCAGTCCAACTTCTATATCTTCTTCGGCGTGGTGGAGTCCTGGGTCAAGATGGCCAAGGGCCAGGGTATCATCAGCAGTGTGGTGCTGGAGTCGGACGACCTGGATGAGATTGATTGGGAATGGGTCGGATACAACACCAATCAGGTGCAGAGTAACTTCTTCGGCAAGGGAAACGACACCACCTTCGACCGTGGCGGCTATCACGACGTCGCCAACGCCGATACGGAATTCCACAACTACACCACCTACTGGGACCAGTACAAGCTCGAGTGGTGGATTGACGGCAATCTCGTTCGCACCGTTCCTTACTCTACAAGTAGCACCGTCTACGGCTTGAATTATCCTCAGACGCCCTGCCAGGTCAAGATCAGTAACTGGCCCGCTGGCACGAAGGATGCCGCCCAGGGTACCATTGATTGGGCCGGTGGTCTGGTTGATTACAGTCAGGCACCCTTCACCATGACCGTGCAGAAGATCCGCATCCAGGATTTCCACACCGGTAAGGAATACAGCTACGGTGACCACTCCGGCTCTTGGCAAAGCATCCAGGTCGCAGAGTAAGTTCTATCTCTGGGGTTGCTTGCGAACACCACTAACCATCCGACAGAGGTAACTCGAGCGCCCTCTACCACATCAACCACCCGCCCAAGTCACTCTCCGAGAAATGGGACGACCTTGGCACGGGCGCTCACGTCGGTGTCTATGTCGGAGCCGCCGCCGCCGGAGCCCTCGTCATCGTTGCACTGGGTCTTTACTGCCTGCGCCAGCGCCGCAGGGGCCGTCTCGAGCAAGCTCTGGACAACGACCAGTACACCAACGAGCGCAACGAGATGCAGAACTACCAGAATGACTGGAAAGCAAGCGAGTGGCGACACAGTGGTTACCGCCAGGTTCAGTAGATTTCCACTGCTCGTTTTTCCTTTCCTCTCACGAACGGTTCTGCGAATATCGCCCGTCCCAGTCTCCCAGACGCCGCCACGACGTGATAAGATCACATTCCCTCTCCGTGGGCGTCTGTGATGGCACCGGGACTACCCTAATGACCTTTCTCTCGCAAACCTCATCCCGCCGTCTCGCTAGGTGGTGCTTTTGTTGATATCCATTCTTCGGTCCCTCGTTTTTCTCTCGGCCCAAAACCGTCGGCGTTGTCAGGCTGCCCTAGTCCCTACACATCGGGATCCTTCTCTTTCATCAGGCATGATATGTACATATTTTCATCAACATTGGTTGTTCATTTTTCTCTTCAAAACAAAATCCAGATTTTACTTTCGTGGTCCAATTAAGGGGACGCCCTTACTTCGGTTCACTCTAAATTTAGTGCCGCCACGGCAGCCACGGCGCTGCAAGGTGAGGTCATGAGCGGAGCTCTAGGCATCCAGAATGCACAAAGTGCACAACCTTAGAGCCCAGTCGGATCGGAGTTGAAGTTCGCCGTCGCCGACCTTAGTTAACATAGGGAGGCGAATTCTAGAATACCTAGGTATCGATTAATACGCGTTGCCTAATTGCCAAGTGTGGAACTGGTGAAACAGCCGAGGTTGCTCAGCTTGGTGGGGCACTTGTCACTTTTCCACTGCGCCAGCTTGACATTCATACGATTCAAATTCACTAATAACTAGCACCGAGCCGACCCATGGGCAAAGATAGAGTAATCATATTCACCAGTCTCGGGTCAGTCCCGGAGGAACTACCCGATCTGGGGAATCCGGGAAACGGAATTCGTGATTCCAACCCCGCCGTGATATTAGATCTGTGATTTCATAAAGATTCATCTTTCTCCCTCTCCCTCCTACATCCACGTTCGTTGCCTGCAACCACCGCAATGAGCTCGGAGGTCCCCATTCCGGCACCCAAGGGTGTCCCTATTATCGGCAACCTCCTTGAAATCGAGGCCGAAGTTCCACTGAACAGCTTCGAGCGACTGGCCGATACATACGGTACTGTATGCCTCTGCCCATGAGCTCAGCTCAGCTCTAATCCGGTGATAGGTCCTATTTTCCGATTCACTACCTTTGGCCAAACGCGCGTATTTCTCAGCTCGCATGAACTCGTCGACGAAGTCTGCGACGAGGAGCGATTCACTAAATTTGTAGTCGCCGGCCTGAAAGAAATTCGCAATGGAACGAACGACGGTTTATTCACAGCGAACTACCCTGGGGAGGAGAACTGGGCCATTGCGCATCGAATTCTCGTCCCTGCTTTCGGACCTTTGATGATTCGCGGCATGTTCGATGGTGAGATCTATCACCCGAAGATACTACTATGGTTCTGAGCCTTCTAGATATGTACGACATTGCTGGCCAGCTCGTCATGAAATGGGCGCGTCAAGGGCCTACTGTGCCCATCACCGTCACGGACGATTTCACCCGCTTGACACTCGACACTATCGCGCTCTGTTCCATGGGCACGCGCTTCAACTCTTTTTACCATGACGAGATGCATCCTTTCATCGAGGCTATGACCGGTCTTCTGTCTGGCTCTGGTAACCGGGCTCGGCGTCCGGCCTTTCTTAACAGTCTTCCTACCAGTGAAAATGCGAAGTACTGGACTGATGTCAACTATCTCCGCACTTTGTCGCAGGAGCTGATTGATGCTCGGAAGAAAAACCCCGTTGACAAGAAAGATCTTCTGAATGCCCTTATCCTGGGTCGTGATCCCCAGACTGGGCAAGGAATGACTGATGCGTCTATCATTGATAACATGATTACTTTCCTCATTGCCGGTAGGTATCTGCCGCTGCAGCACACATGTTCCACGCTGACTGAGAGCCAGGTCATGAAACCACCTCCGGCATGCTCTCTTTCATGTTCTACTACCTCCTCAAAACTCCCAGTGCATACCAGAAACTCCAGGAAGAGGTCGACCGCGTCATTGAGCGACGCAAGATCACCGTGGATGACCTGTCGAAATTACCGTACCTCACGGCCGTCATGCGTGAAACTCTTCGCCTGAAGCCGACAGCCCCGATGATCGGTATGCATGCGCACCCGGAGAAGAACAAGGAAGATCCGGTGACCTTGGGTGGCGGCAAGCACGCCCTGCACAAGGACGAACCCATCGTCTTGATGCTGAGCAAGATGCAACGGGATCCTAAGGTGTACGGTCCCGACGCTGATGAATTCCGCCCTGAGCGAATGCTCGATGAGAACTTCGACAAGCTGCCCAAGAATGCCTGGAAACCGTTTGGCAATGGAATGCGTGGCTGTATCGGGCGTCCATTCGCGTGGCAGGAGGTTCTGCTTCTAGTTGCAATGTTGATGCAGAACTTCAACTTCCAGATGGATGACCCAAGCTATGATCTGCGTCTGAAGCAGACACTCACTATCAAGCCTGAGGGCTTCTACATGAGGGCGACTCTGCGTCACAATCTCGACCCGACTAACCTGAGTCTGCTTCTGGGCGGTACTCCGGATCTCCACAAAGATGCTGGCGCTACCAACACCGAGAGGAAACCTAAGGTTGCTCCTGCCGTTGGTAAGCTGAAGCCTATGCACATCTTCTACGGAAGCAACACGGGAACCTGCGAGGCATTTGCGCGTCGTCTGGCGGACGATGCTATTGGGTACGGATACTCGGCTGAGCCCACTTCCTTGGACTCGGCGAGACAAAACATCCCAAAAAATGACCCCGTTGTCTTCATCACGGCTTCGTACGAGGGTCAGCCGCCGGATAATGCTGCCCACTTCTTTGAGTGGCTGAGCGAACTCGAGGGTAGTAGTTTGGAGGGTGTCAATTATGCAGTCTTTGGCTGTGGTCACCGTGAGTATCATTCTCACCCTTTAAAGAGTGCCTGCACTAAAACTCTACAGATGACTGGGCCACAACCTTCCACCGCATCCCCAAGGCAGTGAATGAAATGGTCGAGAAGAACGGCGCAATCAGACTCTGCGAGATGGGTCTGGCTGATGCAGCAAACTCGGATATGTTCACTGCCTTTGACAACTGGGGCGAGACAGACTTCTGGCCCGCAATCGCCGAGAAGTTCGGCGGAGTAGTGAAAGCAGCGGACAAGTCCAAGTCCTCGCTGCAAGTCAACGTGACTTCGGGCATGCGCGCATCTACTCTAGGCCTGAAGCTTCAGGAAGGTTTCGTCGTCGAGAACAAGCTCCTGACACCACCAGGCGTGCCAGCAAAGCGACACGTCAAGTTCCAGCTGCCATCCGACGTGACCTACCAGTGCGGCGACTACCTAGCCGTGCTCCCAGTCAACCCAAGCACCGTCGTCCGTCGAGCCATACGCCGTTTCGACCTCCCCTGGGACGCAGTATTACGCATCCAGAAACCCGAGACAAAGACTGGCTCAAGCTCAATCCCCCTCGACACACCTATCTCGGCCTTCGAGCTCCTTTCCACCTACGTCGAACTCTCCCAGCCCGCCTCAAAGCGCGACATGAACCTGCTCGCCGACTTCGCCTCAGATGCCGAAACCCAAGCCGAGCTGCGCTACCTCGCCTCCAGCCCAAGCCACTTCATATCAGAAATCGTCCGCAAAAGGATCAGCCCCCTGGATCTCCTAATGCGTTACCCATCCATCAAACTGCCCATCGGCGATTTCCTCGCCATGCTTCCTCCAATGCGTGTGCGCCAATACTCCATCTCCTCATCCCCCCTCTCCGACCCCTCCACATGCTCAATCACGTTCTCCGTCCTCAAGGACCCCGCGCTCTCCGGCCCCGTCGACGGCGAAGCGCCAGAGTACCTAGGCGTCGCCTCGAACTACCTTTCCGAACTCCAAGCCGGCGAGCGCGCACACATCTCCGTCTGCCCTTCGCATTACGGCTTCAAGCCCCCGACTGACCTGCAAACACCCATGATCATGGCCTGTGCTGGAAGTGGCCTCGCCCCATTCCGAGGATTCGTCATGGATCGCGCTGAGAAGATCCGTGGTCGTTCCTCTACGGGGCTCTCCGAGGGCGATAATTCCGCAAAGGCAGTGCTATACGTCGGATGCCGCACCAAGGGACAAGACGATATTCACGCCGACGAACTAGCCGAATGGGCCGCCCAGGGCGCCGTTGACGTCCGCTGGGCATATAGTCGTCCCGAAGACGGAAAGGGCCAACATGTCCAGGACCGCATGCTCGAAGATCGGGACGAGTTAACTGCACTCTTTGACCAAGGTGCGCGGATCTACGTTTGTGGTAGTACTGGTGTTGGAAATGGAGTTCGGGATGTTTGCAAGAAGGTATTCCTTGAGCGGAGGGCGGAGGTCATTCGGAAGGCGAAGGAGGCGGGTGAGGATCCGGAACTTGAGTATAGTGAGGTTGGAATGGATGAGGAGACTGCTGTGGAGAAGTTCTTCGAGGCGCTTAGGACGAAGGAGCGGTTTGCTACTGATGTTTTTACATGAGCGGGATATAGGAAGATGGCATTTCGGTGTTTTTGTTTTTGGTTTTCTAAGATTTTAATGTTGTTTTATATATGGCTACCCTGGAAGAGAACATCTAGATTGTACTGATGCAGAGCTCCATGTTCGAGGCAAATTCACCTGAAAATGGAGCCGCAGATGCCCTCGGGGCTTATTTGCATATTTTTCATCCTGAGGATCGGGTCTTACAGGTTTGGAAGGAGCTTACCTATGCTTTTATTGGCACGAATTCTTGGAGGCCGAAAGAACTTCATTTTCATTGTTTTGCAGAGTTCAAAGGATCTTCTCTCACATAATTTTCGCTGCAGGAACACCAGTCGATAAATACTGTAGAGCGATGACGCCGAATTCATGGAGAGCAAGCATGACCATATCATAGCCCTTCCACATTCTACAGATTTACTCTTATGGTTCTGGGAGACAAGAACGGAAACCCACTAAAGGGCAGTAGGGCTTTCTCTCTGTCCGTGGGATGCACCTGGGTCCAGGAACTTGTTCCGTCAATAAAAGACGGATGCTAGCATGGAACCTGAATTGATGACTGATAGATGGGTACCTTCAGCTTTAACGACTAGGAAATATAGTGGGTACGGACGCGGGGTTAGATCTGGAGCGTGCAACCCCACTAGGCGGGCCAGGAAGATAATGTATGTGGGTCTAAGTCGACGTTCATGACCCCTCTATCCGGGTGTATTCGAAGACAGGTCGGGAAAGATAGGTCGATAAAAGAAAGGAAAGATATCTAGAAAGGTAACTTGTACAGGAAAGAGGAAGGTATTTAGAAAACGTTTAGTGAAGAGAAAGATATCTAAAAAGAAATAGATCGAAAAAGGAAGGGAATATGTCTAGAAGGAAGAGATTAAGAGAGGACAAGGGCATACATATCTACATATCCCCTAGGCCCCCTCTAGAGAAGCTAACTAGGGATCTTCTCATAACGATGTTTAGAGGTGTTTCTATTAGGGAAACGAAGGTAGATAGAAACTTGTCAATTGAGTATCATGATGATAGACTGAAATGAAGATAGTCTCTGGTGCCCTATGCAGAGACTGGAATATTGACACCTTTTTTCCGTGTGACAGAACAATGCATGTGCCCGGAAAGATCTACTCAATTTCCCCATGAAGGTGGCAGGGACCCTTGACCCGAGGCTCGGTGTCAATCTCCAATTTGACACATCTGGAAGCGCAGCATCTCCCCAACGACTCAAACAGCGAGTCATAGATCAGGCTGCCGTACCAAGGAAGGAACAGCGAAGAACCGCAGTCATCATCAGACATGACCTCGAGTTGGCAGACCAACTCAATCCACTCTGGGAATTTGTCGGTGCTGACTGCGAGCATCGACATGACGTTCACTTCGAAGCTGTAAACGTTCATTCCATAAACACTACTCACGAAAAGGCGCTTCAAAGACTTTGGAAGACTGCTCTGAAAGGACTCGGCGAGTGGGACATCAACTCTGACGAGGTTGTGAAAGGGTAGGTAGACATCTTGGAAGCGACTGAACCCAGCTAGATCGCCCATCCAGTAGTCACACGTATCACACCAGGTGGTATGTCGAATGGGGTAGCCCTCATCATTCATGCGGAGCACTTGCAGGCTATGCTTCTGAGTTAGAAGCGCACCGTGCAAGAGCGAGGGCAGGGACATAAATTCGGATTCCGTGCTGGTGCAGCAGTCGTCATATTGAAGTTCAAAAGTTTCAAGGTTTGCACATGACATGATTAGAGCACCGAATCCTCTGGGGCCAGCGCGGCCATTGCTGAAACGTATCTCAGTAATTCCACTGGTTCCTACTTCTGGGGCCGATAATATCAGAAAGTTCATGAATAATGGGTCATCATCATCGCCCAACGGGGATCCCACAAGGATGAGCACTCCAGGAAGTTGCAATATGTCAAATGTATCTTCAGTCCGACCTGTAAAACCAAATCTGCCTCGGAATATGCATCTTCTCAGGCACTGCAACAAGAGCCCGAGATTCTCCAGTTCCTTCTTAGCGGCGATGCGGACGAAGGCGGAACGAATGGTACTGTGCAGGCGTCCATAGAAAGAGATTTCAAGAGATCTCAAGTTAACCAAGAATGGCAGGAGGAATGCAAGTGGTAGGTTCTGGTTGTCTGCGTGTAATTTTTCCAGGGGGCTGTCCGGCGGAGAACCTGCGTGAATCCAATCGTAGGTATGTTGAAACATGAGTTTCACACTTGTGGGCAGACCCCGTAGAAGGCGGCGGCTTTCGAAATTCTGCTCCCATGTAATGGTGATGGACCGTACCAGGGCACCGAGATCTGGCTCCTGGTAGACAGCGATGACGAAACGGAGCAGCATGGTACTATTCAGGTAAAGGTGTTTGTAAACATACTTTTCCAGACAGGCCCACCAGTACCGGGAGACCCTTGCAATATTGTATCGATCGGCCGTGTCGTGGACATGTTCGATTATTTCCAGCAGCACGTCGGCTGGCAGTGGTGACCTATGGGACAAAAGATGGTGAGTGGCCCGGACAGCAGAAGGGATGTGGATGTAGACTCACTCGGGGCCGTAAATGACGACCTCGTCAGACCGAGATTCGTGTGGTCTGTGACATGATATAGTGAGTGGCCCGAACAGAAGAGATGCGTGGATGTACTCACTTCATCCGTTTGCTCAATCTGAGTGTCCATCTCAACTGGGGGAAAGCGCATGGAATCAGCGGGTGGTGAGTCCTCGGACACAGAGTCCTTCTCCATGGTAGAGAGATACTCCTGGTTCGTGAAGGCAGAAAATTGTAAGGAAGAACAGGTGAGGGTGAGGGAAAGGGGGTGTATAAAGGGTGAGTGCGTGGGAGTAGCGTTTTCGTCTGAAGTGCAGGGGTAATTTTAGGAAGATTCACTTTGAGGGCGCTTAGTCGTTACTGTGCACACTGTATTCTCGTGAGCAGGCTGCGCCACCCAGAGTAGGCTCTACAAGACAAGGAGACATTCAAAACGAAGCTTCATCCCACATGATTGATCGTAACTACTACTGTGTTTTAAAAAAAAGGTGACTAGCCAGATCGGTCGGTGTACTTTAATCCCCAACTCAGAAAAACCGCATGAACACTCGCCGAAGTCGGTGCCGGAAAAGTTTTTAAAATTCAGGTGAAGGTATAATAATAGCAAAGCAGGTTAGATAGTAGAAGGGATAATTTCGAATTATTTCCAAGATGAACAAAGTATCTTGACGGGAGGTATATCCAAGGGGCATCTTGATATTTTCAAGATGCTCTGAGCGGTCCACGTGGTAAACAATTCAGAAGGTTGTGTTTGAGAATCTTGGCTTGGGATCTAAAGGCAAAACCGTCTCAGATTGTACAGGAAAACTAGCTTGCTCAGGCGAGACCACGTTTGAGCGCATGCCTGCATATTGAGATTCACAAAGCACCAGATACCGCTTTCTGGAAGACTTTGACTTGCTATTGATGTTCGGCTTAGAACACTCAAAATGCGATGATTCGGAGCACTTTATCTGTACTTTGTCAACTAAACATGGGTTTGGTTGCCCAAGGTACCGCGGCAAGAGCGAGATTCTCCACATGGAGCACAACAACCTTAATGATAGAGAGCTCTCAACACATCACCTGGGGGGTCATTCCACCTCTCAATCCAAATGATGAATCACTGACTGTTGACTGTGTGGGACATCTCAGGCCTAGACTTCTGATCGACGAACTCCTATTATTCTTCACGACAGAATACGATCCTGCAGCCCCAGCTATGGCGTGTGGGGCCTGCCCCATGCAAAAACTCAACGAACGGAAATGACAGGTTGAAATCCGGGGAAGATGTGGAGCGATGCGGGGAAGACCGCTTCAGGCGATGTTTAGCCCCATCGCTAGCGCAGCTGCCCGGGATCAAAAGGAGCTTGGGAGCTCCCCCCTCCCACCTGTTCAAATCAGACCCTGGTCCAGCTACTGAAACTAGCTTGCCGTTGCCCATCAACAATACACTCCCGGCTCTAGGCCAGACTACTTCCTTTTGGACATTGGCCATGCAGAGCAAAGAAACGGCGGCCAGAAGGCCCTACCTTGTGCATAGGTATGTATGTCCGCACAATTGATCGTTGAAAAAAATTCTAATCTAGGTCGACAGCCATGCTCACGAGGGCGATATTCCTGGTACGGTGGATCTTAGTGCCATCGAAGGCGACGACACGGCTTACGGCCAGGCGTTGTATCCTGTTCCGGCCGAGGACCCTAACGACCCTCTTCAAGTATGATGCCACCGATATGTCCCTCAAATTACCTGTGATAATACTAATTCAACTCGTAGTGGCCCATCTGGAAGAAAAATATTATTCTCCTCATCGTCGCCTTTTACTCCTTCCTCGGCAACAGTTCTTTGACTGGGCCGGCTGTCTACATTGGTTTATACAGCAAGGAATTTGGCATTTCCCCGGCGGAAGCCTCTGGATTGATCTCTTACCCGAATCTGGCATTTGGCTTTGGTATGACTCGGTTACTACCAAGCGCTAACGAGCCTTGCTGATGACTCTTAGGGTCGCTCATCCTCGTGCCACTATATTTGAAGATAGGGCGGCGTCCAGTAACACTCTTGTCCATGGTGACGGTATGCGCGATCCAGGCTAACAAAACCTCGCTGTTTCAGCGCTAATAGAAGACTCTTAGTTCGTGGCTGGCTTGATCGGTGCCTCGAGGGCTACAAGCTACACCGGCCTCATGGTTGCTCGGGTATTTCACGGCTTTGGCAGGTGTGTTATCCTCTTGTAAATTGATTTTGGCTCTCTAACACGTCTTCTACTAGTGGAGTTTGCGAGAGCTTGCCTGTGCAGCTTGTCAACGATATCTTTTACATTCATGAACGCGGAAAGAAGCTAGGCTACTATACTCGTTAGTTGAACAGACTTGGGGCCATACATTTTGGTTTCTCTAACAAACTGCAGTCTGTCTCTGTCTGGGATCGACGGGTCCTCTTTACGCTGGTTACATGCTCGCAGGAGGCTACTCTTGGAGGCTCTTCTTCTACGTCGAGACTGCCTTTGCTGCCGCCCTTTTGATTGCAGCCTTTATATTCGTGGAGGAATCTACATATCACCGCGGAAAACCGTCGCAACCGGATACATCGTCCCAATCACTCTCCGCAGACCCAGCAGACGAGAAGAATAGGCCGTCAACTCAGCTTGAGAATGTGTCGTCGGTATCGGTGCCCCCGAGAAAGAGCTTCTTGTCTACTCTCAAACCGTGGAGCGCTATTGATCCAGAGCCTGACTTCTTCATGACAATTGCGCGCTCGTTTACCTACTTCCTGGTCCCGGCTGTATTCTGGGTGATCAGTACCTACGGTCGGTCTTCCATCAACGGTTAGAATTCAGTCTTGCTAATTTTATGACGCAGGGCTATACATTGGTCTCGGAGCCCTAGCGTTCAACTACACCTTCCCACTCAAGATCACGGAGCCCCCTTACAACTGGAGCGAAGTAAGAACACTAAAGGAATGACTTCATAGTACTATCTCTGACGAATAATAGACAAATTCCGGCCTCATAGCAGTCGCCTCCTTCATCGGCTACCTCCTTGCCCTCCCATTCACCTCATCCTCCGACCGACTGGCCGCCTACCGCACAAAACGCAACAACGGAATCCGCGAAGCCGAGATGCGTCTCCCAGCACTCTTCCCAGCCCTACTTCTCGCTCCAGCCGGCTTGGTAGTCTACGGCTTCACGGCACAGCGCAACCTACACTGGATTGGATACTTTGCCGGGGTCGTCATGGACCAGTTCGGATCGTACTTCTATTTTACGTTTACTCTTGCCTACGCCGTGGACTCGTACTACGCGAATACCTCTGAGATGCTTATCGCCATGAATTTGGGCAAGCAGGCAATCTCCTTCGGTATGGGCTCGTATCTGCTGGATTGGATTTTGACAAGGGGGTATGCCGTTGTTATTGCGGGTATCTTTGGAGGGGTGTTGCTGGCTAACAATTTGGCGGTTGTTGTGTTTGTTCTTTTCGGGAAGAGGATTCGGAGGTTTACTTCGAGGTCTTGGTTGGGCAGGCTTCATCAGAGGAATGCTACGAGGGATATGAGGCATTGAATGTAATTGGCTGGGTCTATAGCAATTCATTAATGCTTTGTTTGATATGGCCAGATTCCCTGGAGCCATGCGAGAGTTGATGGCTTTCGATAGGACCCAGAAAATTCCGAATTAAGGGAAATTTGCCCTTGTATCACATTTCCATTCCACGGCTCAAGGGGAGGATTAGGATTCAGTTTCTTCCTTCCGAGAGGATATCCAGTGGAAAGTTCCATCTGAATCGGAGGATGACTTCCCAATTTAGCCTCTCGTAGCAGATCAGCACGCTGGATCAGCTCAATCAAAGGCTTCCCAGACACACCACCTGTGCTTGAGGGACGCTGCCTCCGCAATGAAGTCATTTTGGTCACCGCCTCCCAGGCACGGTTCGTTTCAGCGCCAGGTGGGCGAACACTTAACTCTGACAGAATAAATGCAATGACCTCCTTTTGCTTGTAACCCCTGCAGAGCCGAGCCAATTGCGTGGTGACATGGTTGGTCTGAAGGAAATATGTAAATTCCACAAGTTCAACTGCAGTTCGAAAGACCGAGTCCTTCTGTTCTGATTGCGCTTCATCCAGGTCTGCGGGCGATAGCTGCGAATGCACTGAGACCCATGACTTTGATAAAGACAGTCGAGCGATTGTGGCGGTTACCCAGTGTATTGGGGTCTCCAGGTTGAAATGGTTGAGATATCGTTCATGGAGAATATCACCCACAGCCTTGATCCGATCCTCCCGGTCTTTCAACGATGGGACTGGATTCAAGGGCTGCGGCGATAGTTGCGCTTCAGCAATCATAAAACAAATGATAATACGTAGAGTGATATCGGTGAAACCCTCTTTCTCAGGTGGTAGCTCAAGCATGTTCGGCTCCAGCTCATCTCCATTAACGTTTATCGTTTATCGGGAACTCTGTATCGAACATCCCGGGTGTGAGCTGCATTTCTACAGCTTGATCCTCTGCACAGAGCATGTCCAGTATGCAAATATGCCACCATAGACGTCGACGGATCTCCGTTTCAAATGGTGATAGCCGAGAATTCCTCCCGTCGCGGTGGATACCCTGCGCTTATGCAAGGCGGATGACCACGGCGGTCTCGGCCCAGACAATTCTGGTATTTCCATCAACACGAGCACAGAGTAGATATAGTACCGCAGCTTGGAGGGTGGCTATTTCCTCGGATCCGAGGCGATTGGCTCGGCCCAGTGCTTGGTGTACCACTTTCATAATTTCGCATCGCCGAGTGGTACGGCGCCAAAGGTCACTGAGAGGAGAAGCGCTTCGCGAGCAGGATCAATGCTCAGACCGTTCGACACATCTTGAATAAGTTGGGCTATAGTGGGTATGTGAAGAATGGCGATCAAAGGCGCAGCATTTCTCTGATATATATGCTATAGAATCTAAATCTGTTGTGGCTGAAGAAACTGTTGTCGAAACCTTGGGAGGGCATCTTGGTAGTTGTTTTGCCCAAAGAATCCTCCAAGTGGGAGACCGAAAGGACCCGGATCGGCCCTTGGCGATTGGGGTGTTTCATCTTCTCTCAAATTGAATGATCTGCTGAACGCCCCCTCGGGATTTCTATCTGATTCATCATGCTTCGAGGACCGAAGTTGATGGACTTCTGTGTCTAGCTCCCTCAAGCGAGTGAGCAGCTCATTCAACGGAGGCCTATTAAGTGTCCCGGGGGCACGCTTGGGACCCGGAAAGGCACAGACATCCCTTGCCTTGAAGCATGCACACAAGGGCTGTTCCGATCGCATCGTACTTTTTTGTCGTTGCGTCGTTCGCAGCTTCGTTTGTTACTAGTTGCAGACCTTCGCGAGCTTTCATCTGACATAATAGAGACATGGTTCAAGCCCAAAGGTAAACAGAGAGAAGCTGGTTTATTAGCTAAACATCGCCATCGGAAAGCCGAAGACGCGAGAGGCGCGATGTTAGGTCATCATTTCAGCATTTCACCAACGGGACCAATCGTTCGCGTTGTGGTGGAACTCAGGATTGAGATCAAACCCGAAGCTCAACTATGATGACCACATCGATTATCAATCATCCCCTTGGAAGTTTGTCCCCGTCAAATTGCTTTTAAGTGTCCATTTTATCCTCAAAGGATATTGGAATTACTCAACCTTCGCAACTCAATCCGAGGTTGGAGCTTGTCGCCATCGATATATTGCGTCATCGTCCCGACATGTCGAAAACCGTTCTGATCACCGGTGCGACTGGCAAACAAGGTGGAAGCGTCGTCGATGCCCTTCTCAGCGCAAAAGCCGACTTTGAAATTCTTGCCGTCACTCGAGATGCATCTTCCGGTGGAGCGCAGAAGCTCCAGAAGAAGTCTTCGAACATCAAACTAGTCGAAGGCAATCTAGATGAGCCGGAGAAGATCTTCACTAATGCCCGCAAGGCCACTTCGGAGCCTATCTGGGGTGTGTTTAGCGTTCAAGTAAGTGGGCTCCGATTGCAACCATCATTCAGAGTTAACAATTGATCAGGTCCCAGTCATTGGTGGATCAAACCAAGAAGCCGAAGAGAAACAAGGCAAAGGTCTTGTCGACGCAGCTCTCAAGAACGATGTCAAGCATTTCGTGTACTCGTCCGTTGATCGCGGTGGAGATGCATCTTTCGACAATCCCACCCCGATTCCCCATTTCATCAGCAAGCACAATATTGAGCATCATCTCGTTGAAAAGGCCAAGGGTACTGAAATGACTTGGACAATTCTACGCCCGGTCGCGTTCTTTGATAACTTCACCCCGAGTTTCACCGGCAAAGTTTTCACCACCAGTTGGAAAAACATAGTCAAGGAAAAGCCACTTCAACTCATCGCTGTGGCCGACATTGGCTTTTTCGGAGCGCAGGCCTTTATATCGCCCGACCAGTACCAAAACAGAGCTGTCTCTCTGGCCGGTGATGAGCTCACATTTGATGAGATGGCCAAGGTCTTCAAAGATAAGACTGGGCAATCTCCCCCAACGACATTCGGCTTCGTTGGCCGGATCATTATGTCCACGGTGAAGGATATGGGCCTCATGTTCCAGTGGTTCCACGATGTAGGATATGGAGCAGATATCCAAGCCTTGAGACAGGTGTATCCGGAGTTGAAGGATTTTGGCACTTGGCTTGAGAAGGAAAGTGGGTTCGATACAAAGTAGGGGTTGGGTTTCTCAAATTATACACTAATTCAAAGGTCGAATGTTTCATACTTCATGTAGGGGTTTAATACGTCGGTTCCGATTGATCGCAGATGGGCAAATTGATATGTTACACTTATCTGGAGATATTGATATTTATGTACAGTGCGAGCTTCTAAAGTAGCATGGATTATGATTCAATTGAGTTCATCGCAGGAGGAGTGATCCCAAGACCCGCAAGCGACCATGGCTTCACCCTGTTCGAGTTCGATGCTTTGTCACTCACTGGACTGGCAAACTCAACCAGGAATCGCACCATCCACCGATCCATCCGGAAGCTTGTATCTGCAGAATCCCTGCACGCCTGATGGAAAGCCATCAGACGATCCATGCAAAAGTCCAACGTTGGCCAAAGGTCTCTCAGACGAGTGAGGAAACAAAAGTTCTTTTCCAACCGCGACTTCGCTACTGCGACGCGTGAATCATCAGCTTCGAACAGTAGACTGTGGATCTGCACGGTGGAAGCAATGACGAGTACATGCCCGATCATGTTATACTTGACATCACAGCCGGGCACATCATCAGAAGCATAGACTATATCACATAAGCTGCCAGAATGTTGTTTGCATTTTTCTGCGTAGTATCGTGCTTGAGTATTGAATCGTTGTGAGTCCTCGTGCAGGAATCTGTAGAACAGCATCTGGCCGTAGTGATAGTATCCAAGGTAGATTGCCGCGAAGACTCGCCCAAGGCCTTGCGCAGCATACCGCTCCATGTTTTCACGCGTATCGCGTATATGGCCAGGAAGTTCTTCCAGCCACACGTCGAGTTGCTTTGAAAGATTTTCAACATTGCTTGTGATAGATTCGGCATCCAATTCTTGTTCCGAGGCACTGATGTTGAAGTCGTTGATCTGCAATAAGATACGATTCAAGCGGACCATTTCAGCGAGGAGTGATGACTTCCTCTCCTGTCCAATGGCGACGTCGAAGCCTTGACTGCGGGTCATTTTCAAAAATGCGATCTCATCCATCGGCAGAGGCACGTCTTCCTTCGGAGTCAAAAGCCTCGGAAGTCGAACACCGGACGAAGACCACACGTCAATCATGTTAAGGGCCCACCACACTGAGACTGGTTAGCTTTACAGCGCATCCGGGTTGACTGTTCGCACAACGTACTGCGAATATTCACTTCCTGTTCCACGCGACTTGTCGCCTGGCAGTTGGGAAGATCGAGAAGCTGGGCTATGCGACATGCAATCGCATAGTGGATATTTTCCGACGCGGGATTGCCATTCGTGATGGCGATGGCGCCTAGCAAAACGCAGGCTTGAATGGTGGTCAATGAGACCTCGTTCCAGTTCAGCAATTTTTCACATTCCTTGGCATAGCCCCGTCCCCTCTCCCTTGGATCTGTCCCAGAGAAGTGTGGATTCTCTGAGAACCTGGAAGTAGGAAATGAGAATTGTTGGCTTTCCAGCTGCATGGAAATGCTTACCGTGCTGATAGAGCCATCATACCATATAGTAAAATCCGGGGAGTCTGCCCTCGATTCATGTCTTCCATAAAACTCGGCGGGTGGAACAACGTATGAAATTGATCATGAACATAGTCGAAGTAAAGTTGTACCAGTTCCGTGCAAAGAGATTTGTTTGGCAACGGACAGTTGTCTGTCTGCGGTAGAGAGAAGGCGGTCGAGAATTTGGGCTCATCATGGCCGTGTATTCCTTTACCCGGCACACCACTCGAGCATGGCAAGTTACGAGCAACACAGAAGGTGCAAGGGAGACCCGGTGCACGGTTTTCGCATCTCCGTCGCCGCTCACTAACATCGTTAGCAGATACCCCGAGGGCGAGCTGGAAGTTCCGCCTACCGACAAGCAGCACAGGCCTTTGCCCTCCTCATTCCCGGAATTCTGCTGCAGAACAGGTGGCTGGAGAGACAAGTTACAAGAAATGCCGTATGCCGGGCTCCACAGTGGGGTAGCAGCAGTGGGCTTCTCCTCCGTCGCATTCACGACGCCGCCTTTGCGGGATGAATCCACCTGCAAGTCTTGGCATCCGCGTAGAAAAGCGGATTTCGTTCGCCTACGATCCAATGGAACGCGTTCAAACCCGCCGCTATTGACGGAATTCATCGCCTAGGAGCCAATAGGACGCGTCCAAACCCGCCGCTATTGACGCTTCAGTTCACCGCGTTGAAGCCGGAGCTCATCGGCCTTCCTCCGCATCCTGGAGATGCTCCCCGCAATCTGGAAAAGGGCCGTCGAAACCAGGGAAATACGACATCATGCAATGGGGTTCAATTCTGCGACATTTTCTTGATTGGCCTACTCTCCCGATGCCGGGTTCCCCTCTGATGTTTAATTTCTGCAAAGTTATATAAGGGCATGACATTGACCGGAATTCCTTTCTTCGACTTCATCTCCAGAAAGACAGGGACGGCTAAGATGGTCCGTTTCGCAAACAGACTGGTGCCCGCCGCCGGGCTGGTGGCCCTCCTCGGATGCCCAACGGTAGCCCAACATGCATCAAGTAATGGTAAGCTATACATGTCGCAGCATCAAGCTCGCCCTATATTCTATCAAATATTAACCATGCTTTAACCAGTTATCGTGGACGGTACCACCTTCGCCCTGAATGGCGACAATGTTTCCTATCGTTTCCACGTTGACAACACCACTGGCGACTTGCTGTCCGATCATTTCGGAGGAACCGTGACGGGAGATATCCCCACCGAAATTGTTTCCGAGGTCAATGGCTGGGTCGGCGTGCCAGGCCGAGTCCGTCGTGAATTCCCCGATCAAGGCCGTGGAGACTTCCGTACGCCCGCGATTCGCATTCGGCAAACCGAGGGCTACGCTGTGTCAGACTTGCAGTATCAATCACACACTGTGACTGCAGGCAAGCCCGGTTTGCCTGGACTGCCCGCAACGTTCGGTACTGCCGACGACGTGACCACTTTGGTTGTGCACCTGTACGACAACTACAGCTCTGTGGCTGCAGACCTGTCTTATTCCATCTTCCCCAAGTATGACGCGATCGTGCGAAGTGTCAATGTCACCAATATGGGCGAGGGCAACATCACTGTCGAGGCACTTGCCAGTATGAGTGTGGACTTCCCCTATGAAGATCTCGATATGATCACCTTGAGCGGTGACTGGGCGCGAGAGGCTCATCGCCAGAGAAGAAAGGTGGAGCGCGGCACGCAAGGGTACGTCGGCAGCTTCAAAGTTAATCAATTCTTGACGTTTTACTGATATTCTACGCATTAGTGTCGGAAGCAGCGTGGGTTACTCTTCGCACTTGCACAACCCTTTCTTGGCACTAGTGGACCCAACAACTACAGAGTCCAGTGGTGAGGCATGGGGCTTCTCGCTCATCTACACTGGTTCTTTCTCCATCGACGTCGAGAAGAGCTCTCAAAGCTTCACCCGTGCCCTTCTTGGATTCAACCCCAACCAGCTTTCATGGTCTCTCGGGCCTGGAGACACCCTCACCTCCCCAGAGTGCGTCTCTGTCTATTCCAACAAAGGTATCGGTGGCATATCACGATTATTCCACCGTCTCTATCGCAATCATCTCATCAAGAGCAAGTTCGCGACGTCAGACCGCCCTCCTCTACTTAACAGCTGGGAAGGGCTTAGCTTCGACTACAACGCAAGCACCATTGTCAATCTGGCCAAGGAATCAGCGGACTTGGGTATCAAACTGTTTGTCTTGGACGATGGTTGGTTTGGTGTCAAGTATCCGCGCGATGATGACGACGCTGGCCTCGGTGACTGGACGCCCAATCCCGCGAAATTTCCACACGGTCTTACTCCTCCCATCAACCAAATTACCAGGATGCAGGCTGCGAACACTTCTACAGATCTACGTTTCGGAATCTGGGTCGAGCCCGAAATGGTCAACCCTAACTCCAGCCTATACCACGAACACCCAGACTGGGCAATGCACGCTGGATCTTATCCTCGCACGTTGACACGAAACCAGCTTGTGCTAAATTTGGCCCTACCAGAGGTCCAGGACTTCATTATCGACTTCATGACGAAGCTCCTCAACAGCGCCAAGATCTCCTACATCAAGTGGGACAACAACCGAGGGATTCACGAGACACCCTCCCCATCTACAGACCATAAGTACATGCTTGGAATGTACCGCGTCTTCAACACCCTGACCACCCGCTTCCCTGATGTTCTCTGGGAAGGCTGTGCCTCTGGTGGCGGTCGCTTCGACGCTGGCGTCCTGCAATACTTCCCTCAGATCTGGACATCCGACGACACCGACGCCATAGAGCGCATCACCATCCAGTTGGGAACATCGCTCGCATACCCGCCCAGTGCTATGGGTGCTCATCTCTCCGCAGTTCCCAACCAACAAACCGGGCGCACCCTGCCAGTTTCTTTCCGCGGACACGTCGCCATGATGGGTGGTTCATTCGGCCTGGAACTCGACCCAGCCCACATGCCCGAGGAAGACAAGGCTGCTCTACCGGGGCTCATCAAGCTTGCTGAAAAGGTCAACCCGCTCATTCTCAAGGGTGACATGTACCGTCTCAGTCTGCCCGAGGACTCGAACTGGCCTGCTGTTCTGTTCATCTCTGAGGATGGGTCGCAGGCGGTGCTGTTCTACTTCCAGATTTCTCCTCGTATTGATAATAGTATCCCTCGGGTTAGACTGGACGGTTTGGATGCGGCGGCTATGTACAGCGTGGAAGGAAAGGGTGTTTACTCTGGTGCGACCTTGATGAACATGGGGCTACAATTCCCCTTTGCCACGGATGTCGGGAGTGTGGTGGTTTTCTTGCAGAAGCAGTGAAGGAGGTGTGAATAACTATACCGTTTACAGGGATTTCAGAATCCCGAAATTATATGCCATTCTAAATCTTCGAACCATATCGTGTTTTTCCTTCTGGCACGTCGCCTTTTGTCCGCCTCCTTACTTAGGCCTAGTATATGAGGGGCCCAACTCGATCCACGTCTTCATCTCCATCTGCACCTTTATCTTCCTTCCTCCCTCCTACGGATTGACCCTAGAGACCAAGAATCTCCACTCTACCTACTACTCCTAGAACCCCGTTTTCTAGACCCGCCTCCGAAAGCCAAAAACAGCGTCGGAAATAAGTGTCAGTGGTGCCAAAGAGACATAAGAAAGGGCCCTAATGCTCAGTGGCATGTGCGTGTGAAAAATAATTAGTTTAGTAGGCTGATTTTTGAGATATAGACACCATAAGTCTTACCTAGATTCTTACATAGATTCTCACTTTAATACTTACTTAGAAATAATAAGGTATATGATTAATAAATCTTAAGGCTTTTTGATAAGTATGTTAGCTCCTATACTTACTGGAACCATCACAGGAAAATCTATAAGTAAGTTGACTCCTACATACTCTAATCTTTGACCGACCCCCTCCTCCTCCCCTAACCCCCCCCACCAACAACCACCCCCACTTCCCAACAAAGTTATCGATGCTGCTCCTTCTGAGTCTGGATTATCGCGGATTACAGACAACATATATCTTAAATAAATGTCCGAAGCAATGAAAAACGCGATGCCGGAAGCAGTCGCTCTGGCGTATGGGACTTACGCAGAGCGTGACAAAGTTGATGGACCCAAGCATGGTCTGGAACTGGTCTTCACACGAGCATGTGTCTCATGGTTGACGAGGAGTGCATGTGTTCCGTGATTGATTGGAAGAATTAAGGGGCTCCGCTCCCATTTATGAAGGCGGTTGACGTCACGCTAGGCGAGGAGACTTTGTCTTACTCTCTGGTGTGTTTAAGGTAGCGACCGCGTCTCTCTTTACCAGATTCTACATGGCACAATTCGAGTGTGATGAGACGGCGGATCTGGTGCCAGATTGTGATCAAGTGTGGGATGGCGTGTTTGATGCGGGAAGGGATTAGAAAAGCTTGAGATAACGTTGAATTGATGAGGGTATTCCTTCTTCCATTTTAACCACCCATTAACTTTAGACCTGCATTCCATACAGACGACAGAAAGAAAGAATGATGCGCTGGCGGGGAGTCGAACCCCGAGCGAGTCTTGACACTACAGGGTAAAACCCTTTAGAAAGACCCATGTTACCGCTACCCGCGCACTCTCGATGACGTCAACGTCTATTTTCCCGCATCGTATAGTTAAACCATGTTTACAAACACCGGGAGTCAATGAAGGCATAAGATAATTGGTCACCAGTCACATCCATTCGAAGATGACACGGGAAGTAGATAGCCAAGTAAAACGACTATATCCCTCTAAAATTAGCAATGCTCAAAAGGAATATCCATATGCCATTAAACGATCCGTGTAGTTGCGGAGAGAGCAGAGGCGTCGGAGAGATGATCTACTACGAATGTACTGCATGGAAGAAGCGAGGAAGCGAAGATGGATGAAGAATGTATCTGAACGAGCGAAAAAGAAGGGAAAGCAAATGCGACCACTTTGGTACGACGTCCTCAGCATACAGTTCGGGTATGGCTTGGGATGGCTTGGAGTAGTGGCTTGGATCGGCGAACTTCCGACCGCCTGCAGACCGGCGGGTCTGACCGACTGTCACGTTGGGGAAACTCAAAAAGACAGGCATTTTGAAGTTACAGGGAAGTAAAAGAATTGATTATTTTACCTGGAAAGGATGACATCCCCGAAGTAGCCCAAAATGAATGTAGGAAACCGGGCATTCGAAATGAATCAGATATCCTGGGGCACATTTAACCGAGATGGGGCGGCTTGCCGAGCGAAGGGGTAAAAGTCTGGAGTTCTCCCGCGTACATATGGGTTGGCTTCGCCTCTCCCGCTTCTGTGTGGAGACGCGCCGAGCTCAGTGACCATTGGCTACTCGGCGCGAGAAAGGAAGAAATCCGCTGTCTTCTCGTTCTACAATTCCCGAGTCTAACCAGGACTAGGAATGACGGAATAATCAAGCCGATCATTATTACACTCTCCAATGGGGTGTGAGATGTACCTAGATGCAGTTTAGCCCCCTGTTACACCCAACTTGCAGAACCCCAGGGGCAGGCAAACTTAATATTCATGGGATGTCATGTTCCTCGGACTGCCGATCTCAGCACTGGCCGGTTAAAAGCCCAGGTGCCCCGCCGTTCCATGTTCTATAGGGATCCGGCCCAGATGTCTCCTTGTGGAGAAATTTGGAGCCCCCTCATGACCTTCTGACTCCTGTGCCGCCGGAATGTAACCAGGTCCGAAATCTGCCGCTCCCTGCTGTTCCTGGTGTGAGGGTTGGCCGATCCTCGTGGGGAAGTTTCCTGCACTGGCCACGGCGACTCGGACTAACGCCGCTTGGACACTCTTTAAAAGGGCGCGATGGACCCATGATGTCGCGCAGCTTCTGGACTTGTTTCTCTTGCCTTTTTGAATTCTACGCCGCGGGGCAAGGGTTCTACTTCTTTTAACCGCGCTATAGACCGCTGTTTTTTGAACTCCTCTTTCTACTTCTCACGTCTGTAATGCACTTTCGCCCTACGCCATCATGAGTGACAAGATCCCTTCGTGGAATGTTGTCCACAAGCTGGAGAAGCGGAGGCTTCTCATCGCGATCAACTGCGTTGCGGGGCTTTCCATTCTCTTCTTCGGATATGACCAGGGAATGATGTCCGGCGTGAATAACGCCAAGGATTATATCGACTTGATGAAATTTGGATATACCAAGGATGTAGACGGAGAGGCGACTCCCGTCGTTACCAATTCCTTGCTACAGGGTGGAATCGTGTCCGTCTATTATCTGGGCACGCTGGTCGGTGGACTGTTTGGTGGTTGGCTGGGAGATCGCATGGGAAGAATCAAATCCATTGCGGCCGGAGCGGCCTGGGCTATTATCGGCGCGGCTCTGCAGTGCTCTGCTCAGAACCACGACTGGATGATTTGCGCCCGGTTCATCAACGGTATCGGAACTGGTATTCTGAACGCCATCGTTCCTGTCTGGGCTACCGAGACCGCTGAGCATACATCGCGCGGAAAGTTCATTGCTATCGAATTCACTTTGAACATTTTCGGTGTTGTCTTGGCCTATTGGCTTGAATTCGGCCTGTCGTTCATCGACGGTGGAAAGTCTGCTTTCCGCTGGAGATTCCCCATCGCCTTCCAGATCATCTTCCTGTTGGTTCTTTTCGCTGCTGTCTGGTTCTTCCCAGAGTCTCCCCGGTGGCTGGTCAAGGTTGGTCGTGAGGAAGAGGCTCGGTACATTCTGCAGCGTCTGCGTGGTAGCAATCCCGAGGGCCGGATACGGGCAGAGGCCGAGTTCCAGGATATCCTGAGCATCGCCGAGATGGAAAAGACCATTGTCCACGGTGACTCGTATCTTTCCATGCTGTTCGGCTATAAATCTGGTGACCTGCATATCGGTCGTCGTGTGCAACTGGTAGTCTGGTTACAAATCATGCAGGAATGGGTTGGAATCGCCGGTGTTACCGTCTACGCACCGACTATCTTCAGCATTGCTGGGTTCGACTCAACCAAGAGCCAATGGATCAGTGGCTTGAATAATATTTTCTACATGGTATGTTCCATTGACCCGGACTCGAGTTCACATCTAACAATTTCCAGTTCGCCACTCTCGTCTGTGTCTTTACCCTCGATCGAATCGGCCGTCGATGGACCTTGTACTGGGGATCGGTGGTTCAGGGAATTGCCATGTTCCTCGCAGGCGGATTCTCACGCCTCGCCATCAACGCCAAAGCGGACGGCAACATGAGCTCGGCCTCTTCGTACGGTGCGGCCGCAGCCTCGATGATATTCATCTTCACCTCAACTTTCGGCGCCACTTGGCTGACCGTGCCGTGGATATACCCCGCCGAGATCTTCCCACTGGCTGTCCGCGCCCGCGGCAATGCTTGGGGTGTGGTCGGGTGGAGTATCGGCAACGGGTGGCTAACCCTTCTGTGTCCCATTATGTTCAGTGCCATCGGTGAGAAGACCCTGTACGTGTTCGCTGCAAGCAACGTGATCACCATTCCTATGGTCTGGGCTCTGTACCCGGAGAGTAACCAGCGCACTCTGGAGGACATGGACCTTTTGTTCGCGGCCCCTACTCCGTGGACTTGGGATGCGGAGAAGAACTTTGCCCGCCTGAAGGCCGAGAACCCCGGAATGGTCCAAAATCTCAGCTGCAAGGGTAGCGTGATTGATCCCGAGACTGGTAAGATATCTGTGGATGCCGCTAAGATCGAGGACACCACTGCTGCTGAGCATGTGGATCGCCCTTGATAGAGTGGAGGATCGTGAAGGAAGTGACTTAAAAGTTACGCAGTACTATGAGTCATTCTGAATGCAACTTATGACACGCTTAATCAAGTCTTGTCCAAGTGGAAGTTTACGGGCCACTGTAGAGACAGAGCGGGCGCTCTGATTGGTCAATTTGACAACAACTTCCAGATCTTTCGCAACCTTTTAACATCCAGCACAGCCCCTTCAACTCTTAATCTTTTCCCCTACCTCTGATATTCACAAAAAGTCCCCAGCACCTGGTCATAGAACCATATCAAACTCATCGAGAATATTGTCGCGCCCGACGCGGTAAGACGCGTCCCCTCCAACCCCGGATCTCGCGATAAGCGGCTGATAAACCCAACCAGAATGCACGTCGCAAGCGAAGCATTCTTGACAAACCCCAACATCGTCGTCAAGATGGCAGATCCAACATCTTCCCCCACAGAGACCAATTCAGACCTCCAAGGAACCATGAAGACAACCATAAAACCCACCCCAAACCCCACACTCCAAAAATCCCTCCGCCGCATCTCGCTCCACCCAACACTAACCCCCTACCGCCGCCGCGTCTACCGCGTCCTCCTCTCCGTACCAGAGGGCCGCTGGACAACATACTCCGCAATGGCAACGTACCTAAACTCCAGCGCGCGAGCTGTGGGCAACGCGATGCGCACTAACCCCTTCGCGCCCGAGGTCCCGTGCCATCGCGTGCTGGCGGCGGATAGGTCGCTGGGTGGGTATAAAGGGGAGTGGAAGGTTAGCAAGCATATTGGGAGTGGGTCTTTTTGTGACGAGAAGAGGTTGAGGCTTAAGGAGGAGGGGGTTGTTTTTGATGAGGATGGGAAGGCGGGGGGCATCTGTTTTAGGGAGTTTAGGGATTTGGCGGCTAAGTGAGGGTATGCTGGGTTTCTTTCTTTTGGGTTTGGAGTTCCCCGGGGGCTCTTTTGTTTGGAGTGGGAATAGTCTTCTTGTTGTTTCATTGGATATGGTATGTTCTGCTATTTTTAAAAGTGCATTCAATGCATTTACTCAACACCTCTCCGACAGCTTCATTTGGAACAGTAAGCGGAATCTGCGCGAGGTCCATTGCCCGATGTAAGGCTCCGCTCCGTTCCCAATTCGACTAGCATACCACGAGTGGCACAGACCCAGGGGAAGATGGGTTCCTGGGCCATTCGCCAATCCAGGATACCACCTGGACACCACTGGGATTACCTTGGTCCAAGCTGAGCTCATATATGTGGCTTGGCTGGATATGCTTAACATTTGTCACATCCAGCCGGTTGCCGAGACATGCATCTGCTATGCCAGGCCATTCACTTGGGTCCAAATTGCACCGAGTCATTGGGTGCCTTTGGTTTGGAACCGGGTTGATGCAGCATCAGTGGAGCCTGCTTTGAATCGAGGGCGTACTTGGTTCGCATTGGTCGATCATGAGATTGCGACTGGGCCATGAGATGTTTTATTGACTGAGTTGTTCATTTTAAAGCTGGGTGTCAACCGGCTCGGACTGCTCTTGACATTCTTGCCGTGGATATGAGGGTAGAAGGTTTTCTGCTTATCCTACTGGTGGCTGCCTGTGCAGGCTTTCTACATTCTCTTCATGGGCAGCGCTTATTTGAAGTAGAGTCTACGTTGACTCCTCGAAGTGCCAAAAAGAGATGCTCCAGGCCCTGCGAAGGAAACACTCCAGACACCCGACAAAACTGGTGCGAATTTGACATCCACAGAGACTATACAACTACCACACCAAACACTGGAATCACTCGAGAGTTTTGGCTTGAATTGGATCAAGCAATCCTAGCACCAGATGGACGACCGCGATGGGTTCTAGCCCTCAACGGAACAATTCCAGGACCAACGCTCCGAGTCAAATGGGGCGACACGGTTGTCGTCCATCTCCGAAATAACCTGCCCACCTCCGTCCAAAACGGGACAAGCTTGCACTTACACGGCATTCGCCAACACTACACGAACCCGATGGATGGAGTCGTGTCAATCACGCAATGCCCAGTCGCAGCCGGACAAACAATGACATATCGCTGGCGAGCAACACAATACGGCACGACGTGGTGTCATTCACATATAGGGCTCCAAACATGGGAAGGAGTTTTTGGAGGCATCATCATCGATGGACCAGCGAGTGCCAACTACGACGAAGACCAGGGTGTGATTCTGCTTAATGACTGGGATGTCAGCACAGTCGATGAGCTCTGGAATATTGCACAGCGTACTGGCGCCCCAACGGTCGATAATGCCCTGATCAATGGGATGAACGAGTTTGGTGAGGATGGGGACTCGGCTCAGACGGGACATCGCTTCAATATGACATTCAAGCCTGGCATGAAGAATAGATTGAGACTTGTAAATGCGGCTTGTGATACACATTTCAAGTTTAGTATTGACCATCACTCCTTTACTGTGATTGCTGCCGATCTCGTTCCCATTCAGCCTTACACCACGATTACGCTTAATGTTCCAATTGGTAGGCAACTACACCCATGGAAAATGGCCAGAGACTTACTATTACCTTTAGGACAACGATACGACATCATAGTCGAAGCCAACCAAGCCAGTGTAGCCAACGCATTCTGGCTTCGCGCCGCGCCCCAAACAGCATGCTCAAGAAACAGCAACGCAGACAATATCCGCGGAATAGTATACTACGAACCCTCCGACAATCTACCAAACACAACGGCATACCATTCCGCCAACACCTGCGAAGACGAAGACGCATCAAAGCTCATCCCGATAATCTCCCAACCTCTAACCATCGACGAGGAACTCTACAACGAAACACTCTCCGCCACAGCAGCACGCGACTCGAACCAAATCTACCGCTGGCTATTAAATGGCACATCCATGCATCTGAACTGGACAACCCTAACCCTCCGCCAAATCCTCAAAGCCGACCACATCTCATTCCCGCCCAACGACGCCGTGATCTCAGTCCCACGCCCAGACACCTGGGTCTTACTAGTAATCGAAACTGCCCTAGCAGTGCCCCATCCAGTCCATCTACACGGGCACGATTTCCTAGTCGTATCCCAAGGTGCTGGACCATATACACCACTCCATGGCCTCAGCTTTGCCGCAGGATCTCTCCCGAAGTGCGATACAGCACTCCTCTCGGGCTCGGGACACCTAGTCCTTGCCTTCCGAACCGATAACCCGGGTGCATGGCTTCTGCACTGTCACATCGGGTGGCATCTGGAGCAGGGATTCGCACTGCAATTCATTGAGCGGGAAGATGACATTCGGAATCTGTTGAGTGGGGAGTGGAGCGAGGATACTCGTGTGCTGGAAGAGACTTGTGCGAGTTGGGATGTGTACTGGGCTGGGAAGGGGGTTCTGGAGACGGGTTCTGAGGTGTGAGTAAGGCACTGAGTTGGAGAATTGAGAAGGGGGGCTGGACTACGTCAGAGTGGGCAGGTACTGTTGGAAGGATTTGAGTTAGAATAGGCTCCGTGGGTAAATAGGCGAAGGGTTCTAGAGAGCGCACTAGTGCAGGGGGCGCGCATTTGCGCTCATGAGAGGGGTTAGAGCATGCTGACTTTTGTTTGCTTTTCCTACTACGGTACGTTTTATGTGCGAAGATCAATTGGGTAGTAAGTGGGGACTGCATTTCGGCGGACTAGCGTGTACGTGCTGCGGCTTATGGAAATGCAAGTTCCTTGTTCCTAGTTTCATTTCATGACTGGGTTCGAGTCTGTCGATCTGCAGAACTACTCAAGAGACGGCCCATGGAATAAGCTTTAACGAAAAAGGCAGATTGCGCATCTATTCATGATCGTCGCGCATTGAATTCGTCTCGCTGCGGAGGAAACCCGAAGGGGTAATAAAGACACCGTCTATCCTGTGACATCACAAAAGCCAAAACGAGAATGGAAAGTCCTCTTCTATACAGAACATGACCCGACAAATGTGTTCGAACAAGACATGTGTGGTAAAAGTATTCATGAAAGCGACCGTGGTGAACGCGCCGTAGCCGCGATAAAAGTGAAGGTAAACAGACATGAAAAGTCGTTAATCATAAGTGGCAATGAGGGCATCCGAAGGCAAAATGCTTATGCATCCTTCGGGGACCGCTTCAAGGCTCGACGCTTCGGCACGTCCATGTGGTGATAGGAACGCAGGTGCTCGACCAGGTGGTCTTGACGAGGGAAGCCATTGCTGCCTTTGCGCGAGCAGTGCTCGACGGGGCAATTGCGGAAGACGGGGAAGTGCACGCTGGATTGATGGCGCTTCAGGTCTGCGAAGCGAGTGAACGACTTGCCGCAATTGTCGCAACCAAAGGGCTTTGCAGGTCTAGCAGGGACAGTAATGTTAGCTGGGTTCGTTGTGCGTGTAGAAGGGAACTAGGAAACTTACTTGGATTGAGAAGAGTCGGAGTCATCAAACGATCCCGACGGGATGTTATTGGGCATGGGAAGCTCATCGGCTTGGTTCCAGTTCCCTCCGCAGCTGCTACCGCAACTACTGCTCGCGGAGCTGGGCACGCTGGTGGCCATGGGGATGGCTTCGTAGACATGACCGTAGTCGTTCATGGTGGGCACCGTGTACGGGGAGCTAGTGAAGGAGTTGGGGAAGGAAGATGCATCGGACACGACCTCGGGCACGCCGAAAGGACTAGCCTGGTCGAGATCGCACGGGTTGTCATAAACGGGGGGAGGAGGACCATAGAAGAAGAAGTCCATACCTCCAGGCGAGGAGGAGTAAGAGTCTGTGTAGCTAAAAGGGGACTGCATGTTGACGATGTCGATGGGAGAGGAGAAAGGTGGATTGGAGAGTGGCAGCGCAGTCTAGTTAAGGGAAATGGTCAGACTTCTAGAAGAGCGGCAGAAGGTATCGAAAGTGGGGTTAGAAACCTACCACTGTGATACGCCGGTACGAAGCTTCCTGGTCCTTTTTATCTTCCTTGTTTTTGCGGCCTTGTCTGCATTTATACTCTGCCATTTTCTACTATCCTTCTTTCATCCCAAACACTAAGCCCCATCACCGGACGACGGGTCCTGACTGGCTCTGTATGGCTTCACCCAGCGTGTTCTGTCTGCCTACTGGTCGAACGAGCACCACACAGCCCCAGTCAACACTACATCATAGGGGATCGCCTGCGGGAATTTCTGCAAACACATTCGCGGATCCTCGAACGTGCATTAGCGTGTAAGTGCGCAGACTCTAGTGCCGTTCCATGGACATTCCATTATCCTTCTAGCGTCCGAACCCAAGCCTCGAGATACTCGGGGATTCATGATTGGTGACGTCGAACACCCCCTGGTCAGCGATGAGCCAGTCATGACCAAGCCGGCGGAGATATGACGACCAGTCACAACCAGTGATAAACGAGGACAGGCAAAGGGACCAATCCAGGCCTCGACGAGCTGCGCGATCGAATGTTGCGGTCAGACGGTGCGCTCGAACCTCGCACCAACCCCCTCATCACATATCTTGACCAACCCGTGTGAGCGATCCTAGCGATCATCACCATTTGTGGATCTTGTGCGGCTTCCAGAAAACTTCTAGCGCTGCCAAGAGCTGCGCTGACGAGGCTCTCGTCCTTTTTTGGGTTTCTCGAGGCGGCCCCCGTTTCATGTTGCTGCGTGACGCTGTTTATGTTTCGTGGCTACACCGAGATGTGGAAACAGAGCCACTCAGGCAGGCCCCGAGATCGACCCCAGGAGCCAGGGGCACGTGGTTCATGTTCATGGTGAGTTTATTTGTTCGTCTCAAGTTGTGTTGACTCCGAATCGGTAAACCGCGTGCCGAAGCGTCATCGACCCACGATCGCCAGCCTTGCAAAAAGGACGATAGCCGGATCGCCAAGAGAACATCAGGGCAGTTCCCGTATCTGGGGTCGACTGCTGGCCGCAGTTGATCGACGCGATGATATAATAGGGGGGAGCCGCCTGAACCCCGTGTGGGACACGCTAACCACGCACAGCCCCTGTTCACATCCCGGGTTTCTAGAAAAGAAAAAATCCCGCACTTGTCGGCGCCAAGCTGGCTGAACTGCTAGTGCGACTGTCGATGCATCATGCAGCCGGTTCCTAGCTGGTTCCTACAGTGAGGCTTCGTCACTGCCCCCGGGCTTTTTCTAGGTGCAGGTGGGCCCGCGAGAGTTCTCCTTTACTAGTTGATCCGTGATGCAGCACGGCCGAGGTTCTCCGTACTCCGTACTCCGTGCAGGTACATTTGTCATTGTACGGACTGTGGGGGATAAACGGGTGCCCTGCGAACAGACACTCGCATTCGCTACGTAGAAAGCAGCCGACGTCACAAGTCCGCTACCACAGGCATTACATACAATACCGTACTTATACTTATGTACAGATTTCCAGGCTTCCAAGGATTCGAGGTTGGCTGAGGATGTCTCATTTCACAGGGATTAACTAAAACAGCACAGAACTCCCGTGTCCCTGAGGCCCATTTCATTGTACTCGTTGCCCGATGCAGGTACCTGCAAAAGCAGAAAACAGAAACTAAACTCCCCGAGTTCCCCCTTGACACAAATCCATCGTTCCACCCAGGCTGTCAAAGCGTGAGAGACAAAAAGACGAGTACGCCCTGGAGCCTCATGTTGAAAGAACGCATCATAACTCGTCCTCGAGGTATTTGTACACGAACTTGAAGTCAGCCTTGCGCCGATTCATCCTGGGCTATGGTTAGCACGTGGTCAATGTGTACGGAAGCCGTCAACTTACCATGTACTCTCGTAATCGAAGAACCGGTAGGTACCTTGTTCAAACTCCTCTGTGATGTTCTTCGGCTCTTCGTGCCGCTGGAACCATGTTTGGTATTGCTTGTGGAAGCGCCAACTTTGGTTCTTGAGAGCCTTTGCAGCCAGATATTGCTGATATGACCCCTGACGGTAGTAGAAGAGGTAGAACAGCGTATCGGTGTCAATCCGGCCTGTATCGTACAGACGGGGGTCGTCGAAGATGGATAGCGGCTCCTGGGGGTAGTAGAGGGGAGTGTTGTAAGGGTTCTGGGGCTTGTAATGACGGGGCTTCTCAGCATCACCGGGCTCCGGACACGTCGTGAGTGAGCTTGCAAGAAGACGTTGGGTTGCCGGTGATGGGTTCGTCCCTGCCCGTTCCTTGGTCACGTCGAATGATTGGATCAAATCTTGCAAACCCGGAGGCAGATGGTATATCGCCTCTTCGCTCTCACCATCTCTTGCCGCTTTGCCGTTTGTCGTCGGTGCCTCTTTGGCAACCTCTGCCCTGGGAGGCGCAGGTGACGCTGTCCCAGAAACCATACCAGCGGGGGTCTTCGACCGCCCAGAAACAACCTCATCAGATGACGCAGCCGCAGCCGCAGCTGTGGCACTCTTGGCAACAGGTTTTATGGAAGTGACACTGGGCGATGCGGTCGAGGAAGCCTGGGAGACGGGAAGAGCGGCCGAAAAGGCCGGACTGGTACCAGGAGGCGGCGGTAGAGGTAAAATACCAACCCCACTCTTGTCGCTGGCTGCGGCGGCCGCTGCCGCCGAGGCATACTTGAGCGTCTCGCCGGGCAGTCGTGTAGGAAGCGGCGCGGGCTTCATGCCCGGGGTGGCACTGGCAGACACGGACGGATGAAGAGTAGCGAGAACGGGAAGCGGGGACTTCATCTGAGTCGAGGGACGTCGATTTGTCGTCGGATCAGCTTTTGGCTTGGGCTTGGGTTCTGGCTCCTCATCCTGCATAGACTGAGCATCCTGCGAAGACCCATGATCGTTATCTGCTCCAATGCCGAACTGGGCCTCGACGTCGTCACCGATATTCAAGTCGTCATAGAGCGTCTCATCTTCCCCGGAGTAGTCGATGTTATGCCCTTCATCAACATAGTACTTGATGCTCTCCTTCAAATCCAGGACCTGGCCAACCTCCAAATTGCCGTTCTGCAGCGATCGATTGAGGAACTCGAGCTTGTTGACATGCCACTTATGGCGCTCCGTTACGTGAGCAATGTCGGCCATCCGGTCCGCCTTCTTCGTGTCCTTCTTGCCCTTCTTCAATTGCGCCTGCAATACTTCCTCCTCTGCTTCCATGGACTCAATGCGTTGTTGCAATTCATCCACCATATTGGACAAGAAGTCGCTGGCCTCCACCTTCTCCTTTTCTTTCGGGTCGAGTCGTGACGCGGCAGATAAACCTTCTTTGGAGTAGGCTTTCGTCTTCATCTCCTTCTCCACGGCCTTGAACTGCTCCATACACTGTTTCCAATCTTGTTAGCCCTGGGTCAGTTAATGTGACAGCCAATGGAGGCGCACCGTCTCAATCGCCTTTCGCTGCTCGAGCAAAGGACCCTTGTCCTTCACTTCGTTGCCAGACGCCCATGATTTGATTTGGTCACGGAACCTTTGGAGCTTCTTGATTTCGCGCTTGAGGTTCTCTTCGAGCTTATCACGTTGGGTGGGATTGGTGGCTTGTCGGATCTTCTCGTAGATGCTTTCGAAGACCTGGATACCTTCAGCGACCTTCTTGAAGGTCTTCTCGATCTCTTGTTGTGTTTTTCGAGACGCCATGGTGGTCTGGATTGGGTGTGGACTGTGCCGTCCACTGGCGTGACTTCGAGTCGGTGGGGGCGGATTCGGGGTGCGCGCTCGACCAGCAGGGTCGATACTGCACGGTCAATCGGGAATCGCGGGATAGATGGAATGGAGTGGTGTCGGCCTGTTGAGAGATCAAGAGGAGACGTGGAGAGCAGTGGAATGGCTCGTCTGCTGCAAATGGAAAGCTTCGTGGTTGCCCTATTGGGAAGGCGGTCGCGTTCAATAGTAAAAGCCGGGGAGGTGCAGAATCGCGGAGAGTTCGCTTCGCTACAACGCGCGCTCTTTAGCTCGTATTCACCTTGTTTGTTTCACAAGTCTAACGGGGATCACTCCCTGGTGATCTGCCGATGACTCCGATTGCTGTTTGAAGCATTCATCGACACTTTCCATCCAACAGAAGCGGTGAGTACGCGCCAAAGGACATGTGGGTTGCGCAAAGTGGCTAACAACTAGCAGATAATCCTCACCAGCAGGATGAAGGGTATGCGCGCTCTCCAACCGGACACGAAGTATTCGAGCTAAATCACAAATAGTCGTTATCCAACGAGTCAAGTCGGCCTCCGTCAGTGTCGACTCTCAACTGATCTCGTCAATTGGCAAGGGCCTGCTGGTGTTTGCAGGTGTCGGTCAAGAAGACACTGAAAAGGAAGCGGACCAAGTGGTGAACAAGGTGCTCAAGGCTAAGTTCTGGCCCGATGAGAACGGAGGACAGGTGAGAAGAGAATGCAGTGGACTCGGCCTCAGTATTGACTGGTAACGCAGTGGAAGAAAAATGTCCAAGATATCGAGGGCGAGATTCTTTGCGGTATGCTCTTCCCGGCAATTTTACGCGTCTTCGATTGCTAACGTCCGGATAGTGTCCCAATTCACTCTCTACGGCAAGATGAAAGGCAACAAGCCCGACTTCCACGATGCGGCCGATCCCCAGACTGCGCGCAGAGTCTACGATCATTTCTACAACAAAATGAGCAGTTCCTACAAACCGGATAAGGTCAAAAATGGCGTCTTCCAAGCGATGATGGAAGTCGAATTGAAGAACGACGGGCCGGTGGGTGTCGACTACCGCAGTGAAGATGCGGCGGTACATTTTGCCTTCCTGGCTCCTTTTCTGCGCCGCTATGGAATCCGTACTGACTCCTTCATTCCATAGGTCACGATCGAGATCAATACCAAGCTTCCTAAGAAGGAACCCAAAGAGCCCAAATCTTCGGATAAGGGCAATGGAAACGGAAAAGACAAGGACAAAGACGAGGATGGAAAAGAGACGAAACAGTCCATCGAGTTCACGATCCCAGCGGAATTGCTGGCCTGAGTACATAGAGCTTGTTTGTATATACCCGAGCATGGAATGGCGTACCTTTTTTGGGGCGGCGTGGAAGCTTCTTGAAGATCCGCAGTAGGAAACCGCCCTCCCCACAACGGCTTTGGTTCTCTTCCCCTCCGTACTCTTTAAGATCTTCTCTTTGCCCTCAAGTGCTTCTTCATCTTCTCCACTTTTCCCGTCTTCAACCATTGCTTCCTACTCCACCGTCATGGCGGAATCACGTATGTTGCTTCAGGATGCTCCATTGCGGGGTCCACCGATCTTCCCGCTGCAAAGAGATTGTGCGGGTTGCTGACCTCCCCTCACAGAGCGCCCTCGTGTCTTCTTCGACATTCAGATCGGTGATAAGAAGGCCGGTCGCGTCGTCTTTGAACTGGTGAGTATTCAAGTTCCCGAATGCGCATGAGATTTGGGAGCTTGGAGCTAACGTGTCGCATCCTCGCACAGTTCAACGATGGTACGACATGCCACCCGTCGCTCGACCGATCCTCAAACTAACTGAAAACCAGTCGTTCCCAAGACCGCAGATAACTTCCGAGCTCTGTGTACCGGCGAGAAGGGTACCGGTGTCCAGGGCAAGCCATTGACCTACAAAGGTACGTCGATCCTCCGACGATGCAACCGAAACACCCGCTGAGTAGCTCGAGACAGGCTCAATTTTCCATCGTGTGATCAAGCAGTTCATGATCCAGGGCGGTGACTTCACTGCATTCAACGGTACCGGCGGCGAATCGATCTACGGCGAGAAGTTCCCCGATGAGAACTTCGACCTCAAGCATGACCGTCCCTTCCTGCTCTCCATGGCCAACTCTGGCCCCGGTACCAACGGCAGTCAGTTCTTCGTGACCACCGTCCCCACTCCCCACCTGGACGGCAAGCACGTAGTCTTTGGTGAAGTCATCAACGGCAAGAGCATTGTCCGCAAGATCGAGAATTTAAACACCAAGTCCGACAAGCCCGAGGTCGATGTGACCGTGGTGGACTGTGGCGAGCTGACGGGCAGCGACTACGAAAACGCCACCAAGCGCGTGCAGGATGCCACCGGCGACCCCTACGAAGACTTCCCCGAGGATCACCAGGGCGACGAGCTGACTGCCCCCCTGGCCTTCAAGATCGCTTCCGACCTCAAAGGTTTTGGCAATGCTGCGTTCAAGAGCGGCGACTTCAACCTCGGCCTGGAGAAATACCAGAAGGGTTTGCGCTACCTGAACGAGTTCCCCGAGCCCGACGAGAACGATCCCAAGGAGCTTGCTGAGCAGATGAAGGCGCTCCGATTCGTCCTGCACTCCAACTCTTCCCTGCTGGCCAACAAGCTCTCGCTTTTCCGTGATGCCAAGACCTGGGCCGGCTATGCCCTCGAAGTCGCCGCTGCTGCCAAGGCTAAGGATACCGACAAGGCGAAGGCCTACTTCCGCCGCGCGCAGGCCCAGGAGGGTCTCAAGGAGGAGGATGGTGCGCTGAAGGATCTCCAGGAGGCTCAGAAGCTGGCTCCCGGTGATGCGGGTATCACCAACGAGATCGCCAAGGTCAAGAGCATTGTCAAGGCTCGCGAGGCCAAGGACAGAGCTGCTGCTCAGAAGTTCTTCTCGTGAATACTTTTTCGTCGATACCTGTTCACTACAATACGATTCACGATATGCCGATCACTTTGTACACGATGCATGGTGTATGATAAACAAAACGTTCAGGCAGAATTGCTAAGACCTCTGTCTTGTTTTTGTTCAATTTCTTGATGATCGTAGTATCCATTCCAAGTATCCGATAAATGCCTCCCAGTATTTGCGGGGTTTCAAGATTGGCGCTTGCCTACCTTTGGGCCATCAGCGCTTATAGCGTCGGCATTTCCAGTTCCATCTGTCCACCACTAGACCTCTGGACTGTTACAAAATCCAATCCTGGGATGCTCTGTTCTGTCTCTATCTGAGAGAATATGCAGCGTTCCAGACGCAGTCCACGAGTCTCTTCCAAAGCAGATTTACAGGATCAGAAAGGCTCATCCTGGACAGACCTGGCTCGGCAAGATACTTAAGACAAGGAGATAAGAACTCGTGGCTGGCCATGCTACCTCCATATCTCATGAAAATTTGAAATAGATATTAATTCTCCAATTAACATGACATCCTAGATGTTCAGGTGTTCCCTCGGCCTGTCTCGGCCAGAAACTGCTCATACCGAACCTTGCAATTCCGTCGCCATGTCTTCCCCCATATGATCATGGGACCACCCATGCAGACCGATAGAACCACCAAGATCCCATAAAAGGTAAAAGACCACCCATAGGATGTGGCCTCAATGAATGGTTGTACCGAGTACGAGATGGCGAAGTTGATAAGGGAGGAACAAATGGCGAGCACGACGACAAGTTCACCCGATATCTAGAACACAGTGAGTATGAGTACGACTGAAAAAGATTGGATTAAAACAAACAAAGTTAGAATTACTTACCCCATCGAAGCATTCCATCGCATAAGCTGTTGCCATACTCGTGATGGACACCTGCTGGGCGATCAGGCAGCACAACGCGACTGCGATGGCCATCCAGTGATCACCATTTGTAGCAGCCCAGCCGTAAAGAAAGTAACCAACAGCGCCGAAGATTAATGGGAAGACGTATGTCCAAATTCTCATTTCCGGTTCCTTGTATCCCTTGTTGCGACGCGCCAGAACGAGCACGACCCCATCAGACAAGGATCCGACACCCATGCTAGTGAAGTTAGCAAAACAACGTCTTGCTGAAAACTGAAGGGATCAATACGAAGCCTTACCCGAGGAAATTACCAGCGAGAGCAGCAAGGAAGATTAATCCAGTCGACCCCGCGCTCCAATTGTATGGGGCCTCGGTCATGATTTCCGAGATTGTGTTGAAAGAGACAATTCCGGCAGTGCAGCCGAATGCAAACTGGATACCGGCGAGCACAATGTTTGGGAAGGCGAAAAGGTAGAAGGGACGACGGAAGTATTGGAACCATGTAGTCTCGTCATCCGGGAAGTAGTGTATCAACGCAATCTTTTGCCGGTAGGACCGGGGTGTGATATCATCCCCAAGACCGTGACTTGTAATTTCTGACACTGGAGGATCTATCGGGGCGTCTTTCTCGGCCTCCCCTTGACCGTCGGTCTTTGCACTAGGTTGGGATGGGCCGAAGTGCGTGTTGAAGCGATATCTCGGGAACATTGTATCGTCAAATGTGAAGATGAAAAGCAGAATCAAGACACCCTGCAATGGTCAGCGGGAACCATCAATGCATCGAAATCGATGACTTACACATGCGATCGCTACAATAGGGGAGCTCCAACGCCAGCCAATTCCGTCGGAAATATAACCACCGAGAATAAGTCCGAGAATGGACCCGAGTTGCTGAAAGAAAATGTAAAATGCAACCATGCGACCCCGTTCATGCGTGAAGAACATATCAAAAATCTGGTAAAAGTCAGCGCGCGGGACTCGATGTGAACAGAGCTGCATCTGCAACTCACCGTGAGCTGGATCAAAGCTTGATATGCCGCAGTTCCGATGCCTTGAACTGCCAACATGATGTAGTACTGGGCCGTGCCCGTATAGAAGCCTCCCCAGACACTGCCTCCGAGGAGACATATCAGGCTGAGAATATAGACTATCTTGCGGCCTAGCTTCATCGCGGTGGGGATCCATATGATGTTGAAGAAGCCCAGGAGCAGGTAGTTCACTGCGCTACCGCCATTCATGTTGTTCAAGCTCACGCCGGTATCTTCCGATATCAAGGTCCAGCTCGCGCCCCAGTTATTCTCGCCGAACGAGAATACACAGGCATAAAAGGATATCAGGAAGAGTGACCAGAATTTCTTCGCCCGTGTCCAATTCTATAGTATGTTAGAATGGGGCTGTCTTGAAGCATGCTCCATAGAAGGAGTCTTACCAGTGGGTCTGCCGCAGAGTTGGATGGCCGTGGAAGGAGAAGAATATCCTGTTTTCCGACATGGGCGGCATCATGTAGGGTGTGAGATGCTGGAAAATCTGTTAGCGAATTTTCACTTCACCATTGCATCCACTGATCATACCATCTACAAGGTAGATAGTACCCGGAACATCAGTCAATATATCATCCTCTCGTGTCATGGTTGTATGTATACCGCTAGTACGACAGTCGTCCAACCCCCGGGGATCCACGCTCTTATATATTGACAAAACAAAAGACTCTATTTATCTCCCGATTTATAAATGATACGTGACTCCCGAGTAAATGACCAAAATGAGGCTTTCCGACGATGGTACCGATTGGTCGGCACGAGCCGACATGTCGCGATCGTGTCGCGATCACCATACTTACATTGGAAAAGATAAGACGGTAAACGAGGGGTAAAAGGACATGGAAGCTCCAAGCGACAGCACAAGCGTGAGCATTGACAACTTCCAAGTACTCTCAAAATTGGCGTCCTAGTTCCGATCGGAAACAGGATAGGAGGATCGTTGATAGCGTGCGGAGAAGCTTACCCCAGTTTGAGGGCGGAAGGTCCACGCGATAACTCGAGCCCTGTTTGATAGGCTTTGTGCTTCTTCGGAATGTCCGAGTTAATCCATTCTAGTTTGCAAGAGTGGAGTGTTTGAGTGGTTCGATCATATGGAGCTGTTTTTCTGTGGTGCCAGGATATTTTTCTTTCCCCTAACATCATCTGCTCACACCCCGAGTCTCTTCCGCGCGGGACAATAGTCAATAGTCTTCAAAATGCCATCCCCACCACTCGATCACACATCGTCGATCTTGATCATCGGAGCTGGAACCTGGGGCTGTTCGACCGCCCTCCATCTGGCTCGAAGAGGATACAAAAATGTCACAGTTCTGGATCCGTACGGTGTCCCATCGCCCATTGCCGCTGGGAACGATGTCAACAAAATCATGGAACATAAAGAACCTAAAGGTAAGTGAGACCATTATAGGACTCGGATGGGGGGTCGACGAGCTGATAGCCACTAGGTTCACACGCGGATGCCCGAAGCATCGCATTTGCTACCTGCAGCCGAGCGGCGTTGCAGGGGTGGAAGACCGACCCTGTGTTCAAGCCATTCTTTCATGAAACAGGAATTATTTTCTCCGGCAGTACACCTGCCCTCATCCAGCATATCAAAGAGGAAGAGGTAGACTCCTCAGAAGGCGAGTTCATCGCCCTCGAGACAGCTCAAGACTTCCGCAATACCATGCCACCGGGCGTGCTGACCGGCGATTTCCCCCTGTGGAAGGGCTGGTTCAGCAAGAGCGGAGCCGGATGGATCCACGCTCGCAAAGCCATGGTCTCTGCATACAGCGAAGCAAAACGGCTGGGCACCAAGTTTATCGTCGGTGACCCAGTGGGCAATGTCGTGGCCCTGATGTATCAAGATGGAGACGTCATCGGAGCCCGAACTGCAGATGGTACAGTCCATCGCGCAGACCACGTCATTTTAGCCGCTGGCGCTGGTAGCGATCGCCTTCTGGACTTCAAGAAGCAGCTACGTCCCACTGCGTGGACTTTGAGCCACATTCGCATGACGCCGGAAGAAGCCAGGCGCTACCGAAACCTCCCAGTACTTTTCAACATCGCCAAGGGATTTTTCATGGAGCCAGATGAGGACAATCATGAGCTTAAAATCTGCGACGAGCACCCGGGATACTGCAACTTCATCCCAGATCCAAACTACCCCGGAGAGAAGAGAAGTATACCGTTCGCAAAGCATCAAGTCCCGCTGGAAGCGGAGGCCCGAGCGAGAGACTTCCTACGTGACACAATGCCACATTTGGCGGAGCGACCATTCTCATTTGCACGAATCTGCTGGGATGCCGATACTCCTGACCGTGCGTTCTTGATCGATCGGCATCCGGAGCACCCTTCTCTTCTGATTGCAGTGGGCGGGTCCGGAAATGGTGCCATGCAGATGCCGACTATTGGTGGATTCATCTCGGATGCTTTGGAAGGGAAGCTACAGAAGGAATTGAAGCATGTGGTACGCTGGCGGCCTGAGACGGCTATAGGTCGTGACTGGCATTCTACGCAAAATCGCTTTGGAGGACCTGACAGGGTGATGGATTTCCAAGATGTGAAAGAGAACGAGTGGACACAGATAGACGAGACGGGGGAGAGCAAGCTTTGAAAGATATATGTATTTGATAAGGAAGTCAACTATCACATTCAGCATCATGGGAGTCTCTTTCACAAAAATGGTTGCAAAATCTTACTCGCTGGTCAAAGCGCAGGTGCCCATATCAAGCTTGGCCACCTCAGCCTCTGGCCGGATATCAAAGTCGAAGATATCCATTGGGACACCGAGGGTAGTACACGCGTTTGGAATATCAACAATTCCAGCAATATGACCCTGCACGGGGGCACAACTCAAGAGCAGATAGATCTGTTCATCCGAGTAACCGTAGCGTCGGAGGTACTCGATAACACGCAGACAGGTCTGTCTGTAGGCCACTGTAGCATCAAGATAGTGCTGTTTTCCTTTCTCATCCACGGAAAATCCCTCAAAGGTGAGGTAGCGCCCAGGTCCAAACTGAGGCTCCACAGGTCCGGCATGGAAGATAGGCGATTTCATGTTCAGCTTCGCCATTCCGTTCTTGATCACCGTGAACTTGAGAGTGATCACGCCTGCCATCTCGATGGCACCACAGAACGAGATCTCGCCGTCTCCCTGTGAGAAGTGCAAGTCTCCAACGGAGAACTTGGCCCCTGGGACGTGAACCGGGAGATATACCTTCGAGCCGCGCGAGAGGTTTTTGATATCGCAGTTGCCGCCGTGTTCGGGGCGACCCTGGGAAGCGGTTAATGGGCGTCTGGTATAATTTTCTGGTTTGGACATACCGGGATGGTCCTGGCTCCTTCCTTCGCCACCCTCTCTTTGATATCTTCGGTCGAGCTACCCGCGTGAGCATTCGTGACATTTGGCGGCTGCGCGACAATTCGATCCGCAACCGTGTTTGCGGAAATCAGTTCGCCTTCACGACGATTCCATTCGGCAAGGACCTCCGCCGAAGGAGCGCATCCCAGGATGCCGGGGTGGATCAACCCCGCGAAGCGGACGTGCGGAATGTGCCGCGACGAGCAGAAGATGCCCTCGAAGTCCCAAATTGCCTTTGCCCTGTATGCACTCGCGTTAGAGACTACATATTCAAAGGGGTTGATTGGGCGCACGCTTTGGGGTAGTGTTCATCCAAGAAACCACCTCCGTTGTGACGATCGAAAATGCCGGTAAACCCCCACGGCTGTTCCTGGAAGGGCTGGACATCCTGGATCTCGACCAGCAACACGTCGCCAGGCTCGGCAGTTTCTATGTCGAATGGGCCGGAAAGATAGTGAATTTCTGTCAGGTCGACGTCCCTGACATCATCGGCCGAATCGTTGTTCTTGATTTGCCCGCCTGTCCAGTCCAGGCATTCGATCTTCACAACTTCATTATTGGCGATCTTTCCACATGCGGGAACTATCGAATGTTTTAGCGTAAGCTTCAGTTTTTGGGCAAGCTAGGCTTTGACACACTGTCAGGATGCCATCGGTTCTGGAGAGTGTCAACCCTGGTCTCACTTCATGATGATGAGGTCTACTTACATGCAGTCCAGGTTGCTCCCGCGCGTGCTTTTCGAGGTCAACTTTAAGAGCCGTGCGAATGCCCTTGACACCCATTTTTATGACTGATTTGTATAATCTATAGTGCGTTCTGCTAGAATATTTCTTCTTGGCGAGAAGGAGAACGAGCCGGGGAAGCTGGGCAAAAGCAGGAAATGGACGAGGAGATAAGGGAGACTGCTTCTCCGCAGAGGGGTAGATTCCCACCCGCTTGAGAACCTTTATCTATCTCCAATCTGTGATGGGGTTGCAATTGACACGCGGCTTACCCCGCTGGTCCCGTTGCGGGCACTTTGACCATTCGTCTGAGTGCATCACGTATCTTTAATCTGGCTATCAGCTCTTATCTTGAGTTGAGATTCCGAATAATCTCAATGATTCACTCACGTCTAACCTGTCCCCAACTTGCACACTGAAGTTATTGGCCCAGCCTTCTCTCTCGGACTCTGTATCGCTTGATTGCCCTGGCTTCTGCGATACGCGCCCACCCCATGGGTTGCTCTGTCTCCTATGGCACACAAATGTTCTTTCACTCCTTGCACGAATAATAGAGATCACATCGTATTCCGATCAGTTTTGGGCTGAGCTTACTTCCTGCTCAAAGTGTTGTTCTGGACTAACCTTTAGCACATGCTGTTTGCCCGGGGTTAAGCGCTGTTTTCCGCCTCCGTCCTCCCTCATCTAGTGTCTGTGTGTTTGGAAACATGTAGCGTGGACTTTAGTCCATGACCTCCGCATTTCTGCCTTACTTCCGTCGGATGCCATTGAATCAGAGCTTTAAGCAAATGAGGACAGGGAGATCAAGCAAGCATACCCTTGCGAAGTCGAGTCCCGATCTGGGGAAGCCCATCCCAGGCAGTGAAGTCCCTTGCCTATGGTTTACGTCTTGCTAAGATCAAGGCTCCGAACAGCGATGGCTATTTATAATTCCGAGGGTAAGCTGGCTCGGGCCCGGACAAGACGCGGTGGCATGACGGTATACTTTATCCGACGACTAACACGCTCAACTGGCCATCTTCTACCTGGGCATATTTGTATGTTGATGTATAGTTCTAAGATTTAGGTCTAGAGTTGTTTGAGGTTATACCATGCAACCCCGACTAGGGCCCCGGAAAGGGTATTGTTATACCGACTGGATCAAACACGGAGCTAATGTAACCGTGATCTCAAACATATCCAGTGCTGAGATCGAGAATAATACCAATCGAAGATTGCAGAGCTCTATTCGCACTTCCATCCCACATGTTTGCCCCTGCGATCTGGATTCCAGTTGCCAGTTCGAACATTCAGACCACAGGTCCGGCAACCTTCACTCAAGATCCGAGAAACCCGATCGTCGAGTCGAGCTCTTGGCTCGGTGGAGCATAAACTAAACATTGTCAATCCGAACTATAAATTCGAGCTTAAAACCACCTGTGATTCTGCTTCATAACCCTTTCCACCTTCACAGCCTCTCACTAGCTTCCAATAAACACCAAGGTCATCCGACCCAATCTTCGAAACAAGATCAAACAATTAACCTCCCAAACAATGCCCGCCTCAATCACCCGCACCGTGGCTCTGGCTCTGGCCTTTGCGGTCACCGCACTGTCGGCTGTCCCAAATTACCCCATAAGCACTGACGTCCCTGTCAGGGATAAAGTGCTGCTGAATGAAAATGCGCTTCCAAATTGTAAGTTAACGATTGAGCATCATGACATTCGATTTCCAGGTGTTGTCTGGGCAGTCAATATTGACCATTTTATAACCAGGCTTTGCTCATTATACCGTGAACGAGGCGGATACCTGCATGGCCATTGTCAACATGCACCCGAATACCTTGAGCCTGAATCAGTTCTACCTGTGGAACCCATCAGTCCACCGCGACTGCTCCAATCTTGCCGTGGGCGAGAATGTCTGTATCCGCGCTCGTACCTTGCAAGATTGCGGTTCTTGCAGCGCTGCCTGTCCTCCCAACAATATGTAAGGCAACTTTTGGATGGCCGCTACCCATCCGGGTACTGTCAGGTGGGAATAGTAAATGGGAGCCTTCGATAGTTTGGCAATTCTTTTTCGCTTTAATTGCCAATCCAGCTACATTGTCGAGTGCGAGAGAGTTTCAATGGAATTGATTCTATAATTGCAGGATATCATGTCCATCCTTGAACGCATAGTATACATTCTTGATCTTGGCCCTTTTGATAAATACCAAGAGAGGGTCTTCGGGTTCTAGACCAATGCTCGGGTGCTTGCTTCCCTTGGTTAAATTGGTCGATGTGCGGGACTGGCCTTTCCCGTCAGCGGGACCGCAGCCGATCTGCCCCCGAAGAACAGCATTATTGCTCCAGCAATTATCAAGCAACTGTCATGATTTATTTGATTGAACATTGTAGGAGCCCACGGTAGTCACTCAAAGGACTTCGAAGATGATAGACTTGTCGAATGATCGAAATTTCTTGAAAAGCCAGGCTATGCTGCAGAACCGAGTGGTGCCTATTTAAGCTTCTATAGTACCCACCCTGGAGCTTTCCTTTCCAGCTGTGAACTTTGTTTTCTATGGGTCGCCCAGATCGAAAAACCCGGGGTTGTGGGGAAAGGGTGAGCCTCCTTGGTTTGCGGGGCAGATCAACCCGATGTATACCCACCCAGATGGTTTAAATAGGATCATCCCTGTCAACAAAACCAAAGCGACACACCCATCTTGACCACTTGTCCATTTGGCAAAAGCTAGCTCGGCTTGATCTTCCCGGATTTTTCCTTCTGACTGCTGGCTTGACTTTACTCCTGACTGGACTCAACCTCGGTGGTAATTTGTATGCATGGGCCACTGCGCCAGTACTGGCGACTCTGATCGTCGGTATCCTCTGCCTCGTTGCGTTCGGGATATATGAGTGGAGATACACAAAGACTGGTATACTCCACCACGATCTCTTCTGTGGAGGCAAGGATGGCGGTAGAACCTTCGCTATTTGCATCGACCTTATTTTTATCGAAGGTATTCTGCTGTTCAGTTACGTGATTTTCTATCCCATTTTGTGAGCTTCCCTTGGCTTTGATGATTAGTCTTTTCGAAGATTTCTGATACTATCATACCAGAACCTCCTCACTCTTCACGGAGGATCCTCTGCTGATTTCCGCAAGGGGGCAGCCCTTCTGGATTGCAGGCGGAATGTGCACTGTGATCTACGGATACGTGAGTACCAGATTCCGTACGATTCGGGCACCATTATTTGTCGGATTCCTCCTACTCACAGGTGGAATCGTGGGCCTTGCCACTATCCAACCAGAAGATGAGTTGCAAGCGTTGATCTTCTCAGGGCTGGCTGGACTAGGCTTTGCCTGCCCACTTATACTTCTTATCGCTGCTGTCCAACTCGCCACGCCGCACCACCTTACTGCGACCGCAACGGCGGCGACGACTTGCTCTCGGGCCGTAGCTGCAGCTGTCTTCACGGCCATTTACTCAACCGCGTACGAAGAACGTCTCAAAATGTATCTCCCAGCGAATGTTGCTCAGGCTGCTTTGAAGGCGGGACTTCCTCGTGGTTCCGTTGAAGCTTTTGTCAAAGCATTATCCTCGAAAGACACAGGCGCACTTTCAAGCATCCCAGGTGTTAGCCCGTCGATTATTGCCGCGGGGGTAAGTTCATCGAAGCAGGCATATGCGGATGGACTGAGAGTTGTTTACATTATTGCGGCTCCATTTGGTGTCCTGGCATGCTTGGCATGCTTCTTTCTGGGAGACCTGCGAAAGGTCATGAACTACGGCGTTGACGCGCCGGTGGAGAACCTGCACTCTAAACGAAGCAAAGGCCAGAATTTTTAGGTCCATAATACTGATGCTTGGAGGATCGAGGACGACTAGGTTAGCCTCGCTTTTTGTCATATTCTGAATTGGCTTCAATTGCGACCGGAGTGTACACTGGCAGACATTGTATTCGTAGAGCACCTCTGGTATTTGTAATGGGTTGTCTGGGCTTGGTGCTTTCCCCCAGGCGTCATCTAGACAATGACAGATCTAAGATATCTTGGAGCCTCAAGAGAACTTCTTGCCTCTAGAGCTAGAGTTGCCCTGAGTATCCTTCTCGTCAACAACGTTGAGCTTGTCGATGCTGTCCAACGACAGCTGGAGGAAATCGTGTTTGTTTTTCCACATCACCTGGCTCTCGGCGAAGCCTTCGCTTTCCGCGGGGGTAGGCGGTGGGTCCGTGATTTTGGTGACCAGATACGCGGTGGACGCCTCGGCAACTCCGTACATGAGAACACCAATAAACGGAAGCTTCAACATGACAGTGAAGCCAAAGGCAAACCCAAACAACACACCCTCGCGGTCACGGAACCAGCGGCGCTTCTGCTCAGGAGTAAACTTGACGCGGCGGAAGTATGGTTCAAGCTAGGGAATTGTTAGCGAGACCTTTGTCAAAAAAGAATTATACAGGATTAACTCACCAGCTCTCGCATCAGACTTCTGGATGCGAAATAAGTGTGAAGGAATCTGACAAGGAATGTCCTGGGCAAGATGAGCCCAGCACCGAAGATAGCAGCGGCGGGTGCAGTGCCGACGTGGTTTCGGAACGTGTAGAAACTCGCCGCAGGCATCACAAATCGACCGACAATAGGGATCAAAGACAGCAGGTAGATTCCAAGAAGCATTCCCATTCTCTTGGCGTATCGGTTGACGAAAGCCATAATGGCTTCTGACTTGGGTCGCGAGGAGCGAGGGCCACCCTTGGTCGGGAACATGACCAAGTGAGGATAGTACATGGCCCGAAGGCTGTTCGGATCCTCGGACTTGTGCTTCTGGATGTACGTCATGTCTACCCATTGGATAGACTGCATGAAGCTAACATACTGATTAGTTGTGGTCGTAGAAATTTGGAGATTGTGAGACCTACATCTCGTCCAGAGTGGGTGTGACGTATCCCATGAAAGTCATCAGTAGGAATGGCACCTGGAGGACAGAGTTGGACACGAACTCCAGGCCATTGAGAAGCTTGTCATCCCAGGTCGCATGATCAAGGTTGATGATCCATGATAGCATATACAAGGCGAACTTGAGGGCGATGATCTTGATAGCATATTAGCCACGTACCTGGGTACAGCTGAGGTCAGAGTTGCCGGGCATACCGGAATTTGAATGATAACTTGGATGATGATGCCCACGGCTATAGCGAGAGCTGCTTGGCGGAAGTGCTCATATTTGAAGAGATCGGGATTTGTCAAGGCCCGAACAGCTATACCTCGAAGTTAACAACATATTCACGTCACGGTCAAGCAAATTCTCGGTTCAACATGGCTGCCTAGAGAAGGCATGTATGTTGTACCAGCTCAGCAGGGCAAACAAACACAAGGATGACCCGAGGGACCCGAGACATCAATGTAGCTCCCAGGGAGGCGACACGGAGATCGTGCCCTTGCAATCAAACTTTGCTTCTCGAATAGGCAGCAGGTCAAGTGGGAGACATACTTCCTACCACGGTGAGCTGGAAACCGCGGATCACGGCATTGGGCTCGAAATTCGACATGGTCGAGCCCCTTCCTTGCTGAATTTGATATTTTGTCGGTTAGGCGACTCTTGTCAAGTATGAGACAAGGAAAGAACAGAGAGTTAACTAAAAGCCAGGCATCCATTTGTTGCTGCGTCATTGCCACGTGACTTCATGCCTTAGGCCCAAGGCCACAACTCACATGTCCCCGCGCAAAGACGCGCGAACATGGGGGGAGAAATAAGCCTCAGCTCAGCTCTTCTCCGCCATGCGCTCACAGTGAATCGCATCCTGGATGCCTCCCTCCCTCCTCTACATCTCGATATTGTCCCGCGACAATGCCCGAGCCTCCGACTGAGTCCTCGGGTTCGATACAGTCCATCCGCCGCTCCGTCACTCTCCCCACGAAGTTAAATCCCCAGGCGCGACGTGGTTCGGGCGCGCCAAACGTCGGGGAAAACGTCATTTTCTATCATCCCTCGGCCAAGATCGTCCATTTCGCACCCAGAGCTCTCGTACCAATCCCGTCGAGTACCGCGCCGTCCGATTTTGATTACCCCGTGGATACCATCGAGACACTCCCATGGCGCTCGGCTACTGAACGGACCGTCGCAACTGCACCACTAAGGTTGGAAAGGGTACATGGGTTGACCGTGTTCCTAAAATGCGGAAACGTTGTGCATGCAATCCTGAAGAACTCCCAGTGCTGGTGTGTTGACGGCGTGTCGAAGTTTGTTTTGCGCATTCGCCCTCTCACCTATTATCGCATTGAGCTGCCGTATGAAACCGAGGACGAGAAGATATCGGTGGAGGATTTGAAAACTGCGTTGCCTACTGTATTGAGGTACGAAGTGACGCCATGTCCTTTCAAGCGCGCGTTCACCGTCGAGATCCCCGAGGATGCGATGGCGCCTCGTCGCAAAAAGGCTTGGCGACCAAAGGACCGCAAAGACAGCCTGCTTTCGGTTCCGGGGAGTAACCAGAGCTCGCCTTCTGATGGCAGGTCAGAATGGCTCGATTCCGCCAGCACTGGAGAAGACACCGATGGAGGCGCAACGGATGACAGTGGTGTTGGCCCTAAGGCGGCCAAGAGTACGACACCGGAGCCTTCACCAGCTGGAGACCAGTCGCCAATTTTCACCAATACATTTGAGCGTCCTATAAATTCGAAGCCGACTAGGCGTTCGGTTACTGAAATCCCGCAAACTTTCATCAGCCTACGAGCAAAATTCGACTCGAGTCCAGTGCCGGAAGGAACTTCAATTCCTGAAGAGCCCCTGGCTCCGAGTGAGCCGAGTGTAGCCGAAGCCTCAGAGCAGAACTTGGCTTCACAATCAGCTCCAGCCCCAGAGGCTCCAGAGTCACGTCCAATGGAAGATGATGCTGTTCCTCATGAAATTCCAGACCAAGAAGAGGCACCAGCTCAAGACGATGCTCCTACCCCGAGGAAAGCTTCGACTAGAGACAATGCGGCTATTCCAAATGCGACTCCGGCCCAAGAGGAAGTCCCTGCTTTACAAGAAGAGACAATCTTAGCCGCAGCTTCTCTCACCTGCGGGGCCCCAGAGGAACCTTCAACATCAACGGAAGCTCCTGTCCGAGATTCCCCAGCCCCTGAAGATGGCCCATCAACAGAAGCCGCATCGCAGATACAAGGTCCGACTACAGATCCTATGGTCTCAGAAATTGCCTCTGTTCCAAACGAAAGCCTTTCTTCTGGGAAGCCAGTATACTTGGAGGAACAACCCGTTGCAGACCGAACTTCTGTTACAGAGACCCATCGTACAGATGAGGCCCCCATCACCGCCGAGACCATGATTGTAGAGGAGAGTCGTGCTAGAGAGGCCCTGACCTTGAATGTCCCGACTTCAAAGGCATATTCCATTTCCGACTGTGAAGCCGATGCCGAACATGACGATTCGTTCTCGTCCACGCCTGATTCATTCCACTCGGCCGATCTTACTTCACCCTCGGATTCGATCTCCACTCATACCACGCCGGAAAAGAACCGTGACTTGCCTCAAAAAGGAAAGTGTTCATCTGAGGGGACTGAGCAGTCTCTGTCGCACAAGCTGGATGTGTCCTCAATACACGACACTTCAAGCAGTGGTTCTCCTATCGCGTCTCCAAATTTTGCCTATTACGAATCTCGAGAGAGGCCCACGAAGCCTTCTTTGGCCATTCCATCGCACAGTAAGAAGGACTCCCAACCTATTGTCAAAGGGTCATCTCCACCCACGGATTTCAACCAAATGAGCACCCAGTTCCGCCGCCGGGCGCAAGCAACAAGACAGCGCGACGTCTCTCCGATGCCTCCTCCTTCCGCGATCTACCAACCAACCGCAGGCGTGGATGCCAAATCTATCCTTTCCAAGACCCTGTCACTCGTTCTTGTCCCACCGATTTCACTTTTCATTATTTTACTCCACATCACGGCGCGCATCGTCATCAGCCCGGTTGCCGCTTCCTCTCCAGGGGAGTCTACCTCATGGTTGCAATCATCTACAAAAGAGCCCGTGACCGAGGAGGATGATTTCAGTTTCCCTCTTGAACGCGAGCCATCCTCCGAGTACGAGGATGCCGAGGTAACCCGGAAGTTAGACCCCTGGGACCTGGACTAAGTGACGACGCCGGTCATTTTGTGATACTATCCACCTGTTTATTTTTATTTTGCTACATTACCCTTGATATAATGTCTACCCTTTCCGCATGTGACACCACGATTTGATTTTCTGCTTACGAATATTTGGACACTGACTTGCATAATTTCTGGGGTGGACATATTGGATGGATTACGTTTCCCGGGTTTTCTGTATTCTAGCGTTTGCATATGCCACCATAGGGGGGCTGGGATCATGCCAGGACTACGCCTTTGGTTGGCTATTTAATCTCGGAGAATTTATTTGTTGAAGCTGAATTTCCCGATCCTGAAGCATTGATCTCGGGTCGGCATCTCGACCGTGCCGATAAAGCTAAATCAATTAACAACCGAACCTATTCGATTCACTAAAACCTGGAGGTACATGATTCGAAAGAGGCTGAGGCCACTCATGAAATTGAATATATTTTCAACTATCCTGGTACTTAAGTCTAGAGAAGACCAAAACGAGATAAAAACACAGATTATGCAGTGACCTGTAATCTGATCGTCGGTGCACCGATAAGGGCGACGACCATGCAAGCTCACCACGTTCCCCTTTCTCTCTGTTCCGGACCTCGAAGTGGCGGTGAGGAGAATTTGGCATGTTTAATAGATCGATTTCAAGAGGGAAACTGTAAATATCCACCTGAGAACAGTTAGTGAATGAATAGACTATTGCATAATTGACATGATTGGACGAAATTTCCATCAGTTGAACTGTTGTGAAAGTGAGAAGTTGCCCGCTTCTCATTCTTGACTTAGGCCCCCCACATTTCCGCCCGACCAATTACGTCCCCTCACATCGTCAACAATATCTTTCAGCTGATCGTCCAACCTTTCAACTGGAAGCCTTCAGGATTGCGCTCCAGCGTTTGTTTCTATTCGTGATCACCCAGGAGCAAAGCATTCTTGCCCAGTCTGAACCATGCTCGACCTCACCCAGTACCTGATCCTGGGCCTCGTTGCCGCAGCAGGCTACCTGGTGTATCGTGGCTCCAGACACGATTCACGTGAACCGCCAATGCTTTCGAATGGAATACCCATAATCAGTCATCTGCTTGGTATGTCGCGGTACGGCGTTGGATATTGGACAATGCAGGCGTGAGTCCTTGGTCACTCTGACAATAACTGAACGTTCGGCTAATCAACCTTGCAGAAAGCAAAATGCGTCGTATCCAATCTTCGGAATTGATATGCTGTTCACCAAAATCTACATTATCACTTCACCAGAGCTGATGCGGTCGGTTCAGCGTAACAAGACCTTCACTTTGGACCCCATCTTGGATGTCTGTGTGCTCAAATTCGCTGGGATCACTGACAAGAAGTCACTGAACTTACTGCTTGACACCACCTCTGGCGGCCAGGGCTTTGCGAAGAAAGTGATGCACGCGTTGCCTCCAACGATGATTGGTAAATCTCTGGATCAGATGAACATCCGGATGGTTCGTTTGATGACATCCCTCATCGATGAATTGGAAGACAACCCCCCGTTCGATCTCTACAAGTGGTGTCAAAATTGCATCACCGAAGCCAGCTGCGATGCCATGTATGGTCCGATGAACCCGTTCAAGGACAAGGAAATTTCAGATGCATTCTGGTGAGGCTGGACTGATTCGTTGATGAATCCGACTGTACTAACGGACTTCTATAGGCACTACGAAACTGGCCTCGGCGCGCTGGTGTCTAATCCACTTCCCTGGCTCACTGCACGCAGGCCCTGGAAAGCCCGCGAGAAAATCGCCGCTGCGATTTTGAATTATCATCACAATGGAGGCATCGAGCAAGCATCTGAGCTGATCAAGTTGCGACACGCGTTATACCTCGGGGCTGGCCTCTCGCCGGAGGAGTATGCGCTTTTAGAAGTACCGATGCCAACAGGATTTCTCTCGAACACCGTGCCCGCAGCCTTCTGGACTCTCTATGAGATCTACTCTCGACCGGAGCTTCTTCAAGACCTCCGCAAAGAGGTGGAGCTCAATGCTCTCTCTACTCGGAGCGACGGCACGCGTGTTATCGACATCGGTGCGTTACGGGGAAACTGCCCGCTTCTCCTCTCTGCTTTCCAAGAGATCCTTCGTGTCCGCACGATGTCAACTCCTACGCGTGTTGTCACTCAGGATACCCTAATCGCCGACAGGTACTTAGTCAAAGCTGGGAGCCTTGTCACCATGCCGTCCGTGGTGATGGGGAAACGCTCCGAAGTCTGGGGAGAAACAGCAACGGTATTTGACGCTCGCAGGTTCATGAAAGGAACGGTCTCAGAATCTCGTCTGGGCGAAAGAGAGCCCCGTCGGCTTGGTGGATTCATGGCATTCGGTGTATCTCCAACCATCTGCCCCGGTCGTCATTTTGCCAGCTCTGAAATCTTGGCAATGGCGGCTATCATGATTCTGCGGTATGATATTGCTCCCGTGGGCGGAATCTGGGAAGAACCAGAGAAGTTCCTGGCGTCCCTTGTGTCAATTATGACCCCCGTGAAAAGTGAAGTCCCAGTCACTGTGAAGCCAAGGGAGAAATACGAAGGAACCAGATGGGATTTCCATGTGGAGGAGGGCAAAGGGCAGTTTCCGTTGGTAATTGGATAGTCAATCAGCACTTGATATCAGAAAAGAATAGATTGGCTTGTGGTACACAAGTGCATAAGGATATGTACACCTGGGAATAAGCTCGTAAGGAATCATAGACACGAAGTTTTGCGACAGAACCACCGATAAACGCCAGTAAAATGCAATGTAAGCGATGCCACGGCCATTTGAACCATAAGAGGAGGGAAAAAAAAGGCAGTTCATGCCTTTGCGGCCTTGGGTGCACCCTTGCCCTTCGCCTTGCGCTTGCTCCGATCCCGCTTCTTCAGGCCTGTCATGCCGGCCTTGCACACGTCCGCATATCGAGTGTAGAATGCTTCGAGCTCATCGGCAGGGACAACAGTAGAAAACTTGACCTTCGAGGCTTTTGAAGCCTTGGTCTTGTCGATCTTGCCATCTTTGTCCGTGGGTCTCTTTGCATCGGTGTTGCCGTTTGAAGCACGGATAAGAATAGAGGGTTGGCCGCTGGTGACACCGTCGAGTAGGGGCTTTTGAGTAAGGAAGACAGAGCCACGGGTCTTCTGTGAGGTCTTGGAAAGGAGTTCGGTGAGGGAGGTGAAGAACTGCGGTGACGGTGATATTAGCGATGCTGCTGGTGATGTGATGGCCGAATGTGCGGAATGCCCATATCGAGCAGATAAGCTGAACATACCTCATCATTTCCCAGATGAGGCGCCATTCTGAATTGAAAGAATGCGACGCGCACAGGAAATGAAGAAATGCAAACAGTAGCAGTAGACAATGCAATGGCCAGCGAGGCTCGTGGGGAACGAAACTCCGCTGTGGGTGCGTTCGCCGCCTTCGTGTTTTGCTGGCAGAAAAAGTGGCCCTGCAAAAAAGTTTAGTCTCCGCCTTCGTAGCTTCGTCTTTCGGTCTCGGCCGCTCAGTTAGTTTCTAGACTCAAGTCACCATGCCACGCCGGATGCATAATACCACCTCGTTGCCTCGGGACCTACGCTCTGAGCTGGGGATTAGGGATACATACGGGGAGAAAAAACGCAAGCAGAAGGGCCCTGCGACTCGGAAAGACCGACGGCGGGCTGAGCGGAATGACAAGAAATCGAGAAAACCGGTAGCACCGGCCAGGAAGTTTCAGCGAATTGAGGAGGACGAAGAAGATGACGACGAAGATGCTTTCGACCTGAACGAGGACGACGACTTTTCCAGCGACGATGCACGACCCGCGAAGAAATCGAAGCCCACACCAGAGGCAAGGCCGAAGCCCGCGTCAAAAACAACCGAGGCGTCTAAGAAGGGCCTTGAACCCGCTTCCGATAGCGGTAGCGAGGAATCGTATGGTGATACAGATGAAGACGATATGGATGAGGACATCGGCCGCCATCCAGAAGTACTCCCAGAATCGCCAGTTCATGTTTCCGCTGCGGTCAAGTCCAAGTTGGCTCAGGATGATGCGGAAATTGCCGCACTGGAGAAGAAGCTTGGCCTGAAGAAAGGCAAGAAGCTTCCAAAGGCGTTCGCGGAGGACGGCTTGGACGATTTGATGGGAGACTTGGGCGAGAAATCGGAGGACGACAGCCGAAAACGCAAGCGAGAGGCTGACGAGTGGTTGTTGAGCAAGAGGCGGAAGGCACAGGCGCTTCAAGCACGGGGGTCTGAAGGCGAGGAAGATGAAGATGAAGATGAAGATGACGAGGAGCTCGACAGCGAAGAAGATGGCGACAACCTCGACGACGAAATCTTTGGCCACGAGAGTGATGACCAAGGGGAGGACGAGGGCAGCGACTTTGAGGGATTTGACGAGAAACCGCCACCCAAAAAAAAGGAAAACCCATACATCGCTCCAGTATCGAAGCCCGAAGCTACGCAAAAATACGTCCCTCCATCTTTACGAGCTCGTCAAGATCCCGAGTCAGAGTCCCTGACACGTTTAAGGCGCCAAGCTCAGGGACAATTGAACAAGCTGTCCGAGGCAAATTTGATTTCTATTGTTGCCGAGTTTGAGAAGCTCTATCGCGACTATCCTCGTCAGAATGTCACCTCCACCTTGATCAATCTGTTGATGGACATGATCTGTGAAAGGGCCGTTCTGCAGGACACTTTCATGGTGCTCCATGCAGGTTTCATTGCAGCTTTGTACAAGCTCATGGGCATGGACTTTGGTGCCGAGCTCGTGCAGCATGTTGTTGAAATCCTGGATGCAGGTGGTGATGAACGCGGCAAGTTCGAGGGCAAGGAAACCATCAACCTGGTCTCTCTTCTCTCGCAACTGTACAATTTCCACGTTATTGGCAGTACTTTGATGTTTGACTACATTCGTCTTTTCCTGGGGGAGATTACGGAGACAAACACCGAGCTTTTGCTCAAGGTCATTCGAAGTAAGTGATGCTACAAACATGAATTGTGATTTATCTAACAGCTGCACAGACTGTGGTCCCCAGCTTCGACAAGATGACCCGTCCTCACTCAAGGACATTGTTCTGCTCATTCAGCCCGCTGTAGCCAAGGCTGGTGAGGCCGCCCTCTCGGTTCGAACCAAGTTCATGATCGATGTAATCACCGATCTCAAGAACAATAAAGTCAAGTCTGCTATTGGTGCCAATGTCACCTCGGAGCACATCACCAAGATGCGCAAAATTCTTGGCTCGCTGAACAATTCTCGCGTCATTCGCGCGTCTGAGCCCATCAGCATCAGCCGCGCCGATATCCACGATTCCTCTAAAAAGGGTAAATGGTGGCTGGTCGGTGCAAGCTGGAAGGAGGATCCTTTGGTTGCTGCGCGAAAGGAATTGGCTGGCGCGCCGACAAGAGAGTCCAACGTTGTGGAAGACGACATCGAAGCCGAGCCTGACCTAGGAGACCTTGCCAAGGCTCACCGCATGAACACTGACGTCCGTCGATCCATTTTCGTCGCAATCATGTCGGCGAATGACTTCCAAGATGCACACGTCCGTCTTCTCAAGCTTCGCTTAAAGCGGGCCCAGGAGTTTGAAATTCCCCGCGTTCTCCTGCACTGCGCAATGGAGGAAGAAGCGCACAACCCCTACTACACACTCATTGCGCGCCGTCTCTGCGGTGAGCTGGGCCGACGCATCAAAATGTCATTCATGTTCTCCCTGTGGAATATCTTCAAGCGGATGGGCGAGCGAGGCGATCTCGACGACGATGATGACTTTGACCCTGACGACGAGGAGAGTGGCGTTAGCATGAAGGCCGTGGTCAACCTGGCCAAGATGTACGGCATGCTTATCGCAGACGGCTCCCTGACGCTGGGCATCCTGAAGAACCTCAACTTCGCCTACCTGCAGCCCAAAACCAAAACCTTTGTCGAGATTTTGATCATCAGTATCATCCAGCAATCTCAAAAGACTAAGAGAGCGAAGAAGAAGTCCGATTCCAGCGAGTCTGGTAGGGATGAGGAGTCTTTGATGCAGATCTTCTTGCGTGTCCAGGAAGCGCCGCATGTTGCTAAGGGTCTGATGTATTTTGTCCGCAAGGTTGTTGCTAAGAGTGATATCGTCACGGACAAGGAACAGAAGCTGGTGCGTTGGGGCTGCAATGTTGCTGTGGATGCCCTGAAGGCTGTTAAGGACTAATAGTTGTATGAGCAAGGCATTTTGCCTGATTATGGATTTGTACCTAGAATATACCCATGGACTTATAGGTTGAAGTTGCATTGCAGCCTTGAAAACGAAAAGTATCATTGCACATAGCTCATATCGGTCATTAATCTTGCGATAACCATACAAGTGCCTTTTTAGCTGTCTGGGATTATATCCCATTCCATGGCGACTAGCCAACGTTGCATCACATCGCTCGGATTGTTGCTCTCAGGGGAAATCCCTTGAGAGGCACTTAATGCTTGGAATTCATGTAGTTCAACTTCCCATGTTAGACCTCGATGAATACCCACTAAGTCTCCTACTTGGACTAAGGGGATGGTCTGAAGTTCACCAGTATGTGAGCTTTGCTGTGCTTCGGGTCGAGAGCGAGGCAGTCCCATTGCCATGATCTTCAAACACTCGTGTCCTTCTTCCTGTTCTTGAGAAGGCCCCGTAGTCTCGGCTTGGATAAGCGCCACGGGACCAGAGGTGCTAGGCATTCCCTGCCTAGCGTGGCCAACACGAGCAGTCACAAGGTACTTGCTCGGGTTGTTTGATGCTTCGGAAGACCTTTGAGTGACGGTCTCACGTTTTGATCCCATCTCAAGGATCCAACTTCGCACCTCGGCCGCCATCCCGCCAGGCGTGTAGCCCGGTACCCCCGCGCGAGCTCGACCGCGACGCCGAAGGGTCCGTGAAGAAGGGGAGAACGGCGCCGGAACATCTTCGGCAGTGGCATCTGGTGATGGTGCACGGGGAAGAATAAATGTCGGTTTCCGCCTCTCGGGTGGTGAAGCCGGCTGTGTTGCGAACGGTGTCTCGGCTCTGAAAGGAGTTTGGCTGCTAGGTGGTTTCTTGGTTGAGAGCATAAACCGAGGTTTACTGCGGAAGGAGGTTTTCGCATTCCCAGGTGTTGATACCGCCGGACCCCTTGGCCGTGGTGGCATGCTTGGTGTTGCTTGTATACCACTGTCCAGACCTGCTGGTCTCGGCGCGACACGAGCAGGCGTCCTGAGAGGACCGCGCGCAGCCTGCTGAGGTCCAGGTGACAATTCTAGAACAGAGTTAACCTGTTGTAGTTTCTCGTCCAAGGACTGATGCCTTCCAGCAGATAGTCGTCGCCGTTTGTGGCTTTCTCCCACAGGAGCAAACACCGCGTCGAAATCGGCGTCCAAGCCGCCTGGGCTCGCTGATTCCCCTGGCGGAGAACTGTCGATGGCATCATCTGCCAATTGGTTTCCCTCGGCTTCGCGGATTCCGGTATCCTTGACCCGGTCGCCGTCATCCGCGTCCTCGATCGCGTCCTCGATCACGTCGCGTTGCCAACGTGGTGGGATGACATTCCTGGTCGGAGCTGGGGTGCGCGCACCGGGCGGCGCAGTCGACGGGGGGCCATCATCATCGTCTATATCGAGATCGTCCTTTCGCTGTGGTGTAGTTTGCGATAGCAAGAATCGAGGAGAATTCGCGAACTGTGGGCCGGCGATGCGGTGCGTCGATTGTTCGCGGCGGGCCAAGCGGAATGGAGACGGAGTCTGCAACTCTATGAGTACTGACCTTCAATAATTCTGGACGGAGGGCATACTCCTGGGAAAGGCATTGAATTAGACCCAGTCACGGCGCCAGAGCCGCATGGTGCAAGCGGTGCAAGCTGGGTGCGTTGATTAAGATGCGTAGTTGGAGACGGGAAATTGGAGGTTACAAATTGATTCCAAGTCCCTACTTTTATCTTAATTTATAGGCAGAATATATAATTCGAGGATAAAATAAGATATATTTATAGTAACTAGAAGAGGCGACAGATAATTATTTAATATTAAAAAATAGGCGTTTAAGAGCGTGGAACCGAGAAAAAAATTAGGATCTGGCCTTGATGGATAGGGAATTGGTAACTATGTTTTCATGATTAGAAATGATTCCTCTGAATTACAGCAGTACCTATTAATTATGGGGTCCATGCCTTGCCTATTCAAGGGAAGAGGGGGTTCAGAATAGCTAGCACCCTGGTATGATCGTGTCTAACTACCGAGGCACGCGGCTTATTAGGCGCGCGGACTCCCAGCACCGGCTTTATAATCTTGCCGTCGGTCCGATTAATAACCCGATCTTCTACGTAAGAAGGTTATAGTCCGATAGTTCACATTCATCGTCGAACAAAACCATAGCTCCAATTCTATAAACATGGTCTCATTTGAAATTGCACAAGCGATCACTCGGCAGAAATCACGATGCGGCCGATTTATCGATACGAAACAATGGTCGAAATTCGATGAAATCGCCTTGCCGGACGCCGAACTCAATTTCTGGGATTCCAACGGGCAACCTCTGATGATCGGAAGAACGCCGCTGTTATTCGGATCTACCCAAAAGTTCACAGACTTTTTTCGACGGTTCTTTGCGGATGCAGAAACCCTCCATATGTTTGGACCGGGCGAATTTGAGCAGGTGTCAAATGACGAAGTTAAGGCTGTATGGGGTATGGAAGACCAGATCTTTCTCAAGTCAACTGCCAATTTTGTTGGAGTGCGGGGTGGAGGTTATTATTACGAGATTTGGAGGTTGAAGGATGGAGAGTGGTATCTGAAGTCCCTTGATTTAAGAAGAACCTATACTCAGATGAGTCTTATGGCAAGAGCTATACAACTTGTACAGTCGTGCTTAGGACTGAGCCTATATTAGACTCTGTCGGATTGACGGATACTGGTATGTGCTAGTATTGAGGTGTCCATAGAGATGCATTCCTGTTGATGTCTGGATCGAGATCACTGTTGAAGCGCTGTAGATGTGAGGGATCTATCTTAGCGTACTACAAAGCTGGTTTTCCGAGTATATTCCTAATACCATATTAAACAAAGAGACATAGGTACTCGATGGACAACCCTGTCCTTAGTAGTAAAACACCACCTCTCAGTTCGACAGAATCACAAGACAGCATTGGAATCGAAACTGTGATGACATTTAAGATTAGTACTATACTGTACTGGACAACAGCCATATGGAAGGTCTCGGGAATTTAAAGAGAGGAAACTGATGATGACGACGAATGAATTGTAGAATCGTCTATTTTTGACTCTTATTCACTGGTATAGCACCTAACTATGCCATCGCATTATGGACACTATTTACAAGAGAAAGCTGGTCTGGTTACCAACCTTGGGAAACCTGGTCCTCCACATTCTAAGGTCTCATCTCATTCGTCAACTCATACAACGTATCAACGCGAATTTCATGCCAGCTTCGCATCACGTGCAGGGCTATCCCTATATGCAAAAATATTACTTAGTAAATGCAATTCCAGATCACCCTCATTTTCGCAAAAGGCATGGATATCCAAGATATACAATCCAAGAAGAAAAGCGCCAAAAATACAAAACACCGATGCAAAGATCGACCGCTTACATCTGGTTAAAGTACTCGTCGAAGTTGTCCTCGGTCACCTTGGTGCAGTCAAAGCCGTAGATCTCGCGCTGGACATCGGCATCGGCCCACTTGTCCGGCACGGGGCCCTTGCCCTCGCGGAGAGCGGCGAATTGACGGTCACGTTCCTCCTTGGCAGCACCCTCTCCCAGGTGCAGGGCGCGGCCGGAGGCAGCGGCCATGTTGACCAGAGCCTCGGCGCGGCTCTTGCGGACTCGCTCGTAGACTCGCAGAGCCTTGTTGATGGACTCAGGAGTGGTATCGGGGAGACGGGAAAGAGCGACTCCGAGGACGGCGCCGTCTTCAATGGCTTGGGCGGCTCCTTGGGCCAGGTGAGGCAGGGTCGGGTGGCAGGCGTCGCCGACCAGAGCGACGGTGTTGTGGACCCAGGTTGGGAGCGGGTCGTGGACGCGCAGCTTCCACTCGCACACTTCGCCCTCGGGGACGTAGTCGAGCATGCGCTGGACCATGGGGCAGAAATCAGAGAAGACGCCTAGCATGGCCTTCTTTTCACCCTTGGTAGTGTAGGTGGCGTTGGTAGCAGCGGCGAAGTTGGTGTCGGGCTGCGTGGTGGACAGGTTGTAGATGGTATTGTTGGAGACGGGATAGGCAATGATATGGCGCTTCTCTCCGATCCAGCGGGTGACGCGCGTGCTGTTGATCAGGGCCAGCAGTTCTGGGTCGTCCTTGATCTGCTCCTTGTGGATCATGATACGGTAGGCAGCCTGGTTGGTGTCCTTGACGCCGACGTTGACGTTCAGTATCTTGAGCATCTCCACACGGGTGTTGGACTTGATGCCGTCGGCACCCAGCAGCACGTCGCATTCCACCTTGTACGGCTTCTTGCCGTCATCGCGGGGAACTGCGGTAAATGATGGCCGCTCGCCGGACATGTCGACGTTCTCTCCAGGGGTGGCAAAGTGGAATTTGATGGCCGACTCCTTCAAGCAGCCCTGGTAAAGACCGTCGGCCAGCGACGAGCGGTGTCCCACCATGTGCTTGTAGCCGTAGGTCTTCTCGATGTACCCTAGATCGACGTGAGCAAGCTCAGCGTCAGTTGCGCCGACTGTTCAGGCTGTCAGTTCATATTCCTTTACATTATGCATTTACGATCACGTACCACGCACGGAAGTATCTCCGATGTTCACAGCCTCGGCCTCGATGGGCTTCCAGACACCGAGTCCGTCAAGCACACGGGCCATGTTGGGGGCCAGCTGAATACCAGCTCCAACGAAGCCGAGGTCATGCGCGTTCTCATAAACATCAATATTCTTGAAACCACGCTGGGCCAGCGCAAGGGCACAAGTGAGGCCGCCCATGCCGGCGCCCAGAATGGCAATCTGCAGATCTTGGGGTGACTTCGCCATGTCGTCTATAGCGGATACAGTCTATAGGAGGGAAAGTGGAATTTAGAAAGGTGAGTAATTTCATAATTCCACAACGAGGAGAAGGGCAATCTTTAAATTCCCCAATTCACCGAGCTCTAGAGCCGAATAGCATTCGGCGCGCGGTCTCAGAAGACGGGAAAAATCTCATCCGCTCCCACAGCTCCCCACACGCCCAACTTCGAGGAGAGTTGTGGTGCGCCAACCACGGGGACCATTTTCATCATAGCCGGTTGGAAAATTATCCGCCGTCCGCTCTATGGCCACTCAGAGTACCCCAAAAGGGAGAAGTTATTACCAGTGCTGGAGATAGTCGTCGTTACGCAGCCCGGCCCTACTGCTCCGACCAATCAGGTCATGTCGAATCAGATCTACAAGATCATTAACAAGATTTCGCTATTCAAATATTCATGTTTCTCTGCAATAATATAGACATCTATGATAGACTCAAGGTAACAGAGCTAGGTGTGTAGGCGGATCTCTGCCCCGCCACCCCAGACGTTCCCCACATTTGACTCCGGAGTCGTCGGGGTATGTCCGGTTCCTACACTGTGGTCACTTGCCGGATTTGCCACCCTTCTGGGGTTGATGATTTGTGTCGGTTCATCGGATTCGTATATAATGTCACTTGGAACCACTAGTCTCTCGTTGGATATCACGACGAGATTCCACTCGTGCTTATTTTCGCCATGTCCAGCCCCTCCAGTACAATGCGGAGATTCTCTAGCACTGCATCACATGAGCTCATTGCCATAGCACAAGTAACCCGGGTGGTCTGCATCATGAACCATTTGCGCAAGAGACCTGCATGGGAGAGTCGAGCACCAATGACTAGGCACCAAATCAGTGCCCCTGGGAGCGAGCCCCAGAAGCCACTTAAGTCTGTATGCTGCAGTAGTGCCTTGAGGTGGAGGGTCCCATACAACAGATCGTCACATTTTCCGGTACAGATTGCTGTGTTGAAGATTAATTTTGCTTGTTCCAACGCCGGGATCCTAGCATCACCGATCAAGTCGTAGGAATGATCGACATGTTCTCTGTACTGCACCCCATATCTTGAAAGCGCAACTGCTCGGTATAGATCTCTAAGATAAGGGATGAATGGCGTCATTTGGTCCTGCTGGTTCCCGAGGGTGAAGATAGTCATGTCCACATTCACTGAGGGGAGGTGTCTTGAAGCGGTGAGAGAATCTTCGCATTGCTGAGCCCCGGCAACTCTTTGGAGTTGCTCGATCCTTGGAATTTTAGCACATGGCATAGAGATCAGAGAACAGGGTCTGTAGGGGAACGCATACAGAAGTAGGCTGTACTTCAAATATCCCTCGAAGCCCAGATTGGACTCGCCTCCGCGAAGACTGACTATTTGCTGTATGCCCTTTTGATCATTATAGAGGCTTCCCTTCTCATCATTGACAAGCTGAGAGAAAGGGTAAGTATAAGAGTGGGCAGAGTGTCGAATGTACGTACGTCAAACAGTATGAGGGCGACCAGCGCAGCGATGGTCACATCACTGCATGCTTCCTCACCAACACTCAAAGAGTCATCGAGCAACTTCCGAGTGATCACACATTGTTGGAGAGTCAAATCACTAATTTCCCCCGAGATGCTCAGATCGTCCCAGGCCGATGCATTGAGAATCTTGGAGCTCATCAAAGCCGGATGAGAAACAGCAGCGCAGATCACAGTGCTTAAAAAAGGGTGTAATAGATAGCCGTAATGGACGTATTCGTACATAACTATGTGAGAGTCAGTATTGTCTTCAGCTGAAAATGAGATTGTGGAGACCGACACTTCTGCATCCTTCGATAGCCAGTAGGTGATGCAGGCAATCGCGGCGCGTCTAGTGCGAGGCGAACCTCTTTTGGTATGCTGCTCAGCGCATCTAGTGACAGGAAAGCTTGTGTTTGTTTGTGAAATCTTGGTTTCTCGATCTTGTTTTGTTGGCGTCGTCGCTGATGATATCGGCTAGCAAGATGCGATCTCGCTTGACCAAGACGTTCACCGTGTCCTCGGTTGGGGTGTCCAGTGACCACGATAAATGACCCGCAGCTGTCTTCCGTCATTTGGAGGATTTGTTCGATCTCGAAATGGCAGATGCACTATGATTATCCGGAGACAGAATGAGAAGATAAACGCCTTGTGTCGAGATTGGCAGGGTCCGCTTGTACTTCAGTGCACCTTCCCTTTGCAGTTAGACTGTCAATATCTCCATTCTTGTTGGTCAAAGTGCTTTAAAAAAGCGGATACCTCGCGTGTCTCTCTACAACTTCAGGAAGAGATGTAGCGAGACAGGTCTCGTGAGTGAACCCGGTCCAGAAGATTTAAGAGCGTTCGAGTGCCGGAGATCTTCAATCCGACCATTTTTCCTGGAATTGCTACAAATATTGCAATCACATTTCAAACTGTTCTCCCAAGTCGACTGGTTCCTGGATAAGCATGTCTAAACCTTTGGCATTGAATATCGAAAGGGTTTGGTTCGGTAGGTGCAGTCATGTCCACGTCGCCTTTGCTCTCCTTTTCCTCATCAGAAGTAGTGACCGGATGCTCATCCGGCATCGGCAAATCCCTTGCCCAGACCATCTATAAAGCTGGGCACTACATTGTAGCAACCGCCCGCGACAGCAGCTCGCTCTCTTACTTGCCCGATGGGCCGACCGTGCTCAAATTGACGTTGGACGTGACCTCTCCGGAAGCAATCATCGAAACTGTTTCAGAAGCCATCGCGCAATTTAAGCGCATTGATGTCTTCATCAACAATGCCGGCTACGGTCTGATGGGAGACATGGAGAGTATCCCCGAAGCCGACGCACGACATCAGCTAGAAACCAATTTCTGGGGACCGGTTCATGTCACAAAAGAAGCACTCCGACTGTTTCGTGAGGTCAATCCTCATGGCCAAGGTGGTACTGTTGTCCAGATCTCCTCGATAGGCGGGCGCGTAACTGCCCTGGGTCACTCTTTCTATCACGCCAGGTAAGGGTCAATCACGCAATGAGTTGTCTCCGTTATTAACAGGCGGTAAGCAAATTCGCTCTCGAAGGCTTCACAGAGTCGGTGGCCAAGGAAGTCGATCCGGACTGGAATATCAAGTTCCTGATCGTCGCGCCGGGGGGTGTACGGACCAATTTTGCGTCCAGTTTGAAGTTGGCACCTCGACATCCGGCCTATGATGTTCCTGCCAGCTCATTCAGTCAATTGCTCAATCAGATCTCCAACATTGACACTCAATCTGCTTGGTGTGACCCAGATGTTTGCGCCCGTGTCCTGTTTGACTGTGTTATTGGGCAGCACGAACGACCGATACCTACGCGTCTGCTCATGGGCGGAGAGGCGATCCATTTGACCAGGAAAGATGTCAATAGTACTTTGGCAGATATAGATTCATGGGAGGACCAGAGTGTGCTGTGTTCCCAACAGAGAGGCACATCCTCTGGTAAATAGATGTTCCAATCAAGAATTAAATTCGATAGATCGTTCCTGACAATCGCACCTGCGAGATCCGAACTTGAACAACACAACTCCAATTTTTTAAGTTTCCCCGGTGCACACAAAGTTTGGTCCTGAACTCTTTTGAGGAGGTCGTGGACAATCATCCGCCGTTTCCCCGAGTCGACAACAGTTTCCCGCTGGTGGATTTTCAGGGGGTTCGGCGCTCCACTGTGGACTCAACTGTTTCATGCCCTCTGACGTATGTTTACACTGCGGAAACTAAGAGTGAGACAAAGCTCTTCTACGTCCCCCAAACAAACCAGAGTCCTCTAATTCTGAACCCCCTGATTCTATGCTGCCATTCCCCGCTCGGCCCCTAGCCTTACCAACGGTGTTTGGATCCATCAGGAATGTGGGAAGAGGGGACGGGTCCCACTTGTGGGACTATTCAATTTTAACAAGCTAGTGCTGGGATCCAAATTGCAATCAGCATCCCAGTCTCCTTTTTTTGTGGGGGTTGAAGCCTCTACGAAACGTGTCGGGGGCGGCAGAGCAATGTCGATCCCAGGGTCCCAAGCACCGGCATCACGGCTGTCATTGGAGGATGCGGCGGTTCGAGGCGGTGCCAATGCTGATCCCTCGGGCTTTCTCTGTTGTGTGTTCCTGACTCTCGGACCCTGGCATCGGGCACTTGCTGCGAACCATGTGGCAAATGTCTTCTCCTGGGTTTGCTATACACCTGATGCAGCTTTCACGCGAAGTCGGCCTCTCGAAGACTGGGAGCACCGGTTCCCAAGAGTGGTTCTCTCCCTGGCCAGAAAGCCGTTGTTCTACAGTGGAAACTGCAGCCCATGTCCTACTTTTTGAGCCCACTGCCGACCTGCAGATCTGCAGAGTGGCTAATGAAGATGGACCTCACTAGGAGGCTTATGGCCGACTAAGGCATGGGCCCCTCTGCGCCGGCTCATCCACTATCAACTCGGCGGTGGAGGTCTTCCTTTGACATGAGAGGATGCACTGGATCGCTCCGATCCTCATTGGACTATACTGTCCATCCACGGGTCCCTGGCATCCACCCTGTTGCCTGTCCTGTCTGTCGGGCTGATGTGGAGTTCATCCATGTTGTCGACGTCAGGAGCATTGGCTCAATGAGCGGGATCAGAGTTCATCTGCCCCTGAGAATGGCCTCTATAAAGGGCAGTCCACGCCAAGTGACTTTCGATTCTTCGAATACCCCAAGAGTCTCTTTCTGTTTTCCGTCTTACTCCAGTCATTCTTTCCCGGTTCTATACCGTCCACATTCTTTCTTGCTTCTAGCAACAGTCACTCCTTCAATCCAAGATGAAGTCCTTCGCCATCGCCGCCGTCCTGGCGTCCACCGTCGCTGCTCTGCCTACCGGCACCCTGCCCATCAGCTGCATCCCCGCTGGTGCTGCTCCCACCGGCCTTGCCCCCGAGCTCCCTTGGTGCTCCTCGACTCCCACTGCCACTCCCACTGCCACTCCTAGCGCCGCTCTCGGTGGCCTCGGCGGCCTCGGCGGCCTCGGCTCTGTCTCCAACCTGCTCGGCGGCAGCAGCGCCGGCAACGCCGTCCACAGCGTCTTCTCCGTGTCCAACGGCGGCAAGAAGATGCTTGTCGAGCTTGAGCAGAGCTTCGCTCAGAAGCTCACCGGCCTCAACATCGGCTCCGTCACTCAGTCCATCGGCTCCGTCGTTGACATCGCCGACTCCCCCAGCCAGCTGAACACTAACGGCCTGACCTCCGGTGTCATGACCGTCGGCACCACCGAGGGCAAGTACGCCCTTGTTCAGCTCACCTCCGAGGTTGACCACCTCCTTTCTCCCCTTCTGTCTACCCTGGGTGGCGTCACCCAGGTCGTCGGTGGCCTGGTCGGCACTCTGGAGGGTCTCGGCGGCAACCTCGGTGGCCTCGGCGATCTTACCAACCTCGGTGGCCTTGCCAAGGGCGGCGTTACCAAGGACGTTATGAGCATCACCGGTCAGGACGGATCCAACCTCCTCGTCAAGGTTGAGCCCACTGTCCTCGGCCTCCTCAGTGGCCTGAACCTGGGTGGCCTGGACCTTGGCTCCCTCCTCGGCGGTGTCTCCGGCTCCAGCCTCCCCCTCGGTTCCGTCGTCGGCCAGGTCCCCGTCGCCGGTGACCTCGTCCAGCAGGCTACCTCCCTCGGCGCTGACCCCACCCAGGTGATCGGTGTCCTCACCCAGGACGGCTCCTCCGCTCTCCTCGTCAAGGTTGAGGGCACCGCCACCGGCCTCCTGTCCACCCTCGGCCTCTCCAGCCTTGGCCAGACCATCGGCAGCGTCGTCCCCTCCCTGTAAATGAAACCCGTCTTGCCATTGAATGGATTTCATCATTCGCTTCTATGAGCCCTTGTGGTTTAGTTTCCTCGCGAGACTAGACGTCACGCCAAAATGATTCGTCACGAGGAGTTACCATATATATTTTCGTTATTTATCTGTACCTATTTTTATACGTGAAAGCGTGAACATTGAACCTTGAACATGATGCCCAGGTGTAATGTCTAGCGCTTATCGGTGCAGCGATTTGAAGTAAATGGTAATACATCTTCGTTGGGCTAAAGGCTAAATTTCTAGAAAATGACCCCTTTTGACTGAACCCGTGCCAGATATTTTCCAAAGTCTGTATGATAGGTATGTTTGTCGGCCAAGCCCTATTCGTTCTCTGCTTGGTCGTGGTATCCGGTATTATATGGACATTGCTTTGCCATATGTCAGAGTACATGCCATGGTCAATGTAAACAGACGACAAGCCGCAGCAATATTGTCGGCAGACAGCAATTTCATGTAAGCTGCTTGCTTCCAAGGTCCTGGAGCTGGTGATAGGCATCAGACCTTTATATATCTTGTTAAATGACATCCCTGTGGTGAGCATCCAGCCCATTATATCGAATTGATTGCTGACTTCAACATCCACGCCCGGATTTACACGTAGTTGGGCCTCATCGTCAATGAAGTAAACTTCAACGTACTATCCGATTGATTGGACATTGCTCCACATAGTTCCCAAGTATATCTTCATTTTCTATCTGATCTTTGAGTTTGGATATAACTGGCCCACAGTGCTTGTGTCGATGGCCGTGGTGCTCTTCAATCTCTGTCTCATCTGTCGAATGGTTGACTTTAGGACTGTCAGAGATGACCAGGTCTCATACAGATGTTATGTGACGATATATAACTTTTAGTGGCTGCGCGCGTGTTATTCTATTCCTGAGAGACTGCCAATGCAGGCTTGGAGTAAACATTCGACACTTTCCCTTCTCGTTAGGTATATTCATCGACTGGCAGTTTGCAATTGCCTTACATCAGGACTCATTCTGAGTTTGCCCAGATAGCCCTATATCTATAGGAGATTAAGAAATGGTAGTATGATTAAAGATATCAAAAAGAACTTGTAGCAAGCCTGTCCACTTGGGACCCGCTTCTGCGCTCGGTACTGCGTTGCAAAAAAAGAATAGCCAGAAATCAGGGATGCATCCCTCCCCAGTAGCTTTCCCCATCTCCATCATATGGATTCGATGCCAGCCTGCACTGGGGATTTTCATAATCATCCACAGAACCCATGGGCCAGATCGGGGTGACGCAAATTTCATTATCCTCACAACCACGACACTCCTTCCACGTCGTCCAATCCAGATCTCCAATCAGGGCCCTAAGTATGTTTCTCGCAGACGCAAGCTCATGTTCAACCCAGGCTCCCAAAAGCGTCGAGCAGACGCTGTGAGCAACTGTGTACACAGCCCGTGCAGCCAATGTCTTTCCACCCTGTAAGTGCGCAGGCAGGAACTGCGTGGAACATCTGTCAGCTTCGAGCACTGCATCACGCTTACTGTAGTCAATGAATGGCGACAAGAGCACCTCGATATGTTCGTGCAGAGCCTCGATTGTCGCGAGCTTGGCCGAGGCGAGATACGTCAACTCATCGCTGTACCGAGTGACAATGGCATCGGCAGTTGCGCGCCAGTTCCAGGAAGATTCCCGCGCATCGTGGGTGATGACAAGCGCAGTGACCTCCTTTTGGATAGGCTTCAACTCCAGGGGCGATAGGTGTTCCAGACGAGGAAGTGCCGAGTCATTGGGGAACAAGTCGACGTCATTCGAAAATGCAGTCACAAAGTCATCATAGTTGACTGAGACTCAGCTTGCGCCGATATCGTCGTATCGCGCAGTTACGGCCCGCATCCACCGACACGAGTCGGGTCCGCCAGGCCCAGGGCCCTTTCTCCTACCGCCTGGAGGTCCGCGGTGCTTTTCCTCCTTCTTCCAGTCACCCTTGCTCTTTGCACGACCGTCTCTGGATTGCGATTTCACTTGTGTGATTCGCACGGGAAGCAAATCGCGCTCGAACTTGCACAGTATGATCTCGAAGCCGGCTTCCATGCGGAGAACGCCGTCAATACGGCCTGCCCAGCCATCATCTGCCATCTCGCATGCCTTGCGGGCGCGGTCATACTCTCCTCCCAGTCCTCTTCCGTGTGAACTGTCGACGGTACCGTTGAACAGGAGTACTCCTGCGAGTCGAGGGTGCCTTTCTCTGTCTTGGCGGCGGACATGCCATCGATGTACAAAAGGCGGAGGTCCTGCACTGCTGCATATATGTGAAGGTATCCTGCTTCGTTTTCATCGAGCTCTTCAAAGGGTGGTTGTGGAGGATCATGAGGATGTCTCCGGCGCAGTTCCTCACGATCCTCGCGGTGTTCATCATCCTCATCTTCACCCTCACCTTCATCTAGTGGCGGACCACCAGGGCCATCAGGCCCCGCAAAAACCATAGCACGCTCCGGCTCAAAAGCAAGCCATTCGGTACCATTCACCGGAGTCGACAGGGAAGTTCCGTGATAAAGCTGCGTACCAGCAGGGACAGTCGCAAGGAAGAAAGAAACCCCGTTATGATGCAACGAAGAGCCCCATTGGCGCATAGAGTCGTGGATCACGTTGAAGATGTGATTAGCATTTTTAACGACCGGGTCGGTGCTTGGCGATGCGGTCGATAAACCTGATAGGCAACATACCGCCAGCGCGGAGATTGGGCGCATTCTGGATGAATGATCCCTTTCCTTCTTCCACTGAAGGAAGAACCGGGAATCGAGGAGTTTTAAGCTTGAAAATAATCACCGATAATCTTATCACCGTCCCGTCGAAAGTAGGGCTGTTCGGGTCGTCGAGCCGCGTCATCATGCCAACAGCGATCCACCAGACGCTTTGCGCAGTCTAAGCTGAATTTTCGGATCAGGCACACTACCAGGAAAAGGAAGGTGTCGGGTCAGGTGATCACCACAAGACGTGTAACTGCTTTTCCTCGAGGCAATCCCATCCTGTTATGCACTTGTTGTTTGACAACCACACCACTGTGCGAGACCACTGCAACCAGACGTGTGTATGTCTTCAATTTCGACGATGCCAAGCTTACTTGAGATCTAGGTTGTGGGGTGTGTCGTCACGGCCCGGTCCAATCAGGTGCCACGGTTACGATTACACTGCCGCCTATCTATCGATCACTATGTCGTCCGTTTCTACTGATCACACTGATTCCTCATTTACCCTCCCACCTCGCACCATGTCCCAGACTGACAGTTCCCCCCCTTCCCTCATGTGCGCCCTTCCCCCGCATCATGTTGTACGGACATTTTCCCGCTTCAAGGGCCTCCAGGTCGAAGCAGAGAAGGTCTTGGCGTCCCTAAAAGAGAACGAAGATGGTAACCAGTGGATTGTTGTCCTCAATTTGTCGCCACGAACGATCCAAAAGCTCGACGAAGAGCACGACACCTGTCTTGGGGGGATTCAATACCGCTTCCAGTGGGAAGGAACCACTGGTCTTATCAAAGTGGTCCCGTCACAAGCCCACGATACAACCACAGACAAGGTCACCAGGGTGGTGGACAGAAAGCTTGATGCAATGGGACTCGACTGGTCGAACGCAGCCTGGCTTGCAACAGCGACCTACAAGCCCACCGCTAGCCAAGGCAAACAGCCAGATCAAGCATTTTTGCCCCCAGCTCGCTGCCCCAACGGGATTCCGACGCGAGGATGGCCGACCTTTGTTATCGAGACAGGGGTTTCAGAATCCCTAAATCGGCTTCGCGAAGATGCCAAGAAATGGTTCGTGGATTCGGAGGGTATGGTGCGCATTGTTCTGCTCATCTCCATCAAGCCGGGCGAGGTCACGTTTGAAAAGTGGCAGTTAGCTCCTAGCAATGCTCCACGCCCACTCACTCGTGCTTACATCGATTCACTCCGCGCGCAATCTCCAAACATCCCTCCTCTCTCACTCCAGCCAACCCCCATCCAGCAGGCGTACTCGGCGCAGGAGGTCTACGTGCGGCAAAACGGAATGCTCGGGGCCACTATGAACATCCCATTTGTTGCGCTTTACGACCGACCCCCAAGACAAGGGGAACGTGACATCCTTATTCAACCGCAGGATTTTCGAAACATCACCAAGTTGCTGTTCTAATACATTCCGGTTCGCAGTGGAGCTCACATGCCCACTTCCCCAGATGCTTCCCCAGCAGAGAAACCGAAGCAAACTACGACTCATAGCTTATCAGTCATATTCCCAATCGCATACGGTTTTATTTGCAATAGCTCGTTGACGGTTGACTCTCTATTCAATTGCACATCATGGCTCCAAATTTCACTAAAAAGTAGCAAACAACCCTATTCAGGCGTACAAGATCACCTCTGGGTATGGGTGTCACATAGCTGCTTTTCTTACAAAGCCCACGAACTGTCCAAGGTCGGAACCAAGCGACTGTAATTCCAAAATACAACTTGAACGCGGGCGGCCAAAGATCGGCGAGATAAGATCAAACAGATCGCCATCACAATCTCCCGCAAAAGACGACCGCGTCATGTCACCAACCCCCGACTCCCAAAAATGACCCCCCACGCGCGCTCCATCTCACACCCACGCACCCTCCTCCTAACCCTCGACGCCTTCGGAACCCTCTTCTACCCCCGCCCATCCGTCCCCGAACAATACGCCGCGACCGCACACGCGTTCGGCCTCTCGACCGTAACCCCATCCAACCTCAAAACCGCCTTCAAAGACACCTACCGCGCCCAAGCTGCGCGCTACCCGAATTACGGCCGCCCCGATGTCCTCCGCGGGAAATACGGCGGGCCCAGACAGTGGTGGGAGGAGGTGATAAGGGGTAGTTTCGCACGTGTTTTGACTCCCCAAGGTTCCGGTTCCGAAGGACAAATCGAGCTTCCGCCGGGGATGGTGGATGCACTTCTTGATCGCTTTGCTGGGAGGGAGGGTTATACACTTTACGAGGATGTGGCGCCGTTCTTTGCGCGGATGCGGGAGCTTAGGAGGTCGAGCTCGAGCCGTTTTGATCGGATTGTGTTGGGCGTAATATCTAATTCTGATGATCGGGTTCCTGCTGTGTTGAGGGCGCTGGGGGTCCGGGTTGGTGATATGCGTGCTGATCAGGATATTTCGAGTGTGGAGTTGCCGGGGTTTGAGCAGCGAGGAGGTATTGAGCAAGACGCTGGTTTCTCGGATGTCGATCTTGATTTGGTGATTACTAGCTATGAGGCTGGCGAGGAGAAGCCGAATCGGTTGATCTTTGATGTTGCGAAACGGCAGGCGAGGTTGGTTGTGAAAAATCAGGCGCAGACTGGTTCGACTCTTACTGGAGTTGATGAGATGGATAATTGGGTCTGTGTGCATGTTGGCGATGATTATGAGAAAGATTATCGTGCTGCGATTGATGCGGGTTGGCAGAGTTATCTGCTTCCTCGGGATGGACAACAGCATCCTGCAAAGACCGTTCACTCGCTACTGGATTTGCTTGACGAGCTCAAAATCGGTTCGGTGGAACCTGGTGTTTGAGCAACCTCGAGACACCTTATAACACGATAATTCGAGCATACCTACTATGTTCCAGGAATAGAGTATATAGTCCTTCATCCAAATTACATACATCTAATGATAGATAGTCACAATCCAAACTCCCATCCCGATAAAGGATATCGCTGAACGCCATCCGAAGCATATGTAGACCCAAAGCCATGATAGAAAGCAATCATAACGGAACGAGACAGAGACCCGCTCAGTCCCATTGTCCTTTACCAGCCAGCGCACCCAATCCACCCCCAGCATGTTTGTTCAACAGCTTGGCGATGTTGGCACCGCCATTCCGCTGCTTCATACGGAGTTGCTTCTCGCGTTCATGTTCACGAGCAGCGGTGTAAGAGTTGACAGCGCCGCCCTTCTTGGGACCAGAAGCACCAGGCTTGGTGACGCGGTTGGTTGAAGAAGTACTGGAGTTGGATGATGTTGAGCCTCCAGTGACGCGGCGGAGAAGTTGTGGTGGACGGAATCCGATGGGCCCATCGGAGTAGCCGCCGCTGTGGAAGGCCATTTTGGTTTTGGCGGATCCTGATGAGGTAGAGGCGGAGTTCGATGATGCTTGACGCAGGAGAGCGAGACGGTCGACGACTGGACCGCGAGTGCGGCGCGGGTTGGTGGGAACAGCGAAGCCATCCTTGGATTGCGATGCTCCGTCGTTTGAGTATGCCTCCCCTGCGCTGGATGTGTTTGAGTCATCCTCTTCCTCGGCACCTTCATCATCGAGGGAAGCGTCCTCGTGGAAGGAGTCGTATTCGGGGGTCTCGGTCAGGAAGGACAATGTTTCACGGATTTCGGCCAGGGTGGCAGGCTTCTTGGACATTGCACTGGCAGGAGTGCGGCGAAGGTTAGGCGGAGGTCGGTTGGTAGCATCTTCGGCAGCCGATCCGAGGGGTCGCTTGCGCTTCTTGCTGTCCTGTGAAGTGTCGGCTTGTTCTTGAGATGCAACATCTTGTGATTCGCCTTGGGAGCCACCCTCCTCTTCGAGGAAGTCGAGCTCGAAATCGTCTTCAACCTCGCGATCTTCAATGGCCTTGAAGAACGCTGCCTTCTTGGGATTCTCGGCGAGTTCACCGATTTTGTCATCGGCAAGAAGAGCCCGGCGCATCTTTGCAAACTCGCGTTGCTTCTCCCGCCGACGTGCGAGACGCTCGTCGTCAGAGTCGTCAAGGTCGAGGTCATCATCGGCATTGCGCCGGCGACGGAGAGCTCCAGTCGTGATATCCCTCATCAGCTTGTTAACGTCCTTCTCATCCCGGTTTCGTTGGTGGGCACTGTCGAACTGTGTCAGTAGGCGTTCATGCGATCATGCGAATAGGGTAACTATAACATACGCATTCAACGCAGCAAGTTGTTTCTCATCGACAACCTCGCCGCTCTGGTCATTGATCATTTGCTGATCGTAGGCATCTTCTTCGCCATCACTGTCGTCACTGGCACCTCCAATACCGGCGTATTCATCCTCGGACTCCTCTGCAGCCTCATCGACAATGCCCTTGGCCTTGCTGTTCTTCTTATCAAAGGCAACAGTTGGTTTCTTGGTGGCCTTCTTCATGACATTGAAAGCATTGGCGCTGATCTCAAAGTCGCCTTCATTGTCTTCCTCTTCAACAACGGACAGCTCAGCTGCACGGCCTCGTCGAAGCTGCTTGCGTTTCCTCTCAACAATTGGTGACTGGCTCTGGCCCACGAGAATGGTATCGACAGTCGACACTGGCGGAGTTTCTCTGAAGCGCTTGGCAGGGTCGAATGGAGAAAACACAAAGCCTTCGTCTTGCGTCGGGTCTGGAAGCTGGGAGTACTGCGAGAAGCGATGGGTGGCGGGAGACTCAGATACTCTGACGACGTTTTGGTTGTAGTTGGACATGAAGTCAGGTTCATGGGATTGTTCCTGGCTGTCTCGAACAAGAATTTCAGAATCCTCGGCATGAAGTCGAGGAACGGGTCGTCCTGGGTCAGGAAGGGAGAAGGGAGCAGCTGCGGACCCGGCCTGGCTGACGCCATATTCGTCTGCCAGGGTGCCAGCAAATGCTTGTGTCAGTCCCATAGACATGTTGGGGGTCTGCATTCCAGGGAAATGGGGTCGCTCAGCAGACTGAGGTGCGTTGGATGGTGGCCTGACTGGGGTTGATGGTACTTGTGGTTCTTCTTCCTCTTCGTCATCGCTGACCACGCGAGTTCGACGCTTGCGTCGGGACCCTGGGACCTCATCTTCAACGTCAGAGGGTGTGACTTCACTCTGCTCATCAACAGATTCATCGCCTTCGTCGGCTTCCTGATCAAGGAATCCTAGCTTTTCATTGACACTCTTGCTGTCATCGTCATCGTCGTTGTCTTCGCCAGATGCATTGTCCTCAGAGCCAGAGAATACAAAGTCGTCATCATCCTCATCATCCTCATCCAGACCTTGCGCCTTCTTCCTGGCAGCTCTCTCCTGACGCGCAATTTCATCAGCCTCTTGGCGAGCTTTATCCATCAAGTTTTCAACATCATCTTCCATGGCAGCACGTTCTTCCGCAGTTTCAATGACAACGCCCTTTGCCCTGAGCTCGTCGATACGCTCGCGCCTCTCCTTGGAAGCTTGCTGTCGAGCTCTGTACAGCAAGCTGGCGGAGAGTTCAGCAGAAGTCATAGAAGTAGTCTTGCGGGTTGGTGATGTCAAGTGGGCCAAAGCCTTGAGTCTGGTCATCGATGTGGATTCCTGCATCTTCCTAGTAGGCAGATTCTCGAAAGCAGCAATGCGACGAGCCTTGGCAGGTGACGTGATCACCTCCAAATCATCGCTATCCGAATCATCCTGGTTGTGCTGGGCGACATCGTGCCTGGACATCAGAACACGAACGGATGGCTGGGTCATCTTGCGTGGCTCGTGCTTAGTCTTGGTGGCATCAAACTTTGGTTCCGTTGACTTCACAGTAGCGGCAACAAATGGCTCCTTGAGTTCCTTGGGCGCATCATGAGCGATGACGAAAGCTTCCTCTGAGGAAGGTGCAGCGGCTTCCGCACTCCTGTCTTTCCCGTCGATCTCGGACTGGTTTTCGGCAGAGATATCGGCGGTGGGCTTGTCTGCGTCCGAAGGCCCGAGAATAGGAGAGGTATGAGGTGTATCGTTTTTCTTTTGCGCGGCTTCACCATCGGAAGAGTGCTGAGAGCCAGCTGTTGATGACGAATTTGCGACAGGAGCCTCCGAAGCTGGGGGCTCGGGTTGCATAAAGTTGAATCGAGCAAAGAAGCTTTCCTTGGTGATCTTCTTCTTTGTTTGTGCCTGATGTGCCAATTGCATGTTTCGGCTCATCCGCTGGGTCTCCCGGCTCATCTCCTCCAACGCTTTCTTGCTGGCCTTCCGAGGTTGACGGGCCTTTTGACTAAGTTTTTGAGCAGAGCCGGGATCATCATCCTCGCTACCCTCCCCAGAGAGCATCTCAGAGCTGAATTGTTCCATCTGTGCACGCTTTGCAGCCTTCTGCTCCGCCTCAATCTTTTCGCGTTCCTCACGCTCCTTGCGTTTTTGAGCAACGAGAGCAAGGAACCGTGCGTTAGATTTCGGTTGCTCCTGGGTCTCTTCGTCTGTGTCCCCATCTCGGTTGGGTTCATTTCGTGGTGCTGCGGGAGAGACAAACATGGGAGAGGCGGTGCGAGCACGAGACGGTGAACGGAGAGACTGATCGCTCGGGGATGGCGACTGCCGTGCTTTGCCTTTGCTCCTTCGCTTTGGTGCAACAGTGGGGAGATCATCCTCACTGGACTCCTCCGGTGTGGGGCTTTTCTTCTTTGCTTGCTCTTGTTCCTTCCGCAGGGCATTGGACAAGCGGGAGAAAGCCGTGTCTTCTTTGGATCCAGAAGCATTGGCATTACCTTGCATGCGAGCCGCCATGCGCCCTTTGGGTCTGACAATCTCATCTGCGTCGCCCGAGTCATCTGAGGAGTCGGCAAGATGACTTGGTTGACGCGTCTCAAAAGTCGATGTGTTTTTCGTGACGAAGTCCGGCTTCGAGATTGGGCGTGATGTCTTGGTGGGGTGAGATTCAGTTTCCGAGTCACTGTCGAATTCAGCCATCATGGCTTTGATCTTTTGTCCTGGTGTGAGAATGTTGGGCGAGTTGCCGGCGGAGGACGCGGAGCGCGTCGACCGCGGCGTGGACGGCGAAGACATTGTGGATGTTTGATGAAGGGGATAGCAAGCAGTGAACTATTATCAGGGGCTAATGGGCCATAATGGGGCCACTGTGAAGCAGATCGGAGGAATTGAAGAATTGCAGCGGTGGAGGATTCAAGGGCGCATAGTCCAGACGCGATGCGCGTGCTTCGCGTTGCTAGGCCATGCACGTGACTTTTATCTTATCGCTCCTCCCAGCCTCAAGCTCCTTCTACATCCGGACCAAGGAGATATTGTAAATTCGCCTAATCATTTCATTCTCTGATGGCTTCTCGATTTCTTCCAAGGTATTTTCTCGAACGTCTTTCTAGCTGCGTTCCGATCCATTTTTCAAGCTAGTTATCCAACCCTCTTGGGATATGCCCAGGCGGATAAGTCATCACCGCCTTTTTAGTCCCATTTACATTATCTCCTTGGATCGGCTGTACCCCGTACAGTAAATGCGTTTTGTAGTTAGACGTTGTCTACGCAGGAAAAGCTTCGGGAGAAAAAGGCCTTAGCGACAAATATCTATTAACAAGTTGATTGTATTCGCAAACTGTGCTGCTCATGCTCCATAGCCATTGTGTTCATAATACAAAAGAGAGAATTCCCATAAAGATTTTCTGAATAGACGCCGCAAAGTCCATGCGCCAATTCCCGATAGTAACAAGAAGAAAAGAAGCCATATTCTGCATCCACCGCTAGATCCTCTAATGTGTACACGACTAGCAAGGCTGGTACGAAGGCTGCCTGCCAGACAGAATCGAAAAGAAGACAAAGCTCTAGATGTCGATGTCGATGCCCAGGTCCATATCTCCGATGGCCTCGTCGTCGTTCTTCCGGTAACTGATCATGAACCCGCTCTTGGGCTTCTTCGGGGTCAGACCGGAGCTGGGAGTCGCCACTGAAGGGCTGTCAGTCCCCGGCTTGGAAGCGTCCTTGGGGGTATCGGTGGGGGTGCCATCAGCGGGTAGGATCTCGTCCTTGGGCTTGTCGGAGACATCGTGATGAGTCTTGGCGATGGTTCGGACACGCATGAAAGGATCGGTAGAGGCCTCGCCACGTGCGACTGCGGCGGCGGCCTTGCGAGCAGCCTTTCGCTCCTCGATTTGAGCACGGCGGACGTTCTCGTGGTTGAGTTTCTGGTTGCGTAGGTTGATTAGGTGGACACGCTCTGCCTCCGAGAGCGTCTTGTCGGCAGCTGGCTTGATGAGGGTGGTGCCCCAGGAGAGGTTAGGGTTGAGAATCTTGTTCAGTTCCTTCTGCAACTTCTCGACCTCGTCCTCATTGCCATTGGCCTTGGCGAACTTGAGGTCTCGCTCCAGATCAACGCGGCGAAGGACGTCCTTCTTGGCGTCAAAGGCACCCTGCCTGCGCAGCTTCTCGTTCAGTTCAGCAGCCGTGAACTGGTGGTTGATCAGGCGGTTGATATCGGCGACCTTGGAGGCTAGCTTTGTCTGCGTGGCCATTTTGCCATCCTCGACGGCCATCGTCTTCCGGTAGCGGTTGTACTCGGCCTACATGTAAGTCAGTCATAAACGCAACATGATATTGAGGGACAGGCAAACGCACGTCAGTGAACGGAGAGTCGGAACAGGCAATGAAAGGGAACTCGCGGATGGCCTTGCCATGTGCCATCTTGGCATACTGGTCAGTGACGAAGGGACGGCCATTCGTAGCCTCCATGGCATAAGGCTTGCCCGTGGTGAAGCCTGTGATCAGGCAGAGACGGTACTCATTCAGGCCCGTGTCCACGTTGGGTCCGATGTTGACGCGAGCGTAGCAGCCAGTGATTGCATCTTCGAATCCAGGGTAGAAGCAGACCTGTGCAAAGTTGCTTCGGCCAACACGAGCACGCTGGATGTCTCGGAGCTCGGCAGGAGGGTCGTCTTTGGGGACGGAGGGCGAGCGGCGGTTATCCAATTCCAGGTCGCTTTCGGCTTCAGCATCCTCGTCGGACATGCCAGAGCCAACAGAGCGGGACCGGCGGCGGGACTGTGGGGTATCACGGCGGCGCAGTTCATCTCGCTTGCCCTTCTGCTCACGCTGGCGCTTGTAGGCGTCGATAGCGGCAGAGGTTTCTCCTACCTTGCGGCCGCCCAGAGTCGTCTTCTGTCGGGAACTCTTCCGCTGGCTGTCATCTAGGCCAGCGGAGCCGGCCTTGCGCTTGGCTTTGGCAGCAGCACGCTGTTCATCACGCTCTCGTGAGGCTAGGAGGCGACGCAGAGCCAAATCCTGGTTGTGGCGATCGACTTGCTGGGCGCGCTCGGAGAGGAGCTCCTCACGCTGGATCTCGGGCATCGCCAAGATTTCCTGCTTCTCCTTCGCCGAATAGTATAGCTTATCATATGGGAAGATGGGACGGTCTTCCTCATCGGTGGCATCTCCCGCCTCGGAGTCAGATTCAGACATAGCTGCAGACTGCAGAGAGTATTGGGACCCGGCTTCAGAGCTGTCATGTGTATCATCCCATCAGTGAATATTCCATGGGTAGTCAGGAAGAGTGAGGCTCACATTTCACCATCTTCTTCATCTTTCACAGCCTTTCGCGGGCGGCGAATAGGCTTGGCAGTCCCTTTTGCACCCATTGCTGGCGAGCGGTCACGGCCCGGTGAGTGGGAAGAAGTAGGAGGAACTGGAGATTCATCCTTGTGCTGAGGGGGAGGGGAGTTTTCCTCCTCAGAGTCACCGGCCAGAGCCAGCAGCTCAGCATCCAAATCGTCCGCCATTATAAAAACTTATCCGGCCGTTGGCCTTTCCCGCCCTTCAAACGGAATGCGCGTTATATATCGACTCTCAATAAACCGCCCCTTTCAATGTCCAGGGCAGGTTGCGAGGCTGAATCACCGGCGAGGAGGCGTAAAAGATTGTAGAATACTGGGGACCTGACCCGAACGACCCACCAAAGACCCGTATATCGATATAGGCGGTATCCCCGGTGGCAACCGATAGACTGTAGAAGCGACGACGGCGGGGAGGGGAGGCTGTCGATGGAGACGCGTGAATGTCAGTCGCAAGTTGGCTTTTGCCATCGGTTCATGACGTCCGGGCGCCAAGACCGCAAGCGCGCGCCTGCGCCAAGCCCTTCCTTCAGCGACTTCGGCCCCAAAGCTCTCTTGCTACAATGGCTTCAATAAGAACCATGGAGTCGCTTCCTACACTACGGCGATGCCTTTTAGCTCAATGTCGCCGCCCATCCCGAACACCATCCCCGATCTACCTCGATTTCCTCGCCCCGACAGCTGTACGCGCCCAACGCCGACATGCGTCCACCGGCACTTCCGGTAACGCCAAACCTCGATACACCCTCAGCAAAAAACAGCGAGAGTTTCTTGAAAGTGCCCTGCGCGTCAACCAGGCTGGAGAGGTCGCTGCGACCCTCATCTACACCGCTCAGACCCCACAGGTGGTCCGCTCCCACCCACACCTTCGGCCGTTGATGAAGCACATGTACGACCAGGAAGCAAGCCACCTGAAAATATTCAACCAGCTTGTTGCGAAGCACCAGGTCCGCCCGACTGCCATGTCTCCAGTATGGGAGGTGGCGGCTAGTTTCCTGGGATGGTCGACCGCCGCCCTGGGCCGTGAAGCGGCCATGGCATGCACCGAAGCAGTGGAGACGGAGATTGGATCACACTACAATGATCAAGTCCGGGAGATTTTGTCATGGGAGGCCGATGCTGAGCGGCGGGGTGAGGAGCTGGATGACGAGTTGAAGGAAATGCTGTCCACATTCCGGAGGATTCGCGATGAGGAGCTGGAGCACCTGGACCACGCCGTGGCTAACGACTCCAAGGAGGCCAGGCCGTATGATCCTCTGGTGGATGTTATCCGACTTGGCTGCAGGACTGCCATTAAGATCAGCGAACGGGTTTGATAAGAGTATTCGGCGCAATTGCCGCGGGCATTCCATTCATCATTTCCAAGGTTATATATCCGCAGCGCGTGGCCATCACCATTTTCTCATCAGGCGTCCCCCAGTATGTACGGTGTGCTGTATAATTATCATGTACCAATACAACTCCCCCCGCCTCCAACCCAACAAGCTACATATGCATGGAACTATACCTCCTGGACATACAAAAGAAATCCCAGAAGGCACCTGAAGCCCGTGAAGGGACAAGGACCTCAAGAGGCTGATGACAAGTTGGAGTACGTAGCTAGATATCCCAAGGATCCAGGACGGAAGGTTTAGATGCTCAAACAGCAGGGTATCATTGAAGAAAGCGTTCACCTCTCGCTCTAGGTCTATAGTTCCCTAACCCTGTCTACGACCTGACCGGGCCGCGTAATGTACATGCAGATTTACTCGTTCTCCAGGTAATCCAAGAAGCCCTGGGAGAATCGGACAACTTGCTGGTAGACCTCCTCGAACCCATTGGCACCGCCATAGTAAGGGTCCTTGACAACCTCACCGCCACCAACACGGTCATGCAGTTTACCACCCTTACCGAAGTCACCGAACAAGCGCACCTCGGCGACCTTGGCATCCTCGCCATGCGCGCCAATCTCAGCCTCCTTCGCCGCGCGAGTGTTCTTCGCCGAAGACTTGGCATCGGCCTTTTTGCGCAGGGATGAGAGCACGTATTCTCTCTCGTCCAACAGATCCCGCAAGTTGTACTTGTCCATAGCAAGCAGATAGTCGAACTTCAAGAAGTCATCCCGGTTGACCTTGCGAGCGGCGTGGTTGTAGTTCGTGATGCCGTGACGGCGCAGGGTCGACATTGTACGGGAGTCCGGAGGATCATCGGTGTGGTAGGCACCCGTGCCGGCCGAATCGATCTCGCGGATGGCGGGGTGGGCGACGGCGAGATTGCGGAAGACACCTTCGGCCATGGGAGACCGGCCTGCGGGGTGTTAGCATGGCGCAAAGCGCAAGGTACAGGACAGGACAGGGCGGAAAAGTGGGGGTTGCTTACAGATGTTGCCCAGGCAGACGAATAAAACGCTGACGGGGCGCTCTGAGGGCGACATGGTTGAGGTAATTGAAGGTGCTTCAAAGAGTGTGTAGTTTGAGGCAGGTTCAAGTACGTAGGTACCGGCGGGGCTCTTCGTTATCGATAAGGCCCTAAAACTCCGTGATTTGTGCCCTTGCTAAAAGTCTCGTAGAATATACGCTATGGTATGAACTACTATGATGCCGTGTCTCACCCTGCCCTTGGTCGATCCGGGGTAAGATCCATCTCTATTCTATTCATAGTCTTGACGAAGGTCAAGGCAACGCAGTAACTAAAAAAAGAATAAGAATTTTCGACAGAGCCACAGAAGGCTGAGTCGTGGCGCGGCGAGTGGCTCAACTGGCTCAAGTGCCTGCGGTTGGCCCAGTGACCTGAATCCCAACCCACCTCAACCACAAACTTGCGTTCCTCCGTCCGTGGATCGTCCTTGTTTCAGGATTCGCCCTCGGTCCTTTTTTTTTCAAGATTGTATTGCTGCGGTCTTGTTCATTCTGTCTATTGTCTGTTGTCTGTTGTGTTTTCTCCTCTTCTTTTTTTGCTCTTCATTTCCCCCCTACGTGTTATCATCTGCCACTCGGCGATTTACCCACAAGGCACAGTGGGTCCTCCTCATCACCGCCTATTCGTCTGCCTGCTCCATCATCATCTGCGATCGGCCAGGCGTCGTAAACACAGTCCTTGGCCACTTTCTCATTTAACCTTTGCTTCCATCGTGTGACAAGGCCCCTCTCCGTTCCCCAGAATCACTTCCCCTCTCATCTTCGCTTGGGCCATTCGCTCGTTCTGAAACCGCGCCGAGTGTTTGGGGTCCCGTTCATCGGACTAGTGAATCAGGAGGACATTCCACTCGCTGCTCCTGGCGCAATCTCCAGCCGAGCGACCGCCAGCAACTAGCACCAAGCCCTGAGGGACGGGCTCAGTTCCGCCGAACTCAAATCCGGGGCTGACGATGGCCTACAACCGAGTTGGTTAGTTCATTTCTCCTTTTCTTCAGGTCCTACGCGCATTACACAAGCTCTTGGAATCGTGCTGGTCATTGACCTGTGCGTGGTTGCGGTGCGACTCGTGTTGTTCAGCTCTTGCGATTGGATTACCGTTGCTTCCAGAGAGCACCGTCGGACACTAACTGACCATGCGCACTCCAGATCCATTTGGGGACGAACATCATGAGCCCATGATGAACCCTTCCCATGTCACCAGCTATACCAATCGTACCCCCTCTCCGGGCCGACCCCTGGACTCCTACCAGCTCCAGGATAATCCCTACGCTCCTACAGGACACTTGCCCATGCCCTCGAGCGATCGCCTCGCCGATCAACCCACTGTGAGTATGTTCATTGCGCGCGCAAGCACAGGGCACTAATCTCTTGCTTACTAGTATTCGGTTGAAAATATTCACAATTCCTACGGACACAATGAAGCTTACGAAGGCCACCGACCTTATGGCTATGGGGATTACGCGGTAGATCCCGAAGCTCACCACGACGCCTACTATACGCAACCTTATCAACCCGCGCTCACCCCGCATAACGATTACGACCTAGGTTCATACCCGGAGCCCAGCCATACCCCTTACGATGACAATGCGCCCATGTTGCAAACGGGCGAAAACCCCTTCGGGCCGGACCCGTACAACGCTGAGTTCCAGGATGAGCCGCGCCCAACCCCGAGCCCTGCACCTATTCGACGATGGAAAACCGTCAAGGAAGTCCAACTGTTCAACGGCAATCTCGTACTTGATTGTCCCATTGCCCCGAAACTTCTCAGCCAAGTCCCGCACGCTGAACCCCCCGGCCGTGATGAATTCACCCATATGCGGTATTCGGCCGCGACTTGCGACCCTGCGGACTTCTTCGAGGAACGCTTTACCCTACGCCAGAAGCTTTTCGCAAAGCCTCGTCACACTGAGTTGTTTATTGCGGTGACCATGTACAACGAGGACGACTTCCTGTTCGCGCGCACCATGTCCGGTGTTTTCAAGAACATCGATCACATGTGTTCGCGCACTAGCAGCAAAACCTGGGGGAAGGATGCTTGGAAGAAGATCGTGGTCTGTGTCATCAGTGACGGTCGTGCGAAGATCAACCCGCGAACTCGTGCCGTTCTGGCAGCTCTGGGTGTGTACCAGGACGGAATCGCCAAGCAGCAGGTCAACGGCAAGGACGTGACGGCCCATATCTACGAGTATACCACCCAGATCGGCTTGGAGGTCAAGGGTACCCAGGTCCACTTGAAGCCGCGGTCAGGCCCTCCGGTGCAGATGATTTTCTGTCTCAAGGAAAAGAACCAGAAGAAAATCAACTCCCACCGCTGGTTCTTCCAGGCGTTCGGTCGTGTTTTGGATCCCAACATTTGTGTGCTTCTCGATGCCGGTACCAAACCCGGTGGAGATTCGATCTACCACCTGTGGAAGGCATTCGACGTGGAGCCTATGTGTGGTGGTGCTTGTGGTGAGATCAAGGTCATGTTGTCAAAGGGAAAGAAGCTACTCAACCCGCTGGTGGCTGGCCAGAACTTTGAGTACAAGCTTAGCAATATCCTTGACAAGCCTTTGGAATCAGCTTTCGGTTTCATTACCGTGTTGCCCGGTGCTTTCTCAGCTTACCGATTTGTCGCTCTGCAGAACGACAAAAACGGACAGGGTCCGCTTGAGCGATACTTCCTCGGTGAGAAGATGCACGGTGCCAACGCTGGTATTTTCACTGCCAACATGTATCTGGCTGAGGATCGTATTCTGTGTTTCGAGATCGTCTCCAAGCGGAAATGTCGCTGGTTGCTGCAATACGTGAAGTCTTCGACCGGTGAGACCGATGTGCCGGACCGCATGGCCGAGTTCATTCTCCAGCGCCGTCGTTGGCTGAACGGTAGTTTCTTCGCGGCTGTCTACGCCATTACGCACTCCTACCAGATCTTCCGCAGTGATCACAGCTTCCTGCGGAAGTTCGCTCTGATGATCGAGTTCGTCTATCAAACGGTCGCCATGATCTTTGCGTGGTTCGGTATCGGTAACTTCTTTTTGGTCTTCCACATTCTCACGACATACCTGGGCTCCGACGAGCTTCTAGGCACCGCCGGCAAAATTTTGGGTATCGTCTTCGAATGGCTCTACCTGGCAACCTTGGTAACGTGTTTCGTCTTGGCTCTCGGTAACCGACCCGGTGGTTCGAACAAGTTCTACATGACGATGGTGTACTTCTGGATCTTCATCATGATATACCTGTCCTTTGCGGCAGTGTTCGTCACCGTGAAATCTATTCAAAGCGAAGTGGCGGATAACAGTTTCACCGTCAGCGAACTCTTCACCAACAAAACATTCTTCTCCATCATCGTCTCCCTCGGTTCGACCTACGTCATGTGGTTCATCGCGTCCTTCATCTTCATGGACCCCTGGCACATGTTCACCTGCTTCATCCAGTACATCCTACTGACCCCGACCTACATCAACGTGCTCAACATCTACGCCTTCTGTAACACCCACGACATCACATGGGGTACCAAGGGTGACGACAAGGCCGAGAAGCTGCCCTCAGCGCACTTGAAGCCCGGCGGCAAGGTCGATGTCAACATCCCCCAGGATGACGGCGACCTAAACGCGCAGTACGAAGCCGAATTGAAGAAGTTCGCCATGAAGCCGCCCAAGGAAGTCACGGTCGTCTCGGAGGAGGAGCGCCAGGCCGACTACTACAAGGGATTCCGCAGTGCAGTCGTGTTGGCCTGGGTATTCTGCAACTTCGCCCTCGGCGCCGTGGTCCTGAGTGCCGCCGGTCTGGAAACCTTCGACAAGAAGAGCAGCAGCAGCGGCAGCTCCACAGACCTGACCCAGAACGAGCGCTCGCTGATCTACATGGAGGTTGTATTGTGGAGTGTGGCTGCACTCTCAATGTTCAAGTTTACCGGTGCGATGTGGTACCTAGTGGTTCGAATGGTGAGTGCCCCTTTTTCCATCGTATTTCGTTCTAATGCTAATATCCGATCCAGTTCCGAGGCGTTTGATTTCGTCATTGCATTTCTTGCATAATGACCGTGCTACACTTGTTTCCCTTTGGTGTTTTCGATATATCCCCTGTTGAGTTGAGTTGAATACCACGGCGGGCCCGGTCTGGTATGAATCCATGGGCCATCATGGAATCTGAATTCGTGTAATATGCGTGACGAACCCCTCACGGCATTTTGTCCGATGATGTATCCTTTTCTTTGGATTGTTTTTATGCTTTTTTCCCTTCTCGGACATGGATGCATGGTGGATTTGTTGGATGGTTTCTCTGCTGTATCTGTAGATATGGGTTTGACTGAGCGGGTTGGATGGGGGCACCGTATAGATGGAATTGACTCGTCAAAAATATTGTTCAACTCGATGTAGATCAAAGGCTTTCAGCTACCTTCCATTTCTGCCTGGAATGGCATTCGACTGCAGCGATGAGATGAGCTGTCAGAACCGCTCAGGATTTCGATGTTCTGAAGGTCTGTTTCTATAACTTTGAATTCTTTGCTGCTCTATTCTGGTATCTAGACAAAATTGTCCATCAGGCAGTAGCTTCTCAACCAGTCTGGTTTTTCGAATGCACGCATACAGCGATGCCGCCCAACACAAGGAACAAGCCCAGCCAAGTTTCCTTCGCAATCACCTTGCGCTCCACGTACCACTCACCAAGCACAGTGAACAAGAAAGCACTCGAATTGGCAAGCGGCACTGTCAACGAGAGCTCTATTCCTCCATTAGCATCTCATCTCATCTCCCGAACACAAAAAAAGAAAGACAACAACATACCGTGTTTCCCAACAAGAAGAAAGAACCACACACTCCCAGTCAAATTAACCACCAGCGGAATCGAATACGCCGGAGTCCGCAGTAGATTCACAACCGTCCAAAACACAGAGGTGATCTTCGCCCTCAACCAAGACTGCTGACCCGACCTCTGCCACGCCGGCGTAGGAACATCAGCCTCATCCCCATCCGGGTATCGTTCCGCTGCATCTTCTTCCCGACGCCGACTCCCACTCCTCCTTCGAACGCCGGTATCATGCTCTTGCGGGGTGAGCAATTCCTGCTCTTCTTCACCGTCAAGTCCTGGTGCGGAGCTTGGGTTCTGTGGTCGTCCGCGCGGGGAGCGGGACTGCTTCTCTTGTCGCGCGTTGAAGTCTGCTGCGGCGCGGCGGATGAAGGGCGTTGTGAAGCCCCATGCTACGCCGACGAGGAGGAAGGAGAGGACGTAGTTGAAGACGGAGGGGGCGGGTTCTGGGATGCTGGCGTCGGGGTCCATTGCGAAATCTGGCCTGGAAGTGGCTGTTTAGGGAGACTTGATGCGATTGCGAGCTTCGCGGATGTATGGGTGGTCCGAGCGTTTGCCGATAAGAGCAGATGCAGCTACGGCTTCGGTCTCTTGGATTTGCATCTACGGATCCATGCGAGTCATGATTCTCATCTATCTTTATTCGTGGGTTTACTACTCGTCATTTTGAGCGTTGCAGCCAGTAAATATCCCTACATGAGTCTGGATAGACGGAGATTGGGCCTTGGGGGTGCCGGCCTTAATGGGCAATAATACCGGTCCTAGCGCCAGTGGAGTTGAATCCTTAACTATTTGGGAAATACTTCGTGGCAAATGTTAAATGCATATTGTAGCTTCGACAGCGAAGCTTAGTCTATAATGATAATATCGACAAAGAGAATAAGATAAAGACAAATATGCAAGAGAACATACAATGAGCAGAAAGAAATCAAGAGACTGAGTAGGGGAAATCACTGGCTGTTCTTTGAAGCTTTCAATGGCATGAAGCTTGCAAAGTTCTTCTTCATGCCATCCAGGTCCCACCTCTTAACGCGGAAGAGGTAATAGAGCAGGGTAGCCATGAAGATATTGAAAGCGATGAAAGCCCAAACAATACCGAAGTTGCGCCATCTCTGATCGTAATAGATCTCCGAAGACGCGAGATACTGATCCGCAACAGTGAGAGAGCAGTATTCACAGCCCGAAGTAGCGTCCTTGTTCAGCACCTGTCCTCCAGCCAGTGTGGCATATTCCTTAAGATACTCCCAGCATGTTTGACCAGCAGGAGGATCGAAAACGGAGAGTTCTGTCGAAGAGCACACGACTTGACGGTCATGGACCTGGGTAGAAGCCATAGCCCCAGTCCAGTAGGTGAAGGGAGAAACACGGTACATGAAAATCCAGAAGCCAGGCAGGGCGGACGGGGGCTGCATCACACCGCAGAAGGTGAGAGACATGGCGAAAAGAAGGACGACGACGGCACTCGCGGTTTGGGCGTCGGGGAGGGCGGCAATGACCATTTGGGCGAATGTGCTGGCGTAGATGAAGAATTGGATGCAGAGGAGCAGGACAGTAACCTGGCTCACTGAGGAGGGGATGCCGACAACGGCGTAGAAGTAGCAGGCGTAGATCAGAATTCCGGTGATGACCATGTATGGGATTTCCACGATGATGTTGGCGATTAGGAAGGCCTTCCAGGAGTATGCCTTGCTGGGCCGCTCTCGGACTTCATAGAGAGATCGCTGGGTCACGAAGAGGGGCATCAACTAGAAGAAGAGATTAGCACATGCTCCGAAAAGGCATTGGGAAGTATGGCAACGGACCTGTTGAACAAGAGAAGTAAAAATGGTGCAAAGCATGAAAACAGAGTAGATGATGGTCTGCATCCCCTGAAGCGATGTTTTGGCTTGATAGAATGAGAATCCAATGAAGAGACCGGCGGCAATACCAAGTCCCCATTTCGACATAATGTAAGAGGGCATACGCCAGTACTGCTGGAACACACGGTAGGTGACCTGCCACAGCTGGAACCAGAATGGCATAGCGAATTCGGAGTGACTGGCTGCGGTGTCGTCAACGGTAGTCGCTCCCTGTCGCTCTTTGTGAATGCGGTCGATCTCGGTCTGGACGGCTGTGCTCTCTTGGCTCTGCTTCCAAACGTCGAACCAATCCTCGCCCTGTAAATTGCTGCCTTTGTTCACGACGTCGAGCATGTATTCGGCTGGGTTCTCGCTGTCTCCGCATGGTCGTGCGCCGTGAGACTCGAAGTAGTCCAGCAGGGTCCGTGATTGTTCGCCGATTGGTCCGAAGTAAACGGTCTTTCCGCCGCGTGCTAGGAAGAGCAGTTGGTCGAATTCCTGGAACAGAATAGCTGAAGGCTGGTGGATTGTGCACAAGATTGCTTGACCGTGGGATGCCAGGCGGCGGAGGAAGGAGCAGATTGCCCAGGAGCTCTGGGAGTCAAGGCCACTTTATCAAAGTTAGTGACCGCAAAATCGAACCAGATTATGGTAAATTACCTTGTAGGTTCATCCAAGAAGAGAAGAAGCTTAGGCTTAGCAGCAAGTTCAACTCCAATAGTCAAAAGCTTCCTCTGCTCAACGTTCAAGCCGGAACCAGGAACGCCAACAATTGCTTCAGCAAAGTCCTCCATTCCCAGCATACGAATGACATCTTCCACATAGTCGTACTTTTCCTTGATCGAAACACTGGCCGGCTGACGGAGAAGAGCACTGAATCGTAGAGACTCGCGAACAGTAGCAGTCTCAAGGTGAAGGTCCTGCTGCTGAACATAACCCGTCTTGCGCTGGAAACTAGCATCGAGGCTGTTCCCATTGACGAACATATCTCCAGTCACAACACCAATGGATGTTCGATGAGCTAGGACATCCAAAAGTGTAGTCTTGCCAGCTCCACTGACACCCATCAACGCAGTCAGTGTTCCAGGCTTCACCCATCCAGAGACATGATCCAGAAGCTTGCGAGGCTCTCCCTTGATCTCAATGTCGTAGGAAACATCACGCCAGGTAAACACATCGGTCTGTGCCTGAATCGCACCCATGCCACCGTCGCCTTTTTCATCCGTGGTTTGATTCACGGGCGCATCTTCGGTGCTTTCAACATCGGAGCCGGACTTCATGTGACCACGACGCATGTGAGCCGGCTCATGGCCACGTCGGAAAACCAATGCTTCAGCGGTGCTTGTGGTGGAAGAGTTCAATTCACAGGCCACGAAGTAAATAAGCATGAAGCCGACCAGGAAGGCGATGAGGATACCAAAGTTTCTCCAGACATGGCTATAGCTGTACTGGTAATTCAGCCAGATATACCGATCGCCATTGACGGTGAGATCGCCTGCAGTGGAGCCGGAGGCAGAGCAAGAAAACGACTTGCCAGACTTGTCCGCATACGAGGGGATGAACTCCGCGCAAGGGAATTCACGTCCGTGGAATTCGTTGGCGATGAGGATCTCGAAGGCGTAGTAAATTGGATTCAAGTAACGGATCCACTCGAACCAGGGGTGCATGGATGGACGCGGCAACACGAAGCCTGTGTAGACGACCAGAGCGAGGATCATGACTCCGGCCAAGGCCATTGCTTGAGAAACGGTCTTGGTGACTGCGGCCAAGGTCCTAAAGATGGCGGACATGACGAACGTGATGATGAAGGTGATCAGGAAGTAAAGGAAGAAATTTCCAGGTTCTCGCTGGAGGCCGGATAGGAAATAGATTATGACGTTGAAAGCCACAGCGAGACAGAATTTGACTGGGATATCGGCAAGGACACCCGCAATGGCTTCTGTGAAAGGATGGTAAAATGCATAGGAGTTGTGCTTTTCCACGATCGGCCGCTGAGAGTACAGGCTGTTGATTTCGGACATGGCAGTGAGGGCGTTGAGGAGGACTGCAAAGAAGAGGGTGGCTCCTTTCTCCTGGAAGCCGGCGGTGGTATTCGGAGCATCATAGAACACAGATCCAATGATCAGTGCCATGATAATATTGCTAACAACGGTTGAAACAGTTGCGGCGGCATCATTCCACAGTCGTTGATAGGCACGTTTTGTGTTGAGCTTTATTTGCATCGGGACGCTGATGATGTATGGTGATTTTGGCCGAGTGTGCTTGGCTTGGTTACCACGCTTTCTCTCATGAAACTCGATAGCAGCAGCGGAATCCCGTTCGACGGGGTATTGCTCCTCGTAGGCAGCAATTTCAGCCTGCAGCTTCTCGTACTCGGCAGAGCTAAGCCATGCCTTTTCAAAGTCCTCGGCAGTGCGAGGCACACGGCTTTCCATGCCAGGTTTGGGCCGACGCTCTCCGGGGTTTGTCACCGAAGTAAGGAAATCTCCCGTTGTCTGTCGTGGGGGGCATTCCCAACCCTGATTCTCAAAGTATGATTTGGCAGCAGCAGCCGGTCCAAAGAAGATTTCTCGGCCTTGATACAGAACAACAACTTTGTCAAAGACGTCGTAGATGTTTTGACTGGCCTGGTAAGCAGCCACGGCGTGAGCAGAGCCAGTCAGATCCGAAAGCAAGCGGAGAGACTCGACAAACTTCAGCGCAGTGGCAGAGTCCAGTCCGCGAGTGGAGTTGTCCCAAGCACCCAGAGGAGAGGCAGCAAGAGCCATCTCAGCAATACTAACACGCTTCCGCTCACCACCAGACACACCGCGAATAAAGTCATCTCCGACGCGAGTTTTATAGGTATGGCTCAGGCCAAAGACAGCCATAGTCACTTGCGCCATGTAGCGGGCGTGTTCTTCGCGCGACATGCCCTGGAAGCGATGGGAAGGGGTTCGTGTAGCGGCGGCAAATTCCATAGTCTGTCCGACTGTAAGGTGGGGGAAGTGTCGGTCAACCTGTAAAGGGGAAATTGTTAGAAAAGGAATTACCGATGATATTCGAGCTTGCGTACTTCTTGGTTATATACCACCTCACCCTTAAACTCTTTAACCATGCGCGATTGGGGAATGCCTATAGCCTTTTGTTAGTGAAGCAAAAATGCGAGGAAAAAAGTGGATACTAACCATTATAATGAATCTCACTGTTCGAATCCAGCTCCAGACCATGTGTTTCTCCACACAGTGACTTGAGAAATGTACTGCATCCCGCACCGGGACGACCCAGCACAAGCAATAATTCGCCTTTCTTAAGAAGACCCGAAAAGTCCTTGAGGATTCGCCTCCGAGGAGCATGAGATTCACGGATCATCTGCGGCAAACGAAGGGGCGAAGACAGCAAAGAGGACACAGTATCCTGGAACTGCAGGGCAGCACCAGATCCGTAGACATTCAAGTTCTTGAAAACGATGCCCATGGTCTGCCCCGTTCGACCATCTCTGCCAGCATCGGTCATAGCCGCAGCTAGCCATTTCTGCAAATTGAAGTTCGGGGATTGAGGGTTGAGTGAGGGATCGTGTTCGGCGACGGATGCTAGTCGATGGGTAGGAACACCGGATTGCCGGTGAGACTGTTCCGTAGCGATGCGAGTGAGGGTCTCAATTTCATTTTGCTCGATTAAGGAGATGGGCTCGTACAGGGGTCCTTCAGTTTCGGAAGAGACCTTGCCCCCGTCTTCTGAAAGTGTATCTGAAGACATGGTTCCGGGATAGGCACTAAAGGAATGCCGATCTGGGCAGGAAAAAAACATTCAATGTCAAAATAAAAGGGTTAGACAGGTGGGATCGGGGATGATTAAATAGGTCTGGATCCGGAAGACTCCTTTTCACATTCTCACAAGGAAACTTAAAATCTATGTGCTCAATAGATAGCAGTATTGCTACTGAACATGTGGATCCCGTTACTCGGGGTCGGGACGATAATCGATGTCGGAGCCTCGACTAGCCGAAGCCCACCCGGCCGGGAAGCAGTGCGATTGGCTTCGGGCTGCCAATACCCGATTCCAGAATGGTCTATCCTCGGCTCTGATTGGCTGAAATATTCTCGGGTTCCGATTACTCAGCGGAACCGCTCAGCCCTGTTCGGACGAATTTGACATTGCTTTCGTCCAGACCCGTGTCGGGAGTCTCGCAACCGAAAAAATTGGTTTACGTCCGAACCGAATTTTAATGTAATTTACGTTGAAAACCCACCACTCGCAAAGGCCATGGTTCCCTAGACACCCGAGTACATGACTCCATTGCATATATCATAGGCCTTCAAGACCTACCGGTCCACTTATCAGGTAATTCACAACTTGTCTCCTGACAGAAAGGAACAAATTTGGTTTCAGCAACGAGGAATCAGCCAGATTTTCGTAGTGTGACTGATCTACGCACCAGAGCAGATACAGATACCATGCACGGCTGCTGAACGCGCCCGGTCCAAGATCTTACCCATTCCGCCCCGCTGGGACCACTCAGAGGGAAGAGAAATCACCGTTGAAGTATGACGTCTGAGGTATGAGATCGGTGACACGGAGATTGAGGTTACCGATCCCTAAAAATGACATGGCATCCGGATGCGCAACGGCTGCGATGGATAAAGCGATGTGGGTCCTGGATTTGAGCATAAAATGGTATAGGATCTGCTTTTTGACAACTGCTTCCGCTGAGTAATCGGGATTAGACTGCCCCGGATCCTCAGCGATCCTTAGGCTACGGTGAGTCTAGACATTGCAGAAGATCTTGTGGGACTTTCCGCACGATGAAGCCCGCAGCTACGAATGATGAGGGGCTATCGTATACAATTTAGGGGGTTTGACAATTCTGCACCTCATAGTATGTTGCGGACGCCAAGTTGAGTGCCTACTCGGGTCTAGAGTAAGCGCAAGGAAAGGGTGCCAAAGGACCACTCGATAGAGATCTTGCCACCTGGTACCAAAGCAGCAAAATCATAGCAAGCTGTAGAATGCTCTGACCACGGTCTATGCGCGAAAGAGATGGGCATGTATCACATTGGTCGGTTATAGTGACAATATATTCGCTTTGGAGAATCCAGATGGCATTGTCTGTTGCTACGACATGTAGCATCAATGATATCGTGAGCCCGATCAGGGCCCAGCTCTCCACTCTCCCCGACATTCGTGATAACATCCATGAAAAAGCTAAGCTACAGCGTGACCAACTCCCTGCTCCAATAAGTCGCCCTCATCCACTTCTTTCATGATCGAAACCCCACTGCTGGTGCCAATGCGGTGGGCGCCGGCCTTTATTAATTTCAAACAGTCGCTGGCAGATCGGATACCTCCACTTGCTTTGACCTTGGTCTTCCTGGTTCCACAGCGATCAACAACGAGACGCATAGTGGTGACATTGTCGACGGTAGCACCGCCGCCCTTCAGTCCGGTGCTGGTCTTGACGAAGTCGACTTCAGCCATGCAGCAAATAACAGTAGCAGCAATGAGTTCGTCCTTGTCGAGCTGGGACGTCTCCACAATCGCCTTGAGAATGATCGGTGAAGGCGCGGCCTTGCGCACGGCCAAGATATCCTCGTACACAGACGTGTACTTGCCCTGCTTCAATAGCGGGTAATTGATAACCATGTCCAGCTCACTGGCGCCCTGTGCCACGGCTTCCTTGGCCTCCCGCACTTTCTCGGCCGTCTTGTATGTACCCTCGTGGAACCCCACGACGCAGGCCACGACCGTCTTGGGGGCGTCCTTGAGTCTTGCCACGGCGCGAGGAACGTTTTCCAGTCGGACACAAACGGATGCGAAATCGTGCTCCTTGGCTTCGTCGCATAGCTTGTCTACCTTATCCGCTTCGACGCCCACGGTCAGGAGGGTGTGATCGATCATCCGGGCGATCCCCAATGGGATTGATGGCTGTGTGTATGACCGCTTCGGCACATCCTCTCGTACTTGGGAGATCAACGTCTCCCACTCGGCGTCAGTAGAGGGAATGGACATGTTTGATTCTCCGGTCTTTCAAGGGCCAAGTTGTTGACTTTGCTTACCTCTAACCGAGGGGAAAGAGAGGGGTACCGTCACGTGAGGGTGTTGGATGTTAATCATAATGACGAGACGTGATTCATCTTGACACGATGCGAGGCGATGATCCGTGGAATCTCTGGCATCTGCGGCATCTGTGGTGCCGTGTTGACTTCCAATGTTGCTTATCGGTCATGGTCATTGATGCGAGTCGGTAGATAACAATACAAAGTCCCTACCGCTTTAATGCACACTGTAGGTCCAATCGTAGAGTAAACATTGCATTGCGCATATATTGAACACCATGGTCACCCGTAGTGATACCTCCCAATCTTTAGCTGGAAGCCGCCACGGCCACTTTTCACCCCCGCATTCGTTGGATCCATATCAAAACAGTCAACTCCTCACCCCCGACAGGTCCCACTCCCGCACTCCGGGCCTCGGACATCGTCTACTCGTCCGATGCGTCTTCCAGGACCCGACCCCGGGCCGGGAGGACCACCACCGCCACCACCGCTTCCACCCCAGGTGCCTGAGCTCATACCAAATCGAGAACGTGAATTCGAGGCGGTTTGCCGGTTATAGATGTTGAACTGCGAGGCTTGGGCAGCGGCGTAGGTGTCGAGCTGAGAATTTACCGAGTTAGTATTTCCTGGCAGCAAAGAACGGGGAAGTGACTCAGGCCTCGAAAGGCGCGGGTATCCGAAAAAAATGGAGTATCTCATACCGAGAACAGGCTCACGAAGTACAGGCCGAGGAAGGTGTAGGCGCTCTCGAAGAAGCGGATGATGCGGACGGTGAACGGCGGGCTGTTGTGTCGCGGCGAGTTAGCAGAGTTCTTCGCCCAGCTGAACTGGGTTCAAGCTGGATTTGAGAATTAATCTCACCTCTGGAGAGCCTGTCCGTTGGAAAAGTAAGTCTGTTGGGGCTTCCGTGCAGACATGATGGGTGTGGGGATGGGAAGAAAGTGAGATCGGACGTTGAAGTTTGAGGTGGAGTTGGCCAGATATCGGGGGCCGATCAGGCTGCGATCGCCCGGCTTCAGCCGCAGGGGTTCAACTGGGGTTCAACCCCATATCTCAACTCTCTCATCACATAGCTGCCAAATTTTGTAATGAGAATAGCCAGTGGCTATTTCGTGCTTACATTAATATTCACCATTGCATTCATGACTGCCGAACAAGGATAAATCTTCGAATGTTCAAATTTGCAATCGGAGACTCTACAGTAGAATACAACCGTATCGATGATCTCTCTTATTGCCTACAATCAAACTGAAGTCCCTTCACCTTAAGCACCCCCGTAGAACTTTATACTTTCACAACCTCCTGGTGCTCATCCGCCGGCTTCAAATCATCATCCTCAATGGGTGTACCACGCAGCTGCGCCTCAATGCGCTTGATGCGCTTCTTCTCCTCGTGGGCGCTCGTATCCCCAAATATAAGGTCCATATCTTCGAGGGTCTTTCCGCGCGTCTCTGGAATACAGAAGAATGTAAAGGCCAAAGCCAGCAAACAAAACGCCGCGAAGAAGATATAAGTACCCCAGGTGATAGTGGCAAGCATGTCCGGGGTAACGAGGCCAATGATGCTATACAGATGGTTAGATGAATCAATACACGCGGCAGGACTGCACTCACAAATTGCACATCCAAGTAGCCGAAGTCGTGATAGAGATCGCCTTCGACCGAATAGACAAGTTGAAAATCTCAGACGGAAGCACCCAGCCGATAGGAGCGAACGAGTACGAGAAGTTGACATCATAGATATATATGAATGCAATTGCTGCGTATCCGGCTGATTTGTTGGCGGACAAGCTGGCGCCATAACCGCCGAGGATTCCACCGACGATCACTAGGGAGATGCAGGTACCGGTGGCGCCTGCCATGAGAAGGGCACGGCGTCCAACCTTGTCGATGAATAATAGGGCTGGTAGAGTGCTTAGGCAGTTGACGATACCGTATACACCGGTGGCAAGGAGTGAGGTTGTATTGCCGTCCATACCAAGCATGCCAAAAATTGTGGGAGCGTAGTAAATCATGGCTGAAACGATTAAACACGATTCAAAGAAGGGAGCGAATAGATATACTCACCGTTACAGCCCATGAACTGCTGGAAGAACATTACGCAGCAACCAATAGCCAGCCGCTTGAATCGGGCCCAACTTGTTACAAGTGACATATACTAAAGGTGTGGAAAATTAGCATGGGGGCTAGCAGATAGGGCAACAAGCATACCTGAGCAGCATGTAACTTGAACCCTGATAAATTCGGAAAGTGTTCCCGGGCAAAGGTGTTCTCGAGCATGACCGACGCCCGGATCTCCAGGTACTCGTTCTGAAGAGCGGGACTATCACGAGATTGGCGACGCAGTCTTGAGAGTGCAGTAAGACACTCATCGTCGCGCTCTTTCATCAGCAACCAGCGCGGCGAGTCTGGGAAGAATAACATTCCAATTCCCAGTGTCAATGCAGGAACTATCTGAAGGGCCAGTGGGAGCCGCCACGATGCATCAGACTGGCCCGTACAGCCTCCGACGGGAACATCATGGTATGGGTCGAAGGAGGGCTTCGATGATGTTCCCCCGGTGTAGGGGACATTCGGTGCACAGCGTGAGCCTCCAATGTAGTTGGTTCCATAGTTGATCCAGTAGCTGGCCAGGATACCGATCGTGATAGACACTCCCGGAACTTAGTCGAAACGTCCAGGAATATCCATGTACGGAGAAGCTCACATTGTTGCGTTACCACGAGTCCTCCTCGAATCTCAGGGATGGATACCTCGGATATGTACAGCGGCACCACCATAGTCAGCATGCCAATAGCAAAGCCAGTAATTGCCCTACCTAAAAGAAGTTAGGGGGAAATTCGAGTTCAACTACAGAAACACGTACCAGCAAACAGCATGGGCATATCCACTGCACCACACTGAATAGCAGATCCGATGACAAAAATCACCACAGCCACGTTAATCGACAGCTTCCGTCCAAGTCGGTCAGCAACAGGTCCGTTAATCAGAGAACCCGCCCATGCAGCTATACCGTGTTAGTGACGTCAATTCGCAACATTCGAGAAAGCTCACCAAGCAAAAGCGTCGAAACAAACCACCCTTTGAACCCGGAGTCGCTGTATATTCTCGGGTAAAGGGCGCCAAAGCTCTCCATTGTGATTACACCAGAGATCACACCCTGGTCATATCCGAACAAGAGGCCACCGAGAGTTGAGAACTGTTCACGTCAGTAAATTATCCTATCCATAGGGTCTTACACTTACCGATGCCACACCGCACAAGTATGGGTTCTCAAGCACCAACTTGAATCCGCCCTTCGGCGGGCTGTTCACAATGGAACCCATGATCGTAATGATTCCAAGAACCGAGAATACACAACACGCAGGAACCGGGCTCCCCTCGTGACTTTATACTCCTCACCCCCGGGGAACGAGAACCTTAAAGGCCATGAAAATCAGGATCACAGTACTCCGAATGTCAGGACTACAGCACTCCAGATCCCGAGCCCGAGAAGCTTGCCATGGCGGCAAGTCGAATACGAAAAACGGAGTGATGTGCTCCGACCACCCCACAGACCCTGAAATGCTGGGGAAGGTCGGACCTTGTTATTTATTGGACGGACTGGGTTTAAGGCGACGGGTCAATGCGGGGAAGCTTGTCCGGTTTCCCCCTGAACCTGAATCCTGGCAAAATAAGGCAACAGTCAACGGTTGGCTGTACGACCAGGTCAACGGTGAGATATCCTGCTTGCACAACCGGGCGATTCAGTGAACAACCCCAACAACCCTTGAGGTCGAGCCGAGACCGAGCTGGATCGGGAGGCTGCCGAATTGTGGAGCTTGAATTGTGGGGATGGGCTGGACTCGGGGAAGTTGACATGGGGAAGTTGACATCTGGAGGGGCGTTTTACCGGCTTTTGTCCGAGTGCACCTATGTCTGATATCAGCAGCCTCCTAGGCGTCCCAGCCAGTAAATAAACTTATCGTGAAGTGACGTTAGGGCCCCGGAATGATGCGATTTGATCTTTTGCGCGGATTAGCCGTGCAGACCCCGAAACGTGTCGTGCAGGTGCAACTTACACAGTCATGGCGAATCGGTTGATCACAGGTCATAGACGGATCATGCAATACTACTATGTCTGACTGCGCTCAATTGCACGCATTAGTGCATAGAACCTTGAGGCTCAACAATGCGCAAACCCGCTCACACCCGGGATGCCTGAGCCGTGGCTTCCCGATGCATCGAGCTTATTTACCTCGACGTACAGCTCCCAATCATCAAACATTCACTTGGACAGGCCTTGAATACTTACAGACATGACACTACCACTCCGCGTCGGTGTCCTCCTCGTGGACTCCGTCCAACTCCTGGACCTAGCAGCCGTGGACCTAATCTTCATGACAACCCCGGAATACATCGAAGAGATCGGATTGCCCAAACCCCTCCAAGATCTAGGCCGGCCATGCGAGATCCACTACATTGGCCGCGACGGCGCCAATGCCCAATCCCCAGTGACATCCCAAATGTCACTCCGCCTGACAGATTCACTGACCGACCCTGCCGTCGCACCAGGAAACCTTGACGTCCTCTACCTCCCAGGACCACCACCCAAGAACATGCCACCAGCCATTGAATACCTCGACTTTGTCCGCAAACACAACTCAGGAGCTACCACCATCATGACGGTCTGCACGGGCATCCTGATCGCCGCACACGCAGGAATCACCAAAGGGAAGACAGCCACCGCGCCGCGGTTCCTTATCCCGCTGTTGAGGAAACAATTCCCCGAAACGAAGCTGTGGAGTGACTCGCTGCGTATTGTCAATGATGGGAATCTCTGGTCCAGTGGTATGTCACGCCCATCCTGAGATGGAAAGATCCTAATGTGCTAGGCGGTATCACCAACGGCCACGACCTCGTCGCTGCGTACCTTCATGCCAACTACCCTGCCCCGCTCGTTAATACCATCCTCGCTGTTGCTGATGTTGCACCGCGCCCGGCAGAGTATCAGACCACTGCGCTCGGCGATACAGTCTACGTCCTGCTTCAGGTTATAAGAGCGATTCCGAGCACGATCGTGCAGTGGTTCAGCAACAGAAGCCGGCTGTTACTGGAATGAGAAAAGGAACCCCCAATGAGTGAAAGCAGATCACTAATAAAAAAAAAACAAGCAATATTCTCTACTGTTCATGACTTCGTACTCGCGTGGACCCACGCGATCTAGAAGAACGAACCACCCCACCGACGTCATCCCGCCCGAGGCAGATGCAGATCCCCGATGCTCGGCCAGAAATTCCTGGACCTCGGGACTAGCACATCCATTCACTCTCAATCCTGCCCCTACATAGAAACACCTTGAAACACCTTGTCACTCTCAATCCACTCCAAGCACGAAAAATCCGACGTTTCCCGCATGGCAACCCACCTCTCCATCCTGGTGACCGTCGCCTCACCACTCGACTACGCGCGCTACCGACACGCCGCGCTATATTTCGAATTCGAAAATGACGAATCCCTCAAATCCTCCCTAATGGAGGTAGTAGGAGCACCTGGGTTCTTCAGTTTTTCAGAACGTGTGAATTCGGACCTTCCAGTCTCTTCAACTAGTATGCAATCAAGACCGCGGAAGTCGGGGTAGAAACGCTAAATGTCTACAGATATTGCGCGCGTGATCCGGGTTTCGTCACTATCGGATACAGTGCCCATATCGTCGATACAACGGACTGTAGCCGAGACGCCTATTTTGAATGATGATGATTGGAATAGTCAGAATTGGGTGGGTGATGCGCTGGGGAGGCTTGTTGAGGCGGGGTATTTGGATAAGGAGGCACAGGGACGGGGGTTAGATGAGATGGTGGATGTGGTTTTGGAGGCGAGTGATGAGAAATGTTAATTGTCGATGTATACCTAGGAGATTACTGTACTTGTAGCTTATAGCAAGGCATTCGTTGTTCATTTCAGTCCTTAATCCCGGAGGAAACAATTTGGAAAGACGCTGAACGCTCGAACTATGCGACACGCCTACGCTAAAGTACTTGGTCATCAGGCAACGGAACCAGAAGGAATTGGGAAAGACGCTAAGTCCAGACGCAGAAGCAAATTTTAGGTCGTAACTTCATCTTCGAGAGTCGCTCGGTTCCCAGTGGATTGGTTCGAAATCTTGGTTCTGGAAATGGGCTTGGTTGTATGGGGAGCTTTTGGAGTTAGCGATGATCAGCGGGGGTGACGGGGAGATGCTCACTTCTTGAAAGGCGTGGTCACTGGGAGGTGATGGCTCAGGTTGGGTTTCATCACCAGCGGATTCAACCGAATCTGCGGACCATCCGATCTGTTGGGGAGAGTGGTCATTGGCGGTGGGGCCGAGGGCATCACGGGTGTAGGTGAAGAGACGGGCACCGGAACGTGGTTCTGGATGGGTGACTGGTACATGTCCTGGGGGGTGGATATTCGGAACGGGCTGGCCGGGGTCTGAGGTACCGAGGGAATTGGAGACATGGGCATGCCAAAACCAGATCCGGGGTCTGCCATCAGGTTGGGGATGGACATCAAGCTCGAGTTGACGTCGAAGGAGAGAGCGCCTTGGTCCCAGGGAGTATAGTTAGAAGTCATTCCGTATTGGAGGTTGACCATGGGTGCCATATTCACAGTCTGTTCGGGTCGGTAGAGGAGGTCATAGTGGCCACTAAGAGTGTTAGAGCGAACTTCAAAGGACCGGCGACAAACTTACGGTCGATAGAGCAGGCGGATGGTTGGTCCGTTGGAGGAAGATCCAGACACCAGCCGGTGCGGTGTCACTGCATCGCCCTCGCTTCGATCGAGATAGAGAATCTCGACCCCGAATCCGGATCCTTGGATGACACCGTCGAGCAGAGCTTGCAGTCCGACCTGATCGATTTCGGTCTTGAGGGGGTCAATGTGTTTAGCACAGTATTCGTCCAGGGGGCCAGACAGGAACGCTTGGTATTGTTGAGGGTTGAGTTTCATCCAGGTGCTCGTAAGTAGCTGGAAAAATTAGCTAAGGCTTTGTATGTGTCGGGGGTTGCGTACTCTGAAGTGAGTAATTATGGAATTCGAGTTGAAGTCGTCATTAAAGGCATTGACCAGAAACGTCTCATCCTGCTCGCCATTCTGGATGGCCGCAGAGGTTTGGGAAAATGCGTCTTCGGTGGCATCCACAAAGATCTCGTAAAGAGTAGGGTCGAGGCCGACCTGAACCAGCAATGTGTTGAGAGACTGGATGCGGTTCAGTTCCCGCTGCACACGCAGAGGGTCTCGAAGGGCGTAGAGGGTTTCGAAGTAGCCGAATATCACCGCTAACATAATTAGACGGATTCAGTCTCGGGGAGGAAAAACATACCGCGCCAACCGCAATTCCCATCGCCTTTCATGATACGAGTCATGGGGTGGGTGATTGCAAGGGCCTGTCCGCGTCAGTACGATAATCAACAGCCTGCAGCAGTAGACATACGCTCGTTTTCGTTGCAAGAGTAGGGTCGGCATTGGCATAGTCCATGGCGATGCTGTGACTAGACTGCTTCGTCGACACCAGTGGCCCCTAATCGGTCAGCCCCTCTCTTGAACACGGCGGGAACGTCCTACCTGAACATCTGGCTCAAACTCATTTGACAACTTCTGGAAGCGCTCCATCTCATCCAGAGGCAGAGCATTCATGTTGGCGTTGCTCATGTTGGGTCCAGGAGCAAAAGCGGCAGATATTGAAAATCCTAGCGGGGGCAGAAGAGATTGAGGAAGAGGGTCCCGGTAATAGTTCTGTGATTCCGGGAAGGAACGGTGAGGACCGAAATGACTCCAGGGTTTTGACAAGGACATTGCATACAGCCGGAATGGCCTAAGTCTTCAGAGGCATCTGAAGAAACATTAGCAATGAAAAGGACAAGGGCTATAAATGGATACGGACACACCAGAATGCAGAAGAAATCGGGAGTGCCTCTTTCGTCCTGTGCAACCCTGCAGGTGGTCCCGACAGACTGGTTCCAGTAAACTATTGACATGATATCAGCACGACGACCTCATAAATACTACAAGTAGTGTAGTCATCAATATCAAACAAGATGGTGTGTGGCTGTGTGACGAATGCGAAGACGCGGCGATGATTGGCCGGGTCAAAAATGTAAAGATGTGATTGAAAAGTATAGAGCAAGGCACAGATCACCGGGGGCTCGGCCAAGGCCATCACATTGAATGGTTGTGCCCAGTATGATGTCAGTGCAAGTCTGGGCCCCCTTCAACGGGTAGGCTGTGGTTGGCAGCGGTGCGGGAGGATCATCAAGGCTGCCATTTCAAGGGGTGCACGAACCATACACGACTCCACCGTGTGCAGGGATGACAAGTTTGGAAAGGTTGGAAGTATCGGAGAATGTCTCCGAGAGCACACGAGAAATGGAGGGGAAGGCTCCAGGCTGATGGGGGACGGGCAACACATGCCGAGAGAAGGAAAGCGATCGGGGAGCTCAGACCTTTACAAACTCTCAACTGTCCATCAAGTAGGAGCCGAGAGAGCCGGTGAAAGTTTACCGGCGGTTGGAAACGGGAAAGTGTGGGAAGTGTGGGAAGTGTGGAAGTGTCCAAGTTTGAACCTTCTTAGAGGGAGGTTGGGGGATGAAAGTCGACGTAGTCGAGGGTCTCGAGTTGGGTGGGTGGGGGGTGAGGAGAAAAGCGATAAGCTAGGAACTAAAGAACTAAAGAACTAAAGATCCAAGGAACCGAGAGAGGAACTGCCGAAGAGGGAGAGGGGGAAGAGAGAAGAGAAGGAAGAGGGATGAGATGAAGTAACGCAGCACCAGCGCCGGCTCCCCGGGACGTTGAAGATCGTGAGTTGTCACCCCTCAGCAAACATTTGACCCTGCAGGATCTTGGTTTTTGCGAGGTTGTGGACGGAGACTTGGCAATTATTAGCCTTACTCCTCTCGACCTTAGTTAAACTGACACTCCCCAAAACACATCTCGTTTCCCTAAGCGCGAGAAAACAAAAAAAGAGAAGAACACAGTCGATCTCCAGCCCCCTGTCTGCCCAAACGGCCCAATAGTACTTCGGTTCTATCTCGGACTAATCGGACGGCAGCTTCCAAAATCCTTGCCCTTTTACCCGGTGAAAAGCGGGGTTCTGGTTGTTTGATCGTGTCACCCTATGCGGCAGTTTCATTCATATCCTTTCGAGGTCTGAGCAACTTCCACATCACATCAGACATCAGCCCTGGCAGCCCCATCACCCGACCTCCCCAACAGTCAGTTGTCAGTTGATAGGTGGGAATCAGGGAGGGGATCGTAATCCCAACTGGGGACTGGGGGACGAGATCATGGGTGCGCACGCTGCGATCTGTGCGGCTTTCTACGGACCTCCTCCGGACCAGAGCCCGACGTACCTGCTGCACTAGGGGCACATCACCACATAGTCAAAGAAAGCCGGATAAAAGTTCACATTTCACATGTGCACATGCACTCCGGAGGACCTTTCCCTATTCTGAATGCTGGTCCGGGACTCCGGCGTAAGCACCGATGACCCCAGTTGTCGGATTTCGGGTGGCCCGTTCCAAGCGCCCCTGGTCCCTGGTACTTTTTATACACGTACTTCTACTCCGTAGACACGGGAAATGATACAAACGATACAAAAAAGGCCCTTCCGAAACTCGTCTGATCATGATATTTTAGCCTATGTCAACAGCAACTCTAAATTGCGGGTCGTGTCTCTGTAGGACGACGGCATAGACCGCTCAACGGGCAAGGCGAACGGGCCGCTGCAGCAGGCAAAACTCGGTGTGAGATGTGCTTCCACGTGGGGATTGGCTGTTTCTTGGTCGCGGCTCAGCCGCAGGCACGCCATAAACCCCCATGGTCCGCCCTAAACCGCCGTGGTTCGCCCTAAACCGCCCCGAGCTTACCACCGAATGGCTTGCCGCGTAGTTCCTTTCGACGCGCCCGCATGCCCATGGGCCCCATGGGCCCATCATCGTATCCCGCGAACATGGAGTGGGAACCGGATTCATCTGGCCGGAACCCCTCGCCGTTGAGGGCGGTCTGCCACAGGCTACGCAAGGAGGAGCTCCAATCCTCCAACGCCCGCAGCCGTTCCACGTCGCTGGAGCTCGCTACCACCACCGTACCGTTATCCTGGTCGATCTTGGCATTGAGTTTCTTGTCCATGATCAGGAAGCTCAGAATGTCCAGCACCTCGTGGGCCGAGATCTTGATGTGCTTGGAGATGAACTGTAGAGAGAATCGGGTGTAGGGTGCAATCAACTTGAGCACGGCCTTGGTGCGCATGTTGCGGCTGACCTCGTCGATGTTCTCGGCAATGAATGGATCCGCCAGGACGTCGGGGTGCTTGCTCAGCACTGCCTCGTATGCGTGGATGTCGTCTCGCTGGAATGCATCCACCAGGTCCGTCATGGCGGATATGCGAGGGTCGTTCTTATACGGCTTGGTTTCCTGACTGTCGAACGGGTTGATATCCGACTTCATGAGCATGGTCGTCAGCACCAGATACTTGAGCACCTGGATCCTTTGCATCGAGCCCGCCTCGTCATAGTTTCGGAAGGATTCGAAAAAGTCACTCTGGGCCTCCTCCCAGTTCTCCTCGCTCATATGCATCTTGCCTCCGCATTCCCGGATAATACCCATGATCTTCGGGTGGGGCACTGCTGACCGCACGCGCAGCGCTCGCTGATAGAGTGCCTTTAGGCGCTTGTTGTTCTTCGTCTCGGCGTACATCTGAATTTCAAGAGCGTAGAGTTCGAGCAAATACGTCCCCTTGCTGGTGTCGTCCGATCCGTCCTCGCGCTGGCATGCCCGGTGCAGCTCCCGAACCTTCTTGCTGAGCTGGACGTATTCTTTCCGGTCTAGCCAGAGTCGAGCCAGTTTAATATTCGTCTTCAGCCAGAGCCGTTCGTTATTGGTATTCTGGAACGAGTCGAGGGTGAGCGAATAGAACTCCTCCATGCATTGATAGGCCTGCGCATCGTCGGCACCCTTTTCGATGTAATCGAGCATGTTATTGATAGATTTCTCGGAGTAGTTGCGCGTAACGGCGGATTTGACATATGTGAGGAGCTCGCGATAGTGTTCGACCGCCTGCGAGGTTAGTTGGGTAAACGCCTGTCAAGGGGTCAACACCTACATCGCTGTATCGCCCGAGCTTGAATTCCAGCTTGATGGCCTGTTTTAATCCTTTGAACCCCCTGGTCATAGTCAGCGATGCTCAATCTCCGGGAGACTGCCACGAACCATTCACTCTTGTCTTGTTCCATCGGTGGTAACCCTAAGAACTCGGCCACGGCCTCCTCGGGGTTATCCACCTTCATCTGCTTTGCATTATAGTATTTGTTCTCGATCCCAATATCGCCAGACTCGTCATCGTCGGATCCTTCGTAATCGAAGTCGTACCTGTGGGCTGTCAGTCTGGGGAAAACACCGGGCGGGGAAAGGGCACCTACTCCTCATCAGAGTCTTGCATGAAATCATCGTCGTCAGACATTCTGAACAGTGTGTGCAAAAAAACAAGTGCGAAGAGAGAGTTGAGGGGTGGGAGAGGGTGGTGGTAGGTGTCGCGGGGAATGTTGAAGCTATGGTTGGAAGATAGTGAGAGCTGCCTCCGCCTTTGCTATCTTAGCTCCCCGCCAACTGGTACGAGGTCGATCTGTCACAGGTCACAACCTCGAAGCTGCAGCGAATTCGCCAAAGGAATATGAAGTGTGGACGAATCAGAATGATCAGATGGTAATGAGAGAAACCTGCAAGTCCGGCCCGAACAGAAGTTGATCTAGAGTTGTTTTGGACCGAGCATGACGGTGGACTGTTGACTCGCCCCTGTCTCAGTCGAACCTAGGTAGCTGTCTCTCCATAATGTTAAAGATATAGAGCTATAGCTATTCAACCAACAGTTTAAAACATATCTCACTGCCCAAGTTTCCAAGTCTATTTGGTCGTGCCTAGCTTCATCCTGACCGAGATGATCACCGACGACGCAACATGCATGTTGCCAATCCAACCAGCTACTGTAAACCCCAAACAGCTATAGCTGATCACTTACCCCAAACCTGCGACAAATGCAAGAAATCAGCAGGAACACAGGCCTCGAGGGACCCTGGGAATTTTGCAGCCGAGCCGAGTGGACCAGAAGGGGGGAAAGCGTACCTTATTCGCCGATCCCTTTCAGGGCGCGATGTCATCGACTCGGGCAGTGCTGGGACCCTCCCTCCTGCCCCGTCCTCCTCCAACTTCCCTCGTTCCTTGCCAGACCCACACCGTTCGCAGCTCGTGACCTTTCGTCTAAACTATTTCGCCTCTTAGCGATCACATTCCCTCTTCGAGTACCTACGAGCCGCAATGGAGCTATGCGGGCGTCAGAAAGTCGTCCAGCGCAAGATGGTGCTTCTGTCAGTTAAGCTCAGGTCTGGACCTCTACGAGCTGATGCTAACACTCAAGGGCAGCGGTGACGGTGCGTGTGGCAAGACTTCTGCGCTGAACGTATTCACGAGAGGGTGCGCTTCCCCCCTCTCTTCCTCCGAGCTGCCCCCGCGTCTGCGAACCAGTCAATGCTAACGTCCCGAATAGATTCTTCCCTACGGTTTAGTAAGGGCATCCCCGACAAACACACAGATACCCGTTGCTTGGTAGGTACTAACAGCTGTGGATTGCTGCGCAGTGAACCTACGGTCTTCGGTATGCACCATCCCCGAGCTTAAGATTGAACGTGTCTCTAACAATACCATAGAAAACTACGTCCACGGTATGACCCTCGCTTTCAATCGCGCACGACCAAAACTCACACCCATAGATATCTTCGTCGACAATGTACATATGGAACTTTCACTATGGGATACGGCCGGCCAGGAGGAATTCGACCGCTTGCGCGCGCTATCCTACGAGGACACGCATGTGCTCATGCTTTGCTTTAGCGTGGACAGCCCGGATTCGTTTGAGAACGTCGGCTCTAAGTGGATCGCCGAGATCAATGAGAACTGTCCAGGCGTGCGGGTGGTTCTCACCGCACTCAAGTGCGATTTGCGGAAAGACGATGAGATGAATGATAACCCTGGCGCGATCTCATTCGAACAGGGTCTGGCAAAGGCGAAGGAGATTGGCGCTGTCAAGTACTTGGGTATGTTGGTACGCCCTTGAAGCAGAGAAACGCTAACGTTTTTAGAATGCTCTGCTGTGCAAAACCGCGGCATCAGAGAAACCTTCTACGAGGCGGCCAAGGTCGCTCTTGAAGTCAAGCCTGCCGGGTCCAAGGGCTCGAGTTCGTCATGCGTGATCCTCTGATCGAACTTGACGCGTAACGCCTCTGTTTCATTCCCCCCTTTTTCGAGTTGTTGATTCCCCATGCATTTGACGTTGTCATTGCTTCGATGTACCCTTTTCCATGTCAGACCTGGACAGCCAGAGGTTGTCAGTGTCGTCGCATATTAGCGAGGTTGGCTCTCTATTTTGCTTCTTCAGATATATTATATAATTCCTATTACATTTGCTCATTCCAAGGTTTCCACCCGAATGGATCATTCTCATTACACCTAACACATTACCTTACAACCCTCTCAGATCCTTTTCTCGAACAGTATACACCTCCTCAATCTTCTCGCCAGACGCACCATCCTGACACGCAAAATCCTCATTAACCCTCTTCACAAAGGTCTCAACAAACCCCCCAGCAACCTCATCAACCCCAACATCCACCCCCACCCCCTCAAGACTAGTCGCCTCCTTTCCCTCCAACCCACACGCAACAATCTGTTTAAAAAACCACATAGGCTCACTCGTAACATTCAACCCAATCCCAAAACTACTAATATTCCGTCTCAGATGCACCCCAACCGCAGTAATCTTCTTCGCCGTCGCCGAATCATTCACCCACACCCCCGGGTCTTCAGTCACGAACCCATTCACCCCGTACCACTTCAACAGATCGATAACGCTATTCTCCAAAACTCGAATGTGACACCGCGGCGTCAGGCCTAGCCTTTTAAGATCCAGGATCGTGTACGCGACCATTTGCCCCGGTCCGTGATACGTTGTCTGCCCGCCTCGTAGTGTCGGAGCGTATTCTGCCCTGGCGCCATTGGGGCCCGGTGTCAGGAGGGAGCGGATAGGCTCGAGGGCTGGTGGGAGGGAGAGGGTTGGCGAGGGTGGGCGGGTGTTTGATGGGGGAAGGTCGCGGCGGCCGGTTGTGTAGACTGGGTTCGGGGTGAATGTTATGATTGTCGGGTCTGGTGGTGGAGGTGGGGGTGATGCTGAATGGCCTGTATTTTGCGAGGATATCGAGCCTGGGGAGGCGAGCTTCTTGTGTGTGAGGAACCGGGTTGTGAGGGCTTGTTGGAGCTCGGAGACCCGGGTGAAGGGTGTTGTGTTTGGGAGGTGGAGGTGTGCGAGTCTCATTGTGTCGGAATTGGTTGATTATAGGTGGTTTGAAAGGAGAGAAGGCCAGTCTCTCATCGTGGGTCGTTGAGAGGTTTTCCGAGGAGTTGCGAAGGCGATGGGTTTTTGAGTTGCGGAGAAGCTGGGAGCTCCGGCTCCGATAAGCCTGATATCCTGGCCTTTCACGTCTTGGCTATTACCCACCTGGGCACATTATGGAAGGGTTCGATTTGCTTGTAAATCTTGCTTTCGTTGTTGTTTTTTCTTTCTACTGGTGCTACTTGTAATTTTCTCCGCATATTAGAGCAGAACTGGGCACATTACCAGCCTAGAACACGTCTCAAGTCACATCCGCTTCGCATTTCGCAATTTGCCATTGGTCTTTTCAGATCTCAGTCAGTTATCGACACAATTTTCGATCATCCGATATCAATCCATAGCAGCACGTCTCACGTAAGGGCAGTCAAAGGGCACAGGTTCCCGGCTATACGCCATTGACAAGGCCCTCCTGGGCCTGCTCGACTGGAAGTAGAACCCAGTCCCTGACTCCACCCTTCCAGTCCGCAATACGGCCCTCACGAACTTGTACCGTCACCACCCGGACATCATTATCGATGGCAAAGCTGGGACGTCTCTGGCTCGGGTCACGCTGCTGCTGACCGAAGAGATTAATCTCCTCTTCCTCGAAGGTATTGTTCTCCAGATGACGCTCCTTGCACCACTGTTCTTCATCCGATCCGGGTTCGAGGAAGCGTGCCTGGCCGGTGATGGTGGTGGAGATGCTGGACAGGGCACTGGTGTTCAAATTGAGAAGCAGGCTTGCCAGCGATGACCGGGTCGCCGCGGGCGGAGGAGATCCCTCACGCTCGCCGTTCGGATTGGGAGCGCGAGTTGGCGGACGGTGAGATACCCAGTCGTGCACCAACAGGGAAACGCGCGGGTTGGATAGCAGGTGGTTGGTCTTGCGCGATGCGGGGTTGGTGGTCATGATGATGGTCGGGTAGGGGTCGTAGGGAGTCGAGGGAAGATAGGTGTAGGACATGAGGGAGATATGGGGAGTAAGGTTGTCACATGTTGCCAAATGGAGCTGATTGAAGCCATAGTCAGTGGGATTGTGATGATGATGATGATGGCGGTCTGCGGACGTACGAAACGGGAATTCTTCAGACACGAGACCACCTCCGACGGCAGTGAGGTAGCCTCATGCTGATGGGTGGTGGTGGCAGAAGCCTCGTAAGAGAGTGGAGGATTGCAGTCAGCCATGATGCCCGTGCGAGAGGATGTCGAGATGGACGATGGTGGGATGATGAGATCTGCCGGGCGGTGGCCAATCGGGTATCGACGTCATGCCGGATTGGTTCGTCTCTACATCTACAGTACACACATCCCACGGGCTATCGTTACTCGGATTCGAAACGGATCATCTAGTCGAGATATGGCTGTGTAAAGCAGTGCACGTAGAATTGTGGAGTATATTGGAGCCCTTCGTCATGATGGCGAAAGACAAGACACGACGATCATCCGATGTTCAGGAGAGGATAATCGCCGATATCCGCTGCAGTACGCCGTCAACGGCAGATACTTGAGACGATGCCTAGGGTACTGGATAATAATATAGCCATATATGCAGATACGGGTCTTGGAGATGACAGGAAACGGTAATAGCACAGCCCGGTATAGCCATACATAGTGAACCCTCAAGGTGAGATTCTACTCTAGGCGATACTCGATGTCATCATTACCCACCAGTATCCATTTCCCCAGCCGCTTTGGGGCAGCTTCACCTTTCCCCGCACAAATTGGTCTGCAGCTTGACCAGCCCCAAAGTACCGTCCGTACGCGACCGTGGAATCAATTCAAGTCCATTCGAAACACGGAGTCTTCTTCCGAGTAACACGTCCAGTGAACAAACACTAGCCCCAGAATTCCAGTGCGCGCACTACGGGGGATCTCCATCGCGTGCCCTTTCCTTCCCCTTCAGCCTACATAATCCCTGTCCGATCATCGCCTCTTTCTTTCCCCTCTTCACACTTCACTCTCACTCCCTAACACTCTTCTCTACTCTCTCCTTGTCTCTCCACCTTTTGCATGCGCGACTTTACTTGATCCTGTCCTCCCCTTCCAAATCCGTTGTTGTCAGACCTCACCCCCTTCCTACTTTCAAACACAACCCGTCTGTTTTTTGTCGTTCCACTCCCTCCCCTACCACACAATGCTGGCTCCGCGCTTCGTCCGAGCCGCGACGTCACTGGCACGGCCCTTCAGCTCGTCCGCGGTGGCCTACCGTGCTCCCTCCATCAGAGACCTGACGGCCGAATCGGCTGAGTACAATCGACGACAGAAGGAGTTTCGCGAGAACCTCGAGGAGGCTCGCAAAAGAAAGGAACAAGAGCAAGAGAGTCAGTCTGTCAATGCTTCTGCCTCTACCCCTTCCCGTGAGTCTGCTCCCACTGCTCCGTATGTGAGCAATGCGAGCCGTCGTGATCAACCCCGCCCTGTTTTCGATGCGGCCAAGGCTCTTGACCACAAGGAATTGTGCTCACTCGCCATGCACCGTTCTATAGGAGAAGAACAGCCTCAAGATCCCCATTCCAAGCGCAATCCGCTGTCCTCGCTGATCTACGGCACCAAGGAGGGACAGCACTTCGACAAGGACATCCAGCGCTCCTTTTCGGAGGTGTTGGCCCGCGGCAAGTACGTCCACTCGATCGTGTTCCATGATGTCAAGCCCGACAAGGTCGACGAGTATGTGGATCTGGTGGGCCAGTGGTACCCCCGCATGGCCGGTACGGAGGAGAACCGGGTCAACCTGGTCGGCAGCTGGCGCACGCAAGTGGGTGATAATGACACGTTCAGTAAGTTGATACCCCGGGAAATACTTGGACTGTCCTGACCCAAACAGTCCACATCTGGGAATACCAGCGCTACGAGGGCTACCATGCCTCCCTGCACAACATTTCGCAGCACCCCGAGTTCCCAGCGTTTGATCGCAAGTTGAAGAGTCTGATCAAGAGCAAAAAGACCTCACTGATGCAGGAGTTCTCGTTCTGGCCAACGACCCCACCGCGCCAGTTGGGTGGAATCTTCGAGCTCCGATCGTACACGCTACACCCGGGCAACCTTTTGGAGTGGGAGTCCCACTGGCGACGCGGACTGACTGCCCGTCGCGAGGTCATGGAAGGCGTTGGCGCGTGGTTCGTGCAGATTGGCGACCTGAACACGGTTCACCATTTGTGGCAGTTTGCCAACCTGGAGGAGCGCAAGATCCGCCGAGAGCAGTCGTGGGGCATCGAGGGCTGGGCTGAAACAGTGCACAAGACCGTTCCCCTCATCCAGACGATGCGCAGTCGGATCCTAGTCCCGATGCCGTGGAGCCCAGTCGGTTAAAGGGCCAGAGCGGGAGGGTCATAAGGCCGTAAGGCCAAAGGGCCCCGAGCACGCTGGCCAACTCCACCCCAGCGACCAGCCCCATCCGGTATTTTTTATTTCTGCAGCGCGTACTGTATGGCCAAGGGGTCATCACACGAGATGATCAGGCCCCTATATTCTGTATCGTGTATCTAGGCATGGCGCACGAGTCCCGACCAGCATACATCCTATCATTTTATCATCCTATTTCCATTAAATACTACATCCCTGAAACTATAACCGAAAGGCGTCCTCGGGTAACCCCACTTGTTGTATGGCCGATCCCTGCGATGTGAGGCATGTCATTGGCACCGCGGAAAAGAACCTCGAGCGATTCGCTGCCGCACGTGCGTTGCCGAGTGATTCGTAGCGTCCAAAGTGTTCGGATCAGGGGAATGCCAGTAACCATGCAAAATGTCGTAAGTCGATAGTAAATAGTTAACGGGCGGTCAAGTAGTAAGTTGTGTTGTTGGGGTATACGATCGTCACCGCCGACCAAGTGGCCGCCTTTTCCGCTGTTTTGTGTTTTTTTTTGCTTCGCCGATCTCGACGTCTGTTTCCCGGTTGGTCACCAGCGGGGCCTTGCCTTTTTACCATTTAATCTTGTCGGCACCGACCTCTTCTCCCTTTCTCCTTTCCACCTACTCACTCTCGCAGCCCTCCTCTCTCTCGCCCTACGCCAATCCGACCCGAACTCGCCATCCACTCCTCACCTCGGCCGAAGCTTCCACGTCCATCGTGGACCTAGAGATACTCGAGCATATGCGTTAAGACAGAATACAAAGGCACAGACGCGAGAATGGTGTACATTCGCCAACAGCATCTCCCCAACCTCCGCAACTACAAATATGCCGGTGTGGACCACTCGCTCGTCAGTCAATACGTCCTCAAGCCGTTCTATAACAAATGCGTGATTGGTCTCTTCCCCATGGGGATGGCGTGAGTCTACCTCCAGCTCTCCGCGCTTCAATTCCGCGCGAGAGCTTCACTGGAATCTGCGCAGTGGCTAACTCGTTCTGCTTTTTTTTACTTGCTTTGCGACAGCCCCAATGCCGTAAGTCTTGCCCATGCGCCTCTTCTCTAGTCACTCGTTAATTGCCAGTAGATCACCCTCACCGGATTCGCGTTCGTGGTAATTAATTTCCTCACCGTCATGTGGTACAATCCCAACCTCGACACGGACTGCCCGCCCTGGGTTTATGCCAGCTGCGCGATTGGCATGTTCCTGTATCAGACCTTTGATGCCGTCGACGGCATGCAGGCGTACGTTTTATTTTTGCCGGCTGTATTTGGATCGCGACTGAACCCTGGCTTAGGCGGAGAACGAGACAGAGCGGGCCTCTGGGCGAGCTCTTCGATCACAGTATGTGCGCGGACTACTCGGTGGTGTGGGCAGAAGTTGATTGTTTTATAGGTGTCGATGCGTGCAATACTGGCTTGGGCGTTCTGATCTTTGCGTCTGCTATGAACCTCGGCCAGTCGTGGTTGACTTTCCTGAGTCTGTTTGGATGTAAGAGCAGTCCGTGATGCTTCCGGTGCCAGTTCTAACGTCGTCCAGCAACCATGACTTTCTACGTCCAGACCTGGGATGAGTACTACACCCAGATTCTCACTCTAGGAATCATCTCCGGTCCTGTCGAGGGCGTTCTGACCCTCTGCTTGGTCTACGCGATCACCGCCTACATGGGCGGCGGCAGCTTCTGGCATCAGCCAATGCTGGAGACCGTCGGCGTGTCCAAGCCCAGTTTCCTCTCCGAGCAGATTTACAAGATGCCCTGGACGCAGTGGTACCTGGTGTACGGCGCGTTCGTGCTCTTCTTCGCGACCGGCTCGAGTATCATGCACGTCATGCAGGTGCGTCGCCAGCGTGGTCAGGATCCCATTGCTCCTCTGTACGGCCTACTGCCCATGGTCGCCATCTGGACTTTAGTCCCTGCCTACCTGTACTTCAACCCGTTCACTCTGGAGAACTACACCATTCCCTTCGGTCTCTATGTCGGTCTGGTCAATGCCTACGCCGTTGGTCGTATGATCGTTGGGCACCTTGCTCAATCCGGCTTCCCGTACCACAACATTCTGCTGTTGCCGCTCGTCCTCGGTGTTGTTGACAGCGCTGGTCCCGTTCTCGGTCTCTGGTCGAATGCCGTGCTCGGTGATAGCTTCAGGCAGACGATGTTCGTCTTCGGATGTCTGGGTATGGCCGTTGGAGTGTATGGTAGCTTTGTGGTAAGTCCCTTCCGTCTTTTTTGTTTTGTATCTCGCTGACCCTGTTCAGTTCGACGTGATCACCACCATCTGTGACTACATCGACATCTGGTGCTTGACGATCAAGTACCCGTATGTGGAGGAGACCGAGCACAAGAACGGTTCAGCAATGAAGGCCCAGATTGAGGGCGGGTCGAAGAAGACACTTTGAAGGAGACGAGATCATGCGTGGCGAATAGTTCAACCTCGATCACGCGATCGCCGGGGGGAGGAGTGACTCAAAAAGAATAATGTGGCGGCTCATAATTGATTTCGACAGTACATAAGTTTTCAACAGTAGCTTTTCTCCGCGTTGGAGTATAGAATATGAGATGTAATGTGTGATGCGCAAGTTTCATGAAGATGCAAGTAACGGGGTAAACAGCGGAAGAGTCAAGCACCTGACTGCCTTCCCCATCCTCCCGGCAGAATCGAGCATCCGCAAAGGCGGAGTAAAATCCCATAACGTGATTGGCGGGTGCTCTCCCTGGCGCCTGCCCGAATCGACAAGTCAAGCGAGGGCACAAGCCCTACCGCCCCATCGACAAATCCCTTCAAACTTCTCCTGGGATCCATTCCACTCACACAAGGCCATCGCCATCAGCGCCATTCATCAACTCCTTCGCTGATCTTCTATCGTCAAGATGGTAAGCTGCCGTCCTCGTCGTCGCCATACGTCCCGGGCCTCGATTTCTTCGATGCACACTCACCAGGGGGCCCGGACGGGGCTCGACGGCACCCCTACGCAAAAATCTTCAAATGCTTATATTCATCGTCAATAGGTTCTCGCGGTCGACCTCCTCAACCCCACGCCTCAGGCTGAGGCCCGCAAGCACAAGCTTAAGGTACGAAACCCCCGAAATCGATATTCGAAGCACACGGCACACATGTGGACAAGGGAGATGGATTGGGATCGAGCATCGACCTTGGACACCCATGCCCGCCGACGAGATAGAACCACGACATAGAAGGACGAACAGAACGCTGACTTGGATATCGCTGTACAGACCCTTGTGCCCCAGCCCCGCTCCTTCTTCATGGACGTCAAGTGCCCTGGCTGCTTCACCATCACCACCGTCTTCTCGCACGCTCAGACCGTCGTCATCTGCGCCGGCTGCTCGACCGTCCTCTGCCAGCCCACCGGTGGCAAGGCCCGTCTGACCGAGGGCTGCTCTTTCCGCCGAAAGTAAACGAGACGCGCAAATGAAATTTCTTTTTTTGTCTTGTTGAAACGCACAGAGGATAGCATGGAGCAACTAGGATGAAAATACCAAGTTCCGGGTTTTTCGACCTCCGCTTCGGTCCGGTTCACGGTTCTTTTTTACGGAGACCGCCGTTCAAAATGTCACATACCACCTTTTTCTCTTTTTTCTATAACCACCTTTCGCAGGGGTGAAAAATGCCCTTGACCAGGAAGAGTGTCGGGGGTTGGAGGAGGCAATGATATGATACGATCCATACCAACTTCTTTCTCTTTCTCCCGGAAAAACCAAAAAATTGAAATGTGGCGTTTTGATCGCTCCGTCGTCCTACTTGCTTCGCTTGATGATGCACCACAGCGTCTTTTATTGGTTTCTCTTACGTTGTTTTTGATCGATGACAGATAGAAGATGGAATGACTCGCGCCAGCATTGGACAAAAGCACGCAGCATTCAGCTCAGGGAGTTCCGGATATCTGGCACAACAGGCCCCTTGCTTCGCTTGTGTCGTATCTTTTGTTTTTGATGTTTTTATGTACTGCACTTCTGCACTTCCTGTATACTGGTTCCTCAATCTGAGTTGTACCCGATACTGGCACTGCGTAGGAAGTAAGTGGATTGACTATAAGGCTGTCCATGGTCTGCCCATCACTTTGTCAGTAGGTCCGCAGTAAAAAGCCATCAAGTAGAAGTTGTATCCCTAGTTGTGGTCGATGGTGCTTGACCCCTAGGCAGGACCCTCTCACCAACAACTCAAAGAACCAACACCGAAACCCCCTCCTAGGCTGGGACAAAGATACTAAACGTCATACCAGCCCGCCTCCCAAGGCTCCGCGTCCTCTTTAGGTTCCTCACCTGCCCCCACAGCCGAGGACGTGCATCCCCTAGTTCCCCACCCCGGCTACGTAACGGGCGCACGGCTGGCTTCCTGTTCAGGAACACCCCAATGCATGACATCATTTTCTACATACCCCGAGGGTCTCCTATACAGCGAACCGAGCGGAACAATGAGGAATGCATCTATTTCATGGAAATGGTTCTGATGTCAATTTGTAGATTTGTAGGGTACTCCTGGGAACCCCGCCACAAAATGGCCTTTTCCTTTCTACCTTGAGAGGTTTATTGTCCAGATGTGAGTCCGGCGTACTTTGATAATTGAGAGTTTTAAATGCACTTGATACCGACAGGCAGTTCAATTTCATTCGTTTTCATAGTAGTCATAACATTTTCTCTGATGTACATAGCGAAAGACAAGACAAATCATCACTAAAAAGGATATTAACGAGAGAAAAAAGAAAAAGTCATCATATGAATCCCATTTTCCCTTTCGCAAAAGGAAACCAGCCAGATTCCAGCCTCGCTGAACAGTCAAACTAACGAATCACTGCCATGCTAGCCCTCCGTCAAAGCTTGCGCCTTAGCCTTGACATTCGCGCCAAAGTCCACGGGGTTGTTGGGGTCGCTGCCGGTCATGAGAGACAGCTTGCCGGACGAGTCGTTCAGCAGCACACAGGCGAACTGGTTGCGCCCTATCACTTCCTGGACTTGTTCGCGCGCGCCTTGGTCGCCGGCTGCGTATTTCTGGGCGTCGATGCCCTTGAGTACTTGGTGTGTGTTGCGAACGAAGTCCATTAGGAAGAAGATGGTTGGGTGGGTTTGCGGTGGTTGCATTTCAGGATGGGCTTCGAATGCGCTAGGAGTGTTGGTTAGCTGTTGATCTTTTCAAGTAGCTATGACTCGGAGGTGTATTTCTGAGCGCCAGCGACAATGCAATATTTAGTTCCCGGTTAGGAGATGGGTAAACATACTCGAGAAGCTCGGTCATCTGCGCATCGAGGCGCTCGATGTCGACGTTGTTGGCTTCTGTGCTCATAATGTAAAGGCACTGTTCGTGTTGACAGAGTCTTGTGTCTGGTTGATGTGACGAAATACGTGAGGACTTGAGGGCCGAGGGAAGGAGGGGAAGGAGGGTTCGGCGCTTATCTCTTATCGCCGAGTCGCAAAGGCTGTGTCATCTTGACTCGGTTCTTTCCCCGTCGAAAGCCCAGCACTCGTCTCTCTCTCCTCTCTCAATCTGGTCAATCCTTTACAATGGCTCCGAACCCGTCAGCCTCGGTGCGCCAGCCGCTCAAGCTCCTCATGCTGCACGGTTACACGCAGTCTGGCACTCTCTTCCACGCAAAAAGCCGCGCCCTGGTCAAACACATACAGAAAGCCTTTCCTCTACACGAAGTCGACGCTGTCTACCCTACCGGGCCCCTGCGTCTGAAGGCTAGTGATATTCCGGGCTACGAGCCGTCCGACAATGCCGAGGAGGAGGAGATCGAGGCTTACGGCTGGTGGCGCCGCTCAAACACGGCAGACCCGCCCTTGTATCAGGGGATGGATGACGGTCTTGCAGCAGTGGCCAAGGTCATTGCCGAAGAGGGACCCTTTGACGGCGTGATCGGTTTCTCGCAGGGCGCTACCATGGCGGCGATGGTAGCCTCGTTGCTGGAGCCGGGGCGGAAAGAGGCATTCCAGCATTTTGAAAAAGATACGTCAGAAGGCGCGCCGGGTATTCCTTTCCCTACGGCTTTTGAGCAGCTGCAGCATTCGCCGCTCAAGTTTGCGCTGTTGTACAGTGGGTTCCGCGCGCCTGGTGCGAGGTATCGTGCTTTCTTTGAGAACCCGCCTATTCAGACGCCGGCATTGCATGTTCTTGGGACGTTAGATTCGGTTGTAGATGAGTCGAGGAGCAAAGCGTTGATTGATTCTTGTGCTGGGGAGCCGGAGAAGGATGGGTCCGTGGTTTTCCATCCCGGTGGCCATTTTGTGCCCAGTCAGCGACCCTACCTTGATGCTGCGGTGCAATTTATTCGGAAACAGCTGGAGAAGGGTGATAAAGACGGTAATGTGAAGGAGGAAGATGTGAATGACATGGATGTGCCGTTTTGAGGGACCATGGATGCGCATGTATATAGTTGATCCGGATATATATTAGACCTAGAGACGATCATACCCTACGGATATAGAAAGGCACTTGCCAGGTGAAAACCTGCCCAAATGTGCGAAAGACATTGGATGAGTTTTATACAATTACCTAGGTACCACCTACGAGATTTCAGATACTCCACCCGGTGCACCTGAACTACGTTGACTGTACAATCTCGACTCAATGGTGTAGCGGTTGCAGGGTCTACCGATTATTTTACAAAGGCAGCATTTCCCATCCCGACCAAATCAGCGAGCCTTGGCCTTCTCCTGAGAGGGCTGGATGCGAGCCATCATCTCCTCCTTGGTGATCAAGTGATCAACCCGCTCCAACAGACCTAGCAGGCTCTTCATATCGCTGCTCCACTCGTTCAGCACGTCGTCCGCATCCCGGGGTTTAGCAAAGTTGACTAGCCGCGCGGGCCGGTCGATCTTGGCATAGATGGTCTTCGAAGTCACCAGGTCGCTGATATACTTCTCGGTCTCCTCCTCGGTCAGATCCAGAAGCTGGGTCAACCGGCCCATCTGGATGCGAGTGTAGTACTTGGCAACCACGCGCACGTTGTGCTCGATGACCCGCTTGCGCAGATCCTGCCATCTCCGGTGGGCCTGGTTCTCGCTGGACTGTTGGGCTTGGCAGTCGAACACGTCGGTGCTGCACAGATGAGGGCCGAATTGCTCGGCGACCATGGGCCAGCGCATCAGTTCGGGAATGGTGAACAGCTTGATCAAACGGGCCTCTTCGGGGACCTGAGACAGGCGCGAGTCTTGTTGGATGCGGTGTAGCAGGTCTGACTGCTCGTTGTCGTATGGAGACAGGACGATATAATAGACGATGCGGGCAAGGGACTGCCTCTCAGGTTAGCTGATGAACAATACGAGACGAAGTGGTGAAGCACATACCGCACGCAGGTGCTCGGGGTTGTTCTCAACCGCCTCCGTATCCAGGACTTCTCGGTAGTGCTTGCAGACATCAAGGTACTTGTAGTCGTGGTTGGCGAGAGTGATCTGCTGATCGTAGTAACGGAGCTTGAGGTCGGTCACATCATCGTCCACCTCCATCGGAGCCTCATCCGGCCCACGGGTCTTCTCGCGCTCCTCCGCCTGCTTCTTGAGCTTCTCAATCTCCTCGGCGCTCTTCTTCGGCTTGCGGTTGAAATACCGCTTGTTGATCTTGCGAATGAGGATCGAAGCCTGTGTCCAGTCTCCACGCTCGATACACAATCCAACTTGCTCCAGAATGAATTCCGTCTTTTCCCTTCGAGTCATCGATCCAAAGGTCTCCACTTGCAGCTCGCACAGGATATCGGCCGCGGCATTAAGATCGCCTTGCGTCTTTTTGATGTTCGAAAGGATCCGGGTCACGCGGGCTCGCTCGACTTCCACGAAAATCTTCTTCTGTTAGCAGCGTCCGGAGATCGGGACGTGTGACATACCTTGCCCTCGGTGACTGTCCGCAGAGTCTCAATAACGGACAGCTTGACATCCAGGTTGGGAGTGTCATCCAAAAACTTCATCACCGTCTGCACCATCCTCGTCGTGGCCTGCTTGAGCTGGGCATGTTTCTTGGAGAGGAGGAGCACTTGGTCGTTGAGGAGGTTCCAGTCGCCTGAATTCTTGGCGATGGTGACGATGGCGATCAGGACGCGCGAAGTGGATGCAAGGTCCGAAGCCTGCTCAGAGGGTCAACGTTAATCTGGATGGCGGGTGGAATAGATCATACCTGCCGTGTTTGCTTCTCCAGGGCCAACAACTTGTCGATGGCACCCTGGACATCGGTCTGCAGAGTAAAGTATCAGCACCGTCATCCAATCCAAGGAGACGTGAGTCGTACCTTTGCGAGGGCCTCAGCCTCCGGGATGAGCTTGTCGGCCTCCTTTGTGAAGTCCTTCTCGGGCTTCAACAGGCCGCCGTCGGACATGGTGACGAGTGCGAATAGAGATTGTTTAGGAGTCGTGAGATGAAGATGGCAAAGGGAAAATGGAAATCAGATGGCACAGCGGAGTACCGAGGAAGCAATGCGTGGATGCAGGGCAGAAGGTGATGACGCCGGAGCTCTGGGGCGTGATTCCGCCCTTTGGCTGAGCTGCCAGCTCCTCTTCACGTGACCTGATCAACACTCATGTTCAAGTGCAGCAACTTGCTTGATATTCGATGCTAATGTACTGTATGGCTTTCAAATGTCATCTCCAGTCCTACTATCTTTTGAAAAATAGCTATTAGTGTGTGCTAGAGCTGAAAGTATAATCACACACCATGTTTCCCTTAACCGCAGGAAACCAAAGGTCCAAATTGATACGAGATTATCTTAAGGAACCGGCAACTATCTATGGATATGGATGCATGAGAGGCTTCGATATTTGGCTAGCCTTCCTGAATCCTCTACTAGAATATAAAGCGCAGTGCCACCTGGACTCCGGAACGTGCTTAGCTAAGCCTCGAAATCACGCAATTACGCTCTAAGCCGCTTTAGGATTTGCAGATGTATAGAAAATTTCCGCCCAAGCCTGTCGATCTCTATGTGCGCAGTCTGTCGCTGATACGTATCTACGTAAATCGTCAGCAACCTCGAAACGCCCCAGGACCATCGCCTGCAAGTTCTGTGCAGTGGCGCTGCGACTATCGCGAACAGGGTCCTTATCAGCCGTTATCACCGTGACTGGTCTTTTCTCTTTCTCCGCGGAAACGTCGATTGCATTAGTCGTACCAAGCAGCCCGAGGCTTTGCCTCGAATACTTGAACAATTCATTGGATTCCTCCGGGCCCGCTCGTTCTACAGGCTTGAAGCATTATTTCGATCGCCACGATTTGAAGGGGCAAACCGCATTTTGCGACACACGACAATATGAAGGACGCCTCAAACGGTTCCAGCCTGGCGCCGTTGATGACTGCATGGAATGTCGAATCTCAAATTCATTTGATTGTTGGAGCCAATCCTTTGGCGGCTGCTCGATGCACGAAAAGTCTCGAAGCCGGCGCAAAGCCCATTATCATTGCGCCGGAGACGGCCGACATGCATTTTACCCTGTCTGAGCACATTAACAATGGCTCTGCGCAATGGGTGCGTCGCGAGTTTCAAGATGATGACCTGACCACCCTGGGTAGAGAGGAAGTGGACCGTGTGGTGGACGCGGTCCTTGTCACCTTGGGTGGCAACAATCCATCAGGTAGGTTTTCTTGATCCCACGTGGGATGCACCAGTACTAAATACATTTCTAGCGTCACATATCTCAAGGCTATGCCGGCGCCTGAGAATCCCCGTCAATGTGTCTGATGCCCCAGATCTGTGCTCATTCACATTGCTCTCGACTTACTCGGATGGCCCATTGCATATTGGAATTACAACTTCGGGTCGCGGTTGCAAGCTTGCCTCTAGATTAAGACGCGAGATCGCTGCTTTCCTCCCCGCAAATCTCGGCTCTGCCATTGATCGGCTTGGTGCCGTGAGGCGAAGACTCTGGGAGGAGGACAATGCTGCTGGACTCGGTGAAGTGACACTGGAAGGCGACGACGACGATACGACAGGGCAGAACCACACCTTCAATGCCTTGGTCACAGAAGGTGATGTCGCTTCTGCAAAGACAAGACGCATGCGCTGGTTGTCGCAGATCTGCGAATACTGGCCGCTCCGCAAACTCGTCTCTATTACAGATGCCGATATCGACGCCATCTTGAAAGCCTATACGTCTGGCCGGGATGCTTCACAAGGCGCCGATGGGATCAATGGTGTATCGAAGAAAGGGAAAATTGTGCTTGCTGGCTCCGGCCCTGGACACCCGGACCTGCTCACTCGTGCCACATACAATGCCATCCAGAGCGCTGATATCATTCTGGCCGACAAGCTCGTCCCGGCTCCAGTCTTGGACTTGATTCCTCGCAGAACAGAAGTCCATATTGCACGCAAGTTCCCCGGCAATGCCGACCAGGCGCAGGAGGAGTTCCTGCAGATGGGTCTTGCCGCGTTGAAGAAAGGACAACAGGTGCTTCGACTGAAGCAGGGCGATCCGTATCTCTATGGTCGCGGAGCCGAGGAGTTCGAGTTTTTCCGTGGCGAGGGGCATATCCCCGTGGTGCTACCGGGCATCACCAGCGCTATGAGCGCGTCTCTATTCGCAGATATCCCCGCGACTCATCGCGGTGTCTCTGATCAGGTCCTGGTTTGCACAGGAACTGGCAGGAAAGGCGCTGCCCCAAATCCTCCTACCTATGTTCCCACCCAAACTGTGGTTTTCTTAATGGCCCTTCACCGCTTGTCAGCTCTCATCGAGTCCCTCACTACGTTCCCCGCCGAGGACTCCACACGCTCCCGAACCCTCTGGCCCAAGGAGACTCCTTGCGCCATTGTTGAGCGTGCATCATGCCCCGACCAGCGGGTTATCCGTTCGACCCTAGAGCATGTCTGCATGGCCTTTGAAGCTGCTGGCTCGCGGCCACCTGGCTTGCTGGTGGTTGGTGCTAGCTGCCACGTGCTGCATAACCCGGCCGACCAAAAATGGGTGATTGAGGAGGGTTTCCACGGATTGGATGAATTGCATGGAGAGGTGAATACGGCATTGACACCCCAGGAATGAGATATGGTTGGCAAAACGGGTGCATGAGCATGATTCAGAGCGACGGAGTTTGACGAGACAGGATTCAGATACCCCATGAGTAAAATGTGTATACCAGAGCTATTGATTATACTCAATGAACGTAATAAGAGGTAGTAACATCTCATACTGTTCCCTTCGAATGTAAAGTATACGATCGATCTACTACTCGATCTGCACTTTAATGACGCCATCTCCGCACCGAAACCGCCTCCGCACGAGATTCTCCAACATTCACCTTCAACACATTACGCATCACTCAAAAAACACCATGACACCAGCATCTCATCTCCCTCTATTCGGCGGAGTCCGGTACGCCCCGAAATATCTACAGAAAGATCCCAACTAACACTCCCCCAGAGCCTGGAACCCCAAGGACTGGACCTCCTCCGACGACCGCGTCCGCGGCGGCGCCTCTCACTCAACCTTAACCTGCTCTCCATCCTCCCTAATTGCCAAATTCCATGGCAACCTCGACATCACCACCCTCGGCGGAGCGGGTTTCGCCTCCCAGCGCACAACAGGCGAACACCGTACCTGGGATCTGTCCCACTACGACGGCCTCGAGCTGATCATCGACCATGCGGATAATAAGCTCTACACTCTCACTCTGAAAGATGAGATTCTACCTAAGCGCCCTGATGGTCGTGAGCAGAGTACTTTGAGTTGGGAGTTTGATTTCCGTTCCGAGGGGCGGGAAACTATCTTTGTAAAGTGGAGTGATTTTAGACCTACGTATCGTGGCAAGGAGAAGGAGGGTGTTGAGCCGTTGGATTTGAAGAATGTGAAGAGGTTTGGGATTATGGTTAGGAGGTTCGTTTACTACTTCGTTGCTTTTGGGGGTGGTGCTGACGGTTCTTAGTTTCTTTGGTGAGCAAGATGGTGACTTTGAGCTTGGCCTTGTTTCGATCGCGGCTCTGCGGACGGAACGCTATTCGGATGATCCTGATGAAGAAAATGAGGATGAGAATCTCGATGAGAAGACCGGTGCTTATCGTCGGAGGCGCCGGGGGTTGTTTGGCTGGTTGACTGAGTGTCTTGGGTTCTAAAACCACCAAAACAGTCTATGCATTCGGGGAGTTCGGATTTTCGGATATATACGAAACAAAAATGTTCAATTTCCTTCCATTCTGTTTCTAAAGCAATCGCTACTGATTTGGAAAGTTCACCCACTCTGAAAAGTCCATGCCCCCTGGAGTAGGCATCTGCTGCTCTATCGGGAACAAACTGCCTCCAAAGCCAGGGTCGTTGAAAAGTTGCTCGGGGAACATGAAGCCCTGCTGTTGCTGCTGAGGAACCTGATGCTGCAGATTTGGAGGCTGGCCCTCGAATCCGAACCCGGTCATCATTCCAGACGGTGAGCCCAGTAATCGGTTGATAACTTCGGAACACCGAGCTGCGAATCGATTGGTGCCAAATGATGGATGGGTCAGCAAAGCTTTGGTGGTTTCGATGTCTTGCAGCCAGCTTGGGGCGTCGGGGTTTGACGGGTCGGTCATGAGAAATACGATGGGGATTAGACCGGCTTGGAAGAGGAAGTATCTGTATGGCATTAGAGAGACTCGAATAGATTCGAGGGTGGGGAACATACAGCATATACCATGCTCCCAGTCTCGTGCAGACATGACTGTCCATGTACTCGGAGATGGAGGCAATCGTCAGTCGTGCATTCTGCAGACAGCGCACTCGGCACTCTGTCTCGCAGGGGTCTTCGGCTCCTCCCTCGGATGATACGGACGATCCATCTGAGCTACCGCCATGGGGTGACCAGCGCCGAGCTGCCCAGCGGAGTAAAATCGGGCGGTAGATTAGAATGATCAAGTTCCAGTTCCGCCAGAGCAGGCGATTGCGAACGAGTGCCAGATTGTCGGGATCTGGCTGCGTTGGATGCACGGCAAGAGGCTGTAAAGGGTAATGGAAGTATGGAGGTAACCCGTTGTACCATTCTTCCATGGGTTTCTGGAGATTGAGGGTTTCTTCTGGTGTGATGCTAGGGGTGGAGATCAGACGCTGGTAGACGCTGTTGGTGATGAGGTGGAATCGGGCCTGTGCTATCAAGCCGGAGTAGAGTGTTGGACCGAGTGATTCAGTAGGAAGCGAAGTTGTAGCTGGGGTCAGGGCCTGTAGAAAGTCAGATCTGGGTCCATCATCGTTTTTCCGGTATATACATACCTCGTCCTGGATGTTAAGGACCTGCTTAGCGTCCATGACATTCTCGTCCGGAAGGAGAATTGGTCTGCCAAAAGTTTTGGCGGCACCACTGTCGAAAATAAAGACTCCCCACCATAGCCGGCGCCGAATTTCCCGCTGAAGAAGACTGATCTTCCAGCCATGGAACTCTTTGTGAAGACCCAGACTCATAGCCATCCGAACAGCTAGACCTAGATAGTTCCAGCCAGTATTGGGCTTGTTCCGTTTTTGAGCATAGTTGCTCAGCAGCAGCAACGCTTGAACCAGTGTCAGATTACCGGTCTCAAATACAGATGCCTGCTGCAGGCATGTTCTGGCTTCTTGATAGAACGTTATATCAAGATCTGAGCTGTCATCTCCAATACTCCAAGCGCCAAGCGCTAAGATAGTATTGAGCAAGATCTGCCAGGCTGTGCCATGAGGACGCAGAGACGGATCATTGAATTGCGCCCGGAAGGTGGGTTCGTGAACGAATGGGTAGCTAGTGTGATAGTTGAGGAAATATGCGTCGATAAATGCCTGCTCGATCAAGCCAGATGGCGCGCTCTCGAGAAGCTGTGCTTTCAGAGGCACGCCGCCTGAGCTTGCGGAGCGGACTGGAATGTTCAAGTCGAATCCGTGGTCGAATAGTGCTCTAAGTGGCACAACACTGGACGAGGCTCCAAAATAGCCAGCCCCTTCGGGTTTGATGGACAATGCGGCCATTCCATCTGTCAGGTCACCAAGCGTCAATTCCTTCTCAGCCCAGTCGAACCCGTCAGCCTGCTGTGGTAGAGCCTCCGGGGCTGGTTCTGTCCGCTCTGCTTCGGGTCTGGCTGGAGTCGAATGTCTGGAAGAAGTTTGTGATGAGGGAGCTTGTGGTGGAGCTGCTTGATTTGATAGAAGAGAACGAAGGGTCGCATCCAGATCTCCGCCAGGAAACAGCCTGCTTAAAGCAGTTTCAAATGATGACAAGCGATCTTCAACATAGGTCAGGTGTCTGCCAAATGTTAGAGTTGCCAGCTTTCTGAGGCTCGGCTATCACGTACTGCCGTGTAAGAGGACTCCTGGACACCTTCGGACTGTATTTGCATTCCTTGTTCAACTGCCGGCATTGCACGCAAGTTGGACGCTCTTTAGAGCACTGTCCCAAGATTAGTTACGGATACATGATCTGATCCGCAGATGTACGTACTCTCGACTTCCGAAGGCGGCATTCATCGCACTAAATGCTATCAGTCCAACAGAACTAAGTGCATGAGCATCCGGTCAATACATACAGCGAATGAATGGGAATCCCGAGTGCTAGCCATCTTTATCGAGGCAAGTCGGATTCTTTAGATCGTGTGTCAAATGCGCTCTGATCATGACATAACTCGGGAGTCATCTTTCATGCAGTCAGTATAACGGATCTTCCGGGTCTTGTCCGCGATAGGTGTCGCGCGACTCCGGGTAAGCGAATGTATAGCACATCTCACGGCGCAGCGGGGTATGTATAATCGACACAGCGGCTGGGTAACAGCGTTGGATCTGGTACAGGGGAACTCACGATTGGCTCTAAAGCGAACATCGATCCACTTCAAGCAGGTAGACTTGCAATGCGTTGAACAGGATGCCACATCCAACGCTCCCCTCAATGGGTGGGGAAAACGGTCATGTGATGCGCGTAAAAAATCTCATTGTCTGCCTAAGGCAGAGAGAGCGCCACTGGCATCTCAGTACTTTTGATTCTACGTTGCGGTGATCATTTTGAGAATTCGTAAGCACGTAATCTGGTTTTTACAATTTCCCAAGGTTCTTTTTGATTGTTTGTTGAACCTGGAATGGAAATTTTGGTGATAGCTTTCTTGTCCTAGGCGGCGAATGTATATATTCTAGCACTTAGGTACCTTTTGAACTTCAGAGACAGAGCTTTTCTCGGGATGTTTCTACCTTCTCTATCTAAATCACTTAATATACACTAGGTAGGGACCCTATCCTTTTCAATACATTTCGAAAGTACCCAGATAAATGACTGCGCTGCTGTTTCGAGGTCGCGTGCAAACGACTTTGATATTCTTGGCGCGGACATGAGGGCGGCCAATCACATCCCCGCATATATTTTTTTCCCTGACACAATCACCGGATTCACACCCAGAAAACGAAGTAATACAGAACTCCCAGGCGCAGAAAAGACTTTATTGAAAGATACATCAACACTACAAAGGCCTCATCGACACTAAATCGAAAAACCGAGGCGCAAACATGCCATCGCAACCCCCACTTCCGCCCCTCCTCGCGCCATATCTATCAACCCAGCCAGAGTCCTCACTCACACTAGTCTCCTCTATACTTGGTGCAACATCAAATTGGCTGGTACTGAGATTTCTTCATGCTTCATTGAGCACTTCATCAAACTCCAATGCTTCACTCGGACTCGAAGACCCGCACAATGGCTCCAAGAAGAAGGTCGTGCTTGTGAGCTTTTTGCGTGGCTGGGAGTTTTGGAGAGCAGAGGCCAAGCGATTGGTAAGTATAGAACACCTCTTTTGGTGATGATTGGGCATGTCAAGATCTGAACATGGAGTCATACATCATTTGTACCATCATACTAATGACTATTAGGGCCTTGATCTTGCTCGCCTGGCAGATAAAAAACAATTTGCATTCGTGGATGGACTATCAGAGCTATTCTATGCTCCACAAGCAGCAGGTGCTGCGCCGAGTGTACCCTCCAGCGCAGGCACTCCAGCACGCACATCCCTCCCACTCCGGTCTCAGCCTGGTGCTGTGCCTGCGAGAGGACCGCCATCAGCGGCATCGGGACTGAACATCGGCAATGCCACACGCAGCCAGAACGAACTAGGCATCGCTAAGAAACTCCATTTCTCTGGACGCGGTATCGCCGCCCTTGACACACTAGAGAGAGACATTGCATCGGTGATCCAACAGCAAAAGAGCTCCATGGACGAAGGCGACGAGTTGCTGCTCATCATCGACCAGCCGGATTTCCTACTTGCCGCTACGGGCCCAGTGATGGGGATTGGAGCTACGGAAATGGCGGAATGGGTGTCTGGTCTACAGCAGGTGAGTCCTCACGTATACCCATGGACCGGGCCAAGTCTGACATCTTATAGAACGCGTATGCGACGATCGTCACTGTGGCTGCTGATTCCCCGCTGATCCACAATGCATCCACGTCCGGGAATCAGATGGCTACGCCGGTGGAGTCAGAGCATGCGGCATTCGCTATCAGTTTGGCGCATCGGGCAAGGTCGGTCATGCAGCTTCGGACTCTGGAGACTGGAGCCGCAAGAGACGTGAGTGGTGTGCTCAGAATCAGTCGGGGCGGTGGCGCAGATGATTCTCTGGATGAGAGGGAGTTGCTGTACTATATCCAGCGGGATGGTGGAGTGACGGTATTTGGGCGCGGGGAGTCGTAAGATGGGGGGAGGCTATATGTTAGTCTATTCGAGAATAGAAACAATTTCCAGCAGAACAACCTGGGCCATTGCCAGATCTCCCGCGAGCGAAACAAGTAGGAAGAGAGATATCTTCACATTGAACTGTCACGACATGGTATATTCGCCAGCCATAAACGAGGAAAAAGGTAATTCATGCATGGTTTCCCTTAATTTTATGCCTTTTCACCCCGCGCAAAACACATTCCAAACTTTTCCCGTTCGATACGGGGATCGACTGCACACCAACTCCACGGGAAGAAGCGTTCAATATTTCGGAATTGCCAGTTGCATTTCGAGTTAGTCTATCTCGCAATGCTAGGCCATGTCATGCCAGGATGCCACCCCTCATATTCTTTTCCAGCCTCTCCGAAAACGAAAACGCGACGCCGAATCGGAAAATATTTAAGCGGTCTGGGGGCCACGGGCGCCCTTGGGGGTACCGGTCTGGAAGCCGTTCAGGAAGCGGCGGTGGACAACACGCAGGGAGCGCATGCGACCGGAGCCGGTGGTCTTGCGGCGCTTGGCCTTCTCGCCCCAGTTGACTGTTGCGACAAATGTCAGCCTAAGTTCCTCCAATGTCTTCACGGTATGAGGGTATGCGTACACTTGCGGGTCTTAGCAGAAGGGTAGCCACAGTTGGCACAGGTGGACTTCTGGATGTGGAAAGACCGCTTGCCTATAAGTCGCGAGAAACCCGGTCAGCAATCGTTGTCCGAGATGAAAATATCCAGCCATGGTATCCTGATCGCCCATTTGCATTCTCGATGTATGTTTGCGACTTCGGGACCGGATGTCAAGGATTGTGGAATACTAACCACAGCGGCGGCACAGAGTGTGCGTCTTGTTGTGGCGCTTTCCGAAGCTGGAGGTACCCTTAGCTGTGAGGTTGTTAGTTTTCGATCGGTTCGACGGTGCGGAGATTCGCGGTGCGAGGATTCGACATCGAACGTACTCATCTTGAATTAAGGGAACTGCAGGGAAAAAAGAGTCAGTAAATGGGGACGAGTAGAGGACGCAGAGAACAGGGGGACAGCATGCGAGCGTACCTGGCAATTCCGTTGAAGGGCTGTTGTCGGTGTCGTCGTCGCTAGGCGTATCGAAACTTCCCGCTGGGTGGTGATGTGTCGGCTAAGCGAGATGTGGGCAGGTCACGGGACTCCAGGGCACAAACCCTGTCCCGTGACTTAACATCATGTGATGAGACACGGACCGTGCGTCTTGTGATCACGTGACCCAGACCTGGATCGAACTATACGACTGGCGATTGCGAACGGCATCCACTACCAACCTATGATTTAGAGGAAGACAGTTCAATTCGATTTCGTACATAGATCTATGCAGTATGAAAGGGGTATTTTGGTACAACTAAACGCCAGAAGCAATAGATGCTGATATTATTCCTCGTCTTTCCCAATGAAATTGGCCATCGGATCATCGGCGGCCAGCCGACTGCGCTTGTACGATTCCATCTCCTCCTCGGTGATCCCGGACTTCAACTCCTCGATTGTCCGCTTCTTTCCACTAGCCGATTCCTGGTATTGACCACGGGAGCTGACGGGCTCGGGCTCGTGAGGCTCTTGAGTGGGTTCATCATCTCGCCCAGTCAGCATCAGCATGTTGCCCTCCTCTTCAAACGCCTTCTTTCCGTCTTCACCGGTACAATAACTGTTCTTCACTGTGGAGTAACAGCATGCATAGCCCCACTTGAACTCGTACCACCAACTGCCGAAGACTGAAGTATGGTTGTTGGGTAACACATCCTCAGGATACTTGGACTTGGTGGCATTTTTGGGTGCACCCTTGATAGCACCGCTCTCATCGTACTCGACGAATCGCTCATTCTCGACAACCATGGTGTCCCGTAAAGGTGTCGGCTGAAGATGTTCACTGCCTCCGTATTTCTCCAAGAGAGCCTTGCGGTGGGCCTGGCGTTTAGCATCACCCTCCTCCTTTTCTTTCTTCCGGAGCACCTCTCCAGACGTCGGATTGGCCTGAAGATGGATCTGGGCCATCCCCTTTTCCTGAGAGTCCCAGGCGTACTTCTGGGCCTTCTCAAATTCAGCCGCGTCGCCAGAAGCCCGGACAAAGTTCTCTTCAGCAACGAGAGCAGAGGCCTGGTCATCTTGTGCGCCCATATCCACCATCCGTCGGGTCTTTGGATCGTATTTCGCGGAATCAAGATCGAGGTTTAGCAGATATTTGGCGGTATCTTCTCGGATACGTAGGTTGCGCGTGGCCGTGCTTTGTTGCCGGCCCATATCGGATTCCTCGGCATATCGGATATCTTCTTCCAAAGCATTTTCGTCATCTTCTCCATCCATAAGCTTTTTAAGATCTGCGCCTTCCTTTGCCGCGCGCTTCATCGATTCCAGCTCTTCATATTCGTCGACGACTTGGCGGTACTCGCTGGCGTCGTAGCCGTTCCACCGATCTCTCTTGGCATCCCAGCCCATATCGACCTTTTGGATGACCTCGTCCGCTTCAATGTTCTTTCCGGTCCACTTGGCACCCAGCTTTCGGGGCCGACTCAAGCATTCTTTGGTCTTATGGGTCATTGCGCCGCAGTTCTCGCATGCGCCTTTGCGATATTTGGTCGCTGCTGGACCCGCGCGCTTTCCTCGCTCGTACCATTTGGACTGATCTTGGGTTCTCTTGTTGAGACGCTGGTGCTCGAGATAGTCGTTGCCCGAATCGTCATCGACGTAGAACGGCTTCTTCGAGATGAAGGAGGGAATGTATTCGTTGCGCTCTTTGGACGCCACATCGGCCGGTTTGCGCGACATGGTGGTGGTAGTGGAGGGATATAAGCAGGCCTGCTGCCGAGAAGAGTATGTGGATATAGAGAAGAGATTCAAAGAGCTTCCATCAAATCGCAGAGAGTGAGGCGATACCGAAGCAAAAAGTCCGAGGTTGGTGATAAGCAGGTCATGTGACCTGGCGTATCGGGCGCGTTGTGTAATGCTGGCGCATACCTCGATTCCGGATGAAGTCGCCATGCTCTCGCCAACAGAACATTTTTTCCCCATGACGTCTCCCCTCGGAGCTCCTACGAAATGTCGCTGATGCCACTGGCTGAGCTAAACCAGCCTGATGGAGCCCTTTCGCGTGCGCCTCAACTGTATCGATCACTACCAGGCGACCGCGTCGGAGCTGGATCCTGCGCTGCCCTTTCGAGATGGTGTTTCTGAAAAGGATTTCAGGCCAAATGTGCCTGTGATACGAGTGTTCGGCGCGACTGAGACCGGCCAACGAGTATGCGTTCATGTCCATGGCGCATTTCCCTATCTATATATCGAATACAACGGTTCTTTGGCACCCGAAGCAGGTCAGTGCAATACAAGTAAGACAATAAGTCCTGGGCTAAAATCTCTTCCTCTAGTAAACTCGGCAATCCGTACCCTTCACCTCTCAATCGACCATGCCCTGGCGATTAGCTATCATCGCAACGCCTACGACCGAAAAACCGCATACGTTGCACACATCACCTTGGTCAAAGGGATTCCCTTCTATGGCTATCATGTCGGCTACCGGTCCTTCTTTAAGATATACCTTCTCAACCCTTTCTACGTTACCCGGTTGGCCGATCTTCTCCACCAGGGCGCGGTGATGAAACGACCTTTGCAACCATACGAAAGCCACCTCCAGTACGTTCCGCAATGGATGTGTGATTACAATTTATACGGGTGCTCTTACATGAATTGCGACAAGGTCAAGTTCAGATCACCAGTGCCGGAATATTTGGAACTGGGCAGCCTCGACCATCGATGGCATGACCGCTCCATCCGTCCCGAGGACGTTCTCGACGCCCCGGCCCTCGGGAAACAGAGTCACTGCCCCTTGGAGGTGGATGTCTGCGTACAGGACATTCTCAACCGGTCTGATGTCAAGGAACGTCCCTTACACCATGACTTTACAGAGCTTTTGAGACCAGTTGCCTTCAACGAACGACTGGTCCCAAGTGTGGCTGGACTGTGGCAGGATGAAACCCGGCGGCGAAAAAAGCGAATGGGGATCACCGACCCCGGCAGCACCCCCTTTAGTGCCGAAGAACTGATTTCGATGTCTGCCGACCCCAGAAACCAATCAAAGGGTGGTTGGGTACATGAGGATGAATTTCAGGCGATGGCCCTCCAAATTGCAGAAGAAGAACGGCGGGCAGATGATGACAAAGAGATGTCCTTTGAAACCTTTCCCAATGTCAAACAAGAAGAAGAACTCATCAAAACCGCCTTTACCAGCGTGGAAGACTTCTACCCGGACAAATTCGACAAGTCAAATCCAACCTTTCATCATGCATTTGATGAACTGGCCAATATATCTGTGGACGAAGACCTCGCGCAATCTTCTCAGCCCGATGGGCAATATCAGTCGGATTTTGATACAGAAGACGACGTCGAAGAGAAACCTAGAGGCATTGAGGACCAGGCGATCGAAGAAAGCTTCTACGATGGTGTATTCGACGAGTTCCCTCAACCGGATGATGAAGCATCTGAGGAGCCTTTACAAGAGGATATTTCGAATCTTCCATTGGATGACGTTTTTACCAGCGATCCATCTTTCTCGAGACCAAATTTGAGCAATGAGGAACAACCCATCGACAGAGGCATCAATGGTTCTTCCCTTAAAAGGCGCTTTACTGATGTTTCTCGCCACGAATATCCGTCAACGAAAAAGCAAAGATTCTGGAGCAACCCAGACTTGTCTGATAGGAAAAGTCAGTGCGAACTGGGTCGACAGAACTTGAATCTGCATCTTGAACTTCCGTCATCAGAACCCACGTCATCCTCGTCTCAAAAGACTGTCCGTCCCAAACCGCAAACTCTACCTAACAGCAGGCTGAATTACCCCGTTGTCAAAGACCCAAATGACCCTGTGACACTTTTACGGTTTAGCCAAGACGACAGCCAGCCCAAGAAGGGCTCAGAGTCTTCTCAACATCTGCCCAGCTCTTTCTCCACGGGATCTGCTACCAGTCCTTCAGGAAATGGACGTGGTGCTGCAACCTCGTCCAAACTTCCATCTTCTTCGACTATCGTAGAGTCGGTTGCTCTCAATCCGCATGTCGCCCAGATCAAGGAAAAGCTGTGTGGCGCCTTCGATTTCCCGGGAAACACTACAGTTTCTCTTTTCAGATTCGCTAGCCCCAGCACGAATGAGATTGTTACGACGATGCATGATAATGTTCCACCATCTGTTATCTATCAAAAGGCATACTATAGCGATGAGACAGATGTGCCGGAAAGACCACGACAATACGCCAGCCGAGAATTTCGATTGGGAAGCGACACGATACACTATCTTCCAGAATTCGACCCATCAGCGAATTTCCCTACCATGTTTGGCGAACAATCACCAATGCCTTTCGATCGAGAGAGGCAAGAAGAGGTCGACCAGCAATTACGAGAATCGTGCACAGCAAGAATATGGGAGTTTGCACCCGTTCCCCCTAGCCGCTCTGAAGTTGTCGAGTGGTTTGAGAACCTCCAGGCGTCCCACGAAATATACCCAACCAAATCTGCGATCCCTAAGGCACAAGCAAAGCCTGAAGCCATGTCACAAATTGAAGGTCCGACACAAAATCCCCACGGTTTCAAATACTCCCAAAAGGCAAAGACCACTAGCGTCGAGCATCAGGCTCAGTATATGAGCATAATGAGCTTGGAGGTGCATGTGAATACCCGCGGTGCTTTGTCGGCCAACCCCGCCGAGGATGGAATTTCTTGTATTTTCTGGGGCCTCCAGTCCGAAGACGAGGATATCGACGTCAATGGCCACTTACCTGGTGTTCACGTTGGGATGATCTACCAAGGCGAGGGCGAGAGACCCGAGTCCAAGATTTCCAAAGCGCTCCCAATCGACATGGAACATGAACCGACAGAGCTCGATATGATCAATCGACTGGTAGATATCGTGCGCTACCATGACCCCGACATTATCACTGGGTATGAAGTTCATAATGCATCCTGGGGATACGTCATTGAGCGAGCTCGGAAAAAGTACGACTTCGACCTTTGTGCGGAGCTTTCCAGGGTCAAATCGCAGTCTCACGGCAAGTTCGGCAAGGAAGAGGACCGTTGGGGCCATGACCATACCTCTTCAATCCGAGTGACAGGCCGACACTTGATCAATATCTGGCGTGCGATGAGAGGCGAGCTGAATCTACTGGGGTATACAATGGAGAATGTTGTGTTCCATCTGCTGCATCGGCGAATACCTCACTATTCAGCCAAAGATCTCACACAATGGTACCAGAGCGGAAAGCCTCGCAACATTCATAAGGTTGTGGAATATTTCGCATCTCGCATGCAGATGAACCTGGAAATCCTCGAAGCCAATGAACTGATCCCACGGACAAGCGAGCAGGCTCGATTGCTGGGCATTGACTTCTCCTCTGTCTACTATCGAGGATCTCAGTTCAAAGTCGAGTCGCTCATGTTCCGAATCGCCAAACCCGAGAACTTTATACTTGTATCTCCTAGCCGAAAACAGGTTGGCCAGCAAAATGCTCTCGAGTGCCTTCCTCTGGTCATGGAACCGCAAAGTGATTTCTACACAAGCCCACTTGTGGTTCTTGATTTCCAGTCTCTCTACCCGAGCGTGATGATTGCGTATAATTACTGCTACTCAACCTTTTTAGGCAGAGCAGCTCAGTGGCGTGGTCGAGACAAAATGGGATTCATGGACTATAAGCGACAGCCACGGCTGCTGGAGCTCCTCAAAGACAAGATCAACATCGCGCCGAATGGCATGATGTATGTGAAGCAAGAAGTGCGCCAATCGCTGCTGGCAAAGATGCTTACGGAAATTCTTGAGACGCGCGTGATGGTCAAGACGGGAATGAAGGCAGACAAAGATGACAAGATTCTTCAATGCCTGTTGAACAATCGTCAATTGGCTTTGAAGCTCATTGCAAACGTCACATACGGCTACACGTCTGCGTCGTTCTCGGGCAGAATGCCCTGCTCCGAGATTGCAGACAGCATCGTGCAGTCCGGCCGTGAAACACTCGAAAAGGCCATTGCTCTGATCCACTCGGTGGAAAGATGGGGCGCTGAAGTGGTATACGGCGACACAGACAGCCTGTTCGTCTATCTTAAAGGCCGCACCCGCGACCAAGCTTTCGACGTCGGCGAGGAAATTGCGCAAGTCGTAACGGATATGAACCCTCGCCCAGTGAAGCTCAAGTTCGAAAAGGTGTACCACCCCTGTGTGCTCCTGGCCAAGAAGCGATACGTCGGCTTCAAATACGAGCACCGGAACCAAACAGAGCCCGAGTTCGACGCCAAGGGCATTGAAACCGTGCGACGCGATGGAACGCCCGCAGAACAGAAGATCGAAGAGAAAGCCCTGAAGATTCTGTTCCGAACTGCAGACCTCAGTCAAGTGAAGTCCTATTTCCAGCGCCAATGCAGCAAGATCATGCAGGGCCGTGTCTCCATCCAAGACTTCTGTTTCGCGCGCGAGGTCCGGCTCGGAACATATAGTGAGCGTGGCCAGCTCCCCGCCGGTGCAATTATCAGCACCAAGCGCATGCTTGAGGACCCCCGCCTGGAACCGCAGCGCGGCGAACGTGTCCCGTATGTTGTTGTCACTGGTGCACCGGGCTCACGCCTTATCGATCGATGCGTGGCACCCGAGGAACTCCTACACGATGCGCAGCTTGATCTCGACGCAGAGTACTACATCACTAAAAACTTAATTCCACCCCTGGAGCGCATCTTCAATCTTGTGGGCGCCAATGTGCGTCAGTGGTACGATGAAATGCCTAAGGTCCAACGCATTCGGCGCGTCGAGGCGCCTTCTTCTCTGGGTCGTCCGAACAAGGAATTCGGCATGTTGAAAAAGACACTTGAGTCGTACATGCGCTCCTCATCCTGCATCCTCTGCAAAGCCAAACTGTCCGATACCGCTGTGCCTGTGTGCAGTGAGTGTCTACAACATCCGCACCTTGCATTGCTAGATGTGGTCTTGCGGCTACGGCAAGCAGAGAAGAGGGTTGTTGACCTTGAGGCTGTGTGTCGGTCTTGTATGGGGGTGCCAGCTGGTGATGAAGTTCGCTGTGACAGCATGGATTGTCCCGTTTATTACTCTCGCACCCGCGATGCGGCTCACTGGCGGCATTCTCGGGCTGTCCTGGGGCCTGTTAAAGAGCTCTTGGAAAAGAAGGGAGATGAGGGGTTGGATTGGTGATGGCGTTGGAAATACCCTACTTGATGCCTTTTGCTCTCATTTACGACCTTTCTGAAGATAAGAATAATGATTTCCTTTACTCATTCATACACGAAGCACGCGCCGTTGCTTTAGAACCAATTTTTTTTTTTGGTAGTTTGTTGCTTCCCGTCACTTAGTGACGCCTTCCACTCTCCATTCCCTCCTTTATCCTCAACGCGTCAAAAGGCTCACCTCGGCATGAAGCCTTTTTTTATGTTTTTGCTTTGATTTAAGCGCCAACCAGACTGAGCAGCTGCTTCAGCATGGATTGCGGGATGCTGGATTCTGTCTCCACTATTTCCTGAATAATTGTCTCGACTCCGTCTGTCCTGTCGCCCTCCTCTTCGTCCTCTTCGAAAGTCATCAACGGGACATCGTCATCAGGAAGACGTTCAGCGGAGAAACTGAGGCCAATTCCAGAGTCCACGGTGCCGAGATTTGAAAGATTGTCGGGTGTTTCAACTAGCACTTCCTTCACTTCAATCTCATCTGTCTCCGAACTCCGCACGCCCACTGTGGCGAACATCTTCTCGAATGCAGCATTCGTCTTCTCTGTGCGGATCGTGTCGTCTTCACCATGCCCTATTGCCTGGTCTCCCTCCTGCTCAACCTCGACAAGCACCTTTTGAACTTCAGCGTGGGTGAAGATCTTGCCAAAGCTCTGTTGATCCTTGCATGTTTCGAGCTTGTCATTCTTGAACTGGCCAGTCGCAATCTTTCCCAGATACTCGGGGAAGATCCATGGGAAGCTAATGAGAGGCAGCTCAGCATCCTCACCGTCTGAATCGGTCTCAGACCCGTCGTCTCTGAGGTTGTCATCATCATCGTGGATTGGCCCTTCGCGAAGTCTCTCCAGAACTTCAGTTTTGGCCTCGTGAGTTACCCGGTACATGGCAACCACCAAGGGAGCAATGTCCTCGAGACCGCGGCCTCCGACATGGTTGAAGCACTGCTGACGGAACCCATTTCGAAGGGTACTGGCAATATGGCCCAGATCTTCATGAAGCTTGAAGTCTCTGAAGACTCGGCTGTGGTTCAGGACGAATGTTGACCAGACCTCGAATTCAGTCTTGATTTCGAACTGCGCCATGATCCGCAATATCGCAGCGTCATATTCCTTCTTTAACCGTCTCGCAAATACCATGAAACTCTCGCTAGCTGGGACGAGGTCACATTCCAGAATCCGAGAGTCAAACGGCACTGAGAGATCGGGTACGAAATGGATGGTCTCTACTGCATCATACAGTCGACCCAGGACCTTAGTGGAGTGGTAAGTAGATCTCCGTTTCGTGTTCATGAAGTGAGGCCATTGCTTCGGCTCAAGGTTCCAAGTCATCTTCGTTGCGCGTCCGGTCTTGTTGTAATCGACAGCCGCGGAATGCATGCGTGCCAATCTAATACATTTCTGCTCTTGAACACCGAGATCCAGCCTGTCTGCCCAGGCCATGTGCGCACTCGCGATTCTAGGGAGGCAGTTATTCTTCATGTAGGTAACGAAAAACGAGGTCATGTCGTTCACCGTCACGTCGCGGTCCAATTCCGGGGCTACTTCGTTATTGTCTGCCATCGGCTTCGTGAACCATTTCTCCGGAATTAGGTCCGGGTCCCACATTATGAGGTAGTCATCGCCATCCAGATCTCCTCCTGAACACATGCTTGCAAGATCTCTATCCCCGGTCTGCGGAAATACAATCACGTCCATGAGATGGCGCAGTTTCGGCTCGTTCACTGCTCGCACCACCCGGATATCCCCCGGGTGCAGAGATGGATTGCGTGCTAGAATGCAAATACCTTCGATTACCTTGGGCTGTCCGCTTTTCTCCAGAGGGGAAATCTGAACGAATACTTCGGGGAGCGCTGCTATCTTGTCGATTATGCCTGCATTCGGCTGCTCTGCTCTCTTGACGTTCTCGTCAAACCAGCCTTGCAGAAGTCCAGTTTCGTCCAGAACCCCGAACAGGTTGGCGCCTTTCTCAATAACGATCTTGGCCTTCTCCTTCAGATACTTGAAGTGCCATGCCTTCCAAAGAGAAAGCGTGGAGATGACAAACGGTTCATTGACCTGTCGGAACCCGTCGTGCACCAGATCCGCCAAGGTCAACGTCGTGTGGTTGGGATCGACAAATCTCTGCAGCAAAGAAATTGCCTGCGAGTCTTCTGTCATGGCCTTGTTGAAGCTCTGCAACATTGCATTTTGCTTCTCAAGAATCACCCGCATTGAGATACCCAGAGCCGCGAGAATCAGGATCAACTGCCGGTTCAAGGTCGCCATGGAGTTTGAAGACCAGCGAATGATTTCCAGGCCACCGTGAGGAGACTCGAACTTTTGTTGGCTGGGACGGATGTGCAGCTCACTGGGCTGAGGGTCAGAAGACACAACCAGCATCCCTTTGCAACCTCCAAGACGGAACTGGAAAGCCGATGGAGGCTCGCCATTGAGCGTCCTGATCTTTAAACCATTTGTGGCCATTTGTGCTAGGAATTTGGAGATCTTGCCGACACCATCGGAGAAAACGTATCCATTTCGCTCGATATCTGGAATCTGTTTAATCTGCACGATGCAGGTACCGACAGCCCGTGTAGTGGAAAAGCACTGGCCCAGTCTGGAGGTATGCTTTGCAATGTTCCGGATGTGACTGAATTGACCCATCCAAGCTCGGATATGTGCCGCAGAAAGGTTGGGGACGGAGGCGAAAAAGTAGGCACCTTGTTCACGGAACTGGGAGTTGCCGAAAGCCAGGAACTCATAGTGACGGCCTCCGATGGTGATTCCCCTGGCTAGGGTTGCTTTGATCCGTTTGTAAACCTCGTCTTCTGCCCCATTGATCGATGCCCTGACAGGCCCGAGATACATTTCGTCTGAAAATCGAACTCGAAGGAACCGGTCAACAAACTCGATGTATCTTCTCGTGATGCGGTTGGAGGTATCAACCGTGGGAGTGTTGTAGTAGACGGTGGTTGGTGTGATCCGAGCAGTACGCATAAAGCAGCAGTACTCCGGAATCTTTGAATCAGTCGCACTCTTGACGACCTTGATCTTGAAGATTTCCACTGGATTAAGGTAATTGCTTTTGTGAGTCGCGACATGCTCAAGCAATCTTCGAGCCTTGGTCTCCCCAAGTCTCATCAGTCTAACGACGAAGTCGCGAGTCATATTGAATTCAGACAGGCGACCATGAGAGATGCAGACCTCAAGCTGATACCGCACGGGGAAGGGTAGTTGCACCGAGTGTTGGTCGGCTAGGTCCCCCAGCATACTCCATTCTGGATTCATTTGTCCGTCGATCCATTTCCACACTGGTTCAGTCTTGCCTTCGAACTCCTGAAAATGGTTTCCATTTTGTACCAGGATGTTGTGATCCTTAAGGACGTCATTGATCAATGCTCGAGCCTTCGTGTTGATGTCGTTGGCAGGAAGTGTGACTTTGAAGACATTCCAGCGGCCTATGAATAATGTAAGTCTAAGGATTGGAGAAAAAGATTAAGGGATAGCTCACCGATGTGGATGACATGCCCTGATGTGCGTAGGTTGGTGGTAGTGTCCCCTTGTCGCCGATCATCATGAGTGATGCGGGTCTGCCGCATCCAGCTATCACACTCTCTCCAGCTGAGATCTCCAGTGAACGTAGACGCTAGGTCAGACAACTTGCGGTGGCAGATAACGGGGTAGTCCAGAAAGAAGAGGAGATGGAGGCTCTCCACGGGGCCAAGAGGGCTACCTTGGGCTTCCCACACCTTATTCAATTGGCTGAAGAGAATCTTCAACCGAAAGGTGACTGGGGGTGGAGGCTTTTTGAGGTCAGGTTTACCATGCGCCTTTGGATCATGGACGGGGAACGTCTCGTTGAAATAGATGTAGAGTGCCCGGTTCTGTACATCGACCCCGAGCCTAACCGACTTGGTAAATGCTTTGAGAGGGGAAATGGTGTAAACATCCCGCTGGACGCCGACCTCAAGCTGCGAAGCACGGAGCTCCTTAGCAGGAATATTAGCAACAGGACCGAGGTAGGGTCTATTGATCAACTCACAATTTTCTCAGGGTATCTGACGTTTGCACGAGCCGGGCTTTGCACAAAATACTCCTGGAAGTTAGCATCCACGCAAGGTGTGACCTTCGCTACACCGCCACCGTCAAGCTTGACGGAGTAGGGACCGCGCTCCCAGAAAGCGAAGTATGGAGCAGGACTGTCAGTAAGTTAGCAGACCCAAAACAGAGGCCACACGACCTCAGCAGCTGGTGAACCACAGAGAAGAGAGTCAAGATAGGAGAGAAAGAGAAATGATACATACCTAAATCGGATGCGACCCTTGGAGATAGGATTACCCTGCTTGTCCTCAAAGATATCGATTGAAACGAGATTGCCTTGCATTTGGAATGCCTTCCATAGCGCATGAGTGGTTACTTTGTAGGGGAGATTGTAAAGGGTAACGGTGACGGAGGGCCAGCTCTTCCAAGCCTGGCCAACTGAGGTATAGTTGGCATTCTGCTGCCGGAAAGGTCTCGGCATGGTGGTTGTTGGCTTGTTCTTGGGCTATTGATGAAATAAAGATAAAGTCAATTGATCTGTTGTGATCAAATAGGAGATGATTAGGTTAGTGGAAGGTTCAATATTAGCCCGTTCGGGGTAGGCAGATGGACCTCGTTTGAGATTCTCCGGGTCGTGACTACTCACTGGACTGTGTAGAAGAGGTTAGTACAGATCACTAAGGAGAAAATACAGATGCTGAGATGCTGTGTTGTTCAAATGAATTGCATTATCAGACCTTTGATGGTGGTGGTGATGATCGAGTCCGGGTAGGTGCACCTAGAAAGAGATATGGTTTCGACAGTGAGATATGGTCCCGGTAGTGAGGTATGGGGTATCGCTGACGACCATGGCCAGTAAAGAATGATCAGTGTGTAAGCAGTGTTAAGATGATGTATGAGCAAGAGGACGCTGGATGAAGAAAAAAGGAAGACGATGTGGGAGAGGATGGAGAGATGAGGAAGGTGAGAGAGAAGATGTGGAAGGTGGAAGACGACATATAGAGGACGTGGAAGGAAAGTAGAAAGGCGTGGATGTTATAGAATGGGATGCCTAGATCGAATTTAATCTCATATTCTATCTCTACAGCGCATACTTGGTGACGCTTGTAGGCGAATGAGGTAGCTTGACACCGAAAATGGACATTTACGGGCGGAAAGTTGGATCCGATATTTAATGAGAAATAGACAGATGCAGTGAGTTGCCTGGCTTACCAAAGAGAAGCAATTAAGGGAATGGCTTTTTAGTATGTACACATCAATAGAGTCATCATAAGGACGGAGGCAAGGCGTACAAGACTATTTGACAGCCTATTGCGGGGCTGCCTGATCATTTGAACCTGAAAATGCTGTACTGGTAAATATGAAGTCTCTAGAGAACTCCAAGTCCATGTCCAGGTCAAAGTCCTGGAGGTGATTGCCATCAGGCGAGCTGTGCTTCGGAGATTTGTCCGATGATAATTTGGCTCCACTATTGAAGTCTGTCTCGGCAAGGGGATGACGACTAGATGGTTTGGTTGTGGGAGGTGGATTGAACTTGGGGACTGCCGGAGTCTTGGGTGGTGCCTGAGACAAGACCATTGATCGTCGATTGCCCTTGGACCGCTTGGGGCTGTGCCCTTGGAGGTTGGAAGCCAATGAATCAAATGACTCTGCCAGTTGTGAAGCTTCATCATCATATTCTGCTGACTGGCGTCGGGGGGTAACGTGAGCAGTGTCGGAGTTCCTTGTGCGATGATGTTTGTTCGAGGTTGGCGGCTCAGCCGCAGGGGCTGTGAAGCCCATGACACCCATAAGTCGACCGATGTGTTGCTGCGCCTCAGAGAATTCCCGAGCCTTAGAGGCTCGTTCATTACGCAGTGATTGGATCTGACGTATGGGTCAGAAGTGATCTTTTCAGCCAAAAGCTTAGTTAGCATACCTTTTTCTCCAACTGTTGTATGCGTGTTTCCTTCGCTTGAAGCTCTTTGGATGCATCTTGCACCGCAGCGCGCATTTTGCCCTGCAGGCGAGAAATTTCTTCCCTGTACTTGGCAATCTGCAAAAGTGCGATATTAGGGCCTGTTGCATACACTTGATCACGAACAACGCACCTCTGATTTAGCCTGTGATACTTCGACTTCGTGTTTGTGTGTCAACATTTCTGTCTCCAACTGTAGCTTTTCCTCGGCCTCTTGTAATCCCGAGCAGAGTCTTTCGACCTCGACATTCTGCTCCTCAGACTTAAAACCATTTGTCAGTATATTGATCCGGATTGGGAGTGTCATGCAAACATACCGTTGCTTTCACAGCACCGAGTTCCATCCGCAAAGCTTCATTGTCATTTATTAAGCGCTTGACTTCATCCTCCTTCTGGCCACAAATGATCTCCTTCTCTCCCAACAAGGACTTGACCCCTGCAAGCTCGTTTCGCAAAGATGCAGATGTCTCCGACGACGTAGTCCTCTCCTTGGAAACAGCATCCAAGGTCTGCCGCACCTCCTCGTTCTCAGATCGAAGTCGACAAGACTCTTCTTGTAGTTCTTCGAACTGATCGTCCTTCTCAGTAGCTGTGGCTATAAGGCCGAGCTCTCTACTTCGAGCCGCTTCTCGCTCCATGTGAAGCTTCTCTTCATAAATGCACCGTTGCTCTTGAAGCTCCTGCTTCATGGACTCCAAGGACGCAGTCAACTCCTGTACTCGACAAGATGCATTTTCGGCATTCTCCCCCATTCGTGAGAGGTCATGTTGTAAACAAGATAGAGCTTGGGAAGATTGCTCTAATTGCCTCTGAAGATCCTCATTCTGACGCTTCTGTTGCTCGTTCTCGGTGATATACTGGTCTCGCTCTTGTTCTGCTGACCGCAAGGGGCCTTCGACATCGTAGCAGCGACGCTCCAGATCAAAGCAGATATCCCCGATTTTCTTCATCATATTATCGTGTGATACTTGGGCGTTCTGCATGAATGTTTCCGTAAACCCAGAGCGCCAATCCCGAGACGGAGCGTGGGCCGACGAAAACTCCTGCGTGCTGCGCAGGAAAAGTGATTCTCGAAAATCTTTCGAGACTGCTGTTGAAAAGGAGCAGCTCTCGTCTGCAAAAGATCTTGCCACATGATCCACAAAGGTCTTCATCAGCATAATGTCCGTAGTGTTCCCATTGTTTGACAATGCAGCAGCAAAATAGATCTCGAATAGGCCGAGAAGGATCTTGTTTTTCATGGCTGTAAATGCGCAATAGCATACTTCCGAGCCACGGCACTCTTCTTGGCTCGGCGTAACTGGGAACTTTTTAAAAAGACTGGCAATGGCTTCTTTTGTGGATACTGAGTTGAGAAGGGAAGAGACCATTGGCTTGGATTCGGTTGCCTGAAAGCCCGAGAGAAGGAGAGCGGCCACATGCAGGTTCGCCAGAGAACATCGACTTGGATTGTCGTCTTTCAAGGCATCGATGGTAAAACGAAGGAGCTCATAGATAACCGATTCATCGCAGCTTGCCAATGACTCCGTGAGCCGTGAAACTAGATGGGGCGGCATATTCCCTAGTGCTCCCCGACTGTCGCTGGAAACAAGCACACGTAATCCGACGTCACGGATCCGAGAAGGGAGTGCAGCCATAGCACGAAGAGAGAGCAAGAAAGTCACTCCCATCACCTGAATCTCTCGGTCAAGGCCATCTTTGGCTACCTTCTCGCATAGCTTGGTAATCTTGGACGAGTTGTTGGATATCCATACGTGCTTCTGTTCTGGTTCAACCGCATCGAGGACGCAGATGGCAAGACGAATGCTTTGGGCGGCTTGGGATGGGGTTAGATTGCAGTTCGAGGAACAGGCAAGAATGACGCGCAAAACAACCAAATCCAATGTCTTCAGGCCCCTCTTAGGACCAAAGAAATGCTGAATGTTAAGAAGCCAAGATGGGGGCTCCGGTCCGTGTTGATCGTGATGACTGTCATTTTGGTTCGATGCGATTTGTGCGAATGTGGCCAGACATAGGAGATTGCCCATATGGTCGTCGAGGTTGCGCAATGCCTTTGTGAATTCAAGCTGTAGGTTAGACATCACTTCCGAGGGGATCTCGTCCAAGATTCGTGGCGAGCCCTGGAGGGCGTTCATCAGGCTGTGCAGGGGTGCCACCGTCTCCGCGCATGGTTTCCTCGCCATTATGTGGACTAGCTTTGTGATGAATCCGGACAGTCGAGCAGGTGCTACCACACCGGGTGGAAGGGGCGATGATAATAGGGCAATGCATGCCGGGTTGTACTCAGGCTCCCCGGCATCCACTGCCTTCTGCAGCAATGTATCCAGAATGACTGGATGGCGCTGCAGCAAGGCATCTCGAAAGATCCTCGTGTGAACTGAATATCATCAGCGCACTATGCAAATACCATCGGCCACCTCGTCATCACTTACCAAACACGGAGATCAGTGGCAGAGCAACCCGCGATCGCGATAAGCCCTCAACGAAGAGATCGGCCAGCAGGCCGACTTGACAGGATTTCTGAAGAGCCCACGAGTCGATCGAAGAAGTTGGATTGCGATGAACAAGGTCATGGAGATCCTGGTTCCTTGTTATCACGCTGTACCTGACGATCAGACCGCGGTCACAATACCTGCAGCGAGGGCACATAAGGCGCGGTCACGACGCGTTCAATCTCGCGCACCAGGTAAGCGATTTCGCCCATTGCGACTCTCTGAGCCTCGGTATGTCGTGAGGTTTTTTGGGGCGGTGGTTGGTGTTATCGTCGGTGGTTCATGACGCAGAGAAGAAATGTTGTCGTGGTTGCCCCCTCAACGCGCGGTTCTGCCACACCGAGCTCGACCACGAGACTCTTTTTGAATGATCTACGAACTAAAACTACATCTTCTATAGGATATCTGGACAGTGATCCTAGAGTGACCGAATAAACCTCTTGAGTCTTGTGTAGCTGAGATCTACCCCCACACACCCCCACGCCCCCGAGGCATCGCGGAATCAGGCTAAAGAGAAGTGCCGACTCGGCCGAGCTTCCAAAGCGGGGAAAAAGAGACGGGACTTCATCGGAGCTTCTCATGCGGTGAACATGAGCTACATTTTCTCGCACTTCTCAATGTCGGCAGTCAATTCAACTTTGTCGTTTCTCTAATACCCTCCCCTCCCGCTCCTCTGTTGTTTGTACAGTATCATCACAATGCGAGCTCCGTTTACAGTCCGGGGCTTCTCCACTCCCCGCATGCTCCATTGCCGACCCCGGATATCGCAACCAGGGGTTGTGCGAGCTAGCGGAGCAGTTCGCACAAATGCCACCGGCACATCTAGCACAAAGAGCAGTCGGAGTCAAGATAGCTCCTCGAACTCCAATCCCAAAGCACCCTTCTGGACGCCCACCAAGGCTCTCCTCGTCTCCGCATTTGCTGCGGGGTTGGGCTACGGTTACGCCTCGTACAACCATACGCCGCAGCCAACCAAAAAAGTGCAGTATGGTTCGATGAAAGACTTTGAGAAGGTATCGTTTCTTGGAATTGGTTCTCATGCAGACAAATAATTGACAACGGCAGGCCATCGCCGAATTGAGAGCCAAACTTGGCGAGGACACAATCTCCACCGACGAAGATGAACTCGAGCAGCACGGATACTCCGAATGGTCAAGTCTCAACGCAGACCGTCTACCTGTTGCCGTCGCATTTCCCACATCCACTGAACAGGTCTCGGAAATCGCAAAGGTCTGCCACAAGTATCGCATGCCCATGATCCCTTACTCTGGCGGGTCAAGTCTGGAAGCTAATTTCTCCGCACCCTACGGTGGTATGACTATCGACTTTGCCTTCATGAACAAGGTCTTGGAGATCCACGAAGACGACATGGACGTCGTGGTGCAGCCGTCCATCGGGTGGATGGACCTGAACGAGCAGATCAAGAACACCGGTCTGTTCTTCCCCGTGGATCCCGGTCCGTCCGCTATGATTGGTGGTATGGTTGGAACAAACTGCAGTGGGACGAATGCTGTTCGGTACGGCACGATGAAGGACTGGGTGATTAACCTCACGGTTGTCCTGGCTGATGGCCGGATCATCAAGACTCGCAGACGCCCGCGCAAGACATCCGCTGGCTACAATTTGACGGGCATGTTCGTTGGATCTGAGGGGACTTTGGGAATTGTGACGGAGGCTACCCTCAAGCTGACTGGTATCCCCGAGGATACGCGCGTGGGCGTGGTTGCGTTCCCGACTATTCGGGATGCTGCGTCGACTGCCATGCAGTTGATCAAGAAGGGTGTTCCTGTGCAGTGTATGGAAATCATGGATGAAGTTCAAATGGATGTTATCAACCGGGCTGGAGGCACTGGGCGGACCTGGGCTGTCTCTCCGCATCTCTTCTTCAAATTCTCGGGCACGAAGGCCGGCGTCGCTGACAGCGTCAGCTTGACAACGAAGCTCGCACAGGGCAACAATGCGGATGCTTTCGAGTTTGCCAAGTCCGAGAAGGAGGCTCACGACCTGTGGTCTGCGAGAAAGCAGTCTCTGTGGAGTATGCTGGCTCTGCGCAAGGAAGGCTCTGAAGTGTGGTCGACCGACGTGTCGGTTCCCATTTCTAGATTGCCCGATATCATCGGTTCGTTGCTCATAATACCCTGCCAATTGCATATGCTGACCATCTCAGAAAAATCCAAGGAAGATTTGGAGAGTCTCGGCATTTTCGCCAGTATTCTCGGACACATCGGCGACGGAAATTTCCACGCGAGCATCATGTACGACCGCAAAGATCCAGAAGAGCGTGCACGAGTCGAGAAGGTGGTTTACGATATGGTGGACCGTGCTCTTGAGATGGAAGGCTCTTGCACGGTATGCTCAGCATGAGACCCAGTTTTCAAATAATAAGATTGCAGCGCTAACGCAGTTCTTGCAGGGTGAACACGGTATCGGATTGGGAAAGAAGGATTCGCTCAAGAAAGAACTGGGTCTTGAAACGATCGATGTCATGCGCAGTGTCAAGCGATCTCTTGACCCTTATTGGCTCTTGAACCCTGGCAAGATCTTCGATTTGGACATGGAGTCTTGAACTTTTGTACCTGCATATAGACAGTAGATACCACAATTCGTGCAGACAATTCAAAAATCAACTATTGAATTTAAGACCGTAATGCAACCAACTTTTACAGCAGCCGATAGTTGACAAAGGGCCCGAAAGAAACGTACCTTAGTGAGAAAACGGATTATGCACACGACCGAAATCAAGCAGAAACAGCGGCGACAAATAAAAAGACACCAAACCAAATCCAAGCTTCCAAGAGTTAGAACTGAAGGACACTACACAGGCCCAACTTCCCAGATTTTCGCGAATTGATCATTATCAATGAACAGACGCTGCGCCGTCCCAAAAAGGACTACTTCGAACTTGCTCTACCGTGTCAACCACCATCTGCGTCAAAGACCGCCAAGATCTCAGATTCAGGGCTTCGAGACTCTCCCTAGCATCGATGTCAAACCGCTCAAACTAGAGATGGTTAGTCCTACTTCCACACGTGTACTGATCCACTAAAATACCTCTTCTTCAGTGTCTTCAAAAGGCCGCATATCAGGGAATCGGTCACGAACAGCCTGTGCAATCTAGGAAAGAGATTTTTGATTAATATCCTGCTCTCAGTTTAGTCAGAGACGAGTCACGATTACCTGTTTATACATAAAAGAACTCGGTGCTAGGATCCACCGCGAACCAAATGCACTAGGCTCAATTAGAGCATTTATATGTGCCTTCGCGACATCCCTCACATCAACCCAGAAAGGGAAGTTGTCGTTCGGCAGTCCACCATCCCCTACGGCAATTTTCCAGAGCAGTCCAGCGCTGAAACTTAGACCCAATTCCCCGTGTTTCTCGGTCAAGGGAGCACCGTAGGCCCTCCGATATAAGTGGGCAACACAGTAGACAATTTCCATGAAGGACTGTGTTCCTCGTAAAGCTTCCACGCCGCTTCCTCGGCCAGCTTCTTGCTTGCGAAGTATGTAATCCACGGTCGCATGTGTCCGGGGTACTGAGCCAGATCTAACGATGGATCCGCAGCTTCTAAATAGGAGAGAGGGTTCCAGTCTTTTGAGGAATAGGTGTATCCAGGGCGGAAACCTTGTTTCGGGTCGAAAACAGCTGCGAAGGATGAGGTTATCACGACTGATTTGAGAGTTGGTGACGGTAGTGCGGAGGTCAGAATCGAGGTCGTGCCTTTGATTGCTGGGATGAGAATGTCGTTTCCAATTGACTGAGGGTTCAGTATAATAGGGGATGCGATGTGTGCTATGTGGGTGACACCTCTGACGGTATTGTCGAAGGCACCCTCTATTGTAATGTCCTCGACTATTTGAAGTTCGAGCTGGCCCTTTTCTACCGCCAGTGAAAACGCCTGGCTAAGGGTCGTAATCGAGGAGGTGGAGCGAACAGTGGCTCTCACTTTGGGGCCAGATGGCAGAGAAAGAAGTTGAGAGAGAACGTGTTGCGCGTCGTGGCCATTTCCACCTGTGACAAGAACCACGTCGGTGGTTGAGAATGAGGTCATATCTGGTCCACGGGGCTCGGAGCATGGAAATACGTAAAAAGGAAGGCGTGAGAAGCCTTTTGAGGATATAAGGGTAAGATCGAGATATGAAGTGCGGCACCTGGACATAAAGTGTTATTAAAGAAGGGTGTATGGATTTCTAGATTGTCATGGGAGAGGTTTTTATATCTATCTGCTTCTAGGAGAACGGGTTTTCCTTTTGGGAGAACGCATACAGAACACCTGTCTCTCACCGCTACTTGGAGGTGCCTGAGACAAACCGAGAGATACTCGAGAGGAACAGGAAGGCTACGCACACTGCATTACTTCCCAGAGGCTGTATGGGTAGCCGTCATCTAGTCTAGTTCTAAATCAATAGCTCCATAAACAGAACAGTTTATCGTGCTATCGGCAGATGAGAATCAGGGAGATGCCGACCGGGGAATTGAGGCCTTGACCATCCAGCGCATCAATCAACCTTCAACAGGGAAATCAAGAGAGCAAGATTGGAGCTATCTAAAGATGCTCAAGACAGGCTTACCCACGCCAATCCCGTGACCATGTCTGCATCCTTAACAAAAAGGCTCTGCACATAGCGGTATTGTTAGACTGCATCATCGTACAGGACATTTGCTTACTCGGAAGCCACCTATGCCGGCTCTCATGAATCCTGTGGCCGCTACTTATTCGGAATCCGAGGAGCGAGTTTTCTCACGAAGTGAATAAGCCATGTTCAAGATACCCCGGAAGGAGAAAGTTGGAAGCAACGCAAGAACCACTTCTCAAGTCCTCGGAGAGGCTTAAGTGCGGCAGGATGCTACGAAGATGCCGCCGATATCCGACCGGTGATGCACGGCATCTTTAGCATCACGCAGTTTCATGGGGATAAGATGTTCATTCAGCTAAAGCTTGGCACCATAAATCATTTGCCTCTGTGGCCTCTTCGTCAGCCTAACTGTCATATATACTTTCTAAAAGGTCTTTAAATCACATTCTTGAGAGGCTGTGACGCCAAGAATCGTCGCAGATTGTCCGCGATCAATTCAGTGCACCCTTGAGGCCTGCCGCCCGCTGCGTGAGGCGAGACGATCAGATTGGGCGCCTTCCAGAGACGGCTGGACTCGGGAAGCGGCTCGGTCTTGAAGACATCAAGCGCGGCGCCACCAATCTCACCCTTCTCAAGTGCATCCACCAAAGCGTCCTCGTCGACCGCAGTTCCCCGACCAACATTGACGACCCAGGCGTGCTTAGGAAGCAGCTTAAGCCTCTCGGCGTTCAAGGCATTATTTGTCGATTCGGAGCCCGGTAGGATCATAACAAGGGCGTCTGTCTTCGGAAGGAGCTCGGGGAGACTGTCTTCGCTGAAGACTTCGACGCCGTTTCGGACTCCGGAGCTGCGGGCCACACCCCGGACGTTGGCTCCGAGGGCCGTCAAAAGCGGGGTGAGTGTCTTTGCGATGCTGCCGAAGCCCCAGACGAGCACGTTTGCGTTCTGCAATGTGGTGAAATCGTTGCGGGGGAAGGATCCGCCGAGGTGGCCGGGCCATTTGCTCTGGAGCTGATAATCGCGCATCTCGTAGAAATGCCGGGCACTGTTGAGAAGGAGGCCGAGAGCGTGTTCGGCCACTGGGTGGTCGTGCAGACCGACGCCGGTGCAGACGGCGATCCGGGAGGTGTCGAATCCGGCGTTCAGGACGTCATTAGGACCGGCAGCGAGGGATTGGATCCATCGGAGGTTTTTCATGCGCTTGGCGGCATCCTTCAGGTTGTCCCCGGCGTTCGCCCAAGTCACCAAGATATCGGCGTCGATAAGCTCCTCCGGGATGGGAGTCTTCACATCGTAAGGGTGAAGAGATACGGAGAAGCCCTTGAGGCTATCAACGTCGAGCGGGACCGAGGTAGGATAGAGAAGCTTCATCGCGAAGGGTGGAAAAGTGGTTGTTGCGAGAAGAAGTTGGATTGTCGCGGCAAAGGTCAACCCCTCCACCCCACGCTCCACCCACGCTCCACCCCACGCCTATCGTCATCGGTTCATGTCCGACGCCGGTAACCGAACCGGTCGGCGTTCAGCCCGAGCTATATGCCCCACGCTAGTTACCGACTGATGCTTCCTCTCTTTACAGATGATAAGAACATCATCAATTCGGATATAGTCAAGCCAAAGCAAGCATTACGGAAAACCGTCCCCTCTCGAATTACAGCGCTCATTAATCAGTATGGCTGAGCAACACGTCTCATTCAAGGTCGAGGACCTGTTCTCTGTTAAGGGAAAGATCGTAGTCGTGACCGGCGGAGGTTCAGGACTTGGAAAAGCCATTGCCGAAGGGTTTGCCGTCAATGGCGCCAAAGTGTTCATAGTGGGACGAAGACAGGAGATGCTCGACACTGCCGCGAAAGAGATCGCAGGTGATGTACATTCGTCAGTAACCTTGCTTTTTTGCTGCTAAAACCCGAGTTTAACATCGCAATGCCCGGATTGAGCTGACATGAGCTTGCTTCAGTATCCAAGGGGATGTGCAGACTAAAGCGGGATGCATCAAGATTGCAAATGAGCTTAAAGCCCAAGTATCCCATATCGACACCCTCATCAATTGCGCAGGAGTGAATAGCCCATGGAGGATTCAGGTCGGCGATCACAATGATCGTAAGTCGAGAGGTGTTAACCACAACCGTTCGATTGCTGAGCAGTTACAGCCGATCAAGTTGAGAATCTCTTGATCAACGGCGTCGAAGAGTGAGTAATCCCGTAAATAACGCCTTAAATGGGCCTTGCTAACCGGTGATAGAAATGACTTTGACCGAAGTAATCAGAGTATGATTGAGGAAGTCTTCCTAGTGAGGGACTGGACTGACATGGATAGTCAATGTGAACGGAGTTTACTTCCTTACAGTCAACCTGCTTTCCCATCTGAGAAAATCCGCCGAACCAAATGTTTGCGTGATCGCCTCACTCGCAGGTCTTGGAAACCAGAGGTAAGGAGTACTGCCAGATTGATGACATATCTTTGTATCTGACAACTCTCAGGTCAATGGGCACGTTGACCTATGCTGTTTCCAAAGCAGCAGGTACTACTCTAGGATTTGATTGATCATGAAAAAAAAGCATTTTCTAACTAAACTTTACAGCGATTCACCTCGCCAAGCTCCTCGCTGGTCGACTTCATCCGTGAGTTGTCATCTCTTCCATTGAGGCATAAACAAGAACTTCAAAACAATTAACGAACCTTACGGTCAGAATGAAAATTCGGGTCAATACTATTTGTCCGGGTATTTTCCCATCTGAAATGACCGGCACAACTACGGGAAAGCATGAATACTCCATCAGCCACCAGGCAGAGAGAGCGGGCAAGCGATGTACCGCTGGGCGCCCTGGCCGACCCGAGGAAATTGTTGGCCCTGTCCTGCTACTGTCGAGTGCGGGCGGTGGCTATATGAACAATGCGCTGCTGACGGTGGATGGTGGACGGCTGATGGGTATTTCTATCAATGATGGTATTAGAATGCCGGAAGATACATATACGTAAGTTTGCCATGGTGGACATGGCCAAGGCAATACTAATTATTGCAGGGAGTTTATCGAAGGCTAGGAGCACAGAGGAATTTCAAGCATGGTAGCTTACTTGGGCACATGTTTCCTATACACAGCACACTGAGGCTTGGCCATGGGTGATTTGGGTGGGAGGTGTAAATTCTGCTCGTATAGGCGTTTCAATATTCATCCATTAATAGAAAAGCACATAAGTTTCCCCGTATTGGCCTAAACTTTCGAAGCCTGCACCAAAACTTCCGCCAGACGATACGGCATACTCAAAAATGGGGAGTGCGAGCTCGGCAATCGATAAGTGTTTTCAGGACCACCAAGCTCAGAAGCAAAAAGCTCCTGGAACTGAGGTGGCAGGGCACGATCCTCCTCGCATATAACATAGGCACAGAGGACATCCTACCAAGGCTCGTAGGTGACCTCGCCGGAGAAAACTGGTGAACCGTGCTTCGCAAGCCCGTTCACTTTTCCTGAGTCTCAAGGGAATTTTATGCCAAGCAATCGCTCCTGCACCATCTGCGAGAACGTAGTCTCCCTATATGTCGTCACCTATGGTTGCTGCACATACGAAGTAGGTCCAGCATTTAATGATAAGACGTGGAAATCAAATAAGCATACCTCAACCTTCAAGCAGTTCCCTCCTAGCATGCCTAGCAAACTCTGGCCCTTGTCCAGGGCAGATGCAGCCAGGTAGATCACTTGGATAACCCCGTCTGGCTTGCCGGCCTCGGCGCGGGAGGATTTGGTCAGTGCACCGCCGCCATATGAGTGCGCTACCACAACCAGTTCAATATGTTTGTAATGATCCCGTGACCGTAATCCTTATGCAAATTTGATGACCCGGGGCGTAAATTATGCTGCAAATAGTTCATTTGGTCCCATCTAAGGCTATCTATGTCAGAGTCAACTAGGTACTACTGAGACTTAGAACCATGATGCAGCCACGTCGTCCGAGTCTAGAACTTCAAAATACCGCTCAAAGAGTGATGTGCTCCACTGACAGGCTGTACCGGAGCTAGGAATATCCGAAGACTCTATATCGGTTTGTGTGTTCGCAAGCCCGCCCATATTATCGATATACCTTTGTTGCTCTATCAGAGATTCCGGTCGCTGGTCTGGCTGAGAGGCACATGTTGTGGGTAAAATAGCAGTGCCAGATACTTCAGTTTGAGTAGCGTCCAATGAGATTGGTTCGGGACTCCCGATGGCCATCGTTCCAGAGTCTCCCAGTCGGTCGCGTCCATTCGATGATGTTCCAAACAAATTGGGATTGCTCAAAGCCATTTCTCTTGCAATCAAGGCCTGCGCGTGAAACTCCTCGATGCGGCTCCATCGTGAACATCCGGGAGAGCCACTATTACCATTCCAATATTGATAGATATCTTCAGCAGCCCTCCATGCCGTATCAGCGCCCTCCCCCAACGGCGAAAGAGATAAGCTGATAAGTAGATACGTTAATGCATCCCACTCAATGTAGGTCTGGAAAAGCCATAGCCATTGCTTGCCCCGTTCATGGAGACGCATTGCTTTAGCTCGCTCAAGGATCTCCACGCAAGTTCCACGAAAGCTCTCTTGAGCGAGCAACTGTTGGCTCTCTCTGCTTCTTGGCTTGCTCACGGTGAGCTTGAGCTTGGCGAGAATCAAGCGACTAGATTCGATGGTGACAAAATCCAGGGGGATGGAGACGTCGCAGTGTGAAAGGCACTCAAGCTCTATGCGCTCTTTGAACCGATCAATAGCTTCGCACTTATCCGACGTTGACATGGTGGGATATGAATTCTTTTCGCAGAATGGATCAGAGAAGACCATTAAGCGCGCGAAATAGCTGATCTCGAGCCTGACCAGGCTGAACAACATTTCACTCTTTCCGGACTGGGTTTTGGGGGCATCACTCATGTCAGGGTCAAGATTGGCATCACTGACGTTGGATGGGAATTTGATATGGAACTGTGACTCCAAGATGCGTGGCTCTGACCTGTTATCTTCTGCCATTCGAATGTCAAGGACAAAGATCTGCCACCAAAGCCGACGTCGCATTTCGGCTTCAAATGGTGGAATATCCGAGTCCGAGCTCTCATAGTTTAAGCCATTTTCAAACGCTATTTCACTGACAAGCCTGGTCAGGTTCTTGACGTCGGGGCCTTTTTCGTCGAACCTGCCGCAAACCTTTTTAGAACCATTAGTCATGGGAATTATGGCGTTGGGTGAAACCAAGACCCTACAGTATAGAGGACGAATGCCTGCAGGACGGTTGTGTCCGTTGAATTCTGAAAATCTGCCTGAGCAAGAGCCATCTCAACTGAGTCTCGGTACCTTCGTCTGTCAGTCTGGAATGAACTGCCCATGCTGTGGATGGTGATTACCTTTGCAGCACGTTCGGCCTATCATGGTCGAGCGCAGTCTTACATTCCTCGGTTGAAAGGGCCACTACAGCCGCGTAGTAAACTGCAAACAACAAGCAGTGGACTGGCGGGCTGCCAGATTGCTGATCTTGGATAAAATGCATGATTTGGCGCTGAACACTCGGTGCATGGACTATTCTGAGAACCGGGTGCACTCGTTCTAAGTACCGCTGCCATAGAAAAAATATCGTCGTTGGTGCGGGATTAAGATACTGCGATAATGGCACAGAATGCTCTCGGGATACAGAGCCTGACTGTCCGTCTGGATGATGACTTGCTGGACTCTCTTGTATCTCACGCGCATTACTCACTTCCAGTCGTCTCAACTCATTGCTACTTTGACGTGGAGGCCGTGACTGGGCAGGTTGAATGAGCTGCCAGATCTGCGACAAGCTGTGCTCGAAAAAATTTAAAGTGCGCTCGATGTTTTCAACGCGGCTAGCCAGCTCCTGGTCTAGGAGGCTTTGACTGCCATTTCTAGGTAAACCTTTCCTCGGGGATGGATAAGTACACCGAATTTTGACCTTGACACAGTAAGAGCAAGGTAAGGCTCTGTCGCATTTGATCTTTCGGCGTCGGCACTCGAGGCAAGATTTCCCGGTAGAGAAAGTGCCAGTCATCTTTTGGATCGGTTCATCTCACAATTCTGTATACTTTGCTCACAGTAGGCAAACTCTTGAGATGAAGAAAGACCGCACTTGGTTGGTGGCAGCGGCGATTTGCAGAGCAAAGCCCGGATTTCTAAGCCTAAGCATGGTGGCCTCGAGCTTACACGATAGTGGAGTTCAATAATAGAAGGGGGATGGCACCATTGGTGCAATCGAACCCCTAAGTCTGACAGTCAATCTCCGATTGGCTACGGCGGGCATGCGCCAAAAAGTCCGTCTTATCCACATTTCTAAGCATCTATTGTGTAAGCGGGAGTATCGCAAATGGAGATGTATGAGACAGCGAGTCGAACGTATAAATATGATCTTTTCAGTCGTAGAATATTGGTCAGAAACCTTGAAATCAGACTTGATTTACTGAAGCAAAAAACTCTTTCCAAGACGAATTCACAATGGCAACTGTTCTGAAAACCGTCGCAATCGTCGGTGTAAGTGCGCCTCATTTCTGTATCTGCCATTTTCAAATTTGACACTAATTGACAAATGTCCAGGCCAGCGGCGACATTGGCAAGATCATTCTTGACAGCCTTGTCGCCTCGTCCATGTTTTCCATCACTGTGATCTCCCGCAAGGAAAGTGAAGCAGTCTTTCCACCAGGGATCAAGGTTCTCAAGACCGGCCTCTCGGGGAACGGTCTGGAAGCCGCCTTCCAGGGACAAGATGCCGTGATCTCGGTAGTAGGAGCCACTGGTTTCAGTGAGCAGAAGGCACTCGTCGATGCGGCCATTCGCGCGGGTGTCCAGCGTTTCATTCCCTCAGAGTTCTCGGCTAATAGTCAGAACGACGCTGTACTGCAGCTGCTGCCACTTTTCGGGCAAAAGAATGACGTGATCAAGTATCTGAAAAGCAAGGAATCTCCAGCCTTTACCTGGACTGGGATTGCCACATCTGCATTGTTCGACTGGGTGAGTGATTCACGAGACCGTGGATATTAGAAGTCAGTTGCTCTGATTCTCATGCGTTTCGCAGGGCCTTCGAAGCGGCTTCTTGGAATTCGACATTCTAAATCGCACCGCCATCATCTGGGATGGTGGTAACAAAAGCTTCAGTTTGACCAATGAGAAGCAGTTGGGCCAGGCAGTAATCTCCGTTCTCGAACATCCACGAGACACTAGCAACCAGTACCTCTATGTCGCTTCTGTAGAGACCACTCAGAAAGAAATCGTCGCGGCTCTGGAAAAGGCGACCGGCGCTCGGTGGACTATCTATGAAACTACCACCGAGGAGCAGGTTAGTGCTGCTGCCGAGGAGCTTTCCGCAGGTGATTTTAGCGGTGCCTTTACGCTGGTCCGGGCCACTTGCTTTGGTAACACGCCTGGCCTCCGTGCGAACTATGTCAAGGAGCAGAAGCTTGCAAATGATGTGCTAGGACTGGAGATGGAAAGCGTTGAAAATACTGTCAGGCGCGTTGTACAGTAGCCAACTTCAGCCCTTCCTGCCAGGTCAAAGACTACTTGCCATAGAACATCATCAAAGGAATCGAAGTACCAAACGGGAACAATTCGGAGAAAACGAGCAACTCCGGTGAAAAGTGGGCCTCGGAATGAACGTTGTAGCCAATAAAATCGCGGAAGATTTTTCACTGCGCAGAATGTGATGAGTCAGCGCGGGGCAGGCGATTGGCCGCGAGCGACATCGCTGTTGATCGCGCTTGCCACACGCCGTTTTGACTGCAACAACGCTGTCAAGTGGTAAGTCGCGCTATTACGTCCTTTCTATGTGTTGTAAATGTGCAACTGGGCTTGGCATTCGCCTTCTATGAGATCGGTGAATCAATTGAGCTTCAACGCTTGTTTATCCACTTGGCGGGGCGCCGGATGAAGCCTTGACTCATAAGATCTCCGTGGTCCAACTTGCGATTCAATACATCATTTGCATGCACATTTACTCTTCTAGAGATCTCACAAGCTGTCTGGAGTTGGAAAAAGCTGACATTGTCCAAGATACCATCCTCTTCCACATATAGATAGATAAGATGGCGCCTTCATATCCCAAGAAGAAGTGCGGTATGTCTTTGAATGTCCTCCCATGACGATGACGCATATGCTAAAGTTGACTAGGTGTGCTTGGTGCCACCGGCTCTGTCGGTCAGCGCTTTATCCTGCTGCTGTCTGACCATCCCTTCCTGGAGCTCCACGCCGTCGGTGCCTCGGAGCGTTCCCTTGGTAAAAAGTACAAGGATGCCGTCCGGTGGAAGCAGTCCTCGCCCATGTCGGAGAAGCTCAGCAACCTCTTGCTTCGAGAGTGCAGTGCTGAGCAGTTCAAGGACTGCGACCTGGTCTTCTCCGGGTTGAACAGCGACATCGCTGGCGAGACCGGTAAGGTCCCATGACAGTCATAATGTGCTGGATCGTACTAATCATCTACAGAGATGGCATTTATCAAGGCAGAGATTCCTGTCTTTTCTAACGCAAAGAACTACCGCAAGGACCCCATCGTGCCCTTAGTCGTTCCCACTGTGAACCCCCAGCACTTGGATCTCATCCCTCACCAACGCAAGCACTTTGGCCTGAAGAAGGGTTTCCTGGTGTGCAATTCCAACTGCGCTGTCATTGGCGTTGTCATTCCTTTTGCTGCCCTTCAGGCCAAGTTCGGCCATGTCGCGGAAGTCGAGGTGTTCACCGAGCAGGCCATCTCAGGAGCTGGCTACCCCGGTGTCTCCAGCATGGACATCGTCGACAACGTCATTCCGTTCATCAGCGGTGAGGAGGACAAACTCGAGAATGAGGCTCAGAAGATTCTCGGCAACCTGAACGCTGAAGCTACCGCCTTTGACGAGCAGACTGGCCTGAGCATCGGTGCCACCTGCACTCGTGTCGCTGTTACCGATGGCCACATGGCTTTCGTTTCGCTTCGCTTCAAGAACCGCGACAACGTCCCCAGCGCCGAGCAGGTCGTCCAGGCCCTGCGGGAGTACCAGTCCGAGGCTCAGAAGCTCGGCTGTCCATCTGCACCTCCCATGGCCATCAAGGTGTTCGACGAGCCCGACCGTCCGCAGCCCAGACTTGACCGCGACACCTCCGGCGGTTACACTGTCAGCGTTGGACGTGTTCGCGAGGGTGTCAAGGGTGGTCACTTCGACATCCGTTTCGCTGCTCTCTCGCACAACACCGTCATTGGTGCCGCTGGCTCGTCCATCCTCAACGCCGAGGTGGCGGTCATCAAGGGATACATCTAAATATAGATACGAAAAGTGGAATTTCTCAGCGATGTGCACATATTACATTTCTTTTCTAAAATTCACAGACTCGTGCATAGAGAAGTGATGCCCCTGATGCCTCAGGTGTAGATACTGCCTAAACGGGACAGCCCTAGTGGTTACTAAGCAGCACAACAGTGATTCTGGTTTGGGACTAGCGTAATAGGGCACAAACCCACAAGCACCGAGTTAAGCGAAATTCCCTTGATTATCACCGCTGCTCGTTCTTACTGCGATTCTTCGACAACCAACCCCGGGAACAGGTCGACAATTTCAAAATGGCTCGCGGACCGTAAGTGTCCTACACGCTCCCATTCACTCTCAAACGATGATCTCGAGTCGCCGTCCGTTCTTCTCGGGCTCGGCTCGTCGTTTTCCTCGAGTGTCGAAAATTTCGCATCTTGAAGAATCTCGTCACTAACCACCATCGCTCTGCAGTAAGAAGCATCAGAAGCGCCTTAGCGCGCCCTCGCACTGGCTGCTGGACAAAATGTCCGGCACCTATGCCCCCAAGGCCTCCCCCGGTCCTCACAAGCTCCGGGACTGCCTGCCCCTGATCGTCTTCATCCGTAACCGGTACGATTCGAGATGCGCCACCCTCTACACACGAACAATTCGAAACTGACTGGTTCCATAGTCTCAAGTACGCCCTGAACGGTCGCGAGGTCAAGGCCATCATGATGCAGCGTCTGGTCAAGGTTGACGGCAAGGTCCGCACCGACACCACCTACCCCGCTGGCTTCATGGACGTCATCTCTCTCGAGAAGACCGGCGAGCACTTCCGTCTCGTCTACGACACCAAGGGCCGCTTCACCGTCCACCGTATCCAGGCTGAGGAGGCCGAGTTCAAGCTGTGCAAGGTCAAGCGTGTTCAGCTCGGCAAGGGCGGGATCCCATTCTTGGTTACGCACGATGCGCGAACGTGAGTGCAAACTCCAAAAGTTCCGTGTCATTCAGTCGTTGGACCATGATTTGGTTGATCGGCGGAGGACCTGGAATTTTTATTCTGTTCCGATTCTGGATACAGTAAGCCCCCGACTTCAAGAACAAAGTTTTGCTAACTTGCGCTCTACAGCATCCGCTACCCCGACCCTGCCATCAAGGTCAACGACACCGTCAAGGTTGACATTGCCACTGGCAAGATCGTTGACTTCGTCAAGTTCGACTCCGGTGTTGTCATCATGGCTACCGGTGGTCGTAACATGGGTCGTGTTGGTGTCATCACTCACCGTGAGCGCCACGATGGTGGTTTCAACATCGTCCACATCAAGGACGCTATTGACAACACCTTCGCCACCCGTGAGTCCAACGTCTTCATCATTGGCCAGGAGAAGCCCTGGATCTCCCTCCCCAAGGGCAAGGGTGTCAAGGTATGTTCAAATCCCATTTCATTCGTCGAGACTCGAACTAACATCTTTGGTAGCTCTCCATTGCTGAGGAGCGTGACCGCCGCCGTGCTCACGCTATTGCCAACTAAATGTCTTAGGACATTGGCAATTAGCGCGCACGTCATCTCCATCCGGGGATGAAACAAAAATTTAACCAAAACAGTAGCTGGGAAACGGCGTCTTGTCTTGCTTTATGGGCTTGGATGATGCTTCGATCCGTAGATTCGAACCATAGCAAACAAAACTTGGGCGGGCTCACCGTCTCGTTTCCGAGTGATATGATGATACCTATTTTACGTTATTTTCCTCAATGATTAAATGATCGTACTCTCTCCTGGGTCTCCGTCTCTTGTCTCCTGTCTCCCTCGCAGTCTTGTCTTCCCACCTCTTGCCCAACTGCTTCCCAAGGTGACTAGGTCCCGGCTCCAAGGTTTGATGAAAATATCGGCTGTCGGATTCAGCTCGCCTCTCACCCAAAGACTTAGGAGACGTAAAATAATGTTGTCCCAGATGCCTTCCAAACCCTGGAGCTTGGTCGACAACATGCCCGTGGACTTTGCTACTCTATCTGATTCCAAGGTGAGTGGCGGCGACTTGAGGTGGTGATTTGAAGCAAGATGAACAACGTAATCAGTCTTTTTGAATCATTGCAAATCGCAACCACACTGTTAGTTGTGTTATACGAGGCAATGGGGGACGAATCAAGAATACTATAGAGATGCGGAAGCGTGGCACATCGCCGGCGGTCTTTCATGGTGAAACATGTTCGAAACCAATGGTTACTTTGAGTAATATTTACATTTAGGATCACAGCCAAATCAACAGCAATGCCGGGGGTCTATTCTCGTGAAAATCTTGGCTTCCTACACGAGTATTTGAAAGTACCTGGATGATAGGGGCCACACGCAAGGAGGAATTAACATCCTCCTATAACTTACTTTTCTCACCGCCTGCACCGCCTACCTAAAGGGCACTAGTAGATCCCCTTAGACCTCGCGATTCCACGCGTTCAAGCTTAACCCCGTAAACCTCTGCTTTTCTGGCCTTTATTATAGCATCGCGCTCTGAGCTTACACCTGCGCTACGGGAGCATATATGCGAGCTTTCACAAGCTGCACAATGGGGCTATAAGCGCATCCATAAGCGCTACCCACAGGTCTCCATCTCTACAATTCGTTATACAATCAAAAAAGACCGCGAACGACTAGATGGTGTCTCTAGACCACGCTCTGGACGCCCACGGAAGCTTGATGAGACTGATCGAACGCGCTTACTGGATGCTATTGAAGAGAATCCTAAGATTGCACGCGTGGGTTTACCGGCTAGGGTGTCGAATAAGGTATTAACTGTTCTCAGTTTTAAATAATCACTGACCTTGATTTCTAGGTTAAATATGACACTGTTCGAAGGCTTTTGAATGCTGAGGATACGCGGAAGTACATCGCACAGCGGGGAAGCCGGGCTGTCAGGGCGTAAGGAACTGGCGAATCAAATGGGGCAGGAGATATCGGGAACACTGGTCATGGGAGAACCGACGCAAACTTAAATCCAATCATCTAATCTGGCGTATTGTACTGATCTCTTTGATAAAGGATGATTGCTCGCGAAATTGAAGTCGTCTCTCTTCCCGCAAATGACTGGAGGTTCATTGGACCGTCCGACTCCATGGCTAATTTCCTGCAAACGGCGCGGCGTTCAATAATTGATGCAATGAGCATGAACTTCGAGGTGGGGAAGGCCAAGCTGTACGGTACGGTGTACGTGCCTTATGGGTCGCAAAATCCCCGGTGTAGGAGATGAACTCCGGTATCGCAGCGAATCGATATTAACAGGCGGTCAATTGCAGCCTACCAGGAGGACTATCTTCACTGAAGTAACAAGGCACTTCCTGGCCTGTTTCCAGTGGATGGATAACTCGCACCGATCGATCGTGTCCGTTCAGCGCATCAGAGGTGACGCAACAGGCTCGCGAGAACAGGAGCTCAGATCTGCACGGCACTCCAGCTTGTGATGGAGTAACCCTGACCATGGGATTGTGGATGTGGGCACGGCACGGGCCCACCCGCACCCCCTCGTCCCAGCACAACTCTACTGTGTTCGGTTTTGGTAGCCTATGATCGCGCTCGATAGCGTGCTGGGGAATCTGACGTATCGAATTTGGAGCGGCGCGACAATCGCTCCTCAGGGGGAGAAGGTTTCCGGACCCAGCGGGCCGCTAAACCGGAATATGCATAGCAGCATAGCGCTGTGGATTCCTGGAAACCGAAGAGGCCGTTGTGCGAGAGTTTCATTTGTCGCACATTTCTGAGTGGCTGGCCGAGCAGAAATTATGTCGCCTCTGGCATTTGCATATTCGTGTATGCTATTCCGTCTGCCGAGGCAGCTGGGGAAGCTAGCGGGTCTTTCCTGTGCTCGGTCCCCTCGTCTGGAAGATGATCCCTGGCTTGAAGCGTTGGAGCGGTGGCTTCAATGCGCATATGAACTCCGATCGACCACGGACGTACATCAGAGATACTAATGATCAGGTGAACAAGATGCTAACACTAGTCATGGTAGAGACTGTGGAAGGTGGGCTTGAAGAGAAGAGCCCGGGAGAGCGAAATCAAAACCGAGTGGGGTCTAGAACATCCTGTGGACGGAGGCCGGAAATGACGGATTTCCACCTTCTGTATTCAAAATTGCACACTGGATTATTCTTGCAGGAGGTTCAAAGTCCGATTCATTTCAACGTTGATATTAGCATGTCAAGTAACTGCCGTGCTCCCCAGATCCACAGCAAGCTCTGGGACGAGTGGATCTCTACCGAGATCCGGTTCCCAGTTCCTTGGCTCTGGGTTCCTGTAGCCCGCGACAATCGAATTCCTGAGCTTCAACTCTCACGTGGTGCACAGAGTTTGGATGCTCTTTCTCATGTGTGATGTAAGGTGTCGAACCCCTGAAGACACTTGAAAACTCTGCATTGTTCTGGACTCGGTCACCGATCGGGGAACAGTCCTAGGATTGTTTTTATAGCAATTCGTTCACTGTAGCGGTGAGCGAGTCATTAGTTTGTCGGCGAACATCATGACGATGGCAGTGATCATCGCATACAATCCCCCTACTCAGCCCTGTGTTCAGGAGTAAAGTTTTCATTTGCTTCGTATAGAACCCACTCGTCTTCGAAGCGCCCTGTAGATCGCAGGGTCAAGGCACCAACTTTAAGATGCCTCATTTTCTGATTTCCCAGCGGTGTGAGGAAGCCGATCGTGCCGGTCTTCGTGATGTTCCCCAGACCGCAACAACCAATGTTTCGACGATCCGTGCCCGACGGAAAAAAAGTCGGGGTACAGTTGGCTGATCGGAGCGTGAGGGGCGATCAGCACCCGATTAAATCCTCCACATCGACGGAGGGAAACTGAAAACAACACAAAGAAATAATGACACACCAGGGCGCCATCAAGGTGCCCAATGAAGTAAGTTTGGATTCCATCACGATCGACCACGGCAGCTCCCGCTACGGTTTAGTGTCCTTGGGCTAGCGCCCACCCGGTCTCCGCATATGAAATCATAAGAAGGGATTGGGGGCTCGTGATTGGGGACGATAAACAAATCGATACCTCCCTAGACAGGGAAAGATGATGCGTAGTTCCTTGAATCACACGCCGGATGCCTGGCCACATACAAGGCTTTCGGCCTGACCAATTCATTGTGTAGTATCGGATACCTGATTTACGATCGTTCTAGAAGATCTTGGGTTTGAACGCTTCCCAACCGATTGAGCCGCAGACCGAGTAGAACTAGAAGGAGGCAAAGGCTGTCATATTGGGAATTCGACTGCCACAACGGGTGTTCGGCATAAGGAAACAAACGGAGATCGAACGAGGAGGCATCGAGACGGGAAGTCGATTCGGTAACCGGCTTTCAAGTCGCAGAAGTAGGGTATAGCAGCATACAGCATACAGCATACAGAATACAGTCCCGACCATTCCACGGGGTGGGGACACTTCCCGGCCGTCTGGGACCAATTCGAAGCCGTATACGTGTTAAGAGGTCAATCGTTGGCCCCCTTTTCCCGAGTCGTCCTGGCAGTCGGGACTCCAACCACCCGCCTGGGAACTAGGATTCCCCACCCCGTTTTCCATCCCATCCTTCCCCTCGTGATGTGTCGAACGTGGCGGAACGGTATCGATGACCCTTAAAACCAATCGCTCTCGCCCCTTCAGAACGAGCTGAAAGACCCTCGTCATGATTCTCCACTGCTGATTCTCGTTCCATTTCGTTATTGTTTCCCCGTTCTCCCCGTTTACCTGTTACAAGCCACCGCGTCTAGAACACCGCCGACCTATAATATTTTCTTTCCTTTTTTTCTTGTTCTTTTCTTGCTTTTTCTCTTTTTCCTTTTTCTTCCTGTTCTTGCATTGTTCTTGCATCCTCTTTAAGCGCCGCATGAGGTTCCACTGGCATTTTGTCTAATGTGTTGGCCGCTAGAATCCACGGTGTTGAGGTCTATCCGTCAGCACTGAAGAGTCCGACGTTCGACCCTCCGATGGAGAGACCGTACACGGGGAACAAGACCCCGCTAGCTGAGATGTCGCAAGACTTGCCTGGACGACCCCCGCCAGAATCGACTCTGTCGTACCAGTCTCTATTTCATCCCGGCGCGGAATTTCCTCGCTTCGTCGTGTCCTACCGCTGGTGGGAAGATGAGGCAACCACTGTGCTGTGGGCATTCAAAGTATCCGAGATCAGGCAGGTCATTCGCTATGGACTCTTTCGCGACAAGAACTACCCGCGCAGCTCATTGTTGAGTCGTAATGCGGACGCTATCGATGCCTTTCTCGTTGCGCTTTCTGAGCCGCATGAACATCAGGTTCTGGCGAATCTGTCCCATGTACAGAGGGTTGAGGAGATTCTGCGGCGTTCGAGTATTCCGCCTTTCCAGCCCATTCCTTGGGGCTGGTTTCCTCCACCTCCAGGGCATTCTCTTGATGCCCGAGCGATCGCCGGAGCAATCGAGGCCGAGAGTCAATTCCAGTTCGGCAGGATTGCCTTTGAGGAAATCGTGCGTGCCTCTCTTGGCTACGACGCTGTTTCGGTCGAGTGGTTCCTGCTTCAGCATACCGACCTCTACATTCATCTCTTGGACCATCTCCAGGCCTATCCCGAAGAAATACCTCTTTACATAGATGTGGAGAAGGTACGTACGCCTCTATTCTGTTCGAAACAGTTGTCCTAATATCCGATAGCATCTGCGAAATCGAAGCCCATTCGCCCACCGAGCCCTGGTGCAGTGCATGCTCACCGTTCAACCAGAGGCAGCCTGCCAAATGCCACAGTCTACGAGTCCAGGATTTGAATTTATTGCTGGCCCCCTTCAGCGCCTGTTCAAAGATCAGCCACCCAGTTTGACGACCATCCTGAGGATCTTCAGCGTTCTGGCAATCCGCTTCCGGAAGCAGTACATCCACACGTCCAGAATAAACTGGCATGCGCCATTCGACACTGAAATTCTATTCCTGGAGGACTGTCTCAACTCGACATCACCTTTGGACCTAGCCCGTACTCTGACAGGCACGGACGAGATGGAATTTTCCGGACTGTCACGGCAAAGTATCGTGGCAGATGACGTCCTGATCAAGAAGCTGCTAGACAACTGGCACGCTCTCAGTGTTTCAGTTTGGGAATGCTGTTTATCGTTACCCGACATCATGCTCCCGTATCTGCGCGAATGCGCACAGGTCAGTTTCAAGCAGTCTACAACGTTGAGCACATCAATCTCTAACGTGGAGTCGGCAGATCCTCTTCACTAAATGTAATTACCACTCTCTAACAGCCATCTTGCATGGTATGCACCGATACGGAATTTCCACCGCGCGATCCCGCGGCTTGAACAGTACCGTCGGAGGCATGGTCGTCCTCGACCCAATCCTTCCAACGGAAACCGCCTTTCTCACCAATTCCACCAACAATTACGCCGCCTATCGCCAACACTACCGCGGGTACCCGGGTATTCCTTTCCTACTTCCACACCTACGAGACTACCAGCAGTATGGCGAAGCCGCCCTCCAGCCGCTCGTCCACTACCTGCAGAACTCGCATATGGCCGAAGCGTGATCGACCTGCTCTCGTCGATTTCGGTGAGAAAATGAAGAGAGAACTGCCGCGTGGCGTGCGTGGCTGCAGGTGACCATGCCGCCCGACCGTTTCGATGCATCGTATTCTTGTTTGTCTTTGGGTAAGGGGGGAGTTGCAGTGCCCCTGTTTGAGATTAGTTGATCTGCGTTACGCAATAGATTGCGTCTGTTTTGGGGATCGCGTATCTCTACACTATACCCATTGCTAGCATGTTGCAGCGTTGGGCGCCTGGCGTTGTATGTTTTCAGTCCATACGAATCTATTCGGCTCGGTGTGTTCCGGTGCTTCATGGGGTTATAACAAGCCATTTTAATTCTTCGTCATAATGGTCCCGCCCTGGTGACATCCCCAAAAGGGTCTTGAGCGTGAACTTACGTCCATTTTAATTGTTTTACTTTTGGCCGTTGGCAAGCTCCAAATTGCTTACATTCTAGCAAATCAGAGCTGCTCCACTGCGTCCGAGTCTCGATTTGTTGGATGATGACTAGGACTTATGCATGAACAGGATATTTAATGATTAAGCCACGTTCCGACCAACCATTGCACTCCCTCGCCAAATTTACTCTTTCTTCCCTGGAACCTTAGGCGCCTTGGCTGCGCCGAACGCACCACATAGATATAAGATACGGTTGACGAACAGGAAACCGGTCGCGCCGATATTTCCCCACGTCAGCGCGTTCCATGCCCCAACATTAGCAAATGCGCCCCAGCCCATTGCCAAGTAAGTGGCGTAGACGTGACCGACGTCGGCGATCGCCAGCCCAATCAGGTAGTTGCGCAGCACTTTGGGCTCGGTGCTCGTGTGCAATACCCCCACCCCCACTAGTGACAGCAAGAAATACACGTTTCCCAGTTGGTAGGCCAATGCGACACTGCTGGGGTGGGCGGCCGGAGCTTCGATGTGCGGAGTCTGGCCGGCGATAAAGCCGTTGAGGTCGTAAAGCGGGGCGAGGGCTCCCAGGACACTATACAATATGTGAGTAGCTAGTAAGATCGGGCGGTTGTCGGGATGTACAGTGAAAGAGGCTCAAGCACACCGAAGATGATGTGTGGCCATGCTGGGAAGATCGTGGGCATGTTTGGGGCCCCTGCAGATGGGTAGTGCTCCGCTGCTGCCGCGGAGCTCTCCAGTAGATTGAAGAGCCGGGGCTTTGGAAACACTCACTGTGCTCAAATTCTGGGGTAACCGAGGGTAAGCAAGAGAATACGGCAGGCTCAGAAAGAGCTCAGGGGTCACCTCGAGCACGAAATTGGATCTTCAACCCCGAGGGATGGCTGACGTAGGCTGCGCGAATGGATCCACTCACCGCCCATAGAAACGTTATCGGATCGCGTTATCAAAGCTTCACTTCTTCAAACCCGATCCAAAGGTCGATCAGGACAGCCACTATGGACGGCCCGATGAATCAAATGTCTTGCAACATCCTTGCAGTCCACTAATGACTGCAGTCGGATGCCCAGAGGATGGATTCCAACGGGGGCTTACGACCCCTGGATGACTCCCCACTACGCGAACTTCCCCAGCTCTCTCTACGTATCGCGCCTCTCCGTGAGCCGGTCTCGTCTCGCACTACCAGCGTTCCTTCGCCTTTGGAGCCGAACGCCAGCGGAACCAGGGAACCGAATACTATATCTAAGGGCTCGACGAACGGTGGGAATATTCCCGCCAACCCGAAAGCAGGCCTCCCAACCGTTACCGAATTCCTCAATGCCGCACGAACTAAGAAAGCCGAACCTGCGGCGGACCCGCAATCGAACGTGGAATTACCGCCCAGACCGATTCTTCCGGCATTTGTAAACCTTCGCGCGCTGGAACGCTTCCCATTTGCATCTTCGTTTGATGATGATGCGCTCCATGGGCAGCGAAAGCGGCGGCGCTTAGACCTTCAGCCCGATACTTTTAGCGAACACCTGCAGCTTCCTATCCCTCAAGCCCAAAAAGAGCAACGCCCTCCACCCTTTGGCCCGTTTGCTATTCTGAATGGCTTGAATGAACCTCCGCCGAATGCTGCCCTCCTTCCTCCCATCGAAGCTGGGTCTATCCCCCAACTTCTGACCAAACCATCCCGAAGAGATGCTACTGTTGATCCCGGTAACTTACCCTCTGCCAGTGGCCCTATTCCAGAGGGTCAGCCTGTGGAGAGGCGAGAGGCCCGGATTGAAGAGCTTCTCGGTACTACTCGTGATGATAATGACGATGATGACGCACATGATCATGAAGACACTGAACGTCCTACTCAACCGGAGATTGAAAGCCCACCCAAAAAGGAGCCACGTGAGAAAGAAATTGTTCACGATGACAAGACCCTAAGGCCTACGGATGGTGATGCGCCCATGTCCCCTAAAACCCGCGGCCGGTCCCGCAAAAACCTGAGGAAGTGGACTGACGAGGAGACGACGGACTTGCTTCGAGGTGTCGTCAAATGTGGCATTGGCAACTGGACGACCATTTTGGCACAGCCTGAACTCAAGTTCAACCAAAGGACTGCTTCCAACTTGAAAGACAGATTCCGAGTCTGCTGTCCATGGGCATACCGTGCCTCTGATCCGAATGAAGCGACTAAGCAATTGCGTGATCATCTCGCAAACACACTTCTCAAATCTCATGCACGGGGCTCCGATGATGCATTGGGCAAGGCACCGGGCAAAATCCATATTCCGCCCCCAAACCTCTCGATGGCCGAGTCTGAGCCAAGCTCTGGGACGGGAAGCCCTGCTAATAGCTCGCATATGCCATCCTTTTCCAGCATGTCCTCAGCAGCCCCCGACACTCCTGGAACAGTCGGCAGTCAGTCAATGTCACCCTCGGTCAAGGGCACGCCCAACTCGGAAAAGTCTCAAGCCACCCTGCAATCTCTCGGTTTACCAGAAGCACACGTCACGACAAAGTCCAAACGACGCTCCCGTCGTCCGTTCACCACCGCAGAGGACGAGGCCCTCCTTAAGGGTTACGCCGTACATGGTTTCCAGTGGACACTCATTCAACAAGATAAGCGGCTCAATTTAGGCCATCGCAGGGCGACTGACCTTCGCGACCGTTTTCGCACCAAGTTTCCCCACGCTTACCGCGACGGGGGCTCTGTCAACGGGAACTCTCTACCGTTAAGGCAGGGACCGGTCCCTGACACTCCTGTGCCGGTGCCTTGGGACCGCCCTCCCAGCAGCGAATCTACGCCGACAAAGGTCCATCCTACAGCTCCTCGTCACACGCATAGCCGCCGCCCATCTGGCTCTCACAGCAACACTGGTCCAATCGATCCTGCACTTCTGCCCCCTCCTCAGGGGTTCCTCGAGCCCTCTGCTTCCAGCATGCCTGCAGTGTCGGGCCTTCTTTCTTTCCCTTTGGATGACAATACTGGAGGGGCATCCTCCCCGTGGGAAGATAACACACTCGCCCCCATGGTCTGGGATGACCTAGGCTGAGAGGGCTGAGTAAAAAAAAGCTATTTTCGATTATTTTCTGTTTTTCTTTTTGGGCCCATTGGGCCATTGATCTATATTTCGGGTTTGCATTTTGGGCGTTTTTGATTTGGGTATTTTTGATTGTCATTTGATATCCCGCAGTACACGATGGCTCTGTTGAACAGTTTGAATGAATGTATTCTCACATCGAGAATATGAGGATCCCAAGTTTTGGAAAAAGGCCGTATTTTACAGATTCTCTGCGCTAGATGGAACCCCAAGCCCGATATTCACGGATATCACAGAAGTAATTATTTCGCCAATATGAACAGAAATGTTCCAAAGATCGCCCCACGCTTCTTTGGTTACCTTCCGAAGACACCGGACGAAGTCTCACAAGTCAAAAATAGAAACAAACGGAAACAGTCGGATATCAGGCAGAATTGCAACGATTCGGGAGGAAAAACGACCATCACATCACGTACAAGTGTTTATTGGCTCACGTCTGGCTTTTCAGGTAGACAATGTTATTGGAAAATGATGCCATGACGAAAGAAATTGTCTCAGGGTAGTCAAAAACAGCAAAGCTCGAAATGGACTAGACAGGACTCGAAAACAAAGAATGAAGAAAACCACGCTCAAATTGCTGGGGTGGATGTGAAGAGAGAAACAGAAAACAAAGACACCTAAATGCACATCACTTTACCACGCATTGCGGTCCCAGTTCGGGTCTACAGCAATCAATTAGCATACCACCCAAGTAAAAATGTTCAGCCCAAGGGCGGAATGAGGACAACCACCCACCCTGTATAAAACTAGCCAGAACCTTGCTCCCCGTCTGCAGCAGCGGATGGCCGGCGACGATCTGCAGGAACCGCTGAAGCCCCTCGCGTCGGTGCTCGATGACGTCGTCGCTGAACCGGTTGGTGAATACCTTTCCCGGCAACGGCGGGATGGTAACGCGCGTGCTCTCGCGCTCCAGGATATCGCGGAAGTACTCGAAGTCCGAGTAGCGGCGCCGCACGACGGAGTGCTTCAGCTTGAAGGCGGGGATGTTGGTGCGACACACGATCTCGTACGAGGTGTACATGTTTCGCGATGTGCCGTGGGTTTGCGGGTTGCGCACCTGGTGGGTCGGGAGTTAGCCGTTGGAGCTTGAGGGGAAATCGCGGGTATAGCTTTGCGTGAGGGGGTGGGGTGGGCACGAGGGCACGAGAAGCCTGGAGACAGTGCAGAGCCCGCGTGTGCGATAGGACTATCGGTGGTGACTTACCTCGATCTCGAGGAAGTTCTCCGGCGGCCCGTAGATCTCCTCAAAGGTCTGTTGGCGCGACTCGGGGACGGACTGCATAGCGGGGTTGTTGAAGCGGGTTGGGCTGAGACGGGATGGCGAGGCGGACGAAGCCGAGGCTGGGACACAATTGAAGAAAGAGGACGAGTGAGGCCTTGAGCGCAGTTTCGCACAGTCTACTCGAGGGTCGCCGCGTCGTGCTAGTGAGAAAACGGGGATCCAAGACGGAATCATCTCGCTATCAGTGACGACGATGCGGGAAAATATTTGATCCGCGTTCTGGGGCTTATCGCCGTTTTCCATTTATACTTTGTTGACTACATTCTAACCGCTGCTTGAATTTTTCACATTTTGATGGTAAAGCTTATGGAAGTTCTTGCGCCATGATTTCACATTATCATCCAAATAAACTAGGTTCTCTAAATATCAACCCTTAACCTTTCGGACCGCCATCTCGTGTCCTCTCCGAATATACCCCCAAATTAACAGAGACGATGGCAAATAAGGCGGCGGCGGTAATTGAACACACTGGAAGGGAGGTCCTACATGCTGCAATGGGAGCTCCATATGTATTCCTATGCCAGTCGCTAATAGCTACGCCCCTACAAGCTTTTCTGCTGAATTGTCTTTTTTAATTAACCACCCACTCTACACTAGAAAGTAGGCGTTCTTATTATAAATATAAATAAAGGAAACTATAAAAATCATATCTAAAAATAAGACACCCTTTATATCCAGTGTTGTACTATGGTTACATTCGAGGAAGGAATAAGTGGTGTTGTACAGAATTTATCTCAGTTGAGGCTGAATTTGCCAATATGCTTTTGGATACCCTAGGCTTATCAGGATAATTCACTGTTTTAAAGAGGATGGCTCACAGTTTTAATCTCTTTGCTATGTTCAGGATTTATTTGGTTCAAGTCTCTTTCTATAGTACCCCTAAATACTTTCTAGTTAGCTCAAAGAGAGCTCACTTTTAATATGCCCTTCAGATGTCAACTATTTTGCCTATACTGAAGCTTAGCTTAAGACAGTAATATAGGAACCAATATATATTCTTCAATGTTGTTGTTATTGTTGTTCTTTATTACCATCCTATGGATGCAGCCGATGCCTGCTCTCTGAGACCTCCCTTAGGGTATGAGGACGTACTAAGCTAGGTAGTTTTAAAGTATATGGTACTTATGGCAGAACTGGGGAGATGTAAAAGATGCCCATTTGTTTTAATGTAAAGCTAACTAAAGAATCGGGTCAAGTCACGTGGGATGATGGGATAACTCATCAGGCTGTGACAGTAACTAGTTACTGCCTAGAAAGCAGGTTATATAAAATGTTGGCGGGTGTGCCAGTTGGGTACTCCGATCCCTGACATATAGAAAAGTGAGCACAATATAGGTCGTAGGCCTCTTAGGGGCCTAGTGTCTGTTAGATGCTTTGAGCTTCACGGCAGCGTTGAAGCAGGTCATTATTAAGTGGGCATAGAGGGGCGCTAGTGTCATGAGTGGTCGGCGCCAAATAAAGGGAATAAGAGAGAGAGAAAAGAGAGAAAAGAGAGAAAAGAGAGAAAAGAGAGAAAAGAGAGAAAAGAGAGAAAAGAGAGAAAAGAGAGAAAAGAGAGAAAAGAGAGAAAAGAGAGAAAAGAGAGAAAAGAGAGAAAAGAGAGAAGAGAGAGAAGAGAGAGAAGAGAGAGAAGAGATAGAAGAGAGGGAAGAGAGAGAAGAGAGAGAAGAGAGAGACGATAAAGGGTATCTTTAATATTCTTCTATTTGGGCAGCACACCAGGCTCAGGGTGTGCTGAGAGAGACAAGTCTAATAAGCAGCAATCTTCGTATCCTGCCTACAGAACTCAAACTGGAATAAGGCTATAGCCTGATATTGGGAAACCACATACCACTAGGAGTCATGCAGCTTTGAAGGGGAGAAATCAACATACGTATATTTAAGAGTAGGCTAGTTTATATTTAGGTATATTGAGTGTATAACTTTAGTGACGAAGTAGTGTTAGCCTGATTCAAGCTAAGTGTTGTGCAGTTGCGAAGACAGGAAGCGCTGGGACACGCATGCACGGCAGACCGGAAAGCTGCTGTGGGAGCGAACGCGATCATAAATGCAACAACAACAACAGTAGTAAGAAGTAGACTGAATTTGACATCGCACTTATCCAAAGAGGAGTCAGAGGCTTAGGAGTGGAACAGAGTGGAAAAAGTGAAGTGCCGGCTCACCGGTCCGACTTTCATTGTTCGATTATCCTATTGAAGTCTCCCTTGAATAAGTGTAAAGCAAGTAATGTTAGGGACTGATAGCAATGGACCGAATCCTCAGCACATCTCAAGAAAATTCGACTTGGTAGCGGTCATCAACTTCAACACCGTCTCCCGATTCGCTAAACCGCTAGAGTTACACAGTTCCTCGTCAGAAAGAAGACCTATCAACTCGAGCCCCAAGGCCTGCCAATCGATTGGAGAATTGGCAGGCCTGGGCTTATCCAATTCAAGGAATAAACCGCCCTTCAAACGCCGCTTCCAAAACCAATTAGGTAACCTCCACTGGAATGCAGACAGCATTCTATGCATATTCCTCGCATCAGACGTTGTATAGTTACTCGGAAAAACGAATTCAGCGACAATAATAGCCACGTCCAGCGGAATCTTACTAAAACAACTTCGTAGAAGGTTCTTCTGGACATTGTTTGCGCGGTCGATTGCCTTTCGAACTTCGTGTACAATAAGGGGGTTTTGGCTGATATCGCAGCCATAAATGGATGTCGATCTGAAGGAGAACTCCTCAGCTGATATCAAGGACCAGCGACGGTCTACCTGAATTCCCCAAAGCTTCGCGGTCTGACGCCAGTATTTTCGAGCAGCCCGAATGAATTTGTCCAGTTTTTTTTTAACCAGCGTCGTGTCTATGACCTGATTCAAGAGAACCCAGCATTGGGCATGGATGAAGAATCCAATCTGCTCATGCCTGTACCCCAACGGTTGTCTTGTGATTCTTGCAGGATAGATATGAGCGAAGAAATCCGTACTGTTTCTAGGACGATCAATGCACCGCCGATTCGTGCTATACCGGAATGTATTGGAAGATTATAAGCGCCAGTCGTACTATGATTGGATGTCATCCCGATACCGGTAAGACGGTGTCCAAAACTAGGCCCTTTGAATACTGTGCCGATTAGTACGAATTTGACTCAGGGGCGCTGTTGCAGTGGAGGTTACTAGCTCGAGAAGCGCAGGCCCATAACCCGGGGTACTTGGAGAAAGATGCTTCTTCCACTTCACTTGACGGGACCATCACATGCGCTAGATCGGTTTTCTTATGGTGATTCCACTGCTTTTCTCTGAAAAGGACACGAGGATTAGAGGAGTCTATCCTTCGAGACTGTGGCAGGGTCACGATCATCATTCCACACAAAAGGCATGTCGGAGGTGGTATGAAAGATGAGATATAACATCCACGGCTGTCTTTTTCAGATCGCATGGTTACCCAGGTGAGTGGAGTGACTTTGAAAGATGCGAGGAGGGAGAAGTCCGTGCAGATGTGGAATATATTAAAAGCCGAAAAACCATCTACCTAATGTGACCATAGAGTGACGCACTAATAACCACTTGACGTCCAATACGAAATCTACCTGGATGCGGTATATGCAAGGTGGTATCTACTCTGATAACTTTACGAACCCGTGGTAAAGTGATGTTACAATTTAACAATCTCTCATAGACCTATCTAAATGGGACAAAATCTGGGGTACTCGGAGCGGGCCGACTAAATGCACCAATCTGTCTCTATGGATGGCCGATACCGCTGCACTACTACACTGGTCAACTGTTCAGGTGGATCCATGTCAATGACTCGTGCCTGCCTATCGCGCCAAACCACATCCGATACCCACCCGCGAGGCCCTGGAGACAATATATGGACACAAGTCCGGTTTTACAGAAGGATCCTTCCATTGAAATAAGTCTGACCCTTGCTTATTCAACAGATGAAGCTGACATCCAGGGTCTATTTTCCCTTTCACCAGGTTGAGCCAGTTATATTCAGTACTAAAGACCAGCGTATCCACCAACACAAGAAGAAGAAGGTTTTGAGCCCGGACTTCGCTGCGAGGAATTTGAATGAGTATGAGCCTTACTTGACGGAGCAAATTGGGAAATTGATGGGCTGTCTTGATCGTTGCAGTGAGCTCTCTGGCCAGGTTCGACTTGATTTCAACGAGTATTGTGAGTTAACGGAGTGAGGCAAAGTGAAAACTCACCTGCGACCTCGGAATAGCAAACTATTTGGGTTTCGATGTAATCAGTTAATTGAGGTACCTCTAGATGATCGCTTCTGTGACTGGTAATATACAGGTGACTATGCCTTTGAAAAAGCATTCGGATTCCTCGACAACGAAGAGGACTATCTGAATCTGATCGCTACGCTTTGGAGTACTTGCAGGAAATCGATTAGAGAATGAAAGAACCACACCGTCCCACATCCCACAATTTATAGTCAAAAGATGACCTCGGATTTAAGGGAGTTAAGCGCGGCCCGCGGATGACAAACTCGGGAAGCAGCGGTGACTTATCTATTCGCGCTATCGATAAGCCTTCTCCTCATCAACCCACATCATGAGCTCACCAGGGTCGCCCTCCGAAGAAGCAAGAGAATCGGCAGGAGGTGCACCAGCCTGGCATCCAGCACAAGAGTGGCTGGAGGAAGACGACGAGGTAGACATGGATTACCACCCTGCCCTGGAGGGTTCGGAAGACGAAGACGGTTGGGAAGAGATGGATGAGGACGAGATGGGCCTCGGGGTCTCGGATGGTGAGGACCACAGCAGGCTAATTGATAGCGCTGTGGACGAAGCAGTCTAACATTGTTGTCGCCAGACAATCCGCACATCAACATCGGCAATATCCAGATCGAGCTCACCACAGACGATCACGACGAAGACGAAGAGGAGGATAATGGTGGCCAGGCTCGCAGTACGTTCAATGACAGTGTCTCTTTCTTCTCGGGAGATGCCCTGCTTACCCGTTCCCAGTTCCGGCATCCCGGCTATTCGAATTACTTGCATCGAGCGGTCTACAGCATATTCTCCACTCCAACGGATGGGCAACCAATCCGGCCGAGGAGGAAGACGACGACGACGACGATCCTGACTACTACCTTCCTGCATTCCGACATCGACGAGCCAGGCGGACCAGAGGAGACCCTCAATTCCCCAAAGTCCCCAGCGATGCGGGGACCGCACTGATGGGCGAGGGCCAATTTGGGACCGACCAGCACTATGTTGACCGACTTAAGAAGCGCAAGATGGGATTTGCTACAGACCTGATGTGGCGGGAACTCGGCATCGATGCATACGGTGTTCGGAGGAGGGCCGATCAGGCTATCTCTCAGGTAAGCCGGCTCCCAAACGGTTTATGGACCACACCTGATCACAACACTCAATCTAGAAAATGATACCCAGCTCAGCGGCTGATAAAATCATTCACTACGATGCACGCAGTTACTCCGGCCAGTTCTCCGATGATGGAAACTTTTTCTTTTCCTGTGCGCAGGATTTCAAGGTTCGAATGTACGACACATCTAACCCGTACGAATGGAAATACTACAAGACTGTCCGTTACCCGCTCGGTCAATGGACAATTACGGATGCCACATTAAGCCCCGATAATCGCTTCCTGGTCTACAGTTCAATACGCAGTCAGGCCTACTTGGCCCCGACCGATCCAGAGGATGATTCAGATCCGACTCAACTAGACTTCGCTCTTTCAGTCAACCAGGGGCGACGTCAAAGCTGGGGTAGCTCCCATTTCGGAGTATGTCCACGTGCCAACTAGGTGCTAGCGTTTTGCTGACTGTTAAGTAGATATGGTCTCTTCGCTTCTCTGGCGATGGGCGTGAGATCGTCGCGGGTACATCCGAGGACTCCGTGATCGTGTATGATGTTGAAACTAAGCAACCTGTCCTCAACCTACGAGACCGCCACCAACATCACGTCAATGCAGTCTGCTTCGGTGACACATCATCTCCTCATCTGCTATACTCAGGATCCGATGACTCAACGCTACGAGTCTGGGACCGTCGGTCAATGGGCGACGGGCGTGAAGCCGGTGTTTTCATGGGCCACACCGAGGGCCTGACATATGTTGACAGCAAAGGCGATGGTCGATACGTTCTCTCTAATGGCAAGGACCAGACCATGAAACTTTGGGATCTGCGGAAGATGATGACGACTGCCAACTTTGACAATATCGACCCCAGCAGCTTCACAACTGGCTTCGACTACCGCTTCGAGAAGTATCCTGACAACTTCTACGAGCCACATCCATATGACTACTCTGTCGTGACCTTCCGCGGCCACAGTGTCCTCAAGACCCTGATTCGCTGCCATTTCTCGCCACCTGGCAGTACAAACTCACGCTATGTCTACTCTGGCAGTGAAGATGGAAAGGTCTACGTGTACAACATGGATGCCACGCTGGCTGGTACCATTGACGTGGGCACTGCGACGCTCAACTCCCGTCCCCGGGAGCCAGATGTCTTTGCGACGGCGTATGAGATGAGCGGGGAGATGCTCTGGAGGACCTGTGTTCGTGATGCGAGCTGGCATCCAAATGCTCCTGTGCTAGCAGGTAATATCGCCCACATTTCTAAACCGGGATGATGACGAACTGACACCTTGTATAGCTACCTCATGGAATGGATGGGGCCTGTCTACCGGTACCTGTACTATTCATTCCTGGAACGACGGTGCTGCCAATGATGAAGGGGTCCCGCCAATTGGTAAAAGCTACGACGACAAGCTTAGATACGTGCCCGAGTTCAACGACTACCGGGAAAATGCCCCAGCGGCCCGCACACGACGACCGCTGCGTAGCCGGCCTGTGCGCCGACTGTTTGTCGAGGAAGAGGATGAGGACGTCGAGTGGTGATCTGGAAGAAAAAAAACCTATACGGTTTTCTTTTCCGAAAAATATTCGCCTGGGCGGATTTTTGCACACGAGGATATTCGCACATAGGTTCACATTCAGCTGTAGGCATAATGATTCACGACACGAATACAATTCCAATTTGGTTCCAATTGACTCGGTCGAGACAACCTGTAGAGTTAGTAAGAGAGCATGCAATGTGTTTTCGAAGGGCTGTTGATTAAATCAAAATAAAGGGAACCCCTATTGGTACAGGAACAATGGTATGTGGTATCTCAAGGGTGGCGATGAGGCACTCCCTCTCATCGCATCCCAAAACAAAGTGCCAGAGTGCCAATGGCACTGGCAGGACAAAATATGGAGCTGCTCGAGTTGGAACACGAGGTGTTCAAATCCGCACCCCTTTATGAAACGCCCATCCAACAGAGCCATCGGCTGGAATGATCCCAACCGCGCAGTTTCGAGTTGTATGGGGTATTTCCTTCCTCGAGCCCCGGTTTGGTCGGTCGGAGATGTCCAATGTATGACTCGATGGGGTGTCTCGTCTATGCGCCACCGACGAGGACCTGGTTGACGGGGATGTGGACTGCAGAGATGTAATGTTAGCACCACATTTGATATGGCGTGTTCCCGACGACGCAACGTGTGCTATCAGCAGCACTTACTCAGCTTGACGAAGTATCCAATGGCGCCCTGGTTTCCGTGTTAGCCAATGTGTCGAGTGCAATCCTAGGGGCTCCGCAGAGGAGAGGATACATACCATGACCAGGAAGCCCATGCCAACGGCCTGGCTGATCTTGATAAACTCGCGCTTGTCGGCTGTGAAGTGTGTCAGCGTGATCCAGCGCACTGAGACCATCACGGAAGGATCGACGAACGCTTGGTGCAGCGGCGAATAAAGAGGGAGCCCTCCCGGACAAAGTCCTTGGGGATATCGGCAAGTTCTTGGAAAGTCTCCGACATTATGGATGGTGTGTGAAAAGGAGATGGAGAGAAAGGAGGGAATTGGGGGATAAGAAGTGAGTCTGGACAAATGGCCTTTCTGGGGTTTCGGAGGCGCGCGGCGAAACGTTGTGCCGAGACGCAGCTAAGCTCAACGCGCGCCGTCTTTCTCTCCCCTTCTCTCCGTCTGTATTGGTTCTTAACTCACTACAGGATTTGATCTCATTTTCTCCTTTGTTCCATCTCACAGCTGTTCTCTCTGCTCTGTGCCCTGTGCTGCTGTGGCACCACTTCTCTTTTTGCCTGTATCTCGAGCTCGAAAGGGCACTCTGTACGCGCCCCTTCACCTGGCCCTGTTAACGTTCGGTATACCGTTGATCGTTTCGGATTGTACGTATGGTTGTGTTTCTCCATGTCTGTTCTGCGTGAATCGCATCTCCGCTCTTAACCTGCCTTCGTCTTGAGGTGACCGTGCGATGAGCATCGGTCGCTAACCTTCATCTGAATCGCCGGTCAAATGCTAGACATCATTCTCCATGCTAATTGATGGCCTGTATCTACAGACATGTACTCTCGTTGAATCCGGAAGCAAGAGGCAAAAAAAGAGAAGGGCCTGTGTATTATCCAACCTCACATTATCCACAATCGAATACTTGCTCTGAGCCTGCAGTCCGTGAGGGCTTCATAGTGCACAATGGCCACGGAAGATGATAACTTCGATATTGACATCTACGGGGATGGGGGTAATGAGCAGGGAGATCAAAACCACGACGACTCAGAGCTCATACTAGATGAACCGGAGACTGCGCCGCAAAACCCTCCTCAATCAGCGCCCCAGAACCAGAATGCCCCTCAGAACCAGAATGCCCCTCAGGCACCGGCGGAAAGCGCGACACAAACAAAGCCTCAGTCTCAACCCGTTCCTTCGATGAATGGCGACCACACCATGTCGCAACATCACACCCCTCACCAGGACGCTCCGGCGCCTCAACAAGGTACGCCTCAACAAGGTGTCAAGCGCAAGGAATACGACGACCGCCCGATGGATGATGGCGCGACGACTGCCTTGCTGATTTCGGACCTTTTCTGGTGGACAACGGATGATGACGTCCGGGGTTGGGCCGTGGATGCTGGCTGCGAAGTCGAGCTCAAGGACGTGACATTCAGTGAACACAAGGTCAACGGAAAGAGTAAAGGGTAAGAGCAATGTCCTTTCGATCCCAATTCATCAACTCATCTACTGACTCAATGACAACAGTCAAGCTTTCGTGGAGTTCACCACTTCTCAAGCCGCTGCAGCTGTGAAGCACAAGATCGAAGTGGCCGGCCAAACAGGCCGGAAACACATGGTCAACTACACCAACCCTCACACCAACCCCTTCCGAACCCTCCCCAAGGATGCGCCGATGCGCAAAGACGGCAACCGAGGCCCCGGTGGTGGATTCAACGCCGGCGGTAACAATATGAACTTCGGCATGAATAACACCATGGGTGGCGGCTTCCGCGGCCGCGGTGGCTACAACCGCGGCAACTTCAATAGCAGAGGTGGCATGAACTTCAACCCCATGGGGTTCCAAGGCGGTGCCGCGCCCGGTGGGAACATGATGGGCGGATTCCAGGGCGGGCCCATGGGCGGAATGCAGAACTACGGCTTCAACAACCGGGGCGGCATGATGGGCGGAGGCATGCGCGGAGGACCCGGTATGCGTGGCGGCCGGGGAGGACACATGGGCGGGAACATGATGGGCATGCCTGGAATGAACCCGATGGGTGGTATGGGCATGAACCCCATGGCTGGCGGTATGAATCCGATGATGGGCGGCATGGGAAACATGGGCATGCAGGGTGAGTAACTAGCATTGAGTCTTGTTACGCTCCTTTCATCCGATCTGTGTCCCTCCCTGAGTGATCTAGTGCTAACTTCTTTCCAGGTCAAGGTTTCCAAGGTCCCAACCCTGGCTTCAATCAGGGCTTCTTCAATAACCAGGGTGCTGGCGGTGGTGATGCGTCATGGAACCCTCACGGTGCAAAGCGCAGTCGGCAGGAGTAAAATCCTCCCCGTCTGAACATTTTTCCTTGCGGAGCTGGCTACGGCGTTCTACCTGACCTCAATCTGATTCGCTTTATCGGCTCTCTCCCTTTCGACTTGCAACCGGGTTCTCTTTATCAGTGTTTCCTTCGCGGGCATCGGGAGGGAAATGGATTCATCTAGGGCTCGTTCTGGCTCAATTTGAATTGGCTATTTTCTTTTCTTTGATGTATTAGATGCAATTCGATGGTGTTTCTTCTTTATATGTACTTTATATCTACCAATTGGTTTTTTCTTGTGCCGATTTCTCGGGCCTTGGTGTGATTTGATGTGATACTTGTTGTCATCAAAAGTTCTGTTGTGAATAGCAGACTGAATGTGATACGACTATATGAGATGACCACCTGGGCAAAAAATGAGTAGGGCTTTGGATAAAGACCAATCGATATCAAGGCCGACAGCCTAGCTCAAGTTGTTGAGACTGAACGCTGGCATAGACACTTGGACTCAGGTAGCCAGCGTGGTTTTTCCTCAGGGGTCCATGCCTCTGCACGACCGATGACATTGTCAACTTTGTCGATGACTTCTCCGTCTTCGTCGACTATTTCCCCATTTTCACCAATGGCGTAGCCGGCAAGATCTTCTGGATCACCTGCCAGTCGACCAACTTGATTGCCCTCGCCATCGAGAACCATTCCAGGTTCACCAACCTCAAGTCCAGAAAGAGCAGACAGATCTGTTGCGAGATTGGAAGCTTCCTCTGTGGCCTCCTCAACTTTGGTTGTTGCTTCATCAACAGCTGGCTGCGCCGTTGCCGTGACATTGAATGCCTGTCTGCAGGCGATCGGTTGTCTTTTCTTCCACGGGCTCGGGCAGTTGAGAATGGAGCTTATTGGCCTTACTTGCGAAATTCACAAGGCCCGACGCTGCATCTTTGCCGCGTTGGAAATATGATTTTCCTGTTGATCCTGAAGCCTGTAGAGGCTTCTTTACTCAGAATGGGGTTCAGAAAGGACGAGGTCCAGTTCTCGGGATTTTCCGAATGGCACCCAAGAGCAAAGGCAGGACAGTCTCGGTCACGAGAAAACACCCGAGAAACCACAGACATCTCCACGTCGCGCGATCTCGACGAAAGTATGACGGTCTTTGAAAGTATTGATGATGACTCGTTGGCGGAAGGATGTCTCGAGTCAAGCGGACCATTGGCACATACCTCAGTCTCGGCAGCACTGCACAGAGTGCGACTCTTTATAATTCAATCTGAAATTCTCAATTCAACTGCACGATGCGACTTTTCAGCGAACACCGAGTTTTTCGCAAATGGAGAGGCTATATCTTATCAAAATTGGACCATCGGAGAGCAAAACTCCAGAAAGCAGCAGACTCCAACTCGAAGAGACACGCCGACGAGCGCTGGATCTTGATCACCTACAACCTCTGCCTTCTTCTGCTTCATATGCCTACCAAGACCAACGTGTGCGGGCCAGCCGGTGATTGGGCTCTACCGGCAAGTCTCCAAATCATTATGATATTTCGCGAATTTCAAAGTTCCAAGACAATTCCTCATCCCTGGCTTGGAGTGAATTCTGATATCTGCATTGAAATATATTGCGCTGACAAACTACAGCTCATCAATCAATTCTCTGTTGGGATCACAATGCTCTACTGTCTTTGGGCTACACCTCCACAGTCCCGCAGCGACGCATATAACTCGAAGGATATTCTTGAGGCTGTTCGGGGCTGCTCCAATAACATCGCCATTATTGCTGAGCGTTGGGAGCGAGCCAAAGATCTTTTGAGCTTCTGGCGACCGAAGTCCGCTGGTGGAAATTATTTCTTTGTCAGACAACGGTCCCCAGAGAGCGATCAACCGCGTCCGAGATGAAATTGCGGATGAGATTCAGGAGAAGCTTTCTAGTATCCAGATTATCGTGCTGAACTGTGACACACTCAGGATGATTAAGGAGATGATTAGAGAAGACCTGCCAACCCACGTTGAACGCCAGGCGCCAGCGGCCGAAACGGGCCAAGGATTAGAGCATCAGATTGATAGCGGTCCTATATTGACCGGCTAGGCGGTTCCAAATGGCTTGCTGGGATATCCTTCTTTGGATTCTATGTCTCGGAAGACCGTTTGGTCAATCAGATCGAGAATATTTCGCTTTATAGCTTCGAGTTTCCGGCAAGCTTTCCTGGATACGAGCTATTCTGAAGAAACTTTTGTTATAAAGCTACCGTCCTACTAATGGCTGCGGTTCGCACTACTTATGATATAAATAGGACAATAATCAGATTGTATATTGAAGTATACTGAATGCTCCAAATAATGCAATTTTAGTAATAGCGCATATACCCCAACGTATAACATATCTTTCGCACAAGGGGAGCTGATATGAACACAGCTTCAAAGTCAGAAATGCATAAAAGGCATCAAGGCCATTTACACAATCCCCTCAGAACCCTCAGCGGAAGGTCCCATCTCACCCTTACCAGAATCATCAACCTCAATCTTCTCCTCCGGCTCCCACATAGCCTCCCGCATGAAAGTACTACGAGCTCGAATCTGCGGTCCCTTCCAAACCAAAACCACCGGCACAATCGACAACGCAATACCAATGAATCCAAGTAGAGTACCCGCCCAGCCAAAGCCGAGGTTACTGAACAGCTGAGGCGAAGCGAGGGGCAAGAAGGCACCGAATGAGTTTCGTCCGAGGGATGCAGCCGACAGGGCAGACGCAGCGTAGCGCTCATACGCGTCGGTCAGATAGTTCACGACTGCCATATAGATGGAGTAGATACCGATACCGGCGGCCGTGATACCGATTGTTGGCACGATCCAATGCACGTCGGGCATACTAGCCCAGCCGTACCAGAAGAGGCCCGCTGCGAACAGAAGACTGCCAGGGATGGAGGTGTATAATCTGGCCTCGGGAATCGCACGACCGGGCTTCTCGGTGTTTCGGCTTGCGGAGCGCAAATAGAACCAGTCCTGGACCGGGTTGATGATTGTGCCGATGATGGCGCCGACGGAGATGGCGAGTTGGACAAGACCGGTTGCGAGAGTGCTCCAGGCGTAGTTCGTGGAGTAGGTCTGCACAACGCTGGAGAAGAACAGGTACAGAATTCCCCAGGCGAAACTGATCCAGAGAGTGAAGAAGATAACCACGGGCTCTGAGGTCAGCATGCGTGTTGGGCGCTGGAAGGACACCTTGAGCAGGCTGAGCTTGTTCGGCGCGTTGAGCTCCGCGGCTGCATATACGGGACGGCCGGTTTCCTTTCGGATCTTCCGGGCGCGCGCCTTGAGGATAACGTCCGGTCGGGTTTCGCGGAGGATGAACCAGAAGACTGGGATCAGGGCTGCGTTGTAGATGATTTGGACGTAGAAGATCCTAAATAATGGATGTGTAAGCACGGTGACTGAATGATGGATAATAGAGGACTAGGTCAACTTACCAACGCCAGGGCTCGCTCTTAGGAATCTGCACAATAGCAGAACCGATAAAGGGTCCAAGTGCGATACCCACAACACTAGTGAAACCGAAGATAGACATAGGCAAACTGCGAGCCTTGTTACCAAACCAGACATCACTAATACTTCCTCCGACAATGTTAATCGAGACGGACGAGGCACCACCACCAAAGAAGCGCGTCACGACCAAAGTCGCAAAGTTCTTTGCGAACGCGGACGGGAAGAGCGAGATGACCAGAATGATATAAGCCACGAAGTATCCAGGCATACGGCCGGATGATTCGGTAAGAGGCACGAAGATCAAGGGCCAGAAAGCCGCGCCCATGTTCCAGGACGTTGTGGCCCAGTAGAGGTTGGGGAACGGAGAGTTCTGCACGTTGAACTCTTTCTCCATCCAGTCGTTACCGGATCCGTAGGTACCTGCTGGGAGACCAGTCAAGATGGAGCTGTTAGCCCGTTAGCATGCTTGGGCCATTGCAGGGCCGTATTCAGATATGCAAATGTATCTTACATGAAGCAGACTGTGATGGTCAGAAGCCATTTGTACTTGCTGCCCCAGTTGAAAGGGTTCTCCGGGTCATCAGGGCCATTCCAGGTGTGAATCTCGATGTCCTTGTACGGAGGCATCGCCTCGCGAACATCTCCCTTGAAGAATCCCTTCAGCCTTCATGAAAGTCAGTTCGAAGCCCATGATCAATCGCACAGGGAATACTGACTTGCCCACCAAGCCAGCCTTTGGCTTAGGCTCAACAGCATCAGGCTTAGCAACATCCGACTCGGCAGTCTCATAGATAGAGTTGCCTCTGATCTCATCCTGATCGGCCATGACGTGCAAAAATTGAGGTGACAGAACGTGTCAGACGTCGCGGAAAAGAAAACAAATAAGGCACGCGGAACCCGCCACATTATTACGCTGTTTTTTTTTTCTGGAATCCAGTTCCGCAACTTCTGCAGAATTCAATCCGAAACCCCCGGTATATCCCCGACCCCGGCATGCCGAAGGCCAATAACAATGGCTCGGCATCTTAGGAAGCCTACCTTTTCGGGTACCCGGTCGGGATCCGTGGCGAACGTAGCAGGGCTCTATGTCATCGGACCCGCTGTATCCTTGGAAAATCCACTTTTCTGCGCCGCTTTGTGGAGCTTATTCAAGGGAACGGCCCTTGCTGGACCTCGCCGGAGCTTTATCGGATTTAGTCAAACCGGTTCGTCCCAATTTTTAAAATCCGATCGCTTACTCCGTCCGCTCTGGGCTCGTGTTTCGCAGCCGAGGTTTTGGCGTACAATACCACAGCGAGATTTATGCATTGTCAGGAAGTTTATTGCTCGCAGCCAAATAACGTCATATGCTTTGAAATGCTAGCTTATGCTGGCCTATCCGGGGCGCTCCATCCGACACTAGACTTGCAGATGTTAGTGGTGTGTACTTTTCACTGTACTTCATTTTGAAGATCCCTGCGAAACAAGGAGGAGCATAGAGACACCCTGTACATATTGAAAGCACGTACTTTGTGCATACCCGAAAGGAATGTGTACACCCAATTTGACGGGCCAGAGTGGCCTTGGATTCCAACAGATTTATATGGACGGCCATGTTTGATCTTGCCTTCTGAGACACCTGCGACATTCCACGGCCGATAGGGATGTCGGTGGAATTCTACCTGCATGGCTTGGTCACAACTTGTCTCGGACCGCGGGAAGGGATTCGGAGGTCTGTGTCGTAGTCTCTGACTGATCTCTGGATTGGTGGTGCTCTGACACTGAACGTGTCTCCAGGCGGGGGAAATCACTGTCAGTTGAGCTTCAGGTGATTGGCGTCTCATCGTGCTCCAGTTCTTGAACCAACATCCAGAAGTACTCAGGCCTGAGTTTCTCAGCAAATGATCCATGAACCAACGCGATGAAAAGGCCCATTGGCCTTGAGATTCTTACCTGGAGATTTAGGCTGGGCCATTCAAATACTCTAGGATAAAAAGGACCTTTGGTTCGGAGTACTATGATGAGTAAGACAGTGAGTGAGTGGCCAGAAACGGCCGCCTTTGACGCCGTTTGAGCGTCTCAGTCACCAGAAACAGCCTTGGCATCGCATGTATCTACGTCCACGGCCCTCACTGCGTAAGACCCGGGTCAGGTGAGAAGCGAATATCGTCAAGTGTAATTCAATTTGAATGCTGAGAAATACCTCTTAATGAAATTGAATGCGTCCAGATGCACAATTTCAAACAACCGAGCTTAGTTACCAATCCGCTTTCAGTACTCACGTCCCAAAGTCCGCCAAGATCAACACGATACATACTGGCTATACACAATTTTAGCACTTGACCAGCTCAAGATCGAGTACAAAAATGGCCTGTCCCGCGTCTGTAGTGAGATGTGGGCAGCCGATTAAGGTACGTTGTCGAATTCAGGACTAGCAGAAACTTACCAGTAATAAGTCCACGCCCTCCGCAATCTGCACCTCCCACCGCGGCAAAGCCCCCGATAGGGTATGATAATTCATGGTCTTCCCGCGCCGAATCCTGATGATGGTTCGATCTCCCATTGTCACCGTTGTCACCGCGTGGCTGAGCTGTAGCGCCTCTAGCTCTTCCTGTTTATTTTCTGCCGTTCCTAAGTACCGTCTCGCCGGCGTGAACGCATAGGAGGAAGATGGAGCCGGCTCGCGTGGCGGCTCCACTGCGGCCAGTAAATCCTGTAGGGAATGATGGCTCGAGCAGTGCCGCGTGGAGTCATACGAGGGTGGCAATGTGCTATCGCTATCGTCATCGTTCAGGTATAGTAAGCTGTTGTCGTCCACAGCCAGGTCCCCCGTGTTGCTGCTGTTACTACTTGCGAAGGAGTCGCCAGTGTGATCAGCGATCACAGCGCTATATGGCGGTGGGGATCGCTCCTGCGGCGGAGGGCTGCGGTTTGCGGGCCGTGGGCTTACTGCGGCACGTTGACTGGCTTGGAATTGCGCGTGCTGTTGGAGCTGCTGCTGATGGCACTCGTCTAGTTCACTCGCGGCTAGTAGTGCGTTCGTCACTCGTATCAACAACTTCATCCCGATCACAAAGGCCATCTTCGCGCTCAGAAGCTCCTCCCCACCACCTCCAGCCTGCCTAACACTCCAGATACGCTGCCGCCACTGTCGCCGTAGCTCCAATAGCGGCCGTCCTGATGCGTCTCGGATTTCTCGGTGCCGCGAGTTGCGCCAGAACTTGCTGGTTACGGTAAACAGGAGCGACTGTCGCTGTCGCGAGTGTAGAGACTTGTGCCACCGTAGCTGGTGAACTAAGAAGTCCGGCCCAAATAGCGTGTTCTCCCGAGTGATAATAAGTGTGGTCGCTGTGTCCGTCAGCAGATCCGGCATCGAGGCGAGGAGGTGGGTGCGCGCCAGCGCGATCGGGTGATCTGGGGACTGTAGTGTCGTTGACATCGTGGCATGGTTTTGGTGGGCTCAGGTCGAAGAAGGAACTGGAGTAGGAGGAAGAGAGATAACTATATAAGAATATATACAGGAGGAGCTCAGAGGAGTAGATCCAAGGGATCATTAGTGTACGGAAAACGTAAGAGGCAAAAAGCGAGAAGAGGGTGCGCTCTTAGGAATTTAATCCTGTTTGTATGATTTCATCACAGCCATGCTTAGTCGTCGGGCGGGAAACAACTCTATTTACACAACCCTGTCCTCGCGGTTCCACCACCATGTAGTCTAATCGACTTGATAATTGAGCCTTCTTTAACAATACCGTAAGTACTCTTGTAAGCTTTTTTCTAGCCTTTTGTGATTACTGAGAAATTCGCTCTTAAAGTTAGTAGTATACTCGCGGTAGATTCTGCCGTTAGGAGAGGAAGCGGACCGCTTTGCAAACTGAGATTTTTGTCACAGGCCAGTACGGGATAGATCGTGTGCCATTCAGAAAAGGTATAAACCGGGGAAAGGAAAGAGTAGAGAGAGCGAGCAGCTACAAACCAATACCACTCCTCCGACCAAATCGGGACTAGCTCAGTCAACCACGTGACACGGCCACGTGGCATGCCCCACAACTACCGCAATACAGAGTTGGGTGAAAAGTCCCCTGTGGTTTGCTTGGAATCCTGATGAAAGCTGGTCAGGTATGATAATTGTTTTAGAGATAAAGGAAGGCCACTAAATGGATGGCTGCTCACTTCACAACCTATGCCTAATTTGACGAATTGTCACCCAGGTCTGAGCCAAGATTTTGGATGATCATCAACCGGATCTTTCAGCAGTTCGCTAAGCGTGTCGGATTTGAAATCCGCTGGTTTCTTGTTTGCTACTTAGAAGGACATGGATCATCTGGCCCCGAAGTTCCCATGAATCTCTCCATGGTTCGTACCAACCTGAAAGCCAGCGTTGTTGCCTCCGAATGTAATATGTGTATGGTGATCTCCTTCCTTCAAGGTATTGACAATATTTGCCTCCTGTTCCACGTGCTGGGGGACTATCCGATGCAAAAGATCTTTGGCATACGCCGCCGCAACCATAGCAGCATACCCCTGCCAGGCTTTGTTCTTGTGTGAGTCGGCGTAGTCGCAGATGCCTCGAATCACAAGGCAAGGAAAGTGGTTCATCAGCCCAGCTGCTTCCATTTCAAAGCACAGAACGTCCTTTTGCGTAGTCAATTTGTCTCGAATTAAAGCATCCTTCATTAATTGATTGGCTGATGCGATCAAGCCGTAATGTATCGCTGGATTCTCGTCCTCGGCGCGTAGAGATCGCGAAACTAGGGAAGATGGATCATCGCCGCAACTTATAGAGCAGGGTAATCCACTGTCTGGAGAATGGACGATGTGGCTTTGGTATAGCCGATCACTCGCTGGATCTGGACGCTGATACTTCTTCCGCAGCCGCGGTTTTATCTCAAGGATTCTGTCGACCGCCTTATTAAGTTGGTGACCGTCGCTCTCATACTGGGCCTCAAGCCCATTTACTGCTGCGCGTAGAACAGTGGGTGGCTGGTCTAGGAAGCCAATGGGCTGGAAGCATTGGCCCTGTATTGTCTTGCCAAAGTCATACTGAAGGACACCCCCCTGGCCATTACAAGGAGTGCTGACCACAATGTCTCCAAGACGAATATCGTGCTTTTGGCTTGGCGCGCCGCCACCAATGCCAACCATCAGTCCGATGCGAATATTCGGAAAGCTATGCATCATGTCTTCTGCCACTCGAGCTGCTGATGATATGCCGTATTCTCCCATGGGTAAAACGGAGATGACCACATTATGCTTCCCAATCCTACCCAAGGTGTAGTCATTTTTGTTGTGGGGTGGCAGGTATGCGGGACCGTCGTGCTTTTCGTCGAGAAAAGCTTGGGCAGCAACGTATTCGGTGACGACGGCACAGATCCAACCGATCATGTAGTCCTTGGGGTTGGACATCACGCAGTCGTAAGATAGACTATCTCAGACAGTTCAGCAGGAAAAGTCGTTAAGTTAAGTAGGTAGATAGCGGCGCGTTCAGGGGTCAAGAGGGGGAAAAGGAAGGAGCGATCGCATTTCAGCCTCGTCGGTCCTAATCCCACTTGACCTTATCTATGTAATAGAGACACGTAATATTAGTTTCTTTGCTACCAACCTGCATAAGAGTGGCTAATGAACAGCCGGAGCCGTGATGGGGGCCGTCGCATCTGGATTTTGACTGGCTGAGAAACGGGTCCGTGGGCATCTCCCCTTAGATAGTGCTGTAGATCGGGTTTCAAAGCAAGAAGAAAGTACTAGGCTGACTCGGTACTGATACAATACAAGCTTCGCTGTCGATAAAATATACCACTAGACCAAAAAGCCCTATTGACGGGACTTGAACAAGTACGCGACAGAAAGATATCGAATTCAACTCGATGCTTGTTCTAGTGGATTATGAATCATATCCTACCGAGACATTGACTTTCTCCGTTTTAGAAGTATATGTGAAATATGTACAAAACTGCGGCATTTTAAATGTCATCGACTTTGATGAGAACACTCTTCGTCTCCAGATAATTATCAATGCTGACAGTCCAACCTTCTCTTCCAAGTCCACTAGCTTTGTAGCCACCAAATGGCATGTCCTTTGCACCCGTGGGGCTCGTACAGTTAACACCAACGCTCCCAGCCTCAAGTTTCTTCGCCATTCTGAGAGCGCGGCTGATATCCTTGGTATAAACCGCCGCGTAGAGACCAAACTCAGTATCATTGGCCTTGGCAACAACTTCGTCCTCGTCACGGAATGTGTTGATATGGACCACAGGTCCGAAAATCTCTTCCTTCATGATCCGTTCGGTCTCGGGCGTTTCGAGAAATACAGTAGGCGGAACGAAGAAGCCGCTCCGGTTCTCGGGGAACTGGCCACCCATGGAAAGTTTGCCCGCCCTCTTCCCTTCTTCGATATAGCTCTGAATCTGCTTGAATTGCAGTTCGTCTGCCTGTGGGCCGTGGTTGGTCTCGGGTAGCAGTGGGTCACCACTCTTGACTTCGGCGAAACTCTTTTGAAACAGATCGATAAATGTGGAGGCAATGGATTCGTGGACATAGATCCTCGAGTTCGCCATACAGACTTGCCCACTGTTCCATTGGATACTGTCCCTTGTTTCTTGCGCTGCTTTCTTGATGTCGGCATCAGGGAAGATAATGGCGGGGGATTTGCCGCCCAGCTCCAAAATTACGTTTTTCAGATTCGACTTGGCCGCCGCAGCTTGGATGACACGGCCTGTTCTTCCTGATCCTGTGAAGCTCAAGACGCGGACATCCATATGGTGGGATAGGACATTGCCGGAGATATGGCCATGGCCCGAGAGGATGTTGATGACTCCAGGGGGAAAACCGGCTTTTTCAACAAGGGTGGCAATTTTCGCAGACTATAAATGGTGTCAGTATCTTTTAGGGTCGCGGATGAGATGCTCTTACAGTCAATGGAGCCTTCTCGCTCGATTTAATGACTACAGTATTTCCCCCGATCAACGCAGGTGCCGCTTTGCCGGCAAGGAACAAAATAGGGACATTCCACGGAATGATAGCGGCAACAACACCATACGGTTGGCGCATAGTCATGTTCACAAAGCCAGGAGTGTTCAAGCTAGACGTTCCCAGTGCCTGAAAACCGCTCTCCGCATAATGATTGAATGCTTCTGCTGCCGCGTAGGACTCAAAGTACCTTGACACAGGGCGACCCATCGACATAGCCTCCAACTCAGCAAGCTCATCGTGGGATTCCAAGATCAAAGAAGCCAGCTTCTTGAAGTAGGTGCCTCTTTCAGTAGGAGAAAGGGCTGACCACGCAGGGAAAGCGGCCTTGGCGGCAGCAACTGCGGCATTTGTATCATCCTCGCTTGCTTCAGACACTAGTATAAAACGAATAAGTGGCTGTTACGCGTAGCCCCTGACAACTGATCGGCGTACCTTCCGCAAACTTCTCACCAGTCGCCGGTGAAACTAGGTCGAATTTTCGTCCATCCGATGAATCCACGAACTATGGCATGCTTAGTTTGAAGAAAATGGCACAGAAGGACCATTTCTATAACTGACCTTTCCGTTGATGAATAGTCGTGTCTCGAAAGACTTGACCTTTGGCTCCTGTACCAAAGTCATGCTGACTTTTCAGGGGAAATGGGAAATGGGAAATGGGGCGATGTATGCTAAAGAGAATGGTGCAGTTTGACACTTTGACGCAGGCCAGATACAAGAAGACTTTCCCAGGAGTTTAAAAGAATTTACCCAGCCAATTTCGGCAAATTCCGCTGTCCACTTCCCGTGAGATCGTGCTATGGCCCCGAGGGGCTTGAAAGTTACCCCGGTGGATCATTACGAGCCCCACACGCCAAGTGTGGGATGATACGGGCTGGGAAAAGATATTTACGCTGAAGACATTGCTTAGAGAGGTTAGTGATTTGGACAAAGTCATTTAAAATGCAGAGACGCAATAGGAAGCTACCTGGAGTGGTGCATGTGTAAGAAAGGTATAGGAAAGGTATAGGAAAGGAAACGTGAAGCATATCGAACTGACGCGAACGCACGCGTGCGCGACCTCTGCAGCCCCACAAATAAGTTAAGTCCTGCAAGGTCCGCTTGCTTCCCAGGTTGGTCTGCTATTCGAGGATGTTTCAGTTAGTCCCTCCAGGTGGGTCGTGGCCAACAGTCTCTGCAGCAGCATGCTGCGCATCGATAATCACTATCTACTGTGAAGTGGGGTCAGCCAACTTGACCTGGAAGATGACAGGCAATTACGATCTGGAGCAATGTTCACAATGTTCATATATCCTTTTTCTTTTTATTCATTAAGCACATGATGGCCACTACCATCAAGGCGCATTCCAATTCGTGTACAGGAATTTCCACGGGGACAATTCAAATCATCTCATCACCAAATAAAGGGCCAGGGTGCTGGCGTGACCAAGACGCATCATGTCGTGTCGGACATCATGCAAAGAATGCAAAAGACGCCACATCGTGTATAGGCCCAGTGTATGAACGTGCGGCCTCGGCGTATGCAACGTCGATAAAGCAGAATCAACTAAGCAACGCGTTCATTGTCTGGATTGACTATCTTGACGATGTCGTTCTAGCTTCGCTATCGCTCGGCTGTAAACATGATCAAATGTAGTCGGACAGGTCAATGACGGGCTGATATTATGCAAAAAGCAGGCAATTCACAAATGCAGGAGAATTGTGAATGTATCCTGGATATTTTAATGAAAGGGGGTGTGGGTAGCGGTCAAGGGTGAGGACATCGGAGCGAGATGTGATCAAAACGAATGACATCAGGGCGGATGGTGGGATTGGAGGGAGAGAGGTATACTGACCCAGGCGCCTGCAGATCAGGACAGCTTCTTTCGTTCACTCTCCATACCATCCTTCTCCCACTCAGTCAACAGCCGCGAGATTTCTCTGAAAGACACTGGCTTGGTCAGGAACAGGTCCACGCCAGAGGCAAGGGCCTCGGATTCATCACGCGAGCTGCTCAACCCAGTCAGAGCAATAATGATAGCGGGCCCGCAGCCATCACGCTCCCGCTCGATTGCACGGATTGCGCGAGTGGCTTCGAACCCGTTCATGACGGGCATCGACATGTCCATGAAGATGATGTCGAAGCCACTTGACATCCGCTCGACGGCCTCGACGGCCAATTTGCCGTTCTCCGCCGAGGCTAGCTCTGTCAGCTTGCGTTTCTCCATGAATGTCATCATGAGGTTTAGGTTGATGCGATTGTCATCCACAACGAGGACTCGCGCTGGTCGGGTGGAATCGGTATTGTTCTCCGCAAGAGGTGGTGGTGGGGAAGTCGCGGCAATGACCTCCGTCGCGGCTAAGATGACAGAGGGCGCATCAGGTGAAGCAGCCGCCGAAGCTGAGCTGCTACAGGCCACTTGCTTGGGAGTAACACTCGCATCAAATGGGCTATCGAGGGATGCATCGACGGGAGATGTGATCGCAGAAGTAATCGGGGGTGATCGAATAGGCAATTCCATGGGATTGTCAAAAACAGATGACGGGGTAACAACAGTGGAGCGAGAGTTCTGGAAACATTTCATCATGCTCCGAGCCAGCTTGTGGGGGCCGCATGGACGTCGGATAATGTCGACCGAAGATGCAAGACCTAACCACTCGGACTTTGCCATACTGTAATCCGCGGCTTTGCTGCCCAGGATAAGAAGAGATGGCAATGTCGCTGACAGTCCAGTTTGGCGAAGCACCGGAAGCGCGGATTCCTCCACGATGAGCATGTCAAGCGGCAGGTAGGTTGGCCATGCGACGATTTCCACATCAAACCACTCTCTCAAATATCGCCCAATCTCAGCCCAGGTGGAATTCTGCGCAATCTGATCGGGGTCGGCACCCCAGATCGCAGCTCGTTTACCGGTATATTTTTCGCGGAGGGCGAGGGTTTGCGCCAATATCTCCTTGTGCTGAATTTGATGGCTATACGGCTCAACGGGTGGATCTTCTTCGCCCACGGGGCGCGCCAAAGGCAGAGACACGCGAACCATGGTGCCCTCGCCAGGACGACTGCGGACACGGATGTTACCATTCAGTGCCTTCACAAGACTTCGGACGATGGATAATCCCAGGCCCGTTCCCACGGCAAGAGGATTCTCCTGTGCGAAAGGCGTATATAGACGATCACGCAAGAATTCTTCCGAGATACCCCTGCCAGTGTCCGTAACCGTCAAGGTGACTAGATCTTCTAGGCCTTGCCTCCGAGATCGACCTTCAGAATGACTCGATGCATCGAGACTCAATGTGACACGACCTTCGTCGGTGTATTTCATGGCATTTCCGAAGATGTTCATGATGATCCGCCGAAGGGCGCCGGGCTGTGTGCGATACACCCAATCGCGATGGGCAATATCGATAACTACTTCGACGTTACGGGGTGTCGAAGCCTTCGGTGTGTTGTGGGGCAATACAACCGGCAAGTCGGCTGCTGCGGTTGAATTCTGGCCGTACGCAAGGCCCAGAGAGATTCCCTCCACGACCTCCTCGGCAAGAATGGAGAGATCGGTCACGATGTATGTGTCGAGATGAGAAGCCAATCTGTCCGTACCTTTGAAGTCGAGCGGAGACTCCTTCCTTCGTTTCATCGACCGCCAGGTTCGTTCAAGGGAGACGACCTTACTGAAGTCGAGTACCTGGTTCATCGTGTCGAGCAGAGTCCTGCCACAGGCATGGACGGTTTCGAGCAAAGACTCTTGGAATTCATCGAGCTTGGTATTGTTTAAGAACTCGGCCGCGGCCAGAATTCCGTGCAGTGGACTGCGCAGCTCATGTGAAATGCTACCAATGAAATCCCCTTTCTGTCGGTCTGCGATCAGTGACTCGACCCGGCTGTACTCGGCCATGATGGATGACCCGAACCCCAGAACAGAGCTCAGCTCAACGGCAGAGGTAAAAACTTGTGTCTCGACAGTCGTCCAGCAAAAGCAGCCTGCGAACCACTGCGAACTGACAGCGTTCCACAGCGGCACAAACATGATCTGCGTAGCCCCAGGGAAGTATTGGTTGAGCATCGAATTCTCTGCCGCCTTGTGCCGCTTACCTCGCGGTTTCGTACCGTCGATCGACAGGGCGCCAGGCGGTGACTGACTTGTATTGCGAGATGGGTTATCACGGGGTTGCTCGTCGTCGTCATCGGAGGTCGAAATCAATCCGTCACGGTGAAGAGACCACAGTTTGCCCTGGGGGTAGCGTCGAAGGAGTTGGCGTAAGAACGTACGGTCCACACTGGCCGGTGGTGCAGCCATGGAGCCAGCTCGTGGGGCGAATGGGTCGTCATTTGTAGACATCGAAAGGACTGTGGCAGGGCCACTGTTGTCGCTCATGGAGCAATCACTACCACTTCCACCGTCCATCAACGGAGTCTGCGTTGCCTCCAGGAAAAGCACACCCCCATCGTCACTCAAGTCAAGACTCTCTCGGAGCAAGTTCGCAGCTCGGCGGAAACACCATGAATTTCCGTGCGAATCATCTGGGGGGAGCCGATTGCGACTACTGTTCATAATCCAGTCTGGCAATGAGCTTCCCACTGCAGAGGTTGCTCCTCCGCCAGAAAGTGTGTTATCGAGCTTCATATCGGAGGCGCCGGAGCTAAAGGAGCGAGCGTCATGTCTGAGTGAACGGTCATTCGGTGGACTGTTCGATGGTACTTGAGAGACATTGTCTTGACTGTTGCTGCCATGGTCATTCGGTGGAATTTGCGGTGCCACTTGAGATGCATTGTATTGGCTGTTGCTGCCCTGGTATTCTTCCGATGCACTGACACGGTTGTGCGTCGAGGTCGGAGTCGCAGAAACGGGCGGGCAGCTATCAGCCCGCGAGGGATCGATGCTATTCACGAAACTCGAGCTGCCGTCCACAAAATAGCTCAATCCTCGAGAAAGTCGGGCTGCCCGACGACCCTCCGAGGCCTGGCGACAAATCTTCAAATAATCCATCACCAAGAAGGACAAAGACCCCAATGTATCCTTGTCCAAATCAGTCAATCCATCCCGCGGCTTCGTATCCAACACAAACAAACATCCAAGATTTATTTTATTGTCGGTCGTCAAGGGAGTTCCGGCAAAGAAGCGGAAATTCGGGGTGCGCGCAACGAAATTCGATTTGTTATAACGCTCGTCCTGGGACAGGTCGTTCACGACAAGGTGATGATAGGCGGGAGCTTCGCGATCTGAGGGAGGTAATGCAGCAGTGTCCTATTGCAGACGGTCAAACACCCTGAAGTCGAGACGATTGGATGCGAATGGGGCTCGGTCGTAGCAATATTCAGCGAGACCGTAGGTCACTCCCGACTTACCTGGCAGCATTTCCATGCCTTCTTACTCGCACTCGAGCCCACCAAGAGCTCATCGTTATTGTCGTGAAGAGAAGTATCATTGAGGTTCACAGATTTAGTGGCCTCTGCAAGGACAAACTGCGTATCTCGATCAAACACACAAATCATCGCACGCTCAACATCCAACCTCAGCGCGGCCAGTTGACAAAAGGCCGTCAACGTATTGTTCGACGATCCCAGAATCAAAGTCTCCGGTCCACACGCGGTCGACGGTCGCGAAGTGGCGCTGCTGTTGGAAGCTCCTGAATCGTCAGGAACAGCTAGCGTGTCCGGAGATCCGGTCGAGCTACCGGTCCTGCTAGACAATAAATCTTCGCCCGGGGAAAGCCATGACGGGAAGACGCTAGAAACACTGGCGGGATGATAGTAGCGGTAGAGTTCTCTCACCCTGCGATCCGCGTTGTGCTCAGCGCTCTGCTTCCTAGAAGAAGCCTCCATATTTTGCTGCAAGCGCCGGAGAAGGGTGCATGCAGTGGTGCATCCTCGAGCTCCCGGGTGATGAAAGCAAACGGAGGGGGATCGCAATGGCGATAGATCGACCGAGCTCAATTGGGGCGAAGGTAGTATGAGAGAGGAGTCTCGAACGAGCGGGCAGCTGGTGGGCGACAATCGCGAGACGATCAGTCATCGAGCGGAAATTATTTGAGGCCAAAAAAAAAAGGGAAGAAGAGTGGACGAAAACCCGGAATACCATCCCCACCTGCGCCCACCAGAAGGGATGCGAAACGGAAACCGGAGAAGGGGTGCGAGGATCTCTAAATGTCAGGTGGAGACAAAAGGGAAAAGAGTCCTGACGATCTGATTAGCTCTGGGGGAGCTGTTTGTGCACTGTGACTCGATCGGCGGTGCACCGCATCCGCTTGTCCTGGAAAAGGAGAGGAGTGCAAATCATGAGCAATCAGGACTGCTATTGGAGGATTTGTGATGATCAGGCCCCTCGGTGGGAATTGTGTGGTGGATGTTGGCGTTGGGCGTTGCTGGGCAGCTTTATGTGTGGAAGAAGAGAGTGGTGCGGTGGGACTGAGATACCAATCATTTCACAACGAACATCCAGGAACAGCTTTTGGGCGGTGGAGACTTTCAAACCTTGCATTCTCGTTGGATACCGAGGATCGTTAAGTCCACCATTCACACAAACTGGTTCAACCGATCATTCTATTGTCAACAAAGCCTGACAGTTGAATTGAATATACTGAACTATACTATTCTACCTACGTCACTGTACAGTTCATAAAGGGGAGTCTAGAGGAATTTTAGCCTTTTGCGTCAGTGGTGCAGTCCGCAATCACTCATTCGCAGGGCTTGATTCGTGGCGCATACCCGATCCGTCGGTGGCGGTGGCGAGAGATGACCCAACTTGGTCATGATCGGTACGGTATGTGGAAAGCGAGCCTCATCCACTCCTATATATCGAATGACATCGAACAATGACTACGTTTCATGATCATTCCACACACGAATTTCCCCAGGGCTCTGGTGTAGATGATCCTCATACGGTGTGGCTGATGCCGGTGGCGGTTCACCTTCGGATATCCACAAAGTGCCACTTACGCGTTGTCCACCGTGAGCTTCGACTAGTCGGGCATCAACTCCGACGGCTACCAATCCAATTCGTGTATGGAAATAGATCTTGTCTCATTTCAATGCCCCATGTAAATGCAAATATCATATGCAAAAGAAGACTGTAAAAGAAGATTGTAACTATCCCCAAGCATGCAAATCAAAATCGCTCCATCAAGCGCTTCCGAACTGTCCACATGCGAGCCCGCTTGCCATAAATGTACATCGGGATGGTCAGGAGCAGGAAGAAGATCTGGATTCCGCCGATTGCCAGGAACACTATCCGAGAGCCATCGGATTCAAGCCAGTCCACAATGAAAAGGGAGAAGATGAGGCCGTGCAGTATGTCTGGATTTCTTGTTAGATATGGCCTTGAAGAGGGGGAAGTGGGGAAAGACATACTCTTGCTAAAGTTCAGTGTGACCAGTGCCTCGCCGGCATACTGGCGGTAGCTGTCCACGCAGAAGGTAATGGCGGTTGTGCTACCGAGGCAGCAACCGAAGGAGATCATACCGAAGAAGATGGTGGGCACGATCCACGCATCCATCAGCTGTGCACTCCAGCCGAATCCCATCAATCCGATGACCGTCGAGAGTGCGATGGGGATTGCCATCACCAGACGGAACTCGGGCTCGTAGATCCCGCCATTACGCCGGGTCATGAATTTCACAAGGATGTCCGACACCTTGCCGGCCACGGCAGTGCCGAGTAAGCCACCGACAAATGGCGAGATGTAGATGAGACCGGTTTGCAGCGGAGTAAAGCCGTAGTATTCTGAGGTTTCGTAGATGACTGAGACGCACTCCGACAGCACGATGAGCCATCCGACGGAAAGGGAGTAAACGGCTGTCGACCACAGCACGGACGGGTAGGCGAACAGGATGAAAGGTCGAACGGCAATCTTCAACCAGGAGTCATGGGCGATTCGCCCGTTCCACACCTTCAGTTGCTGGATGTAGCTAATCTTTGGTCGATCGCGTAGTCGGTTCGTGTAGTGCATGGATCCGGTGATGGCACCGGGTGAGTGTGACTCACTACGTGCTGGTGAGAGAGCGTCGTGTCGAGCTGCCTCCATGTCGCCGTGGCTTGGAGGCGAAATGACCGCCAGGGGCGGGCGAAGGAAGCCATCACTTCTCTCCACGGCAGGAGTCACGGGAGCTGTGTCGACGGCATCTACGGCAGGGGCTGTCCGTGTGGCGTCTGAACTCGCTTCGGGGTGTTGCTTTTCGTTGTCGGCTTCATCGTCGGCGAACCCGACATGTGCATTTTTGTTTTTCCTCGACGGTCGGTCCTCTATATTTTCCTTTGAGTCGGTCGCTTCGTCGGGAAGCTGAAGATGTGGTTGACGACCTCGGTGGAACCCATGGTGGACAAGGTCGGACATGGTACGATGCGCATGCGGACGCTTGTGGGAACGGCGAGGGCGAGGCCGAGGAGTCCGGTCCCAGAAGGTCTCCGGGACAAGGAAGAAAAGTAAGAAAAAGAACCCCCCAACGATAATCGCAACGATCCAAAACACCCAGCGCCATCCCAAGTTTTCAATCACGGCAGCACTAGCCAATGGGACGAGGTTCTTTCCACCTAGTAGCAGCAATGTGTAAATGCCGACACGATATGCACGTTCGTGCAAAAAGTAGATTTCGGCAATGGTCGCAGAGGGCAGGCATTCCACGGGGCTGACAGCGATGCCCTGGAAGACACGGGCGACCACCAAGCTTGCATAGTTGGGAGAAAGTGCGCACCAGACTGCGGAGAGGATGAAAAGTATCGCTCCGAGGAGGTAGACGGGACGTTTCCCAAATAGAATCGCAGTAGGAGACATGATCACGGATCCGATACCAAGACCCAACATGTAGAGACCAGTAGTAAGAGCCACTTGCTGTTTGGAGACATCGTAGGTCTCGGCGACGCTGGTGAATCCCGCGGCCAAGATGGGTGTCATTCCTCCTCCGATCAAGCAGTAAAGTCCAAGAGAGAGCAATGCACCATCTCGCTGCCATACGGGCCAATTGAGCGGGTCATTGACAGAGTCGTCGGGCTGCGGTTCCAACAAGATCTGTCCATCAGCCGTTTTCTTCTGCTGGGGAGGTGCCCTGGAACGGGAAGAGGAACGCGAGGGTGGGTTTGTAGAGGGGATTGATGAAGTCGAGTGGCGTTCAGGTTGGTGTCTCATGCCCAAAGGTTCATTGCGATCCGCTGAAAGGAGAAGGATCGTTCCTATAAAACGGCACCAGGGCATATGTCAGCTGCATGCTCATATTGATGAGCTTCAATGCATGCCACCTACCAGGTACCTCGTCGGTCTGCTTGTCACTGAGAATCCCCAGGGTTGACTTTGCACGATACGTAGGCTCCTCATTACCCTCCGGGGCTTCTTTCGAGCCTCTTCCGAAGAAACGTCTCCAGTGCGATGTCGCCGCCTGCGGCGGGGTATTATTCCGACTTTTTGTCTCGCCCATCGAAGTCGGGGAGTCTTCGGACGACTCCATGTCGAATGATCAGAGGTAGGGTATGCAAAGTTTCGATCAGAAAGGAAGTATATACTGGGAGAAGAGACGTTAGCAAAGCTCTTTCGACTGTCTCCTGGGAATCAGAATCACCAAGATGCAAACGGGAGACAGACAACGCCAATAGTGCACGGATCAAGCCAGCCGCGTTGACCGACAAGCCTCAAAGTTCCACCCAACGGAAATGAAGACCGCCCATATGTGAATGCCAATATGTGTGTTGAGTCACTCGAGGATAGGTCGTGGCCCAAGGTTGAGTGCAATCAGCGCTTGCGATAGAACCCAAGCAGCGACAGGCGAGCAAAGACCCAAGGCATAGCTTGGTGTTGGGGGGTCCAAGGGTCAGGAGAGAGGGCAAGGCAGCCAGGAAATATCAAGAGAGATCAGAGGGTGTAAAGATCAATAAATAGCCTTGAGGGAGACACAGGTAATCACGAATCCAAGCCAAAGATGTGAGATCGGCGTCACCATGTGGCCAACGCTCCCAAAGCTCCCCACCATCGAGGCGGTGAGTCCAGAGATAACCCGACCACCACCTTGTGAGGGCCTTTTGTTCGTCAATGATTCACAAATCACCTCGTGTATTGTGTGATGCGTGGATTTGAGGGTCCTCAAACATCGAGCATGAAGCATGAAGTGTGGCCCGCAGAAGGACAGGGCTCTGCATACACAGACTGCATCCAGCACTATCGGAGTCCGATAGGCGCACGTTTTCGGCGGGACCTACCGCTCAAGCACAATGGCGTATGTGGGCAGCCTACTGGTCCAGCGAAACCTCCCGGATCCACTCATTCGCACAAGATAAGGCGATCGCACGGCTCAAAAGATGGGCTCTAGCGTGCGCAGCGGGCGCGCTGAAGTCGAACCGCTTGCAGGCGGCCATTCCTGAGTTCACGCCAAGCATCCCTCAATCCCGGATTCTGGTCGGTATGCGGCCCTCCAGCTCCCACAACACGCTAAGTCCCTTTCTCTCCTTCCTGCTTTGGGGTGGTTATGTGTGGTTTGTTGCTCAGATGATCTCCCTGTAGTCATCTCAGCTGACTGCGCGTGGCCAGTGGCTGCCGTCATCATGCAGTTGCGGTCGCGGGGTCGGGCTTGGGATTCGATTATTTCCGGCCTTAACCTTGCGTTACCTCGAGCTCGGCCACATGTGTCTATGTCTCGGAGCTGCGAGTGTCGTCATGTCCTGCGGTCCATTGGATCTGTGACCGTCTCAAATGTTCGGTCAATCGGAGAGTTGATCGATCCAGATATAGCCGATGCTTGTCTGTGCCACATGACGCCTTCACGCGATGATGCTGCAAAGGGGCGGGGAATTTCAGCAGATAATGGTGACTCCCGTGGCCCATGCAGCAGTCCAACCCCGAGATTGCCGCCGTTCTCGACTCGTCTACAGATCCGAGCAGGACACCTGCATGGATCCCTACATATATCAGCCAGGGCCCAGTTTATCCTCTTTCTTCACCGACAAAAGCAAACTCAATCCCGAGGTCCTTTGATAGATCATATATCTCGCTCTACTCACATGGCTAGATCCATGTAACGGCGTCCCGAACTCCCTCCTGTTAACCTTTGGAACAAACTTGGAATCTATCTTGGCCCGCCTGGGTAGGTATGCCGAAGATGCTTTTATGGAGTCGAGTTCGACTAAACCACAGTGCAAACGGAAGTCTAACGCCAAGGAATAATTCATAAAGCATTGATCGGCGCAGTGCCTTTCTGGCTGTCCGGAATATCGGGCCAGTACGAGAGATAACCGATGGTCATAAATCAAGATGATGGTCAGCTTCCTTTTATGATACCCAAGATAAAGGAAGCTCAATATTTGCTACTTCCACGACTGTGGGAAAAGTTGCCGCCACCTTTTTGCTCGGTCCGAAACCTTCATCTTTGTCTGAAGGTGGATTTGGTCAGTCTCGACCCAAGAGGATATCCACACCGTCATCTCGTCTTTGCCGAATTCCATGATTGAATGCCGCATCACATGTAAAACTGCTCATAGTCACTGTACCGGCCAAATCTATGTACTATTTAATCCCATGGCGAAAGTGACTTTTTGTGGTAGGTAACGGAATAATCTCTTCAAGGTTTGATCTTTGGGTCAAATTTGTTCATGTTGCCAAATATTCGTGGCTGTAAGCTTGACATGAACTGGCGCATCGGTGCAAAACCCGAGTCTTCGCATAAACACAAGAGATAGTCGCACTTCCTTTGAAGCATCAGTTGTCAAACTACTATGGAAGTGTAGATCCGCCAATCAGCGCCACGCTATTTTGTGCCGCTTGCGGTGGCGGTCACGTGGTCCCCCTTTGCAGATGCAGCAACAACACAACAGCCTCTTTGCGTCTGCATCTTCTCTTCGTTCCTTTTGTTTTCGATATTCGGTCTTAATATTCCATTTTCTATATCCTTTTCGCGCTTCCCGACCACCCCTTGCCCGACGGCCTTGCCCCGCACGTGGAATACCGTTGCCTGCTCGCGTGTTGGCTTTCTTGTCATCCTTCAAATTCAACTTCTCGAGCCAATTCCGGCAGCGACATCCCAGTCCACACGACGGACCGATTCTTTTCCTGAAATCGAATACTTCGTCCGGAATCGCCGGCGTGTCGCTCGTTCTGCGGTAGAATACCGCCATTCACAATGAAGATACACCTGTCCTCCCCGTTGGTCCTTCTCCTCCTTCCCGCCCTTTCAGCAGCAGCAAGCATCAAACCCAGCAGTGGAGCGAGTCCTTCTGCCTCGCGAGGCTCTTATGACCTAGTCTCGCGTTATGTGGACCCCGACTCACTTTCCAACAATGCCGCCAAAGGATCGCAGGACGTCCCGGTGGACGGAAAAGACGGAAGACCGCACGCGGGCCCGTGGGTAGAAACCGGCGCAGAGCGAGACCGAAAGAGTGCCAAGGGTAGTGATGGTATTGACCTGGTTTCGACGAAATACGACTCCAAAATTCCGTCGTCGGACCACATCAGCACGGAAGAAGGGGAAATGATCCCGCATTCCAACGGCGGTGTGATGGACGATCCCAACCGCGCGGGCCCGAGAGAAGGTACCAGAGGTACTGAGGGTGGTGTCTCGGAGAAAAAGAAGGATAACCAGTACAATGCGGAAAAGGTGCCCGGTGGGCCCAAGGAAGCGCTGCCGCTGCCGCATAGCGAGGAGCAAAAGTTGCCATCAGACAGTGACAGTGCCACTGGGACTGGCGGTCGCACTGCTGAAGGAGCTGGGACTTTGGGCATGTTGGAGGTATGGATCGATTTTGGAGCGGGAAATGCCAGAATTGGTGAACTGACAACCGTCCACAGAAACCCGCCGATCTCCCCCAAAAGCCGCACGATATTCCCCATCCGAAGTCGCCTTCTCAGGCCAAAGCTGACCCTCTTGCCATTGAGCATGGTTTGGCTGGCTCGGGCTCGGGCTCAGGCTCGTATCCTAGCTCATCGAGTACCCACGGAAAAGGCACAACCCCGATAGAAGCCAGCGACGGACTGCACTCCCTCCTCTTCTCGTTCACCATGATCATTGTTTCCGAGATTGGCGACAAGACCTTCCTCGTTGCAGCACTCATGGCTATGCGACACCCTCGCCTTGTTGTGTTCACCTCCGCCTTCAGTGCTCTGGCCGTTATGACTGTTCTCTCCGCCGTTCTGGGTCACGCAGTCCCGACGCTGATCCCCAAATCGGTCACCAAGTTCATGGCCGCCATCTTGTTCTTGGTCTTCGGTGCGAAGATGTTCAAGGAAGGCCGCGAGATGTCACCCGACGAGGGCGTTGGAGAGGAGATGCGCGAGGTCGAACAAGAATTGGAAGAAAAGGAACAGGAGCAGCTGCGCTTGGGCCGTCGCCGCTCCTCAGTCACTCCCCACAACCTGGAGGCTGGCCGTGTTGGAGGTCGTCCCAAGTCCCGCGGCTCGGCCAACCGTCTGCCTTCGCCCCCGGAGAGCATCTCCTCATCCTCGTCGCGTGGCTCCTCGCCCCGTCCCCAACAGCGTTGGAACGATTTCATGGTTGGCGTCAGCAACCTTTTCTCACTTCTTCTCAGCCCCGCGTGGGTGCAGACTTTCGCCATGACCTTCCTCGGTGAATGGGGCGATCGCAGTCAGATCGCTACCATTGCCATGGCTGCCGGCCAGGATTACTGGTGGGTGACCATCGGGGCGACCATCGGCCACGGCATCTGTACTGCCGCTGCCGTCATCGGCGGACGTGCCATCGCTGGTCGTGTCAGCATGCGTGTTGGTATGTATTCAATACCCATATATCCATCCGTTCCGTTCACTAGCTAATTACCATGGCAGTTACTCTTGGTGGCGCAGCCGCCTTCCTATTGTTCGGCATCATCTATCTAATTGAAGGTCTTTTCTAGAGAAGCATTTGGGCGATAGAATTGTCTGGATCCACGGTTTTCAGTGGTTGGTTTCCCTCGGTGTAAAAGTCAAATCAGCATGTGACATAGCATGGTTTAATAGATATAATACCGTGTCTGGCCCACGAAATGGTCAAACATTCTACAGTGTATATGATATTTGAGACATGATTCTGCTTGTCTTTATATACGCTCCACCTGAACGGAAGAATTGCCCGTATGTCATTCCTGATCTACGTGGTGTTTCAAGGACAAGTATGATCAATAGAGACGGCGTCCTAGATGTCTTGCTACATTGGCTTTGAGCGATAACGCCTATCGGCTGTCGTAGCGGACCCGAAGATACACGATCTTGAATTGAGCGGGCAGTTATTCCAAGGTTGGGTGGGGGGATAATGACTTGGCAGAAAATGAAGTGACATGGTTTGGGTGGCTCAAAATCTAGGGGGTTCGAAATGGATACTCGGCCGGTCCTTTCTGTCAATTTGAATTCCATATATGTAGTCTAGGTAAAGTCAGGTTATGTGCCAGTAGGTGCGATAGTAGGAGGAGCGAGACTGGGAGACATTAAGGTAGACAACGATTTGGCCCTAGGAGCTTCCTAGTTGTCGATCCCCCGCAATTATGAATCACTCCCGCTACTCACTCCCGCTTCTCCCGCTACTCAGTAGAGGTATAACCCCGAATGATAACCGCAGGTACAGTGACACAGCAAAAGTTTCGACACCCCGCCCCACATCAGAATTATTACCTAATATTCTGCCTTCCAAACCCTTCAAAAGCGTGTACCTGAGAGAACCAAACTAGTGTTTTGAGAGTTCCAAATAGCGATAGATACTTCTATTAAACAAGTTATGGCTTTCGGAAGATGTCCTATCTAGATAACTTGAAACATAGCCTTTGTTCCTTCACTATTGTGAGTATTAATAGGGTAGGCGGTGTAGAATGTGGGTCTGAGGGGTGTCGAAAATTTTGATAGGGTTTTAGGGTTTAGGGTTTTAAGCCTGATAAATTAGGCACCAAATGCTGACGTAAGGCCTAGGCTCTAAATGGACAAGCGTGTTTCCACAAACGGACTAGGCTTGGCGGAATTATATAAAGTCCGCCTGCCTAGCCTAATCATCTGACTCACTAGCCCAACCTTCTTAGGGTCTCCCGCTTTTCCCACATCACAACAACCTCCTGAGCTATTTTCTTCGTGTCAGCTCGTTCCCAACCATCGCGACGCGTCTGGTTGTCTCTCAACTTTATTTAATACTAAAACCAACCCTGGGAGAGAGGGTCAAAACAAACGCGTGGAGTATACAGAGCGGCCCATCGGTACACCGCCCAGATGGCACGCGCCGCGGTGCCCAGGTCCACGCCCCCACGTCGCGTCACGAGAAGTCAGAGTCGAGAACTCGATGACCAGTCTGGAATTGCATTCAGCAAGGCAGCTTCTAAGCAAGATTCTAATAATGCGAAAGCCAGTAGCAGTCGTGAGTGTCACCTCTTGTTCTGCCCTCAGTTTTGCCAAATCGTGCGACCGCGCGGGCATCTATGCGCCTTCGAGAACGATGAATGTGTTGATATCTGTGATACAACCGAAGTTACTTCTCATTCGTTGTCGTGCCTTTCTTTGGTTATAACTATTTGCTCATTTTTGCTGCGCATGATGCTGTTGAGATGAATGACACGTTCTGACCTTCTTAGGGCTGAGCATGGTGGCGGAGGAGACACCTGCATCCAGGCATAGTTCTTCTGTGGTACCCGAGTCACCAGGAAACCCAGAGGGAAACAGCAACATCTCCGGCACTACTTTCCTGCCACAGGACTCGTCATTTGAAGATGACGAGGCTGATCCAATCGTCATGGTTGATGAACTTTCTGATCTTCAATCTGCTGCCACGCGATTGATGGACCTGTTCCTTTCCGATGCTTCCGATCCAAGGAACATTCTAGACGCTGCAAAGCGCCTCACCAACCCACAGAACACTCAAGGAAAACGCCTGAAACCAGCTACCCACAAGCTCGTCAATGCAATGAAGGTCTTCACCAAACAAGCCTTTATAGATGTTGAGCAAATCAAGCGGTTGATTCCTTCGGTGCAGCTCGAAGATACTGCTGGTTCATGGAGCCCGTTACCAATTCTGCACAAGGCCAACTGTGCGCGGTTGGCTCTGGATGTGCTTCTGGTGACCGCCGGTTCGCAGTCTCCTCGGCACGCGATCGAGAGACTGGAGAGTCAGTTTCCTGCCCCTTTCATGGATGGGATAGTGAAAAGCTCTCAGCCCAAGCCTATCGGGGCAAGCACTGCTGAAAAGCAGACGTTTGAGCTCGCGCTTGAAATTCGCACACAGTATTTCGTCCTGGAGTTGGAAAGGCGTCAAAATGAGAAGGACTTTGACCCTCAGTCTATTCTGAGGGGGGTTTTCTATGACGAGCTGGCGCTTGAAGACAAAGGTTCAAATGTCGACCCGGGCTCCCTTCGGGGATTCAAGCTCGCGCAAACATTCGAAGATGAAAATGGGCGTCTTCCAGATCGTTTCCAGGATGATGTGATTGACCGTATCGGCGAACTGGAATTAGACCTGCTTGACCAGGACGGCTCTCCTCAGATCCGGGATCTGAAACGTACGTCTTGGACACGTTTCATTCAGCGCATTGCGCGCTTCATCTTCACGCGAGACAAAGAAATCAAGTTCGACTTGCAGCAGCAACCTAAGATCGACGAGGTTGACGATTTGGTAAGGAAGGAGATCGAGCGCCGCGACACTGGTGCTCGTGAGACCCCCGAACCGCGTCAGACAGTTGTTCCTGCCTCCGTTGAACGTTCGGTGCACGAATCTCCAGCAAGAAAGAGCCGCGAACCTCCACGAGAGCCATCAATCATTGCGTCCCAGGGGCGAACAAGGCAATCTCTCGCTGAGGCCAACCTTCCTGGTCCCCAAGCGAGTTCTCAGACGCCTGTCGGTCTCCCCAGCCCAGCTGGTCATCCTACAAAGTCACCGTCGAAACATTCAGAGCGCCGCAAATCCACCAAAATGTAAGTCCCCCACTGGGCGGTTTTCATGGTATTGCTAACTTCACATCCCAGGTCGCGGTTCTTGGCGCAATCTATTGATGAAGTGGTGAAGCGCAGAGAGGCAGCACGTCGCAACCAAGATCTCTCACACCTAGAGTCCCAACATACAAGCCGACTGTCCGCTACAAGTGAGCACCCAAGCTTCAACATGCCGGCCTCACGAACACGCGACGAGATACCTCAATCTCCTCAGCCGGAATCCTCTCAGCCGAGATACCCACGTGCCGAAAGCATTGCCTCCGCGGATTATGACTTGAACCTCCGCCATAATGATGAGAGCCTTAACATCAACATGGAGACTGAAGCTGAAGTGACTGCCAGTCCCGTCATGAGACGTACCAATTTAAACAGCCTGCTCTTCGATCGTTCGAGTGGAGTTCAAGATCAAAACTCGCCACCACAGTCAACTGCAGACAGATGGAACGCTGTCTACCGGAGCCCGACACAGCAAGCACAGCCCCGCTCATTCATCGATCGACAGGCCAATGCCACCAGGGTTTCGTGGGGCGAGAGCATCGACGAAAGCCCTCAGAGCGCACGGAGACGCCGCGAGGAACTCGCTGCTCCTACCAGCACCAGCACACGTAAACGTCCCCGTATTGATTCCGACGACGAATCCGATTCTGAAGACCCCTTCGTCACGGACGAACGCAATATCGACGCCGCAGGCCGGCGAGCACAGAAACCACACCAAACACATCCTGATAAGCGAATGCGGAGGAATTCAAGCAACCAGTCTGCCGCGGATCAGGTTCAGCAATCATTGGACGCATCCACTCAGGTCCAGCCACCTGTTTCCACGCAACCTGCCTCCACGCAACGCAGCTCACAATCTGGCGCGATGCCACCCTCAACCCAGTCGCGCCACATACAGAGGCTCACCCAAGATGCTGAGACTGCGGGGCCCACCGTGCAGCGTAAGAGGTTCAGCGAGGCGGAGACCAAACGGCTCATTGAGCTGGTTGGACTTTACTCTACTAGATGGGCAGATATCAAACGCCATGATGAGCTGTGGCCGGAGGATGAGGGAGGTCCTTTGCTTCTGGGTCGCTCTCAAGTCAATCTGAAAGACCGAGCGCGGAATATTAGAAGGGCCTATGACAGGGCGGGAGAGCCGCTTCCTAAGAACTTTGAACATGTGAAACCATGAAGAACACAGACGAATAAGTCTTTCTTCACGGTCAGCCTCCACTCATTTGATCTTTGCGCGTTGTTGCTTTTCGGTGCTCACGATACCCATTGGACAGGAGATATAAGAGGGCGCAGCGATGATTCTGACTTGGCTACTTCGCTGTCAATATTGTTACCATAATCTTTCTACTTCATTTTCAATGCACACTTTCGGAATACATTGTGTTCTACCGAAAAGGATATCGAAGTCCATTCCGCGCAGTATATACCAAATCTAACATGAAAGTTCACTGGGAATTTCCAAACGAATGTAGAGAACCATCCAGCGGCCCTTCTAGCCCAAACACCTCAAGACCCACCAGCGGATGAGTCTATCACCAATTAGAGCCCATATCTCTCAGGAGAATTCACGGCCCGCGTATGTAGTACAGTATACAGAGAAATAGTATCGTACAAGCAGATCAGATCAGCCCTTTACAGGAGCAGACCGAGCCCGGCAATCGCAGCGCCGATGACCGATGACCCGGCATGCAGCGGGTTAGCGGCGTTCATAGTAGGCGATGCCGACGCACTGGTGGTCACGGAGGTGATGGCAGAAGCAGACTTTGAGGCCATGGCGCTGGCACTGGCCTTGGTGACCATGGAACCGGGTGCCGTTAGGATGCCGGTTGGCACGGATGTAGGGTTGACATTTGTAGGGGCGACGATGATGCCGCCGGCGGCCGTGGAGGCGGTTGCAGGTGTCGAGTCGTCGCTCGAGTCGGAGTCGGAGCTGGAGCTGGTGCTGGATACTTCGGCGTATTCGCCGGTGCTGAGGACGGTGTAGACACCTTGGCCGCCGCCTGAGACGTCATATTTAGCTTTTTCTCTTTTTACTTTTTCGCGCTTTTTTACTTCTGATTGGCATTGGAAGGTTCAGGGAGCTTACAATTGTCCTCGGGCCAGCCGGCACACTTGACATTGCACTTGTCATCGTCAACCTGAGCCGAGTCTGGTGGCAGCTCATTTCCACAGAGACATTGGTTGCCGCCAGTCAGAGCTGCGACGCGGAAACCGCCCTTCTGGCACTTGTTTTCACAGTAACCTTGGGATTGGAAGGTATAGCCACCCTCATCTTTGAGACTCGGGACTGCGGAGTAGCAGCCAACCTGGGAGATGGAGGTGCTCGCCAAGGCCGGCAAGGCGAGCGCAAGAGTAACGAGCAGGTGCTGAGGATGCATATTGTAGCGAGTGTCGAAACAGGAAGATAAAAAGAAAGAAACGAAGGAGTGTATAGTATGGTGGAATATGCGGAGGATGAAACGAAGGATGCAAGAGAAGCAATTCGGAAGGGAAAAAGAGGGAGAAAAACCCTAGTCAAATGTCTCAGTTTGAAGACGCTTCTGACAGATCCGTTCGGTCCCCAGGAACCGGGGATCCACTGTGTGGAGTTCGAAACAGGGCGGATGACATCGTGAAGTTCCCCAATCGGGCCCTGAAACACTAACTGAATGCTCTATTGAACCTATCGGGCCAGGGGGTGGAAGCCTCATTGGATGACCCTGGTATTGATCGCCCCCGATCATCGTCCCCGGAGTGGATGCCTTAACTTGTGCTGCACCTTTGACGGAGGAGGCGACACGCCGTGCGAGTCACTGGTGAAACCCATCTCCGCTCGTTCGCTATTGCGCCACCTGGTTCGTTCGGAGATGGCTTCATGACTTCGCGCGTGGGGAATTTCGCATTTTTGGGGAACCCCCTTGAAGCTATCCCTTGGTGATCGACCCGTAAGCTAAGTGAAGATGGTTGGGGGGCGATAAATGGCTCATAGCTCTCCTGAGATCCTTTTTTGGGAGGGTGCTGGATTTGCAGTTCTTTATTTTTCACGTCTCAGTCGCGTGTTTTGACGGTTCCACCTTTTCTCTTAGCTTCTTCCCAGGGTTCCACACCCATCCGCCGGTGCCAGGAACTCTTTCCTTGGCTCAGATCTGTAGGAGTATTGGGAGTAAACATCACTTGCAGCCTCGTCGTTCTCCCAAGTCCTATATGTATCGTGCTATCGCACACATCGCGCATATCATGCATAGCCGACCTCATCGGCAAACGCAAGCCAAAACTTGCCAGTTAGGGCAAGCGGCGGCAGCGGCCGCCTGAGAGAGAGGGGAAGATAAGATAGTTGGAGATAACCCCAACTACTTATAAGCAGACGTCCGGAGAACTCAACTCTGACGGTGTAAGTACCTAAAGAGTATAGAAGTCGGAGGACACTCAATTGGACCATGAAGATTCTCGCCCTCCTCGGATTGGGCTCGCTGCCAGCCGCTCTCGCGCTGAACATCCCCGCGCAGCAGATCCTCTTTCCCGATGAGCTATCGCACAACTCCGCCGAGCCATCCGGTCGAGAGACCTGCCCGCAGGCACCAAAGGTCGCCGTCCCTGATGACGGATTCGATTCGTCACTGAAGTTCCTCAATGATGGTGCCTTCCGAGCCCGCCAGGCTAGCCGGCTCTCACGGGCCGTGCAGGTGCCCACGGTCGTCGGCGATTTCATGTTGGACCCGTATGACGATGCCTTCGAGCCGGTGGTGCAGTTCCAAAAACTGCTGAAGGAGATGTTCCCTCTGGTGTATGTTCCCCATCGACGACCAAGTATTAAACGAGATAATAACCCTCAAATGTAGGCACGCAAAGGCCGAGATCGACCATATCAACCGGCTCGGTCTGGTCTACACCTTCCAAGGCGTAGATACCACCCGGAAGCCCATCCTTTTCATGGCTCACCAGGACGTAGTCCCGATTGACGACCCGAACGACTGGACTCACCCGCCATTCGATGGCCACTTCGACGGCGAATGGCTCTGGGGCCGCGGGTCCAGCGACTGCAAGAACGTGCTCATCGGCCTGATGTCAGCAGTCGAGGAGCTGCTCACCCAGGATTGGCGTCCTCAGCGCACCATTCTGTTTGCATTCGGTTATGACGAGGAGTCCCACGGGTTCCTGGGAGCGGGCTCGATCGCGCCAGAGCTGGAGAAGAAGTATGGCAAGGATAGCTTCGAGTTCATTCTCGACGAGGGCGGCATGGGACTTCAGTCGCTCGAGGGCCATTCCGACGTAGTGTATGCTCTTCCTGGAGTCGGCGAGAAGGGTAGTCTGGACCTTGTCATGGAACTGGCTGTTCCGGGAGGCCACAGCTCGATCCCGCCATCGCACACGGGCATCGGCATCATGGCTGAGATCCTGTACGAGCTCGAGAGACAGGACCTGTTCTCGGCTCGGTTGGATCCCTCGCACCCGTCGCATGGTATGCTGGAGTGCCAGGCCCGGTACTCGCCATCGCATGTCGAGCCCTGGCTGGCCGATAAATTGGCCGAGGGTGACGCCGAGGCTCTGGGAGAAGCTGTGGCTAGGTCGCGTGGCCCGGCTGTGCGATACACGCTGCAGACTTCGCAGGCGGCGGATCTGATCCGCGGCGGCGTCAAGACCAACGCTCTGCCGGAGAAGATCTCAGCCGTCGTGAACTACCGCGTGGCGCTGCATATGACGCCCGACCAGCTGCGGGAACGTGCAGTGCGCATTATCAGCCCCATTGCGAAGAGCCACAATGTCTCCCTGCACGTCAGCTTCCCCGGCGTTGCTGACAGCAAGGACAACTTTTTCGGTGGTGAAGGCGACCGCACTCTGATTCTTTCGCCTCTCAATGAGCCCCTGTCGCCAGCCCCGATCTCCCCATCCGATCCGCTCTCGTCCAAGGTCTGGGCGCGCTTTGCAGGTGTTGCTCGTAGCGTCTTCGAGTCTCATCCCAATCCGCTGGTCAAGTCGGAGACCCAGGTCGGGTCCTCCCCGACTGTTGTTGTGACTGGTGATATCATGACCGGAAACACAGACACGCGCTTCTACTGGTCACTGTCGGAGAACATTTACCGTTGGAGTCCCTCGCGTGCAGGGGGCACTTTCAACATTCACACTGTGGATGAGCGGATCCGGCTGGATGTTCACCTGGAGGGTCTGATGCTGTACTATGGTAAGTCTCAACCAGGCTCTGTTAAGACATATAACTAACCTGACTTTTAGATCTGATCCGCTCCTTCGATGGCTGGGACGAAAAGTCCGAGTAGAGATGGGGAGGGGAACGAAAAGACAACTGCTATCTACCCGGATCACCAGCAGAGTAATGAGAATAAATGCACTGGTAGCTTGAGGAGCCTTTGGAAGAAAATATTACATTGAGGCACTAACATAGGTATTGAGTATCTCCCATAGAGCTCTAGGAGCCATGTGGGCTTAGAAAAGTAACCGAATGTCGAAGAATCCTCACAGCACGATCAATATAGACGATCGGCAAATTCGTAACTTCATGCCTTTACCCATTTTCTTGCTCAAGTCAGGACTTTCCTGCCCGCCTCCAGCTCATCAATTTCCTTGTGCAGCTGTCGCCGTCTGCGCTTTGTCTTCGGCTCCTCCCCAACGATTTCTTCCAGCTTCTCGTTCGAGAAGCCATTGACCCACGATGGTGAAAACAGCTTCATGGGAGCCGCTGGACCACTAACCAGGAAGTGGTCTGCGGCTTGCATGCAGACGTTGTCGACAAATCTCTTGAGAGCCACTTTGTAGTATGACTCTAGAATGTCGTGAATGTCTTGGATGGTATGCTGGGCGTTACTCATGTTCTCCTGGTAGGAGAGATCTCTGACTCGGACCACTTTTCCGTGCGAACAATCATCGAGCGACTTGGAGGACAGAGCATCCTGGAATCGCTTTTGTCGGCTTTGATTTAATGTTAGCTTCCCCAACTAACTATGGAGCAAAAAGCTGAGGAAAAGTTACCATTTCTGTAGGTTGTCGTTCAGGTAATGGTTCAACGTCATCGGCATTCCTTCGCGTTCGATCTTCAAGATGAAGTCAACCTGTGAGATCGCCCGTCGGTACTTGGCCATCAGGTCATCCCATAGAAGGTGGAGGATGTTGGTGGAGATTCTGCTGTCATTACAGGCAGCTCGAAGTGTCTTCTGTATGAACCGGTGGACCACGGCGATGACATCGCTGATGTATCCCTGTGCTAGGACAGGCCACTTCGCGGATTGCTTTTTCATCAGCGTTGACAGCAAGGCGTAGTTGAAGGTGCCAATCTCAAAGCCTCGAGCCTCGCGATGGACTTTCTCGATCCATTTGTAGATTCCGGGCTGAGCTGCTGCGACGTCGACGGTGTTATGCAGGATATCCTGAAGGTCCTCGTCCTCCTGAACCCTCCGACTTCGAACGCAATCACCTCCGTCACGCTTGAGCGGCTGGACTCCAACATCTGTTTCCTCAGAGTTAGATTCGGATTCAGATTCAGATTCAGACATAGACTCTGAACCTTGCGCTTCTTCCCTGGTCCGCTCAACTGTCTGGGTCTTTGTGGTAAACGCGAATTCATGGCCGCATTTAGTGACGTGCTCTGCGAAGCTCAGATTTCTGTTTGAGATCAGAGTAGCCAAGCGAACATCCACATCTGTATCGAAGATATCACGGACACTGTAGTTTGTGGTAAGAGCCAGCTGTGTGATCTCTTGGAAAGAGGACACAATTTCCAGAAGAACCATGCGCTGCTGTCCCGCGGTCTCCCGCTCAACCCCAAGAGACTGAAAAGCCTTCCGCGACTGTTTCAGTTTCTTGATTACCTCCAACCGTACCTAGTAATTAATGAGAAAGGCCCTTCTAATATTGAGAATATATGAAGTATGCTTACCGATGGAAACTCCCGGCGCACGATTGAAGTGAGGATCTCTTGCAGACGGTTTTTCAATGCGATGATGCCGAAGTTTTCGCTTCGCAGGCGGTTCCAAGGCTCGATCTGATGGAATTGCTCCTCAAGGGCATCCCGGTCGACATTTCCCTCCTCGAGCTGCTGCTGTCCCAGGTTCCGCACAAGAACCCACCCAAGCTGGCCGTTCACATTTTGGTCTTCGATCATGTCGATAACCTTGTTTTCTGCACCTTTGTCAACTAGATCCGGTTTGGTGAGGATTCGCAAGGTCCTTTCGCCATTCGGGTCAATTTCACGGGCCATCTCAATAATTTCCTGCGTGGCGATATCCACACAGGCCGGAACGACAGTCAACATGACGGAACGGCGGTTCTGCATGTAACGAAGGACCATGCTCCTGACCAGTAGGATATCAGTTTTGGTGGTGCGTCCTGGAGTGGTGTTCTTGAAAATCCCCGGTACGTCGATGACACTGAGATGGTTCTCTTGGGGGCCACAAATCTCGAGCCGGAGAACGCTGTCGGAGAACGTTGGTTTTCCATCATTATCAGACTCAGAGAGATCCATGATTTGATGAACCTGATCCAGTCAGTCTCGTTCATAGTAAAACATAGAGGAAATGCGGAAATATCACCTCTTTCATCATCTGAGAAAACCCATGCTCGCTAAGAGTCTGCAGACCAACCGCTTTCCAATTTCTGAGTTTCTGTTCCTCATCTGGGCCCAGGCCGGACGCGGGGATGATTGAAGCTGAGGTCTCGCGGTCAACAAAATTGACTTCACGACGGAAGATGATCTGAGTTGCGAAACGAGTGCAAAGGCCACTGTCTCGTGGAAAGCTCAGCCTGGTCAACCCCTCCAGGACGGAGCTCTTTCCGCTCGATTGGTCACCGACTACCACAAGCTGGGGCAGACTGATGTATTCGCCGACATTGCAGGCGAAGAGCTTGTCAATTTTGCCCAAAAGAGTGGGATCTGTCAGCATGGCCCCGTTGGGTTCCTTTGTGGCCACCATGGCTTGCGATGGTGAGAGTGGCGGCAACAGTGAGAATGTGGGTCAGAGCCAGAAAAGAGATTGGATGTGGATGGATGGTGGAGTGAGGTAACGAGACGGGGAGATAGGGGTAGAAGAGATGGAGAAGCAGAGAGAGGTGGAGGGATGCAGGAACGTGGGAGGATGATGGAGAAAACGAGCTGAAGAGACGGGGAGATGCGGGCAGAAGAGATGGAGAAGCAGAGAGAGAAGGAGGGATGGAGGAAAGTGGGAGGACGATGGAGAAGATGAGGTTACAAGTGAGAGTTGACGATAATGGCAGGCGCACTTCAGAATGAAGTCCACTGAAAGAGCACCACAACTACGCAAGTCGCCTCGCAGATTCTGCCCCAGCAGCAGGACACGCCACACCTGTGGATAATTACGAATCAAAACAAATGTCCAGAACCTACAATATTTTCAGCTGAGAGAATTCAAGAAAGAGGACCGTAAAAAGAATCGCATTGAAATGCAATAAGTATACACAACAAGAAAACCCCCCACAAAGCGAGCGGACACCAAGGAAGCAGCAGGCTGACAAGACAAGCCCACACAAAGCCAGCTTCCAAGGAAGGGTATCAAGCGCGAAATAAAAGGGTATTTCAACATCCATCGCAATCAAGCGAGCGGAGGTCCAGCGGAACCATTTCCCAAGATTCAGAATCCATGCCTGCGTACCTGACTGAAGGATTCGAAGGAGGGGAAACGGGCCACAAGAAAAATAGTATATAAAAATAGATACACAAGAAGCGAATGTGGTGTTTTAAGAAGTCACCAGGAGGGGAGCGAAGGCACCGCCCATGACAGGGCGGGCGACGAAGGTGTTTTGGGGGTAACTGGGATACGTTAGCTGGAGCTTAGGTGAAGGGGTAGAAGGGTGGAACATACTTTCCCGTGATGGTGTCGTACAAGTCAGTCAGGGCGCGGTTGGTCGGGGTCTCGTTGACCCAAGTGGCCAAGTCCTTGAGGAAGGTAGAGCGGGTGCTGGTGGAGGCAACGGCAGCCGAGAAGCATTCCCAGTCACCCTTGGTGTAGGTGTGGCGGGTATCCAGGGGAACACCATACTCATTAGCGACGGTCGGGTAGAAGTTGCTCTGCATCTGGTAGACGTAGTCCGGCACCAGGCCCAGACCCAGCTGGGCGTCGGCAAAGAGGTTGTAAAGGAGGCCTGGGGAGAGTGTTAGGGTTTGAGGTATGGGGTATGGAATGTTGTTGGAATCTGGCTTACCATGGCTGCTGTTATCCCCATAGGACAGGGTGGTATGCGGAGGATTGGCGTCCTTGGCAATGGCCAGACTCTGCCACTTGGCAATGTAGTCATGGGCAATGCTGGAGTAGTGGGCGGCATCGTCGCTGTGGCCGGTCAGGTTGGCAATGACCGACATAGCCTGGATACCAATCATGCCCTTCAGAGCCAGGTTGGTTTGATTGCTAATTATACTAGTCAGTCTTTTTGATCTTGGAATGGAACTCCAGTTTGCACTCACGCCAGGGATCCGGCAAAGTCATCAGTCGAGATCTGGTTGGCAGGGTACAAGGCGTCGTCGACGAGGTAGGTTGTCCACTTGTTGAGCAGGTCGTAGTGGAGATCCAAGTAGTTGGCGTCACTAGTCTTCAGGACGTATGCGAGAGTCATGATAACCATGTTGCCGCACTCCTCCAGGGGCATCTTCTCATCATTGCCGTCATTGTGACCAGTGGCATTGGGATAACGCGCGCCCAGGTCGTGCATGGCCCAGCTGTTAGGGTACTTGCCGGCCTCCTGGTTCTCGTACAGCGGCTCCATGACCAGCTTGAGGAACTCGGGGTTGGAGTACAGGAAGATTGGGTAAGCCGGGAAGATGACATCGACGGTGTTCATGTTACCATTGGACGAGATCTCTTTCAAGAACAGGTACATCTTGTCCTTGGTCCCGGTCAACTGGGTAGCGCCGAATGCCTGACGGGCCGAGAGTGAGGTGAGAATGAGATAGTCGTCTCCACCGACGGCAAGGGAGTCCTTGGCAACCTGGCTATCGTACGCGCTGGAAATGATGCCGGAGTCCTCAAAGTCATTGTGGAAGAACGACAGTGCTTCCAGCTCAGTATCGAAATAGCTCTTCCACAGAGACGGCACGGGATTGTATCCATCAGCACCCTCGAATTGAATAGCCTCGTCCTGGGTAAGACCGAGCGAGAAGAGCGTGCTGACGGGAGACGAGTTGACAGTGCCCAGGTCGGACGAAAAGCCGAAGACGGGCCAGTTGTGGTTGATAGCCCGGTAGTTGGTATCACGCGTGTTGGCCAAGGTACCGTGCGAGGCGAACTGGCCGCGCACGAGGGTATCCTGACCGGACTGGTGGGTCATGCCTTTACTGGCATCGGTAGCCCAGTACCAGTAGCCCCACTCGCCCTGCTGATTGACCTCGGAGAATGCCAATTGGTTTTGACGGTACACCTTGTGGTACGCCACGTTATCAGTTGTACCGTACTCCCACTGCGCAATGGTATTGCGATCTCCCGACACCCATTCTAAATCGAGTCAGCAAACACGTTACACAAATGCACCAATTGACTTACCTGCAGAGATATCCGCATAGACCTGCACATTGTGGTCATGGCCATCCAAAGAAGAAACCTCAACATTCAGGTACGAGAAGACGAGTGATTGACGCTTGAAATCATGGGGCGTGATAGGCGACATGAAGGTAATGTTCATTTCCACTTTGTTCTGAACGTTCATAGTGAAGATAGTCTTTGTTGACGTGTACTCGAACGCAGTCTGGTTGACCGTCGTGGACCCGGGCAGGCCCATCCAGGTATAAGTCTGACCGTCAACACGGACCATACCAGTCCAGCCGGTGACCTGGTTCCTATTGACGAGCCGACATATTAGACAAAGCCCCAATGCAATTGACAACGTCAGACTTACTCCCAAAACACGGGCCATTCGCCGGCGAGGTAACCTCCATTTCCGCCGTCGCTGCCAATATTGAGCCAAGTGCTCAGGTACGGCGACTTGACAGCCAAAGGAGCAGCCGGGGGACGGGCAGGAGTAAAAGTCGACTGCGCTGCAACGGAGGCAACGAAGGAAGCAACCAGCAGACCGAGGCGAGACAGCTGCATAGTGACGGGTGTCGGATGTTTGTCGAAAAAAAGGGATTGGACGGGATCACAACAGATCCAACCGAGGAGCGTGTCCCTTTTTTGTAGCTCAAGGGACAAAAAGAAATAAAAGTTGGAAAAATAAAACAGCTCCGACAGCTCTGCTGCAGCAACGCTTGCAATGACGGACAGGATGCAGGTAAGGATCGGCGTTGTGTTTACAGGAATGCCAGGGACTTTTTATAGTCAAGCTCCCAGATGGGGAGAAAGGAGAGAAGGGCCCGCATGCCAGAATGCAGCCACAGACCACGGCGAAAAGAGTGGATGCGGATTAGCACGATGGGGATGGTTATTGCATCGAGCAGCAGACCCGCATGTGCTGAAAGTCCCGAGCGAAGTCGGCTGATCAGCGTCAGTGCCCGAGAGATCTCATGCGCTCGGCCATATGGGAAGGGTAAAATTGGCGGACGTGAGGGGGGATCAGGGCGAGGATGTGCTTGCTGGCAGGGGTGTAAGCTCGGGGAGTAAGCCCGTGGAGACCGGGTTTTACCTAGCAAGTCCGAGAGTCGGTCAAATTCGAATGCATGTATCGCATGGAACAAGCAGCGGTCTATGCGGGATCGCTCCAGGGCTCCACACCAGCGAGTGAAAGGCGCGGATTTAACCTCTGGACCGAGAGACCTGCAGGTGACTGAGCACACGGGATGGCGCAAATAAAGATGTGGAGTCAAAGAAAAAAAGAAAACGAGTGTGGTGTGTATGTTCGTTCAAGAGCCAAGTCGCGGTGAAGCCGCAGGTGGTCAACACACAGGGCAGCGACACTCTGGGAAAGTGCCAGGTGGGAGGCCGTGATGGCATCAGGCGACACAGACACGAACATTAATGCAGAGAAGTATATCGGGCACTAACGGATCTGGAAGTCTGGAAGTCTGGAAATCTGCGGGGAACGACGATCACCTGGGCAGGTGAAGTTGGGCTCCGAGTGTTTTGTTCTCATTTTCTCCTCTATAGAGCACCGGCATCATAGTGCAAAGCACGACATCTATGGCAGATCAAATCTCAGGGACCTGCAGAAGTAGACTCATGGCTTAAAGAGTGTTCAAATCAGAGACGCTCCCCTTGCAGCCTGGTTCATCCCTACGCGTCAGCTCGTGGGACGGTGCAAGTACAGAGTACTTGGGTTGTGGTCGCGTGTTCCAAGTATCCAGGAAGTACAGGGTACTCCATCTGGGCAGATCCACATCTTATTAGCAGCTCCTTGCCGATCTGCTTGTGATACGTCACAGATTCGGTTTTCCTCAGGGGGTGAACTCGGTATCGTGACCTCTGCTACTTACTAGTGCTCACTCCCACCCAGCACAGACAAGATACTGTACTCAACTGGTTTCCGTGGGTCGCGTGCGGGGGAAATGAACGAACGATGTAACATGTCTAATTCGCCGAGCTCGGCCCTATAGCATCTGCGCACGGAGTACGGCTGTAGCACGGCCACTACCAATCACTGGTGAATGCATAGAAAGCATGCAATCTCCTCTGATTGCAGGACGATGCACTATGCACAGACATACAGCTCGGTGGTTCACCATCGATCTAGTCAGTGACATGCAGGTGTCAGTACGTGCAGACGGATTCTCCGCCAAGGATATACCATTACTCAACATGGACTACTCCGTTGACGGCATCACAGTAGCGCTACCAGCGGAGATTCATCTAACAAAGGCCCAAGCCACAGCAATATCGGGGCTATTTCCCACATATTCCTAGCGGATAGAATGCACAATCACCACGCGCTTGACATCCTTGTCTCAGCGCAGTAAGACCCCTTGCCAACAAGTTCTCTTGACCCAGAACGTGGATAGCTGCAATGTATCGGCATGTTTCTCATTCGCTGGAACCGGCACGAGAGACCGACCTGCTCTTGCATGAGACAATTCAGTCATTGTGCATAACGTCGAGACTGAGCCATGGAAGACAGATACTCTATTTGGGATCGGGGAAATGTCGGAGAGATTATCGGAATGTTCATGTTCACTCGGGCAGGGAATATCTACCGAGATTCAGGTCCGGTAGTCAAGGTTTCACATACCGTGGTTCCAAACATCCGGTTCAGGAACACAAACACAACCCAAGTATACAAAATCGGGATCCGAAATAATGTAGTCCAATGGATATCGAACGAGCTGCACAATGCCAAATCTGAAACTCGGAATATCGCAATACACACCACATTTGGTTCTTGGAAATACATACACTACTAATGCCTAATGCACGCCCAGAGCCTCCCTATATACTAAACATTACCATCGGCAGCATCCTGACCGTCGAGGCCCGCCACAGCGCATACCTGCGCTCCTACCTTGGCGAAGCACCTTCTGGGCAGGCCTTTGATAACCCCCTCGACTTCAACGAGGTCTTTACCTTGGCTGCACCCTTCATTGCCTCGTGCCCATCCAGCAATGGCATGCTCCCGTGAAGGCCTTCCCGTCTACACCTACGAGCAGCGCGAAAGCTCAATACAAAATTCCCCCCACTCCGTGCCCCCGCTAGAAGACATAACCTCCTCGGCAATAGCCTCCTCAAGGCGCTCACTATACCGCCTCCTATACTCAGCCTTAACCTGCTCGAGATGCCTGGGCTCCCAGTGCAACCTTACAAGTCGCGAGATGAGCAGCTCGGAGCGCTCGCGACCGGAGCGGGATTCACGGAGGGCTTGGTGGAGGAGGAGGGCATCGCGCATGGGACGGTTGATTGCGCCGTTTAGGATGTGGGCGAGAGTTTCGCCCTGTTCTCCTTAGTATGGTGCATAGTGGGGAATGGGGAAAGGGGAAAGAGGGACATACCACAAGGTTACGTGACTTGGCGATCATGGCGCGGGCGAAGTTCTGCCCGTAGTGGCCTTCGTAAGCACGCAGCACCTCGCGCAGGTGTGAGTCGCTGCGCAGGACGATGATATTGATCATGGCTGTCTCGCCGCCTTCCTTGGATACGAGGGCTCGGTGCAGATCCCCTACGTCTTGGCGGACGAGTCTGGAATCCAGAGGCTCGCGCTCATCTTGGCGTCGGGCCTCCAGGGCTAGCAGGACGGCGGTGCGGAATTTGTCGGCGCGTAGCTCGGCGCGCATGCAACGCTCGAGACTGTCGTTGTAGCGGGTATCCCGGAAACAAGACTTGATTTCGCGGATGGCGGCGTTGGAGCGGCCGATGAGTGACTCGATGAGGAGTTCGCGCCGCGAGGTGCCGGCTTGATAGTAGCAGTTGGCCCAGTATGCTTCTGATTCCCAGCGGCCGAGGGCGGTTGCGTAGCAGACTTTGCCGAAGTTGGAGTTGCCCAGTTTCAGGCGCAGGTGCTTGGCGAGGTTGATGCCTTTGCCGTGCATCTTGACTTTGTTCTTGTATTCTTGGCGCAGAATCAGGATCTCGTCGCTGGTCAGGCGGGGTAGGACTTGGATGATGGTTTTGTTGTCGATGTTGCGATTGTGGTTGAGAGCGGACTGCATCGAGGCGGCGTCCGATGCAGCGTCGTAAAATGATACACGCTTCCTGTCACTTGTTGGAGAGATCAGGACCACGGCGTCACGGCGCATGGACGAGCTCGAGCCGTGCCGGTCATGACCAGATACTCGAATGCGACGCTTGTCATCCTTGCGATCATCTCGGTCCTTTTCCTTTTCCTTCTCCTTGATCTTTTCCTTGCTGCTCCGGTGACGAGTCTCCTTTTCACTCTTGGAACTATGCTTCTTGCGCCGGCCCGATTCGGAGGTCGAGGTACCACCATCCAACTGCTCGAAGTCGGAAATGTCGTCATCACGCGAGGGCATCATAATCGGGGACGGCATAGGCGACATGGACTGGTAAGTGCCATGATAAGGCTCCAGCAAAGGACTCGCGGGTGGGTGGCCCAGGCCTACATGGCCTGCGTGAGCACCGGCAACGGCCAGGTTATTCGCCGACGACACGGAGAGACTATGGGGACGACCGCGCCCGCCACCGGGGGTGATCTCAACAACTTGAGGCTGGTGGTGAGGCTGTGGCTGGAGTTGCGAAGGCGGTAGCGGCTGCTGTCTTTCTACGAACTGGGGCTCATTGCTATACCTGTACGGGTACACGGGCTGATCCACAGTTTGCACCTTGGAAAACTGGTTGTACGGCTTGGAGAATTGCTCCTGTGGCGAAGCAGTATACGGTTGCACAGGTGTTGCCTTGGAAGTATACCGGACGTTAGGATCGACCTGCGCATACTGATACTGCCCGGGCTGGGCATAGTTGCCCGGAGGAGGATGGGCGTCGGTGGCAGATGCAGTGCGGTAGTGCGATGGAGTATATGGACCAGACGAGGCATGCGCATAGGCAGGCTGCTGATGACCTGCATATTGCGGCATGGGGAACGACGGTGCCGTCGTTGCGGGGACATGAGGATACACCGAGGCCGCGGGGAAGCCCCCAGGCATAGTCGACGGCACTCCAGCCTGCGATGTAGGCGGGACGAAACCCGGACGCTCACATTCGGGGATAGGCGCCCAATCGGAGCCTTCTCCGGGATACGCAGGCTTGCGCGGTGCACCGGCCTGAGAGTGTAGGAGGTTCGACGGCTGCGCATACTGGTACTTGCCCGGTCGCGCATAGCTCGGATGACTCCCCGGCACATCACCATAAGCCAAGTCATCATCGACGTCCGAATCCGAGTCCGAATGATCGCGCCGACTCGGGCGGGCATGCGACACAGGAATGCGCTGCTGCGACCGACTGGAGTATTCACGGGGACGGGTAACCCTCTCATCATCGTCCGAATGCTCGTAGCGATCATCGCGGCGAGACTTATCCGCACCACGGTCGCGACGCCTGGAATCGTCCGAGTCGGAGCGAGCAGCATCGTAGCGGGCGGGGCTGCGAGGGGCACGGGAGACGAGACTGCGCGGATCCTCGTCGCGAGACTCGCGAGGTTCGCGCAGACGACCTTCTTTCAGCAGCTTGTACTGGCGCTCAATCTCGGCTTCCTCGTCGGACCCATAGCTTCGACTGGCAGATTTGGGAGCGATCTCGACTGTGGGCGAACGAGCGCGGGATCGCTCACGAGAGGGCGAGGGCGAGGGCACTCGGCTGTCGCGCGACCGGGAGCGTTCGCGACTGCGACCAGGGGACTTGGAACGGGTGCGCGACCGTGGGTCATTGACCTGGAGCGACATAGCGTTCCAGGGTCCAGCGGTGGAGATGGCGCCGGATCTGGAGATGTGTTTATCACAGAGTATAGGGTTCTTTTTTTTCAAGTCTTTTTTTCCGTCGAGTTCAGGAATGGGCCGCACAAAGAAGCTCGTACAAGCTGGGAGCTTGTTGATTTGTGCGGGGAAAGTGTAGAAGAGGGATCGTGGGCCCTGCACTCCTCAAGGCTTAGTCTACCACCGTGTTTAGGGTGTAGACACGAAGCCTGTAGGACAGAAAGGAGAAAGGGAGGGGGAAAGAGAAAAAAGAGGTCAGCTCGTATTGCTCAGGGCGTTTGCGAGTCTTCCTGTAGCGCGTGAATCTGCAGCTCACGAACGGCCCCCATAGAGCCGGCAGCGCTCATTGGCCTCTTCACGAGATCTTCAGCCGCTCATAGGGCCGAAAGGCGCCAGAGCTGCATTGCTGCTTGGCTGAATTGCTGCATTGCTGCATGCCAATTAAACTACTCTTCTACGCGCACACTCTATAGGCCCTGAATTCCACAAAAGACATAGAAAGCTTGATTGGCTTGAATACAGGTTGGAGACACTCGATAGTGCGACACATTTTGTCAGAAGGAGAATACAGAAGGAGAGACACGGAAGAAAAAGAAAAGAAAAGGGGTCAACAGACGAGACGAAGAAGATCGGGGGTATGTGCGGAATGGCAAGCTATGCGAACAGGCGAGAAAAGAGACAGAGCGCTTGAGGCTTGAGGCTTAACGCGTGCGGCGACCATCACGAATCGGTCCCATGCGGCCACCGTACTGCTTGTACTGTTTGGACGGAGGTGCCGGCTGTCCGTTACGGTTGAGGCGGTTGGTTCTCCAGCGCTCGTACCAGACCACGCGACTGGCCTCGCGCAGCTCCGATCGCCATTCACTGAACACCGAGTCCTTGAGGCGCACAAAGTCGCAGTGCTCCGCATTGTAGGGATCGGCGAAACCCCAGGGGAAGCGTCGGCCCACGGGCTCCTCGCCGGATGCCAGAGAGTGGGGGTCCGGGGAAAGGATCGAGAAAGGCACGTGTGGGTTGGCGGGCCCAGATCCGTTGGACTTCACGCTGGAGGGCTTTGCGGGAGCGGGGGCAGCGGCCGGCTTCTCCTCCTCAGCAGTGTCGGTCTCCTTGTCTTCCTTGTCCTCCTTGGTCTCGTCGGTCTCGCCAGTTGCTTCCGCAGACTCGGCAGATTCCGTAGCCTCGGTGCCTTCGGTAGGGGTGGCCTCCTCGATGATGGACTCTTCGTCAGCACTCTCCGAGGATGTGTACTCCTCCTGGTCCTCCAGGGTCAAGATCTCCAGCGGGTCGATATTGGCCTTCTTCAAGCTGTTCCAGACCGCCTTGCGGAGGTATCCCATATGGGCTGAGGTGATGGTATCGGCCTTGCTGATGACGGGCACAACGGTGGTCTTGCCCAGGATGGTGCGCAGCACCTGCAGGTCCAGGTTCTGGTCCAGAACTCCGACGACGGGGGAGTCGGAGGCCTTGGAGGTTCCATTGGCAGCGCGCTCAGCAGCGGCGATGTTCTCGTCCAGGCGCATGGGGTCGAGAAGCAGGAACGTGCAGTGGATGTGGGTGTCCCTTGCACCGGGGGAGCGCACGACCTTCATCTCTTCGGCAAGGGTCTCCTCGAATTTGCTCTCCAGGAAACCGGTGACACCGCGCATCTGCAGGTCAACAACGTTGCGCTCCAGACCGTTCGAATCCCACAGGGTCAGACCGACACGCTCGCCGTCAATCTCGGTCTCCAGATACTGCGAGGTGAATCCTTCGTATGCGGAGGTCTGGCTCTCTAGCTCCTCGAGTTCCTCGGGAGTGCGAGAGGGGTGCTTATGGGCGGGCATGGTCAAGGCCTTGCGGAGAAAGTTGAGGAAGGATGTCTTGCCCGAGTTGCGAGCACCAACCACCAACACACTGTTCCTGATTAGCACGTCGTCCGGCGCATACCTCAATTGGAAGGCTTACTTGTACGGGGTGGGGTCCTTGCGACGGCGGACGCGGCGAGGACTGTTGACAGTGCTCACGGCACTGCTGGCGTAGCTGTAGCGGCCGCGATGGGTCATGCTCTCGGTGCGAGCATACGGGTCGATGACATCGGCAATGGGCGAGCTCAGAGGAGGAGGGGCGGCAAAGCCGGACTGCGGGCGAGGCATGGCAGGCACTTCTGGAAGATCGTCACGTCCGTCACCTCCAAAGGTCTCGAGTTGCGGGGCGGGTGAGAGATCGGGCAGGCGTGGAGCATTCCTGGGGGCGTAGGATTCGCGCTGACGACGCAGGTCATCCTCCATTCTTTCGGCTTTGGACATCTTCTTGCGACCAGAGACTTTGCGTTCACCGAGAGGTTCGGTGGATTTGGAACGACGGAGAAATCCGAGGGAGGTGCGGCGCGCGTTGAGTGCCTGGCCGTTTTCCGGCAGCGCATCGGAAGGCGCGCGCGAAGAGGGGGTGGTTGCCATTTCGGGTCGTGGCTTCCCTGTATACTTCCAGTCAGCTTTTCACTTTCTTTGTACTTTTTTTTCGTTGCAGTTGCACGATGTCCAGTACTCTCCAGTACGGGCTCTTCCCGTCTCACTTACAAAATCAAAGATACAGAAATTCTATCGGTATATCTACCTGGTAGGTACCCGGGTACAAATACTTCGGTATTCGAGTCAAAGATGCGGTCCTCAATGCTTCGAGCACTGAAGTACACGGCGAATTCAATCCGACGGTATCGGTAGCTCACGGGGTCGGAGGCTTCACGTCCGGTCTGGGCGTTTGAAACGAAAGGAATAGCGAGAGTGGGCTAAAAAGGCGACAAAGCTCGCAGCCAGTGTGAGATGTCGGCGTTCCGCTGCACGTCGCTACTGGAGGACGGAGACAGGGGAAGAAGAGTCGAAGAGGGGGCAGAATTGAAATTCGGGGCTAGGACAAAGTTTCTAGCCTTTTCTTTTTGGCGGGACTTTTTTGTTTTTCGGGGACGAGGTGAAATTGAGAAACGGCCTGCTCACAGCGTCCGACTACCGCGGCGCATGGAGAGTAGAAGAGAATGAAGAAATAAAAAAGGAGAGAAGGTGGGAGGGAGAAAGGATGGGACGGCGAGAGATCGATGGAGATGCGGAGATCTTAGTAGGATCGATACGGGTTGCTAACTTTACTTTTTGGTTTTTACTGGGGAGACTTGGGTTCTCATCCCATTGATCATTGGATTGAGAGATGCAGATACTTTGCACTACCTGCATGGGATATCACCGTGGCAAGAGTCAGAGTCAGAGTCCTCGTTGTACAAAACGTTGACGCGAACGAAGGATTCAGGGGTAAAATGAGCGAGTCCAGAATCCGAGAAGACAACCCCACTTGGAGCTTGCTGGATGGCTGGAGCGTGGTTCGTTCCACGCCAATGGGCGGCTAAAGCCAGACCGGGAAGTCTCGGTGTCGATGATTCGGCCACCTTACCAGTGGTGGTATGAGCTGACTGGACATGTCCATTTGCTCCTCAGCTGAAGTCCGTACAGGAGTGTGGATGCAATTGGAATTGAAAATGAAAACGGAAGCCAAAACACCAAAACCCACGAGGCCCCTGATCTGGCACGTGCGCAACGGGGGCCGTTGGTCCCCACTGAGATCCGATTTTTTCTCTTCTTTTCTGTTATTTTGTGTCAAAGTGAATCAATCGTCTACCCTAGGGAATAAACACGGATCGAACGTATATCCCATCAGAGTTTCACCAGTCAAGTAAAGTCGCCTTCACGGATTGGGACCGGATCAGATACTGCCAAACGTGCCGAACGTGCCAAAGGACAGACGATAAGAATGGAGCCTCCTGATCAGGGTTCACCGGGTCGCTCAGCTCGCCTTGGCTCGAAAATTGGGTCTCTTTTTACCCGGCCTCCCACGAGCTGATGCCCATCTCCATCCTGCAGCTACGTTGCCGGAGCCCTAAGATTGACCTTGCATACAGTAGCTTACACTTGAAATTCGACGAGCCTCTGCATTGTTGAGAGTTAAGGAATAATGCTCGTATTATCTGCTGGCTCCATACACCCACGTACCTTGAAGCCACTGGCCAATTGCCCACTCAAAATACCAACAACCCATCAGACTCACCCTCCACAAGCAAAACAACAAACACAGAACGAGTCAATCTCAGAAAGTAAAACTTAGCCAAACAGATCTCATCCCAACATTAGCTTCCACGCGAGCTCGCGACCCCAGCTTCCACGCGGGGCACTGCAACCGCGGAACGTCCTCTTCTGGGACGCGTCCAGGGGGTGAAAAGGAGAGCTATTGAATCACAAACCACGGCTCCCTCCCGCAGTGTTCCCCCGAGGTGCAACCCAAACAACCCCTCCGTACTAATCTAGACAAACCCACAAACCAGAAATTGAAAATATCTTTCGCGACACCCGCACGTTCCAGCGGCACATATGGGTGGATCCCGTGTGGGGCTTCGCGTGCATTATGCACCTCTTTCCTACCCGAGGAGAGGGACCCAGGAAGATTCTGTGGTAGGTTTGGGCTTCTGCCGTCGGAGCTCAAGCCTTCCAATGTTCGAACCGGGATTGTGAAAGGTTCCGGTTTGGATTTTGACTTTTTTTTTTGCCTTCGGGCTTTGTTTTCTACATTGGATTGGCAGTTTGAAGGAAGCTAGTCAAAAGATATCTTCGTTGGTGGGGGATATTCTATCTTCAAATTCGCCCTCTATATGCTATACTATACTGTCTAGCAATATTGCAATATCCTACCTCACACCGAAGCGTCAGGACGAAGTCGCGTTCTCCGCCTCCCAGATCTTGAATGGCAACACAATACAAGGCGTAGACGGACATGTATGCATGCGATTCAACGTCTTAAACTTAAGCCCGTTCGGCCCAGCGACGTATTTCGCCTCTCCAAAGATAGACGGCTGATTCGGCGGCTGGTCGTCTCCCCACTGCCCATTGAAGTTCAACCAGGCGAGGGGGTAATCAGCGCTACCAGCTTCGAAAGTCGCCGTGGACGGATCGTAGGTGTATGCGTAGGCGTTGAGTATGGGGTCCCATAGGATGCCGCGGTCTGTGTAGTCCAGCAGGAATCCAACGGGGAGGTTGATGCCTGGGATGGTGTGGTCGTGTTTTCTGAAGAGTTAGTGGGCTGTCTTTGCTTTGGGGAGGGGGGGGTAATTACCCTGCAATGGCGTAGTTGGCATGGGTGCCATTGCCGGAGTACGAGTATGGTCGTATGCCCTGCTTCTCCAGTGCGTCGTAGGTGAAGGCCTGGCCGCTGGCATGCTGGCTGAACCAGATGGATTGTGGGGTGCTGTTGGAGAAACGGATCATGTTGTGTTCCCTGCGTGTGTCAGACTGGTCGAGCATATGTACCTATTCGGTTTACCTACCAGTCGCCGATATGGTCCCCGAATTCCAAGCCCAAGACGCTATTGCCCTTGTTGTATCTAGACGGCTCAGCGAATCTATCAACATTTATAGTAGTAGACTTACGCGTAGAAGTAAAAGTAGAATGCATCCACCTCCCCGCCACCATGATCAACTACAATGATGGCAGACCCAGTCCCATTGCCGATCCGCCCCTCGCTATCGGGGGTGATGCCCCGGAACCAGGCCGGTTCGGGGGTTGCAGCGATGCCTTCAAGGGATGTGAGATACACACTGGTATTGCCCATGCTATTGAGCTGATCGAGGTTGTTGAGAGTTAACGGCGATGGAGCATTTTCGATTACAGTCCAGTTAACCTCGGGCTTTGTATGATCCAGTTGTGCTTGGAGGTCGCTCGGTCGGTAAGGGTCCTGACTGTGCAGCCAGACCAGAGGAGCTGGTAATAGTCAGGATAGACGCGATGATGCAAAATGATAGGTTCTAACCGTAGTCATATACATATTGCGGGATAGTAGCTGTGGCACTGACTGGACAGATTGTAGATAGAGTAGCCAGCGGGGCCAGCGCCACCAGATTGGAAGCCAATCGCATATCGATAAACCATCCAAATTCTGTACTGCTAACAGGGCGTCGAAGCTCATTCAGAAAAAGAGGGCTCAAGCAGTCGAGTCCCTAGTCGAGTTTCCACCTATATAGCCATCAGCATGACCCCGTCACAAGATGCAGCATAGCAGCTCACCCAAGACCGCAGGTTTCCAATTGGATTTTTTGGAAAGTGAGAAAATGGCCGATAAATAAACAGTAAGGATAGGTGCAATCTGGCCCAGCGTTCCCTCGATGTCACATTGCTTTTTCGTCTACCCCTGTTGATACGATGTCAAGTAAGAACCCGTCATACGGTCCTAGCACAGCCGAGGTTCCGAATAACTTGCAATTTCTCCGCTCCATCGGAGAGACCGAGCGGACAGGGGAAAGTATTTTCAAAGCGCGGGGCGAGATGGGGGGTGGCCACTAGGGATGCGCAGGAATGTACCGATTCACACTTAGTGCTGCGCCACAGATCCATGGATCCAGGAACATGCCAGTAGGAAAGTTTCTGATTTGATGGCCGTAAGGTTACGAGTCTAAATTAGTGGCACAAGCTGCAGGGCTCGTTCGCAGGTGACTGTCTACCTGACGGGGTCATCTGATAAGATGCTCATCACCAGCTTCGGGTTAAAAGGGGACCCCGGTTCCTTGTTGCAACCAGTCCAGTCATTAGCCTCGGGTTATCCACGATATCTCGTGAAGCTTCGCAGCAGTACAAACCACAAGATCTGCCAACCCTCGGATCCAACAGGTTCACCGAATGTATAACAAGGCCATGACCAGCGTCACATTTACTATAACACATCATATACTCCGAAATGAACACTCACTAGGTACATTCATATCACAGCTCTACAACCTCCTGACCTTCGCCTTCTCCTTCTCCGCCTCCTTCATCATCTTAAAAATCCTCAAATCCAACGGAATGCGATCCCCCAACCACGTCGCGCGCTGCGTATGATTCCGCTCGTCCTCCGTCTCATCATGCGTATTCGGATGAATCAAAGCACTCAACGGGCCCCGGTGAATCACCAGCCACGGAACAAAAGCGCCAAACTGCGCCGGCGTGAAAAGGTTGACTTCGAACATGGCCACCGGGTGCGGGCCGACGGGCTTGTCGAAGAATGTGTAGATGCGTAGTTCGGGAACTGTGTCGGATATGACGTTATTTACCAACCTGGAAGGTACCCAGGGACGGGACGCTTACATTCGCGACGGATACGTTCCCACAAAGCGCGGGCATATGCGGCTTGGTCTGGGTTGTTCTATTTGGGTATTAGACTCGGATTCGTCATTCTGGTGTGCTTTTGCGGACCTGGAAGTGGTAGATGTGGATGTCGAATCCGCCACGTCGGTCTTTGGTTAACGGGTCGGGGAATTCCTCGTAGGCTTTACTGAGGACGCCGTGCTGAGGATTCTTGAATGACTTGCCGTCGTCGTTTCTCTCCCTGGTCGGTGTTAGTTTTCGCTGTGCTTGGATCCGTGTTTGGATCGGACTCACTCGGATAGCGGCTCGAGGTTCTCGTATCCCTCCAATGGTGATGGGTATGAGAATGCAAATTGGTCCGTCATCGTGAATGTGCGTATGCTCGGGTACTTTGTGAGCTCTTCTATGGAGTTTGGGAGGTTGATTGATCGATAAACAGGTCAGAAATTATTCCGCGTGGTGATATATTTGTCGAAACAGCCCCGCAATTCGCAGCGGTCGTCCTTATCAATCAGCAAAGCAACCTAAAGCGTTGAATGGTAAAAGTTCAGCCGGGACGAAAGACTTGATCGTTAAGCATGCCCAGGTGGATTTCCAATCGCTCCGATGATGACTGATGTCGCGCAATTCGGGCTACAGTATCACCATATGTATGAGGCCCAATTCCGCACTCTGACAAAGCTGCGGAACGCGGCGGATCCATTCTTGGCTTTCTACAGATGACTTTGGAAACATCAACTATTGTGCACAACCCTTTAAGTCTGAACAATATTAGTTCGTATGTGCTAAATGAGTATTTATACAATCATAACCTGCGGAGACTGTGCTGCCACAAAGAATGCATCCATCCTGGTATCTAAAAACTGCCTTTAAAACGCCATATTCAAGACCAGAAGACCAAGCCTACTTCCAAGCAGCCTGGACATCAATGTGGCCCTCATCGTCCATGATCTTGCCACGATCCCACTCTCGGCCCTCGCCCTTTTTCGACCATTTCACGTCATCGGGGTTGCGCTCGCCATCTAACCCGGCGAAGGCGGCATTGCTCTTCCACCGATCAATGGTCGCATCGTTCATGCCAGCTGCACGCAGTCTTTCTTCTCCCTTGTGTCTCCAGTTGGCACGGTCACGCAGTGCTTCAAGAGCCATATCCCAGTCGTCCTCTTCGGTCATGAGGCCTGCGACTGGGCGGCGAGAAGATCGTGTATCCACAGTGTGCCCGTCATCGTCGGGCTGCACATCAAGCATAGGATCGTAGTCCGCAGCGAAATGCGCGTCGATGGTACTTGCGCTGGGTTTATAGGCTCCCCGACCTCGCGACTGGATAGGCGCTGAATCTTTCTTGGGAGGAAGAGGACCAACGAGGTCTTCCAAAGGATCCGACTCATCGTCCGATCTATCGCGGCGCAGTGTCGTTGTGGAAGATGATTTGTATTCGGAACGATTGGCTGCATCCCGAGATGGACGGCTTTCACGAGTCGGCGCCTCGTCGCGTTCAGACCGTCTGTCCCCATGTGTTCTGTCTGACCGCGATGAATGCTTGCCAGACGGGGACTTGGATCGTCGAGAGCGTCGCTGGCTGCGGTGACGTTCGGAACTGCGACCCCGGCGGGGAGAACGGCTGCGAGATCTCGAGTTTGATCGCTCCCGGCCACGCCGCTCCGTTCGAGATGACTCGTGCCTGTAACGCTCTCGCCGTCGGTCTGTACGGTCACCGTCTTTGCGTTCATCTCTCACACTGTCATCCTCGTCCCTCCGCCGATGCCGTCGCGAGCGATCTCTGTCTGTAGATGTAGAGCGACTCCCGTGCCGTCTTCGATGTGAATGATGGCGGCCCTCACGATCCTCCCTGTGGCGTCTATCGGCGTCTCGTGTACTGCTGCGATCATGTCTTCGCGAAGCTTGCGACGTCGAAGTTGAGTCATCATTCGCCCTATTTTTCAGCTGGCGCATTCGTTCCCGTGCCTCCCTTTCCTCTTTACGCTTCAAAGCAGTATTGTGATTGTCCGTTTCCTTGATGAGATGCCGCAGAAACCGGGTGTTGGGCTTGGGAGCATTGCCGGCTGGTCTAGAAAAAAGCCAAGTTAGCACGAGTGTTTCGCTAGAGTTTGGTCCCGGGATTCTGAAGAACATACCTGCGAGGCATGTATGCTGAGAGACCCTCAGCCGAGTACTTCTGAGAAGTCTCTCGAGCCTCTTTGGCAAGGACCTGCGCAACGTAATCGTCGTCCATCATGTCGCCGATGCAAGTCGTCGACAGATTGCGGTGTTGGGAACGAGCCTCCGGGACAACTAGATCAAGCAGATGCAAAGAACTATGAGGCTCGGTATCACCGTCCCATTATCATCAAGGCAGGCTCTGGAGGTAAAAGGAAGGCGTGGCGTTGAGAAGATCGACCGGTGCCTGCCAAAACCGGGGCACTCACCGCCTTGCTATCTGTTATCGCGAGTTGCTTGTTTATGTTTCCCGATTGTTTGCATGCGGGACTTTCACTCTCCTCAAATTGATTTCTCAGACGTGCCTTATCGTCGCTCGCGTCATTGAAAATGGCGAGCAGCGCTTCCGAGTCCCTAGCGGCTCTCCAACAGCTCGAATCAGACCAGGGTGATCTGAAAAAGCAGCTCGCGATTATTCGCATCAGTGAACCCATCTCCGATGTTGGAGATGCGAACTTCTCTCCCTCGAAGCGAGGCTCCGACGTCTCCATGTCCAATCTGAATGATCCGACGCCAGCCTCCCTTGAGGCTGATCTCACACACTACAAGGTTCGCCAGCCCGAGTCCGACCATGCTGCACCGGAGTCGCAATTCCTAACGGGGTTTTCTGTCTAGGAACTCTTTTCCAAGCTACGATTCTCCTACGTTGAGCAGGTTACAAAAGAGAAATTCCTCCGAGCGATCGTAGGCGACCCGCCTCTCGTGGTCGGACACAATGAGAACGTGGAATTAGAGACGCAGCTGGCGGAGGTGAAAGCAGAGTTGAAGGCAAGCAAAGAAGAAGCGCGTCTGATGATCGAGGAAATGGAGAAAATGGGCCGGGATCTGGCGAACCGTGAGTTTTCATCTCGATGTATACCGTGCTAGCTAACGAGGTTCGATGCGACAGGCTACAAGGACGTCGAGGTAAAAATGGAACAGCTATCGACCCTCCCAGACGCCATCGAGAACCTCGAATCCACCATTGCAGGGCTTCGCGCGAAACAGGTCGCCAATATGGACTCTTCGGACCCGCGATCGTCTCAGAACCTTCCTCTCCCTGCGACCTTGAATCTGTTGACTGAGCGAGAGGCGGAATTGGCGGCACTGAACAGGCAGATTGCTGCTGTGCAGAATGCATTGCCTCGTAAGACGCGAGAAGCAGAGGCGATTGAGAGGGAGTGTACGGTGCTTGAGCGACGCAAGGTTGAGGCCATTGCACAGGCCCGCGAGGCGCAGCGGAAGAAGCAGGAAGGAGAGAGCGATGGTCTTGAAGAGATGGGCCGGTGGTACCGAGGTGCTGAAGAGGCCTTGAAGGAAATGGTGGGCGTAAAGGTATGAGACCTTTGGGTGAGTTCGACAAGTTCGACAACGATTACACGATTAAAGAATCTGGGGAACTAGGGATCGGCGTTTTATGGATCAAAGATCTACTGTACATATGGAGGCCACCTTTGGCAGACGCATTGGGAAAAATAAGAATTCGGGTTCCGAATTGAAGCCGTCTGGCTGTTTGTGATTCATTCAATTTGCATGATCATACATGATGTGGATATGCTGTAGTCATCATGAACATCCCAGAAGTTTTTGAGGTGTCCAAAAGCGAAACCCGACCGTACTCCCGTTTTCTTTTTAAGAGATGATTTACTCCTCATCCTCCTCGGCCTCCTCACCCTCACCACCGGCGGCGGCACGGGCCTTCTTGCGGCGAACACGGCCGGGGCGGCCGCCACCGAAGGGCGAGGTCAGGGAGAAGTCAATGTGCTTCTGGGAGTCCAGACGGACCATGTAGGAGGGCACGTTGACGATCTGCTTGCCGACACGGATGTGACGCTGCTTGATCAGGACACGGGCGTGGTGGATGGACTTGGCGAGGCCGAGCTTGTAGACGCAGGTCTGGAGACGGCGCTCAAGGAAATCCTCGACCTTCAGGGCAAGAACGTAATCGAGCTTCATGCGGGACTCGTCGAGGACACCGATGCGCACAAGACGGCGAATCAGGGCGTTACCCTCGAACAGACGCTTGGGGTCCTTCTCATCGAGAGTGAGGAGCTCACTGCGAAAGTTAGTTTCACATTTCCTCCAATGACCGGGTATTTTTTTCCTCCACGTACCGAGCAGCACGACGAATCTTGGACAGGGTAAGCTGGACACGCCACACCTCACGCTTGTTGCGCAGGCCGTACTCGCCGACAACCTTAAGTTCCGAGTCACTAGAAAAAGTGGTTAGAGTGGAACACACGACATAACCAGAAGCACGCTTCTGATTAGTGGCCGGAGAGTACTAACAGACGGGCCGACTCGAAAGCTGCAATGGAGTTAGCCTCGAATTTCACCAAGTTGCGAATTTTTGAAGGTTGTACTCACGGCGACGGGGGACCTTGTAGGTCTTGGAGTAGACACGACTATACAGAGAAAGCGGTTAGATGAATGCGATGAACACATTGCAGATGGTATACTCACGGGACGGGGGCCATGGCTGCTGGTTGTCCTGGTTGTCGCGGGAGTTGTCGAACAAGCACTTGGAGTGAAATTCACAAAAGGAAAGACTTCGGACGGGCTTAGCGACAGACTAGTCCCGAAATGGTAAGGTTGGCGCGGGTTGAGCCCTAGATAACGTAAGCGAGACACACCGAAGAATGTCCCGGTCGCCGCTTCACCTTTGACGACGAGAGCCCGTTGTCGACAATTTTCACCACAACACCAACCACAACACCGCCGTCATGCCTCACTCGTACGGTCTGCGCGCTGGCACTCGGGTACGTCTGCGATTCCGATATTTCGATTGCTTTTTGGCCCATTTGGAGGATTCTGACATCCTAACTACGTCGACAGTATGCCTTCAGCCGCAACTTCAAGGAACATGGCATGATCCGCATGTCCACCTACCTCAAGACCTTCCGGTACGACCATTCGAAACCCGATATCGAGATGGATGTATGGAACGAGATCTGACGAAAATTTTAGTGTTGGTGACATTGTCGATGTCAAGGTCAACGGTGCCGTTCAGAAGGGGTCAGTACAATCCGAATTTTTACTTCTCCCTGCCCGCCCAGAAGCACACTCGAGATTTCGAATCCCCTACGATCATTCCCCTATGAAAACAAGGCACAATTTGCGATAAGATGGAACATGAAAAATTGACTGTCAGAACAGTATGCCCCACAAGGTCTACCACGGCAAGACCGGCGTTGTCTACAACGTCACCAAGTCCTCCGTCGGTGTCCTCCTGTACAAGCGCGTCGACAACCGCTACATCGAGAAGCGCATCAACGTCCGCATCGAGCACGTCCAGCACTCCCGCTCCCGTGAGGAGTTCATCAACCGCGTCAAGGAGAACGCCATCAAGAAGCGTGAGGCCAAGGAGAAGGGTATCCACGTCCACCTGAAGCGCCAGGCCGTCGGCCCCCGTGAGGGTCACCTCGTCACCGCCGCCGGCAACGTCCCCGAGACCGTTGTTCCCATTGCCTACGACACCCACATCTAAGCGACTCGCAAGGAATTGGGTCTGGGTTCGGTGCGCGTGGTTGTTTGGTGTTTTTTTATCTGGGTTACTCTCCGTTTCTACACCCGACCGGGTGGAATGGATTTTGGCTGCATGAGACGACACGTGATGGGTCTCCGATGCCCGGCACATCTCTCGCCTGTGCATAGATTCCCCTGAATGAAACAAAATCAAAAATTTCTTGAGTTCACGAGTCATTTTCCACTTGTACGAGAAGACCGAGTGGTCTGTCTAGAGTGTCTTGGTAGCCTCTTGCCCGCTTTGCCCACTGGACGAGAGTTGCACCGTAGTGAAAACGAGCCCTGTCAGATTCAGGCCACCTATCGGGTCTACATCTAGATAGCTACAGTCTAGAATGAACGACACAGCCTCTAGTCCCGGTAGACAAATAATCCAATGTGCTTGTAGACGATCTGAAGGGCCTGGCCCGTTGAGCATCCAATTATTCTCTCGAGGTCCGCAATAGCTTCACAATGAAAAGAATGGCTCCAACCCATTTAAGAGTCTAGACCTCAAATCTACTGCAGACCTATGTAGTAAGAATGAGAGGGCGATCCTTTCAAGGCCTGGCCCACGTCGACCACAGCTTCTCCGCAGCCGTGGGGTGCATTCAAACGAACACCCACCATCCACGCAAATCTAGACCAGATCGCCCAGAGGCCTTAGTGCGCCCGACTACCAAAAACACACATGATCTCATGCGCCGGGCTTCACAGAAGTGGCAGGGCAAGAAAGAAAGAAAAGAAAGGTCTAGATCCATAGCACACCCCCGCTATACTACACTCTTGCATCACCGCTCCGCGAGCCTTGCCATGATCTCACGCTGCAGGCTCCCTGTCACGTACCTCGCACTGCACATCTTCCAGGAGGCGCTCATCCATGCAAGGTCCGCCTCGAGAGTAACCACGCTACAGAGTATCAGTCCTCGGTCGAACAAAACTGCGCCACATTTCGCATTCCCTGTCTGCATCACCGCGATCCCCAAGTTCGCCCGCCAAGAGCAGAGTATAACACTTCTGACCCAGGTGAATAACCAGAGGCCTGAGCATCTCTCCAGCACCTTCTCCCTATTTCTTGAAACTTCCCTTCGGAAGGACGGCACACTACGGTAGTAACCCCACGTGTAGTATCTCCGAGTCCAACGCCAAGGTAAACCCTTACAAATACACCCTTACAAATGCAAACCTTGTCAGGTAAACAGAGGCTGACAAGAAAACCCGTGGGTAAGTAACAGGGTGGACGTATGAGCTACGAGATCCGCAACGGGGTAGCATGGGTACGAAGTAAACGGGTCAGAATCTCACGCCGCAGAGAAATAAAGGAAAAACGCCGCAAGGCACATGCAAACCCCCACTTTCTGACGCCCAGTGAAGATTTCGCCACTGGAAAGAAGCACCAGACTAATTTTTAGTGCGACAAGGCTTTCTGTGCTGGTCCCTGGACCCGTGTCTGCACGGATACCCTGATGACGCGGATGGAGATAGTCTCGGGCTTTTTACTTTGTATTTATGGGTTTCCGAGATGCTCGCTCATTGTACATGGCTCAGAGAGTGGTGTGCGAGTTGCTCGGGTCAGATTCTCAATCGGGGTCTTGGAGCGATTGTATATTTATTGTTGAGTGGTGGATGTTGTACCTATTCCTGGGTCATGGCTCTGTCCACTGACGGAGACGGATATTCTTTTTATTTTATCTTATTTTATTTTATTTTCAGTCCCACCCCTCGGCGATTCAGGCCCGTTATACGGTCTGTGTCCCAGAACTGTACTGTTCATTCGTGCCAAGTTGGAAAAAGCAATATATGCTAGGGCTTGGCACGAGCCTGCGCCTTTTTTCTAAGCGGGTGAGACGACCGGATGGGAAGTCCAGAATGCCCTGCACACGAACATCGATTGTGCATGCCAAGGTGTGTGTCAATGGAATAGGGTCGTTGCTGGGAAGAAATAGGAACCGAAGGGGGCCAAATCAGAGGCCCGACTGCATGGCGGTGGACCTGATGCCGAACTGCTCCAGAATCATCCCCATGGTGATGGAACTGGCTGATCGGAAGCCATTCGGGATAATTGACAAGTACGAGATCTGTATTCGCGGTCCAAGCTCTCAAGCAAAGTGCGCAGTCGGCGTTGGAGTCCACTGATGGATGCCGAGTCCGTGCCACACTTGCACAGCCATACTTACGCACGCCTTGGATCGGAGCTGTCATCTGGATCCGCTTGGTCGGTATCGGATATTTCTTAAATTCACGGTTTTATTTTATTTTATTCTTTTTACCTCCGTCCAAAACCTGCCACTTGTGATACATCCTCTCTCAAGCTTTCCCAGGTGCTCGCAAGTTGCTTAGTGCTGACTCAGGGCAAACCGTCCAGGCTACGTCATGGCTTATTGCCCAGCAGCCTCGTAGACCAGGGAGCGCCAGTTCTTATTACTAGATCAATATTGAGATAGGCGCTGCATCCACTCAACCCCGGTAGATCACCAGACGTCCATGGACAGGGATACCGTCTCGAACACCAAGACCGGAGTCTCGATCGCTGATCGCCCTCACTGCCGTTTCCACCCCGTCTGGGTCCAACTGGGTGGTAGCGCGCGGCCCCTGCCCACTGGGTCGAGGCCGACGTGGAAGGTCGTGATTTGAGTACTGTCGAGGGTTGGCAATGGCGGTCTAATACCATGCTTGTCTTGGTTCCGTACTGTCTCGGGTTGGTGCGAAGTATGTGCACATCTACTGACAACCTTGATTGAGTCGAGATGGAGGGTACGTTGGGCTCCAACACCCAGCGGATTTTACCCCGGGGTTGTAGCCCAGGTGCTATTTGGACGAAACTCACCCTGATGGCACTTCATGTCCTCATCCCACAGCCAGAAAACCCAGGTAGATTTCCAGGGCGATGACCCTGAGAGGGAAATGGTGCATGACTCGGGGACAGCGTAGATCCCGACACCGCCACAGCGAGTGCTGGACCGGGGATTTTACGATCTACGAGCGTAACGAGGATGTAAGGTTTAGGGTAATTGGTCCTGGTTGACTGCGGTATCTGAAAGGTTCCGCTGTATGAACGGGTAATACCCGCCATGCGACTCGGTTACTTGAGGGGATAGAGCGGTGGACCACACCGACATTCTTGCATTGTTCATTGTCCCGTGTGATCGGATCCGTCTGTACGTGGACAAGCTCGCGTCTTCCCGAGAAAATCGAATGCATGGAATGAAGTGACACACCGGGGTCTCCTTGTCTGGAGTCCATTTTCTCAGGAACGAATCTTACGGATCTGCTATTACGACGGCCGCTGTCAGATGCTTGTACCTGGGATAGCCACTTCTGCAGGGGTCATTTTGGTCATGGTTATCAGCCTATTATTTAAAATAATTCTTTTCCCCCCTGAAGCGACGTCTGATTTGATAAAATGCCCGATTCTAGACAACTTGCCCACGCTTGGAACTGGGGAAGGAAAAGGGCTTCTGGAAAACATAGGATTTCTTCGTTTGCATGGCTGATTGGCCAATGACGGCTTGAGGAGAGGGTCCTCTTGGCAAGCTATTGGCATCGGTGGATCCCGACCGGCTTCCATTCGGAGAATGAAGTGATGCACTGTATCGCCCGACTTTTTGTTCGAAGGTAAAATGATGCCACGGGTTTGCACCCTCTCAACCCGGGTGTTGCCTGTGGCCTACGTTCCTGATGGACAGATTCTGCCTTGCTAGACATAAAATGAGACGATTCTCCAGAGGAGATTGTAGTCTACCACCCATCACCGCATCTTCATTTGCCCCAGTCCTATACGGCCCTGTCTGTCACGAGAAGTGATTGCCAGTTGCGACTCCCAGTCCACGCTGTTCATCCAATCGCCTAATCCACTGGAGGGATTCCAATATATACTTTCATCAATTTATCCTTATTTTTATCTTTATTTTTTTGAAGGTCGCCCGTTTCTGCGCTGTATACCACGGCATCACATCCTAGGACCCGTCAATATGAGTCCACCGGCCAGGTAAGCCCGCACCGCACCGACCCTACAGCAGCGCACAGCAATGTGCAGCATGTTCATTCCAACCCTCTATTTACTTGCCCCCTGTGCCCTACCCAGAGCCTAAGTACATACTAATTTCTCCGGACAGAAACCCTGACTTCAGCCAAATCGGCGCATGGGCCTCCAGCTCTAAGGGCGGTCCCTCGTCGACCCTGAGCTTGGGCAGTTCCTCCGCCTCTTCCAGTTCAGGCAGCAATTCCAGCAAAAGTGGTTCCCCAATGCTCGACGACTATATCAAGTCCCCCGCGAGCTCGCAGCCATGGTCGCATCTCAAAGTTGGAAGCTAAGGGCATCGCCGCCAACGTCATCGTCATTCAGCGACATGGGCTACACTACGGAGTGGATAGGGAGAAGGGCGCTAGGTTTCATCATTCTGGGTCTTGGGCGATGGGTCATAGGTCATGGGGATCGGGGTTTCGAACGGGTTTGGTGTTGCGGCGAGGCTAATTCCGTGGGCAGGGAGTGGCGGCGACGGGGATCTGTTTGCCTTTTCCTTTTCCTTTCCCTTTCCCTTTTTCTTTTCCTTTTCCTTTTCCTTTTCCTTCTAGCTTTAGTTTTTGGCTTTCCCCCCCATCTTTAAGAGAGTTTGAAGAGATTTCCATAGATAAAAAGAATCGGATTTCCTATTGGTCTTCGCTCTCGTGAAAATTCCGTTTCGCTTCCCTTCGCAGCTGACCGCAGCATGCAAACCTTGGTTATTTGATGTGATTCAGGGGACTCCCCAATCATTCACGAGGAAGGACATTTTCACGATATCAGCTGTTGAAGTCTGAATGTTGCGTCACTTCTTTTCCAGGCATCCCAACCACGGTACACAGCAACGGGTCGAACCGAGGCTGCGGGTCCAATCTCAGATTGACTTTTTGGGTCTACTTTCATTTTGTTTTTCATTTTTCTTTTATTTTCACGTCTACTTTTTTAAAGCATCGACAAAGAGATTACACAAGCCAAGAAAGGACATTGTCCCTTACGCGTAAGGCTGACGAGTCCCTTATTCTCAGGGTCGGTGCGTCAGTGCCCCGCAACGAGCTCAGCTGGTCTTGAACTTTGAACTTTCCTGGGCAACGTCTCGGTCCAAGGGAAACAAGTTGGATATCTCTATTACTCTTTACTCTTACGTCCGAGATAAGGCTTGTCGATAGCGGCTGATCATAAGAATGGTCCGTCTCATCCTGTCAGCCACCATTTGGGGAAGGCCCAACCTGAGGGGTGATTGGCCCGTGTCGATCGCCATTAAACAAGTGAGACTTGAGACCGTTGCGATTGTGGTGGCGACAAGCGAGCTTAGCAGTCGACTCTGTTCGACTCCCCAGTCAATGAACTCTGGTTGAAATTTCCAGTCGATCTTTGTTGATCACCGTTTCTCACATCCCTGCCCGCATCCTGGTTGATGAGGTGGGAACTGATATTTTATTTTATTTTATTTTATTTTATATTTTTTACTTTCGGGCCGCGAGAGGTGGTGGCAAAGCACCGGCAGCAGCTTGGGAGAAGCGGTGTCGGAAAGATGCGATGGGATCGCTCGTCCTTGTCGTTCCTCGCTTCATTTCCAACCCCCCAGATTCATTCCGAGCCTCAAGAGGTGAACGTGATCCCGTTCCCCACTTCTACGCCCGACTAACCTCCCCCCTTCATTGGCCATCGGAGAGATATCCCGTCTTTCGGGTAGATTTCGCTTCATGGTCGCTCGAGGGAACGGTGCTCGAATGTCACAAGGACGGATATTCGGCAGCTGCACCTGCAGGAAGTGTTGTTCAACAGATCGGCCGGCCCTTCTTGAGCCGGAAGTGTGAAAGCTCTTGCTGTACCTTGAAGTGGCATTTGCCTCACTGATCCGTGACCTGAAAACACACCCCTCCTTGAAGGTTCTCGGTACCAATCACGAACTGGTTCGTTTCACATTTCCCGAACATCCTTGACTATACGTTGTCAATGCCGGGGTGTTCACCGCTTTTCCCTTGCTTTTCGTCTCACCGCGTCTGCCGAGGCGAGTTGGTAAACTGTTAGCAGATACCGGACCCTGGACCTCGAGCGAAAGACATCTAGAGAGAATAATACATCAGAGCCTCAGTGCATGTAATTCGGGTCGATCGCACTCGCAATAGAGTTCCAACTACAGGTCGCACCAGGTAGGTGAAATGGAAATCCACGTGGGCGGGTGGAACGGCAGTCGTCGTACAGACCGCCAATCATAAAACAATCTAAGAAGACGAGCGCATTGCGGTTTATGATGCACATCAATCGCATAGAATCGGGCTCCTGCAGTTGGGCGCTGAACTCGGATGCGGCCATGCTACTCCGCCTTCAAGCGCACTTTCCCCTCAACCAGTCGAGGCTGTGTCTGCTTTCCCCCCAACCCTCAGAAGACCTCTAAGCCAAGCTAGGGTTCTTGCGGAGCTGGCATTCTGCCAGACCAGGCGCAGTCGGTTTTCCCTTGTACAATGCTGTCATAGTGCGTGGTAATTCCGCCTTCTCTGCTTCGCCTCACATCCACGGTCCATCCAATCAGCGCGCCCAGCTTCGATCCTAGGCACTGCCCTGCCTGGGCGCCCTTATTTTCTGGCACATAAAGACAATGGATGTAAGAATGGAGAACAAGGGTGGTTGATTTCTTCTTCTCTTTTTCGCTTCGATCTGTCGCGGGACCGCATAGTTAAAAGACGCCTCGCCGTCGTGACGACCGCTCGGTGCCCTAATTATCCTCTCTGCGAGTTTGCTTAATCAGAATTCACCCGGGCAAAAAAGCCAGTGGAGCTAGAGGAAATAACTATCTTACCTCCATTACCCGTCTCTGTCCCCTATAAAGCCGGCCCCTTCAGCACGTCGTGACCAAACACCAACCGTCTTCCACCCCCCTCTCCTCCCATACATTTCCCGCCCTCGACATCTTTGACTGGCCTCATCGGACCGGTCCCCGGTCCTGGTCCATCAGGCCAATTTCTTAAGTTTTGATAGCCGCCATGGACCCATACCAGAATGGCACGGTGTTCTCATCCGACGGAGAAGAGGGCGGGGACATGGACCAGTCATTTCTCTCACAGACAACCATGAGGGGAAACTCGTTTGAGCAAGTTCAGCAAGAGTTGCCCCCAAGCTTTGGCCATCATGGAATACCGTATGCAGTGAGTCGTGCCGTTTGGCTTCTAAGTTGTCCCATCGCCGCCTCCTACCCTCTTTAGCTTCTCACTTCCCATTTCGCTCGTCTGATACAATGTCATGCAATGGGTAGCTAACGGAGACTTTGTAGAATTCGCTTGGATCCTCCGAACGCTATGGACCCTACGGACACTATGATCCGAGCAACCCTGCCCTCAGTGTCACATCAGGGACTACTTGGACGGACATAGACCCGTCAGGCTCCAGTACTTTTGCTGTGGAAGAGGCGGCACCACAAGGTCCAATTCCCCCTGCGGAGACTGAACTGGCGGGAATTACGGGTGGGCCTGAAGTTGACCAAGACTTCATTGATGCATTGCTGCAACATGAGAGGATATCTCCCACTTCGATTCTCCCTGGACGAAGCATTGCGCGAGGTGCGTTGATAGGGTTGCCTAGAGAGACTCAGCCAAGGGTCTCGCATCAGCCAGCCCCGGAGAATGCTTTAACGCAAGCAATTGAGTGCGTCGATGATTTCTCCCGCAAGGTTCAATCGCACACAGAATGCAGTCCGGATCTGTTGCACCAGACCAAGCAGAGTCTGGCCCACCTCACAGAGCATGTGAATGATCTTCTTCAGAACCATGAGAATCACTCGACTGTCTCGTATGATCCTCCAGCGCCTCCATCCTCTACTGGGTCCACATCCGTTACCAGGTTCAAGTGCCGAGAGTGTAACAAACTCGACACTGACCTCAAAGGAACCCTCACACGCCACGTCAATGACATGCATTTCCCCCGTCGTAAGTTCTTCTGTCCAGAGAAGGGCTGTCGCGACGTGTGGAAGCCCAGGCAGCACCAGATCAGGGATCATGTACTGTTGGCCCACCGAAGGGAGCCGACCAAGGGTGAGCTCCTACTCCACAAACGTGACATGCCCTGTCCACACCAATGCCCTGGCTGTTCTCTTCCTATGAGAACGTGGGGCGAATTTACCAAATGCTACGCTGAACACTGCACCTACAAGGTTTCCTCAAGCTCCGCAGTGGCATCTCGTCGTGGAAGTGCCGATCACGGAAATGGAAGAAAGAAGAATGGGCCCAACAACGACCAGCTGATGCAGGGCATTAGCATGGGGAATCCCGGCCCAGCTCATCCGCACTGTGCGTTGAACAGTACTACTGAGCCGGGCCATTATCCACATCCCTTCTCTCAAGCCATTGGCCCGGCAAACCATACCGCAAGGCATCAGGGCGCGTCTCACCCGTTGCCGGATGACTGGGCTAGACGTAACGCCGGCCCGAACCATTCCCAAGGTAATTTGCCCCAGCCTCACAACCCAAGAAACCCCACGCCAGGTGATGCCGGTTATGAAATGGCTCGCCGCCAATTCGGGGCCATCAATGGCGGTGCACAGGACATAAGACCATGCACATCCCGGCAAGAGCCCGACGTAGGCTGCAGGGGATGCCTGCACAAATTCCGCAACTGCCTACAGTGCCGCAATCGCACTGAATCGACTCCCTTTTGCCACCAATGCCCGGAATTTCCCAGAATTGTGGCCGGGATTAGATGGCAACTTGGGCATGACCCACTCCCTGGACAACAAGCCTACAGCCCGACAATTAATCCGTCTCTACTTACCCCAGGGTACCACCAGCAACCAGGCATCAGTCATGACACCCAGGGGCAGTTCCCATCCCAGAATCAACCGGACGGAGGACCGCAATTCCAAGGATGGACCTTCCACCGAGGCATGGGCTCGACCTATTCTGGCACACGGAGGAACAACCCCGGAAACAACCGCAGGGCCATGCCGGTGATGAATATTGACGAGACCGGTTTGAGCGAGCAAGAGATGGAGATACCATCGGTATTTGGTCTCAAGGACACTAAGTTTCACGGTGTATTGCTCAGCATGCTCCCGATGATGGACCCACTGAAGAACTGGTTCTCTAAGCCGCTCAAAGGCCTGAGCTCATTAGCTCTGAGCGGTAAGCACCCCAATTTCCCCACATAAAGAAAAAACACAAACAGAATACTGACAAATACAGGCCTAGATCTCATCACGCAGATTGATGAGCCTTCCAGCACAGTTGCAGCGGCCAACCCAAGTGGCGAATGCAAGTGTGCCTGTCGAGCCAGAGCCAGAGCAAGAGCTGAGCTCGCTTCAGGTCGGCAACTCGAGATGAAGTTCAAGCTTTCGCCCCAGTATCGCGGAACCAGCCATCTCCGCACCCGCATGGATATTGTGGTGAAGCTTTTGAAGCTGCGCTCCTCTGTGAGCAAGTCCAAGGCAAAAAGAGAAGAAGTCAAGTCGGCGATTACCCACGCTTTCGAGCCCGATGCCTCGGATGAATCTGACACAGAGTCGGTGTTTGATGAGGATGATAATGATGCATTGACCACTTCATCGTCCTGTCCGGATCTTATGTCTCTCATTCCTGCCACTGCCAAGCCGAGCGCTTCTGCCTGTCCAGACAACCCATCTGATGACTCGCTGCTATCTCTTCATGATGACGAAGACGAAGAGACCAGCGAAGGAGACATCCTGATCGAACTTAGTTTCGATCTAGAATCGGTCCTGTACAAGCTGTCTAAGTGGACTGGTGGGTTCTCAGGCGACATCTTCTCTGACATGTGCATCTCGGACCCTGGCCGTGTATTCGAATATCTCACTGCATACATTTTGTACGTGATAATGTCTTTGGCCCGCTTGCGAGACTACGGTCATCCGCATTTGGACAATTGACCTTTAACGACCCAACATTCATGAGCCACCCCACGTCATGATACCCATACCCTTCATTCGCTTTCCCTGCTTGTCCATTCGCGTTTCTTATCCATGTTGTTTTACTATCTACACAAAACTTGTCACAAAAAATCTCCTTCTATATACCCCTCTCCAGCCATGTCAAAACCGGCTGGCTGGTCATTGGTCTAGGTGAGCACTCCTTCCTGTTCCTTTGGGCTTGAATACTAATAGCCACGGCAGAAAGAAACATGTACATTCTGAACCCTCTGTATCAGTGTGTATAATTAAAGACTAGACGCGAGGAGCCCTTTTTAACGTGTCGATTGGTTCATACTTTTATATTTGCCTATGGGTGGCTTGCATGATGTTATGAGTTATGTTTACATTTTGCAAATGATTTTAGATCATGTTTTCAGCAATGCATATGTCCTGACCAAGACCAGATCTCTTTATTCTTTCGGACTGTAGAATCATGACTCTTTCTCCTGGGTGAGACTTAACTTGTAGTCCCTGGTCTATCCCACCTTCTACGGACAGGTCTTTTGGGAAAACTAAAGTGGTGAAACTAATTCCGATCCATTCTGTAAGCACACATCAAATTAAAGATAGACACCCTCATAAGAAAAGTACAGCGTCAAGTGAGAAGTCACGACGCGGCCGCTCCAAAATCACGCTCAAGCGGCAAGAAGCCCATTGATACCATTCTCAATGGCTTTGATATCAGCGCCAACAACCTCAGTGACCTTCTCACCACCCTTGAAGAACATAAATGTAGGCATAGCACGGACACCGAGTTCCTGGGCAACGTCTCCCTGTTCGTCGACGTCGACCTTGTAGAACTTGACTTGCGGGAAGTCGTCGCTGAGCTTTTCGAATACCGGGGCGATGGTCTTGCAGGGACCGCACCAGGTTGCCCAGCAGTCTAGGACGATGGGATCCTCTGTGTTCAGGATCTTCTCCAGGAAATCCGCCTTGCTGTACGATGTCAGTGGTGATAGTGCGGGGTAAGTAGGGTGTTTACCTTGTGATGGCAGTGACAGGCATGATGGTTGTATTCGCTTGGATGTTGGGAGAGAATGAACTGTTATAACAGAAATCGGGAATGGATGGGTGAGTTATAGAGATCGGAGTGTTTCGGAGTTTGACTCGAGGTGGTGAGGTGGGGTAGTGGGGTGATGCAGATCGAAATGAGGGGCGGTGGCTTGTTACTTCGTCCGATCGGGACTCGGCCGATGCCGCTTTAGTCAAGCTCCCCGGTTCATGTAGTGTAGCTACGACTGTTGATTCTATTCAAGCTCACCGGTCGAAGAATATTCAATTGGATCGACCCTGATGGATACAGCCGCCGTATATTCATCTTGTACAAGCATGGTCAGTGGAGTAAATACAAGTGTGCCACTAAGGATGTCTGTCCTTCAGCATAAGCTAAAGTAGCTTACTAGTTAGTTAACTAATTTGTTGCTTGATTACTAAGAGGCTGAATAAGGAGCTTATGATGCTGAAAGTTCTTCATGAAATATATGTGTTGGGATGTTTTGTTTTTGTTATGTGTCTGAACTAAATACGAACCGCAGCCAATTTCTTCCCGACATAATAAAGAGAGGCATGCTTCAAATCCTTCACAACTCTCTAACACAACACTTCTTTCTTTTAACCTTACTAAGAATCACTTACTTATTGGCCCCCTTCCCTTACCTTACTCTCCTTGACGTATACCCACATCAAGATATCTTTCTTGTATGATCCTGTGATAGCTAGGGTGGCTCCAACTCTTTGCATGAATCACCCTAGTCCTGATCTGATGAATGTGAAACTGACAATCATATAGCGGAGGTCATGCGCCTTGGGCTCTATATACCGGCGAGGGTATACTGAATCTTAGTCTGGGGGAGTAGAGTAAGATAGTTATCAGACTCTTAATCTCAAATCACTGTTGGAGATCTCCAGCTAACGTACAATCTCCGCAGCTGGCCCCTTCCCCTACCATAACTAAGCCGGGAACCTTCGTCTTCTCCGTACGCACGCTGAAGCCCTTTAGACACCCAAACCCTACACAAAATACTATGTCGTAGTGAGATCCTTCCTTGATTCAACGAGTTTCTTCTAGTGTTAACTTAAAGAACAGCCCTATCCCCTTATTAAAGGGAATATTAATAGGCAGCCCTGAGGTTATCTCCTTTAATAAGTGGATAGGGCCTTTTTTAAGTTAACACTAGAAGAAACTTATGAAATCAGGGAAGGATCTCACCACACTATAGTGTTTTGTGGGCTTTCTGATAGGTTTTATATAGCTCTCACCCTAATATCACTATCTCTAATCTCTTAGCTAAGAGCACTAAGACTATCACTTTCCTTTAGATGATGGGGGACTTTGCTTACGGGAAGAATCGCATGGCGCCTTCAGGGTTTCCAAGAACCGCGTAGCGATTTTAGAAGCCAAAAGGCATTTCCAATGCTTGGAGCATGGTCGGCCGGTCGTTTCGGACAAGTGTTTCGCCCAAATGACGTGCGAGGCTCTAGTAGCCAGACTAGCAGATCCATTAAGGGAGGTGCAACATAACAGGTATCGCTCAGGGAATTTCTTATCACCCATGGAATATATGTATGCTTCACGGGGTCTGACAACAGAATACAGTGTGCTGCTGATTAATGCGACGCAGCATTATATGTGCTTCCTACATTTCGAATTCAGTGTTGATTATCTTCAGGATTTTGAGTCAACTGCGCCTTCCTCTTTTCTGCATGTGACCTCAACACCGTGGTTCGATATTAATTCCAGAAGTAGAAGAGAACAGGTAATTTTGAATTTATGCGGGATCATGCGCTGGGCGAGGATTGTGTGATCATGTTTTGCGGATTATAGAGTTTGTCAAATTTGTTTTACCTGCGTTAGCTTTCGTTTCAATTCAACGAAACCACGTAGCCTGGCTCAGAGTAACTCGAAGCTAAGCGATTGATGGCGACCCTCATCAGTGGCCTACCAGCAATGGACATAAACAAACGTCACGCCACAAATGGGGAAGAGTAAACGCATCTAGCTTCACAGTGGAATTGGATAAAAGAAAAGCACATACGGAGATATATATACGCATACGGACTCTAGCTAGAAGCCTACATACAATGTTCTGCGAAGGGCCCGGTTAGTTGATATTTACCGACTGTGGCTAGACATATGATTTCATGGTATCATCTTCGTCCCAATATCCCGATTCAACAGAGTACTGTCCTCGCCGGAAAATCAAATCCCCACGTGGATGACGAAAGTGTTGATAGGTCAGCGGCAAATACCGATCAGCTAGAAATCTTGCCTCTTTCCTATTGTCATCATCCAGCTCAACCTTTGTCGTCGTACTAAGATATCGACGAAAGCAGTCGAAATAGGCCGTGGCCCACTTAATCCAGTCGTTTAACTCTTGTTCGAGGGTAGGAGCATTCCAATATGCTCCTGCTTCTACCGGCTGCTTAGCAATAATCTGAAACACTTTCAGGTTCGGAAGAAGTGAGGCCCATAAGGGGGTGTTAGGAGTACTGGAAACATCGTCGTCTGTCATTAAGACCAACAAATATCGGATTCTACGTCTGTTTCCTAGGGTAAAATTGTACTCGAGGTCCCCTTCACCGTCTCCATTCAAGGAGATGTCGAACATATTTTCCCCATAGAGGAGGTCCAAAGATTCTTCGCTGATTTGGCTTGATAGACGTAAGATGTTGAGCCTGCTGTAGTGGGGGTTGAAAAAGTCGTAGTCATTGTCCAGAGACTCGGCTCCACAAGCGAACATTGACCGAGTAACTCTTATAACGCGCTTTCGAGGAATGAGTAAGGAATACACCATTCGACGTACTTCAAATGGCAGATCAAGGAATCCGGCACGCGCAGAATGTGGGTGCGGTTGTCTGAGCTCGTCGCTCGCATTTTGCTGCGTACTCGTTTTACTCATTGGCAATCGTTCGCGAGGCTTCTGTATCGATGTGTAATGTCCAAGACCACAATGTTGCTGCTAACAGACTGGCCAAATATTTCCGAATGGAAATGAAGATGCTTATTCCCACCGAAGAACTGGGGCGGTCAAGAGCTATCATTCTCAAGAAGGGATATATGCATCAGGATGACGTCAATTCTCATAACCACACTTTTGGGTTGCAGGAATCCCGGAAACCCCTGTTACCTTTGCTGGGATTCTAAATACAGCAGTAAAATGTTGGATATATGCAGAATTTTTCAGCATCAAGCCTGGTGGCAGAGCACTCTGTTCGCCAGGGCAAGAGGGTCGTGGTTGTGTGTATAAGAGATAACTATCTGTTGGGTCTGTTTGAGGGGGTTCATATTTCAAAATTAGCCCAATTTGTCGGACTATCATTTCACAATGCTCCCCAATTCCATATGGGTATTACATTACCTTACTTCATAAACGAATACATCGGTCGTATATTGGTCTAGCGGATCAAACTGAGTTTCGCCAATTGATTCTCGTGATACGCGCGTGGCACACGCTGCTAGCTAGGACAGTGAGTAGGGACCAACTGCAGTACTTATTTGAGTATATATGATATAACAGGAGGCTGTACGGCCAATATCCAGGGTGATATAGCCAAAGTTGGCTTGGAGATACCGAGTGCAGATTCGAAAGATGGTCCATATTTATCGTCCCGTGGCTTGCTAGGCTTTACATGAGCTCGGATTTATAGTCTTCTGACAGGTAGTATGAACTGTAAGAAAATAGAAGTATTGTAACGCTTTGCAGTCTATGTATTATCACCGATATCAATGAAGCATACGATGAGCGGAGGTCTCTTATAGCTTGGCTGGGGTCCACTTGAACGCGAGGAAGCCTCTTCCTTTTACTTCCTCACGCAACACCAAATATCGTGAATTGATAATAGCTGGCCTTGATACCGGTCACTCATTTGGAGACGCTCTCTACCTCAATCTATACGTGAGCTTCGCACGGATGGTAACGACACATTTAGGTCCGCTGGAACCCCGGCGGTACATGAAGGCACCGCAACTCGTGTACCTTTGTTGGTTTCCTGCGAGAACCCATCGCGTGCAGTTCGTTTGCGTTTGCGATTTGTTTCAATCAAGCTCAAAATCGGGCGTGGATGATTGCATTTGTGGGGTCACCATGCGTCGACAGTCTCGTCCGGCTGGACTTCATGGTTGAGGAAAAGATGCTTGTGAAGGCCATCAAGAAACGTAGGGAGCAGTCCGGTCTAACTATAGGTTCGCCTCGTCGATGTCACTGACCTAGATAACCACCGGCTGCTGCTGTTGCTAGGTGAATATCGCTTTAATCTCGTCAATAGCTTATGTGACTCGGCTGGTGGGGGGTGGTGGTGCTTCGGCTGTATACTCGGGGCTGGGCTGTCGGACGTGGATATAATGCGATCTGAACTTATTGCGGAAAAACCGCTGGTAAACCACTCACTGGGTAAATTCTTCCTGTTTTTCCCGTCTATTAGTGGTCTCGGACGGTCGTGGCTTCCCCCGATGGCTATACGCGGAAAACCGATGCTCCCTATACCAATGGGTTCGCAAACTATCAGTACTGCGGTAAATCTGACCACACCCGGACAACTTACATAATAACCCATCGGGATACATAACTAGTTAACCCTGGAATGGGATATGGTACGCTCATAGGTAAAACCCTGATCTCGTCGTCCACACTATCCTATTTATCGGCATTTTCAATAATGTCGAACACTTACTGTGCAACACCTCTACTAACGCGATGAATACCTTTAGGGGTCGTTAAATAACGTACTATATCTTTAGGCTTCACGGCATGCCCGCATTAGCGACAAATGGCAACTCCCCACTCATCGTTGCGGATAAAATAATGGTCGGCAATGGTGGGTTCTGCGGGTTCACTCATCTTAGACGTAGATATATACTTCACAATGCGGAATATATGCTGAATGGATACTGGGAAAACCCTATCGCTGGGAATGGCTTGGATGTTGCTGAAATTGAAACTGGACACGGATGGGAACCCCTGAATCCTACGACTGAAATTTTAATCGATAATCCCTGCTAGTTGGTTCCTGATAAATCGTGTGTGCTTATTGGCTGGTGATGGGGTGTTGCCGGTGATGGCGCGGCCGACCGTACCCCATCAAAATAATTCATCAACTTCGAACCCCTGTAACTACCTCACAATATTGTTGGATGGACGTCAAACTTAGGCAAGCGAAAAACCAATGGCTAATCTAAATCTCATGAATTTCTGCATATAATCGCTTCGCCGGATATAATTTTAATGCAATCACAATGTAATTGCGATGCAATCAAATGGGAAACCCTAACTCCATAACGTAATCGGTAAGCGAGCGCCGCATGTAAGCGAGCGCCGCACACCACCCACCCCCTACAATTTTAAACCACTTATTTTACACTAAAACGCCAATATATTCACTAAACTATCTCTGAGTGCACTGGTTAAGCCTATGCCCTACCTGATTACATACAGAGTACGTAAATGCACGCCTGGTTGGTGGTGCTATAGTGGTTTGATCGGGCTGAATCATATCATCCAGAACTGATGGAACCGGAGGAATAGGCTGCTCAGTAGACTGTATGCGCTCCTGTGCTTCCTGCACCGATACACCAGCTTGGTAGGCTATATGCCTATTCGTACGAGCACGCTTTTGCTTAACCACTGCGTTGGCAGCACGTAAATCCTGGTTTTCTTGCTTAAGTAGTATGCCGTTTTGCATAGCTATTTGACAGCCTTTGATGAGCTGGTTTAATGCAGTTTTTGATGGCGATGGCGGGCTATTTGACCGTTGTTTTAGGAAAGCTTTGATTGAGGAAGCCTGCCTAAGTAATTCGGTGACGTTCGCTGGTGTTTTTAGTGTAAACTAGCTTGATTGACTGCCTGGGCGGCTTCCTAGGGGTGTAGGCGTCCTAAGCTGGATATTAAGCTTGGAAAGCACTCAGTCGGGGTTGAATGGCACTAAACTAGCTGCTGTGAAGCTATTTTTAATAGTGTCTGCTTTGAATGCGTCCGCCTAAGCCTGTAGGTATGCTGCGAGGAAATTAAGCTTGTCGATATGGTTAATACTAAGCCGCATTTTCTGATTAACTAAGCTTCTGTATGATTATTTTAAGACCGCAAAACAACTAATATTAAGCGGCTGTAAAAGATGCGAGCTATGCGCTGGCATATAGACTGGAATTATATTGTTTTCTGAGTAAATTTGGTTAAATAGTGGTGTTAAGTGGCTTCCGTGGCCGTCGAGGACTAGTAGTCGATATTGACCGATCGTATGACTAGTTGTGGCCGGAATAAAGAGCTTTTCTAGCCATCGAAGGCTAATTTCGTCTGTTATCTATCTGTTTAGGCTAACCTCGAAGCGCCAGTCCCCTGGAAGACCGTCGAACCACGCTTAGTTATATAGTTTGCCTTTAAAGATAATTGTTGGTGGAAGCGCCCATCCAGAAGCACTAATTGACTCAATTGCAGTCACCCACTCTCGGTTTCCTAGCTCTAAAACCGACCTCCGATCATAGTATTCCGACTGAGTAATAACCTTTGCTATCGCGGTAAGGCCCATCGCGAAGCCTGTCTCATCAAAGTTATATATATCCTCTGGTAGGATGCCGTAGTTCTGAACTGTGGTTTGTATAGTATTAAACTACTCGTGGATAACCTCTGGATTCTCTTATTTTGCTCGTTGGTAATTATATCGACGTAAAAAACGTGCTTGAAGCTCAGGAGTGCGGTTAGTAAAGTTATAGACCCATTTTTCACCAACAGTCTCGATCGGTATAGTTCCACGCCTCGCGAGCAGTAAATTGGCCATTTCTCTGACCATCGAAGGCCTAGGGGCAGCTCCACGTGAATCCATTGATAGTATCCATCGCTTTAGTGATTCCTCTTCCGTTTGGGTCAATTTATGGCCGTTGGCGCGAGATTCAGAGCGATTTTAATGGCCTGCAAGGCGACGGCGCAGCGTTCGGTCTGTAACAGAAAAAACACGTGCAGCTTCGCGAATAGAGCTGATTTCTTTGTTTTTTATAGCCTGTATAGCTAATAAAAGACGGCCCTCTTGATAGGCTGAATTTCGAGAGGATTCAGTGCGTTTTGGTGGCATGGTTGGTGGTTGAAGATAGACAGTCGCGTCTGGACGCGAAAAAGTGGGTGGGTGCGGCGCTCGCTTACATGCGGCGCTCGCTTACCGATTACGTTACTAACGGGTGCTGACTAAATTGCGATGCATTGCAATTCAATTACCCCCATGGGATAGGAACCCTCAACCCTCAAATTTGCGGGTTGCGGGTTAGGCCGAGGCCTAATCAAAGCACATAAGATACTAAAAGTTTTCACGATGAAAAAGGGGAAAGAGGAATAGGAAAATAAATAAAAATAAATGACAGAGAGAGAGGAAAAAGAAGTGTCTCCTATATGAATCCTAAGGCTTGAACACACCATCGTTCTGCACCATAGGCTCGTAGCCGTCGAGGCGGGGCAGGGCCGGGATGATCTGGCTGACCCAGCCGATGATCTGCGGGGCGCCGAAGGTGAGCCGGCATCCCGTCGCGGTGGACTGCATCTGGAAGCTCTGGCGGCTGCTGCTCTGGTGGAAGCTGCTGCTGACGCTGAAGGGGCCCCACCCTACGGTGGCGGACCCGGCGTTGGACTCGGCGCTGAAGTGCTTCTCGATGTGCTGAGTGTTTCCTTGGAACTGTGGGAGAGTTTCGGTTAGGAGAGTCTCTGGTTGGTATAAGGCAAAGAGAAAAAAGGGGGCGTTGGGACAGTTTATTACCTGAATGGTGGTGTCTGCCGCGACGATAAAGGACGTCGGGTACGCCGGGAACATGCTGTATTTTGCCAGGTTGTTGACGACGCCGGTGTCGAAGGTTGTGGCGTTCGTGTCGGCCTTTTTCTGCGTCTGCATCCACGTCTGCAGCTGCTGGGCGCCCGGGCTCAGGCTGGTGAGAAGGGGGAGAGAGTCAGCTCACAGGCAAACATTTATTTTGAAGCATGTCAGATGGAAATGGGGAGGATTAACTCACAAGATCCCATCAGCAACGTCTAACTCTGAGTCGGCAAACAGCTCGCCATAAAGCCAGGGCCGGCCGATGTTGACGACGAGCGCTGAGAACGAGACGCTCACGTCGCAGGCGGCCATGTCGCTCGAAAAGTCGCTACATAGGGGAATATCTCGTTAGTGATGCTTCTTGTCTCTCTCTATTTGGCGACGAACAAAAGATAAACGGGGGGGCATGCCTCTTTGACTCGTCGTGAGAGTACGTCCCGCCTGCAGACCAGAGGCCCCAGCCAAACCCTCCACCGACGCTCATGCCCCACGAGCTCGTCGTCGCCGTGCTGCTCTGATCTTGCGCCGAGAAGGAGGCGGTGATGGTGGTCCAGGGATCGCTTGCGCTTCCGGCCACGGGGAGTAACGATCCGGTCGTTGCGGTTCCGGTTCCGGTTCCAGTATCTATACCAGTCCCAGTGCCGGTCCCCGTACCAGTCCCATCGTCTAGGAACACCGGGTCCGGATTCTCGTCCCCGGCGTTGGCGTTGAGCGTCCCGTTGGGGTCGTTGTTGCCGTCCGTGGAGGAGGTGGCGCCAGAGATGACTGGTGGTCGCGGCGGGTTATCAAGGGCCTTCTTCTGTCGGATCGTCTGAAGCTTGTCGATGTTGGCGACGAGGGTGGTGAGCGTGCCGCTGAGCCATGCCTTTATCGCGTCTTGGCTGTTCTCTGTAGTTCGGTGGGATCAGTAAGGAAAAAGGAGGACGTCTCTCAGTCCATTATAATAACAGTTATGACACACTCGCTCATGAAAAGAGGGAGTGGTAGGGAGGTACTATGGTGTTCTTAGGAGACAATTGAGGGCAAGAACTCACCGTCAGTCATGCTAGTGACGGCCCATTTGCTCCAATCCATGTGCACCTTCCTGTTAGCCTCGACGGCCGCGGCAAGCGACGCGCGGCTCTCGTTGAGGGCGTCGTTCGCCGCCTTCCAAGTTGGGTCGTCCTTGAGCTTGCTCTTGTCTCCCGTGTAGGCCTTGGTCGCGGCGGCGAGGTTTGCTTGCTTGGTGTAGATGTCGGAGAAGGCGGTCTGCAGAAAATTGTCGGATTGGGCCTTTTCCGGAGCAGTGGCGGATTCGGTAAGAGGATAGGTGACCTTGGTCTTGTCGAAGGAGCCTAGAGTGTTGTCGGCGTTGACGGTGAAACCCATCGCCGTGGCCATGGCCTTGTATGAGATGAGCAGCCGGTTCAGGCGCTCGATTTCGCTGTCCAGCTGGTCGATGCTGTAGTCGCCATTCTTGGAGTACCACCCATCTTCCTTCAGCTTGCAGAGCGTGGCCCTGCGTGACACAGTATTAGCAAGTGCTCACTATACATTTTGGGCTCGACTCGTGCATCGCCTACCAGTTCTTCGGAGTCAGGCTCACAAGCTCGACTTCGTTGGCGCCGTCTGCGTCGATGATGGTGGAGTAGCGGAGAGACTCCTACGAGGACTGTCAGAACCATACTCGGAATGGGAATCGCGTGGGTGAGTACTTTGCTGTTTTCGATGCGAGCCACAATCGAGTCCACGTCTAGAAAGAATCAGTATCTGAGTGCTCACAGCCGGTGTAAGTCGACATTGACTAACCAACAATGCCCTAAGAAAGATTAGCGATATGTCTAGAGGCAGTCACGACGGATAGGCACTCACAAAGTTCTGCTCAACCTCATACTTGTATCCATTTGAAACCCAATCCATGTATCGTCCTTGGACGTCAAACTTGTACTTGCGGTAGTTTTCCTGGTTCCAGTCGTTATAGTCCTGTAGTTGGGCGACGACATCCTTAGGATACTTGGAGACAGCGTCCTCTGGGCAATATTAGTAGGTACATTCTCTCTGAGCCAAGGATATCACGCTTACGCCTGGCTTGGATCTTTGCTTCGTCCCACCGAGTTTGAGCGTCTGCCCAAGCTGCCTGCTTTGCAATGTAGACGTCGACCTTGGTCTGTCCCCTGTCGTCGCGAGTTGTCAAGTAGTTCATGGCGTTGTCATACTCTGGGCTGCCTGGGCTACGGATTGCGCCGCCGCCCTGGCCGGTGCTCACGTTGGCCTTGCGCGGCACAAGGCAGTCGAGAGCTCTAGAATAGCTGCGTGCCACAGATTTGCCTGTGTTCCCAAGCTATAGGTGAGAGAGGAGACTGCATTAGTAGTTTTCTCACGTAGTATCAAGATCCATGGCTGGCGGTTAGCTCTGGACTCACCATGATATAGCTCAGTGGCATCATGTAGTCGACGAGATTAGCCTCCGCCTGCCTGACCTGCGTAGGAGGGAAAGCGGTGTCTGTCGCTTCCCAGATAAAGGTGCCGCCATCAGCAATCTGCCTGGTGTCGATGGTGGTCCCAGGAACGGCAATCGTCAGGTACTGCTCGGGGGCCACTGGAAGAGTGGCGGCGATGGCATCTCGCAGGAGCTTGCTGACGTTGGCAATCTGCGCGATAGCCTGAGCCTTCTGGGCAGCATACGCGTCTGAGGCCATGGTTGGCGATGCGACTGAAAAATCTGGAGATGGTATTGGACTTGCCAGGGATCTGGGTTTCCGGACTCGAGAAGAGAGCAGAGTGTCCTGGATCAGTGCTCTGAGGTGAAGGTCCGCAGTAGCTACCGAGACGACTGGTGATGTTTGGATAGAGAACTGGACTTCTGAAGCGAATCGATGATGCTCCAATGTGTTTGATTGCTCAGAGTCGATAAGGGTCCAAGTCAAGTCTTGAATGCCCGGATGGGAAAGGATCTCGAGAGAGGCTAGACGAGTAGGGGAACGAGCTAACTTAGATGGACCTCGAGGAGAACACTAACTCATCTGACAACTTATCGGGAGCTCGGGGCATCTCAACGTTTTTAGACCTTCTGCCAGCTCAGAGGAGCCCGGATACCACTGCCCTTCGTATTAGGCGCCTGCATGTGGAGAGCCACTAGTGAAGTCTTCTGATCAAAGCGCATTGCTTTGTTCTTTCCGTGGTCATCTGAAGCGAGAAGCTGTGACGCGCTGGGTGAGGCAAAGTGGGCCAGCTGAATGTCAGTCTTATTAGCATCCCCAGCCGCGGTGAGGTTATGTTCGGAGAACCTGATGGCGTTGTTCTAGCTCGTATGATGGGTAAGCAAATTGACTAGTCAGTAGGGCTGCATCCTTAAGCTTCCCCGCATCCCATGGGTGGATGCAATGTTGCGTCGACGTATCATGGAGAAGTCAGTGATACACCATACATTCTCAAAATCGTGGGAGGCATGGCTTTCCACTAAGCTGAATAGGTCAAGTTGTTGGGAGAATGTTGCCTTGGCCTCAACACGGCTTGAGCGGCGTAGGCACTGGCAGTGCATCATGCTTCTCGTTGCACCCAATGTCTTTAGCCATGTCGTAAAACCGTTAAGAGAGTGCAGTGGTGGCTCGGCAATATTTGCCCTCGCCTAAGATTGCCATAGGCCGAACGTGGCAACTGGCGGGGCGCCCGCGCTAGCAAATACATGTGTGAACCGCAGCCAGCCACTTCGGCTTTCGCCGTACCACCTCCAGAGGCATGGACACATGCGAAGATGCGCAGCTCGCACAGCTAGCGGCATAAGCGTCGAGAGGGGAGAGTCCATTTGGCGGGTTTGCACCCGGCTTACTCCGTACTGTATGAATAGTGTTGTCGGTGCACCATGTGTTCTACTAGCGCAGAGAAGATATCCGAGTACTACAGAGATACATAACTCGGCCGTCACTCTGTGCCTGGTCTCGGAACCACCACATGGGTACTTTATATAAATGCCGGGCATATCTGGTACTCTTCGGAAAGCCGATTTTCTCCCAATCTCTCATCTGCCAGCTTATATCAAGACCGGATCGCCGGTAGCCGTCCTTGCGTGGAGATCTCTTGACCCGGTCTTAAACCGCAAGTAACAAAGGTATCCGAGCACTTCCCAAGACCTGGTCCTGAAGATGCCCACCAAGACGTGGACAGCGGCAGCACTGCCTACCACCAAGGACTCAATTTTCATGCTATCGGCAAATCACCGCGGCGACATGTATCACGTTCGGGCCGCCATGATTGCACAAATCAGGTGGGACAAAAGGGAGGTCCGCTACTTGTATATTCACGACTGCCCGAACGAATCCAACGATTTGATGGAGTATCTCAAGGCCATTGCCAAGAAATTGAGATTGTCTTACTTCTTCGTCTCGTATGGCCGCGAGACTCTTCAAGCCTCAGCTCGCCCACCGACGGACGGCACTTGTATCCTTGGAGTCCCACAAGACGCCGGATATAACGAGACGAGACTGGACTTGAACAACAACGGATCGCTCGCCTTCCGAAACATGTCTATCATCACTGAGGGATATGGCACGTTGCGGATGGCCGAGATTGTGAGGGTGGACGGGGGAGCAATATGGAACGAAATCAAGGCGGATATGACCATCGTCCAGGGCCAGGAGGAAAGGCTGCATGAGATGTTGGAAAAGGCGAACAAGCAGCTCTTTGGAAAATGGTCCAAGCCCAACTCGGAACAGAAGACCATCCTAGTGCTGCATCGCGACTCGGGCAAGGGAAAGGACGGACCTTACCCAGAGTACGACACGGGTAAAGCGCTGGCCCAGATCGTCCGTATGATTGCCGACCAGAAAAGCGAGAAGGGGAAGATGAACTTGTTCCCCGTTGTATCGGGCCAAGTTGTCTCCACGGCGAATATCGGACAGTACTGGACGCTTCTCGGGAAGGTCCCGGGCGTCACCAAGAGAGATATCGAGGCTTACTTCCTGAAGTGGGCGTACGAGCAAGGGTGGTACCATATGGTCGTGGGGTTCCGCAGCGGCAGCCTGGACCTCTTCACGCTCATGGGGATTCCAACGCTATCGATCGGACTCCGCTTCCTGGTTGGCGAAGATCGGCACGAGTTGCTAGCGACGGAGGCGTTTAGTCGGCTCAACGTCCAGTACGACATGCCGCGACACCAGCTCACGGGTTGGATACGCGGCCGCAAGATCAAGTCCATGGTTGGTACCGATCCCGTCACCTTCGAAGTCGACTGCATACACTCGCCGTACTGGATGTCGTCTCCTCCCGACAACCTGTTGTTCCCGCCACGGCCCCCAAGGCCAGCCTCGGCCGCCGCCGAGACTGAACTGCGTAAGGTGGACACGACCGAATTCATAGATTTCGACGCGTGGACATTTGAAGTCGGCCTGCGCGTCGCCTGCGAGCGCAACTTTAAGGGGTGGGGCACGACCATCGCCTTCATGGTGCCTTTCAACGGCTGTGTCATGACCACCCTCAAGGCGCAGGCGGCCTGCCTGGTGGATCAGAGCCTTGAGCCGGACTGCCTAATGAAATTCCTTGGTGGACAGAGGGATAAACAGGCCAAAACCTGGGAAAAGATGAGCAAGCAGAGGGAGCAGCTCCAGCTCAACGAGGTGGATTTCAAGATATACACAGACAATGCGCTGAAGGTGTGGATGAAGCTAGTAAATATTATTTCCTGTAGCTCATTAGCTTAAACTTAAACTAGGCTAATGAATCGAGATAGGGGTGGAAACTTGAAGATAACGCCTTTTAAGGTCTATGCTGTGGGTGATATAATAGGCTGAAGCCTGGTTGTGGCCATGTGTCTATAAGCTAATCATGTGACTAACCCGCCCCTTTTATTCTTCCCTTTCTTAAGATTTAGATAAATAGTTTATAGGCTAGTTAGATTGTATTAAATTAGCTATAGCCCTTTATATATCTAAATTAGACCTAGACTGCGGTATATCCTCTCTATTGGATATTAGGTTCAATACTATATCCGCAAATTAAGGATAATAGATATTACTTCTATACTATATCCTTAATAAGGATATCTATATAGACCTGGGCAGAACCCATGGGCCGGCCCAAGTGGGTCAACCCATTTTGGCCTATGGGCCGAAAAATCGATTTTCTGCCCATTCGTGGGCCGGCCCATTCAGCCCATTTGACCCATTTTAGAGCAAAAATTAGTGTGCATGTGACTTTCATAATTTATACAATTTACGCGAAGTCTTGGCTGTAATGCCTTGGTAACAAGAACAAGTATATAAGAAATTCAGTTGAAAGAGGGTATTTTGATATTAATGCAGAAATCAACTATATCTCGTATCCATCTAATAACCTTGAACGCTTTCGAACTCTTCCTGAAACACGCTGTGTGTTTTGCTCAGGCAAAATTAATTTCGTGGGATTGCAGTTAAGGCCTCAAAAGCTGCTGCTCGGCATCTGCTAGCTGGCACCGTAGCCTTTCAGTTTCAGGGAACACCTTGACTCGGTGCCTGTGGACGGGTTAATACGGCAACGCGACTATGCTGGGGCTTTTGTTTACGCGATCCCTAACACGTGACTGACACGGGATCCACTGAGTCATCTTCGCAACAGCTGGCCTCCTTGCTGGGATCCTATCTCATCTGCAGGCAATTAGGAAGGACATAACGTGGCCCCCTAGACGAACTTCATGCTGAATTGCCTCCATGTTAAAGCCATAAATAGGCAAAGTGCGGGCCGTAGTTGAGTTTTTCAAGAAAACTGGCGGTCTCATGAAGTCATCGTAAAAATTATAGTGGCCGATGCGTTGTAGTTCAAAGGAAGACTGATTGTTTATTTCAGAGGGAATAATTAAGGTTGTACATACAACGAGAGGATCAACTGTCGTGACCAGCCTTGCATCAATCCAGCAGAAGTACTACGACTTTCCAGAGCCATCATCCCAAAAGATATTTTTGTCAATAGTTTTTCTTCTCGCCTTCATCATGGTTTCAGGTGCTGGGGCTCAATACGACCTGTTCGTTGCCCGCGGGCAGTGACCCAGTTTCGAATAGCTTCCGTACTCCGGCAAGTATGCTCACGCTCAGTCTGTCCAAGATAAAACGTGACTGGATGTGGTAAGGAAGTGTTTGCGGCAACAGGCTTCATAGTGACAGGTGTGAGATCGCCGTGGCAAAGTAATGCTTGTCGAAGATGATCAACACAATGGTCAATGTGTATCTGGCGATATTCGGGTGGGAGAGTAATGGATCCTGCGTAGTATTCTATGTCCAAATGCTTTCGGATGGAGTTCAAGCAGTGGAGAGAGTGAAGCACATCAGGACCGCCGTAGAAACCTTCTTTTGATATGCGCTTATTTCTGGGCATTTCCGTCAGTGCTGGGAGCTTGGGATCTTGATTTAGAAGCGATACTTTAGAGTCTTCTAACCGAAAATATCGACCTAAAGAGATGAGCCTTAGGTATTATTAGTGATGTAGTAGCCACTCACCAGAAATAAGATCGTTCTAGTTCGCATTGATCTTTGGGCTAGGAAGTCCGGTGTACTGCAACTTATTTAGATTGATCAAAGAGTACAAGTTACTATTGGGATCATCCTGGATAGCATATGAGAATCTTTTCTTCTTAAACTCTAATAATGGCACCGGTATATCTAGAAAAATTTGGGTTGTTAGGTCATATTCTAAATAATGCCCTCCTAATAAAGCGAATTGGAACTTGCAAATATAAACCTGATTCTGGTATAACCTATATCACTTTTTTATATTCATAATCGCCTGCCCATTGGGACCACCTCCCACAAAGCATAATCAATAACACAAATATGACCAAAGACCAAGCGTTCAAAGAGAATAATCTTATAAATAGTGATGCGGACGGCCTCTTCTCGATTGGGTCTTCACCTGACTCGATATCCAATCTATTTTTCAGCCCGATATAGTCAGAATTACTCTGACTAAAGAATCTGTCCCTAAAGCGCTGTAACAATTTCCAACTATCCATAACGAGGTTTCTAAAGTAGGCCATAATATTTAAGGTCGCGCTCCGCTGAAACAGACTAATGTTCGTTTCCCCCGACCCACCAATCAGCCAGAAGGGTTCTTTCCTAGGGAGATCTGAGTAGGTTGAACCTTTCTATCAATCCTTCCTTACAAAAATGCACGAATATCGTGGAAGACTGACTGCTGGGTAATAAACTGTGGTAGAAGGTAAGGATTGGCGGCCAGTTGGAGGGTAAGAGATCTTATGTGCACTACTGCCCGGAATTATATATCTACCTCAACCAATGTCTACTGTAATATTAGGCAGCAAATAGATCCTAGAAGCAGTTGCTTCCTCACAGGGTGCATTGGGCTACCAGAGTTAGATTATTTGAAATGTGGTATTTATTTAGACTTGAGCGTTATAAGCGTATATTTTTTCGTTATTTCGTAAAAAATTCTGTGAGTATGAGCCAGACAAATTATTGGTATTACAGTATTTTATCGAAGATGAACATGGTTGCTGACGTTTAAATTGGTTGAATCATTGCGATAATTGTATGGTTTAGGTCTGCCTCATTTTATTTGGAAATTAAATTAGTCAAGTTGTGATATATCATCTCATGAGATTATCTTGGACCGCAATACAAAATTGTTCAACAAACGACGGGTAATGCCATTAATTGACGAGCTCTTACCTGAGGCCACACATTGATTCGGTGAATTTTGACCGTAACTTTTAACTTTCTACAAAACTATTGATAAAAATATTAACAAGTGTCGCCTGGACCTTGTGGAGAGTCCAATCCGAACTCTGGTGAATTGGTTGTTCCTCAGGAAGAATAAAGGACATGATTTGCAAGCAGTCAGAAAAAATGCTGGCAGAAACAGTGGTTTGATGACGTTTCACGTTTCACTGAGCCAATTCTTAGAGCTCTATAGTATAAAGTGTTTCCGCAGATTAATATAGGTTTTATTATTCACTTATTTAATTATCGCTTCTCTCTTATTTAATTATCACTTCTCTCTTATTTAATTATCGCTTCTCTCTTATTTAAATATCACTTTATTATCTCTTTGATACACCTAGTACCCTATACCCTTAGGGTGTGTTAAGACCCTTGCTGAGTTCTCCTTCCTAGAAGAGAAAGGCTTAATATTTAGACTCCTATTTTTAAATACTGATTCAAGCATTTACCGTGAGCGTGTTGTCGGAAGGCGTTATGCTTCCGTTCATTTGATTGGTCAGCTCCTGCAGTAGATAGTTCCAGTACTCTCTCTCTTAGCGTCTTTCCTTCCTCAAGACTTTCGCTTACTGACAACGGACAGACCAACGGCGAACAGACCGACGGCGCCAAAAAGGCGGCTGATGACGCCAAAAAGGCGGCCGATGAAGAGGCCTCTAAGAGGAAGGCTGATATCACCGACAAGGATTCGTCATTGGATATAGGATAGGAGTTGCTCAAGTCGAAGAGATCGCTAGCTCCCCGATGAACATCTCAGGAAGAAACCGAAGAAGACTCCTGAGCACTTTATCTTCAATGACGTGGATCGCGATTGGGACACTGCTGATATTTTGCTTCACCAAAATCTGCGTCATATGAAATCGACGCGCACTTATATCAGAAGTCTCCCACCGAAGCAACGCAAAGTTTTCCAGACTGTCTTCGATTCGCATCTTAAGGATCTTCAGGAGGAAAAACTGGGACGAGAGTGATAACGACGAAATGGAATTTTGATTATGATTTGGCCGTGACGACAGGACCTCGGCCGTCGCCGACGGTCGTCGATGATCTATCTTTGCAATTGCAATCTGGCGTTACTGTATAAGGGTTTTCTGCAGTTCATTTTTATCCTATTATTTTTTACTAGGCGTCGATGCCAGTTTATATGCGAATTGCGATCTCGTTAGGGCGTTGGGCTCATCCCCTACGGAATCAACAACAAAGATAGCTCTCTATTCCTAGACCATATTATCAATTACCATCATTCTATTTATTATCTACGTTTCCTATTATAATGAGCTCAAGGGGTTGCTCAAGGGGGCTGTTTATCGAGTGCGACGATCGACAACCATAGCTTGAAGCATCGGGACAGAGGCACATAATAGACCGAAGTAGTTGGGCTTCAAAGATTTAATCGACTTGAAAGGGATTTGAGGTGCGTCGAAAAAGTTAGGTGAGGTGAGTTGGGGTTTTCGTTAACTAAATAGAGGGGCAAGACTAGGCTGATTTTTCAGGCCATGCACGGCCTCAACCTAGGAAGGTGGGATACATGGTACAAGCTGGTATGAACGACTATTTGTCAACCGAGGTCTTCCTTGCTAGGAAGAGGGAAACAGCAAGAAACTTGATAATTTTCGCGATCTGTTCTCTTGGAGTGCACATGCTGCTAGGCTCACTCGAATACGGAGTTATAGCGTTATGTCCGGTGGTCGGCTTTTGGAACGCTTCTCCCCGATACAGCATCATGAACACGCTGAGATCTTGGGGCAAGTAAAAATGGTAGCGAAGATTCAGCCTAGACCTTCACTTGAAGCCTGATAGTTATATGAAGAGTTGTTCTGTTCTGTGGCTTCTTTATCTCTATGGCCCAGAGGTAATTGGACGACAAGCCTGGCGCCTAGCGCCTAGCGGTTTTCGCAAGTTTGGTCTATGTTGGCTATAGATTTAAAAATCCAACCTGGTGCACTCATCCTCGGGCACGTAAATTGGATTTATAAGCCGGAGTTTAGGAACAGGAAGATTGTGTAAGACTATCCAAGGAAGTCGCGGGCACAAATTTCCTTATAAATTGCTACCTCCCAGCAACGTCTCGTTTTGTAGGAACACCTCAATTTCATTCCAAGCTCTAGATACCTCTCCCAGCATGGGTGACACGATCGTTATTACCGGAGCCAATGGCTCATTGGCCCTTGGGTTTGTAGATTCATTCCTCGCGCGTTATCCTCAACATACATTGATCGCAACTGTGCGCAACCCGTCACAAGAAGACCCCAATACAGCCAAGCTCATGAAGCTGATTTCCAAACACTCGAGCTCCAAAGTCTCTATTGAGGCTCTCGATCTTGGCAATCTTGCTAGTGTACGGTCTTTCGCAGAGAAACTCAATGCTCAGATATTCTCGAGAGATTTTCCACGTATCTCGGCCATCGTTTGCAACGCCGCCACGCTATCACTCGAGGCTGGACAGAAGTTCACTTCTGATGGTTACGAGGCCACCTTCCAAGTCTGCCATCTATCTCATTACCTCTTGGTATTGAAACTGCTTGAAAGCATGAATTTTGCATCTGGACGCATCGTCATGCTTGGCTCCGTCACGCACTATCCAGAGAAACCAAACCCGTTCTATTCGCTCACAGCGGACTTCCCTGAAAATATGGAAGAACTTGTCAGGCCACGACCAGATGCTTTGTCATTAGTCATTGACAGAGGATTTCAGAGATACGCTACTGCCAAACTCGCGAACGTGGCATTTGCAGAGGACCTGAACAAAAGGTTTCAAATGGTGCGCGAGTATTCGTCATGGGATGATTTATTCACTAATATCGTATATCAGGATCCCAAGCTATCGAGTATGAGTGCATTGGCCATGGACCCGGGAGGTCTGCCCGCATCGAGAGCTCAAGCAGAACAGAAACAATCTGCCAGACGGCTTTTTGCCACAATCAACTTTCTCATGCCCGTTCTGAAGCACCTAACCTCGGCGCTCCGCACGACGGAAGATGCCGGTCGAGATCTAGTCACCGTGAGCATTGATCCGGCCTTTCAGGGAAAAGGCGGCTATTACGTTGGCCAAAAGGCGGATGTTCCAGCGATGGCCAGCAAAGACGAGAAATCACAGGAGAGGCTCTGGGAAGCATGTTGGAGATGGGTTGGTCTTCGACCTGATGAGACTGTGCTCCAAAATGTCAATATTCAGATTGAGTAGTTCTGAACAAATGAGGGATGTGATCTAGGCATAAAGGAATTGTGGACCTGGCAGTCGGTTTTATCACAGTGGTTATGTAGTAGAAATTGTCAAAATCCTTTTTTTTCCCCTTATGTGTGCTCGTTCCTGCACCTACCTAATTAGGTGGGTACCTATGTTAGAATTCCGACTACGATCAGCGGACTTTTGATTTTACTCAGATTACGTGCGGGGGCTTCGAGATTCGCTCACGCGTCCACTAAGCCCATTCTGGACAATAGCAAGCCCGATCCCGTTCATTGCGTCTGCTCAGTAGCAGAGCGGCGCAGAATTGCACCCACACCTCGTGGTAATTCACAAAACCGAGAATCAAAAGCAAATATGCAGATACGATGTATGTCTAACCTGATCGGGATACGACTGACCGACTAGACGAGCTATGTTATGGGGTTCGAGCCCCCAGTCGTAAATGCACTGGGCTGCCAGGAAGAGCTAGATGGTTCTTTAAAACCCAACATTGTTTATCCCATGCGCGTAAACTTGGGTCCACTTGGAGGAAGTCAAAATGAAATCCAAGGAACTTTCGGAAAATTAATTGACACAGGCCCGCGTGTCATTTGAGTGGGTCGATTCCGGGTCTCGTGGGTAATTCAGCCTTATCTGCTTCTCACTTCAAATGTGGTCAACGGAAGCGACCTTGCGGCTCAGTATCACTCGTGGTCATGAGTCTGAATACGATTTTAAGGCTAGACGATAATAATTCTCTCAGTTGATTCGTAGTTGCCAAGATTGAAAAGCGGGAATAAGAGTTGAGGCGTTCGCTAAAAACGCAGAAAAGTGACTCGATCCTCGGATTCGCACTTGTACTCTAATATCACGACATCGCGCCAAGTTATTGCGTTTTCGCCAGCTTCCACGGGCCAAAACACCAACGCTCTATAATAATGCACCCATGAGGACATCATGACTCTCTTACCAGTGGATATTCTTTCTTTTCATTCCTACTTCGTCTTTCTCTTCTTCACTTCAGAAAATTCCCTTTTCTTGAGCTTCTTGGCGCCCAGCGGAGTCAGTTGCGACATGACCGGGAAAACACCCACCAGGGTTGGCCATGCTTTGGCATCGGCTCTAAAGATCGACCTGGGATCGGAATCTTATTCTGTGACAGGCAACGGAGGGCACTACGTTGAGCCTGATCCGACGACGGGAGAATGGGTTAAGGCGCATACACCTACAGCCAAGCAAGTTGGGCACTACTTCTACAACATCTTCCCTTTCATCCACTGGATCGGTTATTACAACCTGCAATGGTTTATCGGTGATCTCATCGCAGGTAAGCCAAATGAGCGCTACAGAAGATAGGTACTAATGGTTTAGGTGTGACTGTCGGTGCTGTTGTCATTCCACAGGGAATGGCTTACGCCGAACTGGCCAGTCTGCCTGCGGAATACGGGCTATATTCATCTTTCATGGGTGTCCTCATCTACTGGTTCTTTGCGACTTCGAAAGACATTACTATCGGGGTAAGTTCAGGTGTCGATCTCGTCGATCTCCCGTTGACAGAAACTCACGCCGATCAGCCCGTCGCAGTCATGTCAACTCTCGTCGGCACGATCATCATCAAAACCCAAAAGGAACATCCGGAGCTCGAAGCTCCAGTCATCGCCTCCGCCCTTGCGATTATCTGCGGTGCGATCATAACGGCGCTCGGATTCCTTCGTCTCGGATTCATCGTCGACTTTATACCACTGCCGGCAATTATGGCATTCATGACCGGATCTGCGATCAACATCTGCGCTGGACAGGTCCCAACTCTCCTCGGTGAAAAAGCGAAGTTCTCAACACGTGGAGCGACGTACATGGTCATCATCGATACTCTGAAATATCTGCCCACGTCCCAAATGGATGCCGCAATGGGTATGACTGCGCTCGCGATGCTTTATGCAATTCGCTGGGGTTGTAATTATGGTGCTAAGAAGTATCCGCAAAAGGCTAAGATCTTTTTCTTCCTTTCCACTCTGCGAACGGCCTTTGTGATTCTGTTTTATGTTATGATCAGTGCCGCTGTCAACCTCCACCGGCGGCATGATCCCGCTTTCAAAATTCTCGGAACTGTTCCCAGAGGCTTCAAACATGCCAAGGTTCCTGAGCTTAATAAGGAGATCATCAGCGCTTTTGCTAGCGAGCTTCCTGCCGCAGTGATTGTTCTGCTGATTGAGCACATCGCGATCTCCAAGTCATTCGGTCGAGTCAATAACTACACGATTGACCCGTCGCAAGAGTTCATCGCCATTGGCATTTCGAACCTACTCGGACCGTTTTTGGGTGGATATCCTGCTACCGGGTCATTCTCCCGCACTGCGATCAAAGCCAAATCGGGTGTGCGCACCCCTCTTGCCGGTGTGATTACTGCCATTGTGGTTCTCCTGGCTATCTATGCCCTTCCGGCAGTCTTCTTCTATATCCCGAAAGCATCGTTATCCGCTGTGATTATCCACGCCGTCGGGGACCTTATCACTCCGCCCAACACCACGTATCAGTTCTGGCGCGTGTCTCCAATCGACGCACTGATTTTCCTGATGGGTGTGATAGTCATCATTTTCTCCACCATCGAAATCGGCATTTATTGCACCATCTGCGTCTCCGTCGCAGTCCTTCTATTCCGCCTCGCCAAAGCCCGAGGCCAATTCCTCGGCGCAGCCAGGATCCATTCCGTCGTCGGCGACCACGTCCTAGATGACGCTGCCACCCTATCCAACGCCAAGTTCGAAAGCGACAGAACGGTCTACCTCCCGATTTCACGGGACGATGGATCCAACCCCGGCATCAAGATCGACCAACCATCACCCGGCATCTTCATATTCCGCCTCTCGGAAGGCCTGAACTACCCCAACGCAAACCACTACACAGACTACCTCGTGAAACACATCTTCGAGACAACCAGACCCTCCGACGATAAACCAAACCAAAACATCGGCGATCGACCATGGAACGACCCCGGCCCCAAAGCGAAAGACGAAGCAGCCATCCTCTCCCGCCCAACCCTCCGTGCCGTAATCCTCGACTTTTCATCCGTCAACAACGTCGACGTCACTTGCGTCCAGACATTAATCGACGTCCGCAACCAACTAGACCGCTACGCCGCCCCACACCGCGTGCAATGGCACTTCGCGCACATTCACAACCGCTGGACCAAGCGGGCCTTGGCCGCAGCTGGGTTTGGATACCCTACGCCCGAATACCTAGCGACAACGCATAAATGGAAGCCGATCTTCAGCGTCGCGGCGCTTCACGATGATCCGTATACGGTCGCGAATAAGCGGACTTCAGAAGATGCTAGAGACGTTGAGAGCGGATATCAGAAGGAGGCTGCTACTCAGTCTCAGTCTACAGAGAGCGAGATTGAGCCTGTGGAGAAGTTGTCGGCGGAAATCAAACGTGGGCCGGGTTCTAAGAAGGTTATTGTTGAGGGTGTTAATCGGCCCTTTTTCCACGTTGATCTGACTACTGCGCTTCACAGTGCTATGTTGGGGTCTGGGGAGTACTAGATGCGGGGGGTTTTTTATTCCAGTTCTGGTTGATGATTGAGGTGTCTTCCCGAGGTTATTTGAAGATTTCATGAATGATTCGCCAAATCTACTGCGAGACGACGCTAGTAACAGGCCATTTATCGTACATCGTGGCAATACATATAGACATGAGACTTTAATGATACAGGAGGAAAGTTATGAGCCTCATGAGAAGACATGCGACTTGATCGCAGCACTAGATCGAAACGGTCTGGCCTGCAGCTCGCAGATCAGTGCGTCTGAATGACGATCAACTCAACCTCAGTGGCGGGTTGGGGTCGAAGCACCACCACAGCCTCGCATCCTCCTCTTCTCAAGCAACGCACTGTTGTTGAGATTGAGATTGGAGAGCCCAGAGACCACAGACTTGAATCGATCCCCGGTCGTTGACTCGCTTGATGGGATTCTCTTCACACGATTGACAGCATGCGGCCGACTCCGTGCAAGTGAGTTTGGCGTGCAATTATCCATGTTCATATCGGAGAATCGAGTGAATGGTGTCGGTCTGACATTAGGTCTGGCCCCGTTGGACATGTGTCGTGGTCCACGTCTCTGACGAGGTGATTGCTGCTGTACGGAGAGAGCAACGTTGAAAATATCTCGAATGTTCGGGGTGTGAGCATTTGGTGTCCCGGGTGCGCTGTCAATAGCTTCTTGGAATGGATCTATGGTCGTATTTATCGGGGCCGACTGGAGCGGTGGTTCGGTGGGCTCAATTTGGGGGGTTGCAACAACACTCGGTGGTTTGCTCTCTGATGTTTGGCGAATCCAAGGATGAGCGAGGAATTCCTTGATATCCAGTCTTTCCTCGGGACGGACGGCCAGGAGACCGGAAATTAGATCCTTCGCCTCTTGTGAAATGGGATCCCAATTTGGAGATGCAAATGTATACTCCCCTCGGAGGACCTTTCGGGCCATGGTCTGGAAGTCCTCGTCGAAGAAGGGAGGGAATCCACCTAGCATAGTGTAGAGAAGGCATCCGAGAGCCCACATGTCCACGCCGGTGGTGTACTTTTGTTGTTTGCAGAGTTCGGGTGCAGCATAACCCATGGTACCACATGGAGTCATTGTTGGGAGACCGCATATCATCTTTGATAGACCAAAATCTGCGAGTTTTACCACACCGATGTCGCCTTCTTCTATATCATCATCCCCAGCCCGGGGGTAAAAAAGAATATTCTCAGGTTTGATGTCTCTAGAGGATGGGGTGAGCTTTTTAGTCGTACAGATATTCTCAACCAGCAATAACTTACCTGTGCACAACACCCATAGTCTCGTGTAAATACTCAACAGCATGTGCGACTTGCTTTACGACATGCCGACTCAAGTCCTCATTCAGAGACGACAGTTCCGTTATTTGGTCGTAGAGTTCGCCTCCAGGACAAAGCTCCAGGACCATGTAACTATATTGGCGTGTCTCGGAGGAATCGATGAGTTGAACTATATTCTTATGATTGAGTCTCCCTGCAATCTCGACCTCCTTGCTCAATTTTTGTTTCTGCGACACGGTTAGAGGGTATAATATTTTCAATAGCATCGACCGACTAACCTGATTATCGTTCATTTCATACTTCCTGATAACCTTGACGGCGACTTCGTTGAACTCGGCCTTGGTATCGCTTGCACGGTAAACGGTGCTGAAGGCACCATCTCCAATCTTCTCAATCAAGCGCCAGCGCTCAAGGCCGGGATAATTGGGCATATCTTTCGCGACATTTTGGGCATTCTTCGCGTTCCCGTTGGAAGGCTTTGAACGACCGTTCTCACGTGACTCTATAGCTCTAGCGCGAATCCGTTCTATCACACTTCCATTAGCGGACGAGCCAGGCTTTGCCTCAGCTGTCTTAGTCTGAGTAGTAGAAGACATAAATGATAGTGCTAGGAAAGACCTAGAGGAAGTTGAAAGGGAGGAAATGTCCCAGTGGGATTGTCTGCCTATAACAAGTGAGGGCTTGGCATATGACGTAGCCGCGTACCTTGTTTTTGGCGCTCAGGAGCCGGCTAGCCGCGTCGCCGCGTCATGCACAACTGTAAATGTATTCTTGGAGACCAATGCACAAAGTTTATTCTGGTGGGGAAGCCCTAAAGAAACGTGCACTTTGCCACATGCTCATCAGGTACTACGGAGAATCGACCTGAATGCATAATTTGGAGATATCTTCTGTCTGCTGACTTACTACACGATGCATCCCATCATTTCAATCCTAAAGAACGAGGCCTAAGAGAATGGCAATATTCATCTGGCGACATTTCTCTGGAGTGCTTCTAGGCTGTGGCTATTTTCGAAGCATAAAAGAAGCAGGGGATGGACTCTTGATGCCTAGCGCAAATATGATTGGCTGGGCCAGCTGACCGATGCGGGGAAGACGTTGACAGAGTATTATTGGTGGGCCGCTTACCGCAACAGGTTCGTGATCAAAGGTCGCCAATCAAACATGGCTGGTCAGGTGACCGTCACGATACGTGCCCGTTATGTTGGTTCCGAGAGAATGATAGGATACAGACAGTAGTTCGTGTCTGAGCGATAACTAGGTTAACTATGACATTCCCACCAATTGGTGATCGACTAGAATCAACCAATGGAACGAATTATCTAGCGATGATCTACACCGCCCCGCACAACGCTCTCAAGACAATGACTTTACAATCGGCGAGAGATACCCACGCAGATAGAGATTCGACTGATCCCAGTAAAGCTGGTAGATACCCGACACGTTCGTCGCTTTGAGTCGGAATGAGTCGCTTAACAATCCACCGGACTCTTCCCACATAAGATAGGTGCCGTAGAAGAGGAAATTATCAGTAACTGCGTCGGAAGGTGTGCTGACTCCATTTCCGGTAAATCCAACCGGAAGGACTTTGTCCGCAGTGGGACGGATGTAGAATAGGGTGTCCGCTTCAAAGGTGACACCGGAGGTGGTAGCGGTGGTGGTCAGCTGGGTGTTGTTGATCACAACTGTACGAAGTCAGTACCCGGAATGGAAATTCAAAAACGAGCATGACGTTGTTTCAAGGGTGCAAGCCCTGCAACCCCATACTTAGGGCACCAGATCATTACATGTGACATCAGTTGTAACATCCCCGTAGGTCCACAGCGACGAGTCGCCAGCATATGCAAGGCCTGTACGCTAATGTTAGATTTTTGACAGATACTATTGAGCCACAGAGGGTTTCCAACCGTCAGAATAGAAAATCTTAATGTACGAAGACGCCATGCCGTATGCGATCAGGCTGAAAGAGCCCGTCGGGTTGCGCTTCTCTATGGCTTCCGGCGCAGGCGCTGCCAGGGAGCTAGAAGCCAGAGTAAACATTGTGGCAATAGTATTGAGCCTCATCGTCGCGTTTAGATCGTAATTCAGAGGGTCTTCTTCGCGACCATGATTTATCACCTAGGTTTTATATGTTTCTGCTAACAGACCTTATTGCCGATGATATGACGGAGCTACCGCTTGGTGACGCGGCCGAAGGAGCGTTAAATTAGTGGGTTGCGCCACGGTCAACGAACACCCACGAGAACGCCCTGAAGGAGTACCTTCATTGTTTCACACTTCCTATTCGAGAATAGGCTCGGCACAACTACCAACAGCCGGCGTGATCCTTCGTGCTACCTTAAAGAGGTTCTCACCCGCAGGCACGATCCAACGTGCCGCGGGGGTGCCACTGATGACGCTTTCTAGCGGCTGCATGTCGGCTGAAAAGGGAGAATGGTGGATGTTAGTAAGTGCTTACGGAGCTGAATTTGGCTTTCGGTTAAGCTACTGCAGTTACACAACCCTGGGAAATGGCTAAAGGATGACGAGGATGATCATATCAGTCCGTGCTAATTAGGCACTAGACTTTATTTGGGCTAGGTTGATGAACTAAGGTAGTGTCTTCATCCTTTGCTGACAGTCAAACGGATCCACTGCCGCATACGATGTTACTACGGTAAACACGCGAATTCGTATCATATTCATCCTTTTTAAACGATTGAAAATCAATAGCGCTCCAGCAGCCATAGCCTCCGCTTCTCCTCCGACATCGCCTGCAAACGCACTGACTCCGCCCGCTTAACAGCAATATAATTCCTGACAAGCTCAGCTCCGAAAAGCTTATCCAGTGGAGAGTTCTCAAGGGCATCCAGACACTTATGCAGGGATTTAGGTATCGGAGTCGTGATCCCGAGTTCAGCACGTTGGGAAGATGTAAGGGTCGAAGCATCGACTGTACATTCCTTCACCGTCAGAGGCAAATCGGCCTCCAACCCTAAATAACCACCTGCAAGGAGAGCAGCCATGGCCAAGTACATATTCGCCAACCCGTCCAAAGGCTTGAACTCCCAATGACCGGCTTCGATTTTCCGCACGGGCGCTTCGCGATTCTGGAAGCCCCAAGTCACCCATTCTGAGCCGGCCCAGATACCAGATTGTACGCGCTCGTAGCTGACATCCGAGGAGAGTGTGAACGAGGCGATGGATTGGAAGTACTTGAGGATACCGGCGAGAAACGCGTTTTCGTGTGTGGGTGGGGTGATGGATACATGAGCGTGAGCGGCACTGCCGCATCCGCTGGGGAGAGGGCGTGGGTGAAGGGTAGCGCGAAGGCCGTGTTGTTCTGCGATGGCGGTGATGACCTGTCGAGTGACCAGGAGAGTATCCACAGCGGCAAGAGGTGCTGCTGGAGGAAGAACGAATTCGAATCGGCCGGGTGCGGACTCGGCGTGGAATTGCTGTAGTTTGATACCCAAGGACGCCAGCGTCCGAGTGATTTCCTCGAGGAGAGGGACGAGCGGTCGTGTATCGGAGGTCATTTGCGACCAGGAATGATTCGTTGTTGCTGGGTAGTATTCGGTGACATGGCCAGTCTGTGCGTCTTTGGTTGCCTTCAGGAACACCACCTCGATTTCGAAGCCGAGCTGCAGTTCGAGTTTGTGCTCGGTGCGGAGTTTGTCCACGATGGTTTGGAGGGTTGTTCTTGGACAACCGTTGAGGGGTGTGCCATCTTCCGATAGCCAGAAGGTCATGACGGTTGCACTTGGCGTAGCTGATGCTGCCAGGCCTCCATTGCGGTAGAGACTGGTTAGGTCCGGCTCCATGTAGAACTGACCGGTCGTGGATCCTTCAGGAAGAACAGTGTCATCCTGTAACATCCAACAGACTGCAAGTGAGACTCCCACCCGGCGTTGTTTGCGGGCAATGCGAATAAATTCCTCGATTGGAAACATGCGCACTCTGGTTGTTGCGGTATAATCGACCCATTGCATCCAGACGAATTCGATGTCTGGATTCTTCAGAAGAAACGCATCCAAGGGATCGGAAGGGAGTGAAATCTGGACTTTCGATACAGCAGCATCATCCACGTACTCCAGTTCCAGGCTTAGTTTATAGAGGCGATTTGAGTTGTGAAACAGGATATCTGCTGCTGCCGTCTTGGCCTGGGAAACGGTGTAGTCGCCGTGTTGGACGTATTCGACCAGAACCTAGATGGAGACTCATAAGCACAAGTAAATGGGGCTAACGCGCAGCACCAGCACTCACCTTCTCAAGAGCCTGACGAAACTGCCGGTTGGCCAACCAGAATGTCTCGGGGTGAAAGTGGCCATCCGTACTCCAGAGTAGTCGATTGGTGGGAGTAATTTCAAGACTTTCCCGCAAAATCTTCTCCTGGGCCTCTCGGCTGACCATGGGAAACACCTCACCAAGGTCTAGGTAGACATTGGGATACACACAAGCCAGATATCCCGCCTCACGGGTATAAGGATATGCAGAATGCAGCAGCACAATATCCGCGTGCTCGTACTGGACAATCAAAGGCTGCAAATAGGCCGGGTTGGCTTTAACAAGACTGATATCATTATCCCCCAACCCGGTATGAAACTGCAAAGGCTTCACGACCCCAGCTCTCTTTTTGAAGGAAATAGCCTTGAGCGTCTGCTGAACCAGCCAGTCATTCAGCGGCTTATCTTCAACCCGGTAACCAGACCTCCGAGTCCCCGAGTCAAGAACCCGATGCAACGAGGCCGTCAACGAATCCTCGTCGCCCGAATAGGGGTCGACATCTAGCCCGGTGCGATAACAAATCACAGACTTGAAACCGACCACAGCTTGATCGTCCATTGCGCGCTCAATGGCGTTAAGGAATTGCTGGCGAAATTTGGTCCACACCGTCTCGCCTTCCTTGCGCTCGGTGCTCATCAGGTCCGCGATGATAGACGCCGCTACGGCCTCGATGCGGACGATGCGTTTCGTCGCCGAGACGGTGAACCGGTCGTGCCAGTCGTAGGACTCTACATCGTCGTCGTTGAGCAGGTCGTCAAGGAGTAGAGCATGCGTGCCTTCCAGGCAGCGGCGGATCAGGCCATCGTAGTCACCCTGTACCCAGCGACTGTGCGCTGCGAGGACATCATCCCAGGTCGCACAGGCTGTACCGTAAAGCTCTGCGAGCTGGTTGGTGGCGCGTAGAAGTGGCAGGGCCGTGCGGGCGTTTTCCAGCGCGCGACCGTGGGCCTCGGATGTGATGGACTCCAGCGGGTAGCTATCGTAGTCGGAGGCCACGTCACGACTTAGAAGATTGTGAGCATGGTTGTCTATGATCGGGTGCGTTTGCACCAGATGGCGGAGGGAATCGAGGGAGGCCATGGTGGTGCGGAGAAGATGAGGGGAGAAAAGTACGGCAGCTTGTTTACATCTTACGATCCTGACTAGCGAGCGGTCGGGATGCACCTTCTTTCTTGGGTCTAACTCAGCTATCTACATGATGTGTCAAATGTACAGTGAGGTGCAGCGTGGAATTTGACCTTTTTGGAAGGGTGAGGTTATCCCCACGTCCGAGCTCGTCTACGATACTCAACGCGGTCAACTCCACGAGTGCAACGCTGCGCATCACCTGGCTAGCGCCGACCTATCTGCACCTTAAAAGCATATCGGCAAGTCGGGTTGACCGTACTACGACCCGTAAAGATCAAAGGGCCCGGGCCCTGTGGAGTCGAGAGTTCCGGCCTGCATCCATAAATCCGACTTTGATCCCGCCTTTGGAGCTCAAAGTGCCGTGTCCTGCATTTTGGAGGACGTCCCCAGCTCTCCGATCGAGTTACCAACGCTGTAATCAGATTACCGGGCTGCCTTCGTTGAACTCCACCTATCCGGTTAATCCTTGGTTTAGACCATTATTTGTTGTTTGTTGTGTGATGAAATCTACACCCATTCGGAATTTCCGAGTCAAACAATTCACGCAGGTTCTCCATCAGACTCGGTTTGACCTTTACCCTGCACCTCCGTTTCATTCCACTGGTCCAAGATCTTCTTTACCTCTTTGAAAGCCACCGGCTTCGTCAAGAACCGATCCATGCCGGAGTTCATGGCCTCTGATTCATCAACAGAGCTGCTCAGTCCCGTCAAGGCGATAATAGTGGACTGTTTCGCCCCTTGGGGGCGGGATTTCTCAAATGCGCGAATGTTGCGCGCGGCCTCGAAGCCGTTCATGACCGGCATGGAAATATCTAACAGATAGTTAGTGTATGTCGATAGGGAAAAGGCTGTGGACTCACCCATGAAAATGATATCGTAGCCCTGCTGTTCTTGCTTCACGGCAGAAACTGCTATGCTGCCATTTTCGGCCGAGTCCACGGCGGCAAGGTTGCGCTCCTTCAAGAACGCGAGCATCAGGTTCAGGTTGATTTTGTTGTCTTCGACTACCAAGACGCGCGCCCTCCGAGGTTCGACCGAAAAATCGGTTCTCTCTGTATCAAGAGTTGATAATGAACGTTCGCTTGATGTTGCGGAGCTAGACTGTGTGTCCGGATCTTGAGGTTCGTTACTTGGGGTCGGATCTTCGTTCGTGTCCGGTTTCACAGGTCGTTCTGGTAAGATTGTCGTCTCCATCGTCGAATGTCCTGTGTCCTTATTGAGACATTTGTGAATGAATCGGCCCAGTTTTTGAGGACCACATGGGCGATTGATAATATCCACAATCTTGGAGCCAGAGGCCCATTCGACCTGGATTGAATCGCGGCCGAGGTAGTTGCTGCTCAACATCAGGAAGGCCGTATTCTTATCAGTAAAGCAGCGATGCATCTCGCTTTGCGACAGCAATTCATCCCCCAAAATGAGATCGATCGGTTCCTGTGCCGTCGGAGAGACCAGGATTAGACCGTACCAGTCGGTCAGATAGCGGGCCAAAACTCCCCAGGATGGATGGTTGAAGGCATCCTCTGGTTCCACGTTCATGATAGCGACATATCGCCCTCTATGTGCTTCTCGCAAACACTGGACCTCATTCGACGGCGGATCTCTTTCATGCACAGAAGGCGACATAGGAGCAAAGTGATCGTCGCGAACCCCCTGCTCCGACCGCGCCAGGGGAAGTGTGACCTTCACAGTGGTACCAATACCTACGCGACTGCTGACGTTGATAGAACCTCCCAAAGACTTGACAAGGCTGCGAACGATGGAGAGACCAAGACCAGATCCTGTGACCAGACTATCCTCCTGCGCAAATGGAACAAAGAGCTTTGATCGCAAGAAGCCCTCGGAGATGCCCTTTCCAGTGTCACTGACCGTCAAGGTTACCATCTGTTCCTTGGTGCCGTGCCGGGAGAAACAAGTCTAGGATATCTCCTTTGCCTCAAGGTGTAAGGAGACATGACCTGCCTTTGTATATTTGATTGCATTGCTGGATATGTTCATGATGATTCGTCGAAGAGCCCCAGGAGGTGTATGGTAGATCCAATCGTCGGGTGCAATGTCGATGATCACATCCACGTTGGGCCGCGGAATATTGGTGTCAGGGCTCTCTTCATTGGTTTTCGCAGCGGTCGTCAACAGAGCAGATGAATCAGTGGAGTTCTGAGTGTGAAAATGACCCAGAAAAACTCCCTCCACGACCTCTTCTGCCAAAATAGAAATGTCGGTAGGGACGTGGGCATCCAAATGTGCTGCGGACAGATGTATATTCTTCATTTCCAGTGGCGAGACTTTTCGTCGCTCCGAATGACGAAACTGCCTTTCGAGAGATACGATCTTGCTGAAATCCAAAACCTGGTTCATTGTGTCGAATAGAGTTCTGCCACATGCATTGATGGTGTCCATAAGTGAGCCCTGGTATGCGTTCATATTCGTGCCCCGGAGAATTTCCGCCGCTGCCATAATCCCATGGAGAGGGCTACGAAGCTCGTGCCTGCGGTAGTTGGTCAGTAAACTGTTTCACGAGGGCAGCGCTCACAAGGCGACTTACGAGATGCTGCCGAGGAAATCGGCTTTTTGACGATCGGAGATGAGCGACTCGACACGGTTACACTCGGCCATGATTGAAGAGCCAAAGCCCAGCAGCGAGCTCAGCTCAACTGATGGATCGAACACATTGCTCTCCACGTTATTCCAACAGAAACAGCCACCGAACCACTGCGAATTGGCCGCATTCCACAAAGGCACAAAAAGGACCTGAGTCGCTGCGGGGAAACACCTGTTGAGCATCGCAGTCTCTCGGAGTTTCCATTTCTTGGGGGGCTTGGAGCCTCTTGATCGAGAGCGACCTTTGCGTGAGGGTGACGAGTCATCGCTATCCGAGCTGGACTGTTGACCATCGCGATGTAAAGACCAGATTTTGCCTTTCTGGTATGTGTTGAGCAGGCGATGGACAAACTCCTCACCGATGTTCGCGACCGGATGGGAGACGGCATGATCGCCATATGGACCAAATAAGTTATTCTCCGTGGAGATTGCCAGTAGAGAAGCCGCTTTGCCTGTATCCTGAGAGCTTGACGTGTCACTGTCGCTCCAGCGATCAAGCATGGCTTCACTACCAGCCTCCACGAAAGCCACACCACTATCACTCTCAAGCTCGAGGCTCTCACGAATCAAATTCGCCGCTCGTCGGAAAGTCCACGAGTTCGACTGGTTATTCTCAGCAGGCTGACTAAGATCTGACCATTTGCCCGAAGGCGGTCGATAGGAGCTAGATGGCATGGATTGATCGCTCTTATGGTCCGATGTCGAGCCAAAGGAGCTTACACTGCTGATTGAATGCGATCGAGAGGAGCTGCTGCGGCTTTTCCGTCGACTGTCAGAGGACCGACGGGTTCCAGTATTTCCGGTTGAAGCATTGCTCGATTGCCGTTGGATGGTGCTAACTGGACTCGGTGTCGCATTGTTGAAGGTAGAACCACCCTCGACAAAGTAGTTTAAGCCGTGAGACAAGCGAGCTGCGCGCCGGCCTTCGGAGGCCTCTCGGCTCACTTTCAAGAAGTCCATTATAAGCGTTCCCATATCGCCCATCGTCGCCTTTTCGCTGTCCGTGAACTTGACATGAGGCCGTGAGTCGAGAACGAAGAAACAACCGACGTTGATATTGGAATCTGTGGTGAGAGGCGTTCCGGCGTAAAATCGATAATTCGGGTCTTTCTGCACCATCGGAAGGTCTTTGTATCGTTCATCCTGGCTCAAATCTGTGGATACCAAGAAGTTGTGGTCTCCTCGAACTCCATTAGATGGTGGAAGGGCAACGGTGTCCTATTCTTAGTATGAGTGGCGCTCTAGTCAAGTCCGATTTCAATCGGTAGGATGAAATAGTGAAATACAAAAGAACCTACCTGACACATGCTCCAGTCGCTTACATCGAGAGTTGAACACCCCGAATGATCGGTCCCGCCTTCAGTAGATTTGGTGGATTGAGCTATTATAAATTGAGAGTCACGGTCCGATACACTGCAAGTACGGGGTCAAAATGATCAATTGGATCGCGAATCTGGCATCAAGGCTTCTTACCTGATGAACACGCGCTCAACGTCTAAGCGTAGAGCGGCCAATTGTGCCAGCGAAGTCAATGTATTGTTGGATTTGCCGAGCACCAGTGACCCGGGCGCGGGTTTCGAAGGGGCTGGGCCTTCTTGAAGGAGTAGAGATGCGCATGATGTCTGTGGTGAGGTGGACGGCGAGCGGCCTCTCGTGGAGGATGAATCGTGAGATCGTGAAAATCCCAGCGAGTAGTCCTCGTTGCTGGGTGTGGGGTATTCCGTGATTGGGGCCAGGCTTTCAGGTCGAAAATAACGATATACTTCACGAGCTCGACGTCCAGCGCCGTGGTCGTCATCCTTTATTGGGTTCTTAGGATCCCTAACAGGATCCCTAGCCGCCGACGCCTGCATCGTGTACTGAGTCTGTAGAGGAAAAACCTTTTTCCAGAGACCTATTGCCAGGTAGATAGTGTCCGAATAAGGTGTGGCAAAGGGCGTAACGTTGCCAGTCCGCGAAAAAAAAAGAAAAATGCACCTTGATAAGGGTAAAAAAACAGTTGGAAGAGAAGAGTGGAAGAAAAAATCCTAGTGAATAGGCGACGCAATTTCTGATCGGGTCACGATTCAATTTCCGTCGGGTCGCAATTCGACCATTTCTACCGAAGCTGTTAACTTCCCCCATAGTCGTACAGTTTCATAGGCTTTAGAGAAGCACCGTGATCCACCCGATTGGCGGGAGATGAAGCGACAATTATCGCTGATTTTGCATTACAAAATACTGGAGACGCAAAAGCAGACCCTCGTTGGCCAAGGGCCCGAGGTATGATGAAACCAAGGAACGTCGTGGAGATCACTTTCAGGGCAGGGCTATAGTGGGTATAGATGTACGCTACGTCACCAGGCCACTAAACCGTCCCGGGCATAGTGTGGCGGATATAATATGCCAATCAAGCCTCTCGGCTCAAGATTCCACCAATTACATGGCTCCGATGCGATCTACGGAGGATCCGATCCAGACTGCTTGGAAGCTGGGAGATGGTCTCCAGCCACTTCAGCCATCAGAGAAAGAGCTACAATGGGAAGCCTAGAATAATCGTGAGGTGTCGTCTAGTAAAAGCTTCCCGTGTCTAAAAACCTCCCCGGGCGCGTTACGAGATGAAACGTGTTCTGGAAAAGGCCCCGATCATGCATTCTCGTCACGGGATAACAAGATGAACCGATCACATTGCGGGACATGTTTTGTCTCAAACTGTTGTAGTAACCTGTTTTCAATGCTTCGATGCAGGCTAGCAACCTATTTGAATACCCCTTGGTGAAAAGTCAGTCGAGAAAGGACCAGATATCGGTAACAGTGGACACCCAGTCACAGGCCCTAGGTGTTATCTTCTGACTCGTAAATGGGGATATGCAGGAAAATGTGAAAAGATGTTGACGTTGAAGGTCCCAAGTTTGGCCCCCAAGGACGGCTAGGGTATATGGCAGGACCAGAAGTCCAGCCTGTATGTCTTGGTCCTGTGCCACCACTATCCACCGCTACCAGAAATTGTAGCGGTTCCCATCTGGACACCCCTCCTCCGCTAGCTGCACATTCCAGCTCCTTCATTTGCCTTTGATCGGCGTTGGCCTCTGCGTCGTCTTCCACTTCAAGCTTCTAATCACACTGTCCTTTTCTTTTTATTCGCAGAATGTCGGAATTCTCGTGCACATCAGTCGTGGGTGTGAACTTTGAACTGACTGCAAGGTGACTGATGCCTTTCTATCTTGAATGGCATCGGGCTTGATTTTAATACCTTTATAGGTACTCAGACCCTCAACCAGTTGAACTGGATGCCTCCGGGCTCATCTGGTATGCTTAAGTATTCCCACATGTGACATGAAAGAAGCACTAACCCTTCTTATTAGCTCCGCAAAAGACAGCGTTTTGCATCAATTGGTCGCCATAAAAAAACTCACAAGACCATTTGGCTCTGCTATGCTTGCGAAGCAAGCTCTTCGCGAAGTCAAGCTGTCAAAATATTTGCAACATGAAAATGTCTGATTTCACCTCAAGTGAACAGGACCGAAAGTACGAATGTCACTGACATCATGACAGATTATCGGTCTCGTGGACATGTTCATATCGCCCAAGGAAGACCTGTATGTTTATCCCAACGCAACTCCAAATGATCTCCACTGACATTCCCAGCTACATCGTGACGGACCTAATGTGGACCAATCTCCAAAAGCTCATTGCAAGAGGCCCAATCGAGAATGATTTCTCAAAATATTTCCTTTATCAAATATTGGTACGTCCTGACCTCATCTGGATAGGTAAATATGCAAACTAACAATCAAAGCGTGGATTGAAATACGTCCACTCGGCTGGGATCATCCATCGAGACCTCAAACCGAGCAGTATACTAATCAATAAAAACTGCGACCTACGAATAGCCGACTTTGGACATGCCCGGCTACAGGATCATCGGATGACTGGTTATGTTTCTACAAGATACTACCGCGCTCCGGAGATTATGCTCACGTGGCAAGAATACTCGGAAAAGGTAGATATCTGGAGCGCAGGCTGCGTTTTTGCCGAGATGTTGCGAGGCACACCTTTATTCCCGGCTACTAGTCATGCTGATCAGTTTACATTATTTGTGAACCTCTTGGGGAAACCAGAACCGCGAATCGTGGACATGATCAAAAACAGACATGTAAGTCCACTTCTGTCTGAGCTTTGGGTAGGATTGAAGAGGCTAACGCAGACACAGACAAGAGCCTTTGTTCAATCTATGCCTCCATGCAAACGTGAGCCCTTGTCGAAAACCTTTCCCGGCCTCGACGAAGATGGTATGTCTCATTCGCTTCTGCTCACCGATACTATAAAGATACTGACACATCCAGCAATGGATATTCTTGAGCAAATGTTAGATTTCGATGTGGAAAAAAGAACCGGCGCGCGGGACGCGCTTTCACATCCATATCTGGCACCTTACCACGACCCCACTGACGAGCCGGTGGTCAGTATACCATTTGATTGGCGCTTTGGTAATGCCGAGGTATCTATCGAAGCCTGGAAAGCCGCCGTGTAAGTTGCATTTTATTCGGTGATGTGACGCAAGCTAACTAGTTGGATAGGTTCAAGGAGGTTGTTCTTTTCCGTCAGCAGGCACTGCGGTCTCGGCAGCTGGTAAATGTCCGTGATGCGTTCATCGAAGCAACCAAGGGCCATATGGTGAGCAAGGTAACTCCAGTCACAGACACGGAGTCTGAAAATTATTCGGAGTTTGGCGAGGAGAACTTTGATGATGTACTATCTTCATTTTGTAATCTAGGTGATGGTAAAACTGCCACCTGAGGAAGTGATTGGCTCCCAGAGCACAGGGTGAGTTAGCCACAGGCGAATGGGTCACAGGGTGATGGGTGAAAAGTCCAACCTGTCACCTCAACAATTTGTATAGCAATTTCTATATATTTCTATAGTAATGGTTATATTAGGTGGTAATTCATTGAACCTAAGGCCTTATTAATAATAAGGGCTTAGGTTGAACCAGAGGGTGACGGTGGCCAATTCCCACCCCATCACCTTTTGGTCCAATTCCCACCAATTCCTAGTCTTTCCCACCTATATTGCATTTTATCCATAGAACCTTCATTCTGTCACCTAATGGGATGATAACTGACAATCTAAGAATTCTTAGCCCTATAATACTGTAGAGAATAGAATTATATGTAATTCAGAGATTGAATAACAAGTGTAATGATTTTAATTCATGACTGTTGCTCACCAGGGACATTTTTCCAGTTTATTAACAATCGATATAGGATTAATGTAAGAACTATGATTCATCGGCCAATTCTCCCATGTGTTCTATATGCTGTTGACTTTCTAACTCGCATATAAAGGACAGGTGAAAGGGAATACGCTCATAGCAGCTGGCAAGCGTGTGTACTTCAACAGCGTGAAAGAGTCAAATTGCTATACTGAGATTCACACAGGAACTAATACTATAAGCTCAAGGCCACACGCCAAATGCTCAGTATTGTCCCTCAATGGTCAAAGTGCCCGTTTTGGTGACCAAATACTCGTTAACCGCAACCTCTTTACCACTCTCCTTGCCATAACCCGACTCCTTGATACCGCCGAATGGCGATTCGGCAGCCGATTGGTTTCCTGTGTTCATTCCAATCATACCGGCCTCCAGATTTTCAAACAGGCGCCACACGCGATCGACATTCTTAGTGAAAGCGTAGCTGGCCAAACCCATACTAGTATCATTAGCCATCTTAACCGCCTCTTCCTCAGTCTCGAAGCGATAAAGGGCCGCGATGGGAGCGAACGACTCCTCCTGTGAGATCAGCATCTGCTCTGTCATCCCCGACAAGATAGTAGGCTCGAAGAAGTATCCCGGGCGGGAGGTCATTGCCTTGCCGCCCAAAAGCACATCCGCACCAAGGCGTCGGGCATCTTCAACCTGCGCCAAAGCCTTGTCGATGCTACGCGGGGTTGTCAATGGTCCCATAGTGGTATCGGCTGCAGAACCATGTCCGACAACCAGAGCAGCGGTGCGCTCCTTCAGCAGAGCGGCGAAGCGATCGTAGATGCCGGCTTGGACATAGATACGGTTCGCAGTGATGCAGGCTTGGCCAGCGTGGCGCCATTTTAGTGCCATAAGCTGTTCAATCGCTTGATCGAGATTTGCATCATCGAAGACGATGAACGGGCAGTTGCCGCCCAGCTCGAGGGTCACTTTCTTAAGGCCGTGAGCGCAATGCGAAGCGACCAGCTTGCCAACCCGGGTCGATCCAGTGAAGGTCACCTTCTTGACGAGCGGGTGCTTGCATAGAGCCTCGCTGAGAGGCGGTGTGTTCTCCAGATCAGTCGTCAACACGTTCAAGACACCAGCCGGAATACCCGCGCGACGGGCCAGCTCTGCGAGCACAAGTGCCGAAATAGGTGTCTCGGGACTGGGCTTGACCACCATCGTACAACCAGCAGCCATCGCAGCGCCCACCTTACGAAGCACCATAGCCACGGGGAAGTTCCACGGCACCAGGGCGGCTGCAACACCGATAGGCTGCTTGATGGTGAACAGTCGGCGGTTGGGAGCAGCAGGGACGGCCACACTGCCGTGGATACGCTCTGCCTCGCCAGCGAACCACCACAGGAATCCCAACGAGTAATCCAGCTCTCCGTAAGCTTCAAAAAGCGGCTTTCCAGTCTCGTGGGTCACGATTTGAGCCAGATCGTCTCTCGCGGCCGTTGTCAGCTCCCACCATTTGAGGAGCCATTTTGCGCGCTGGCGCGGGTTCACCTTGCGGAACTGCTCGAACGCCGCATGGGCAGTCTCAACTGCTGCGGTTACATCGTCTGGCGAGTTTGCTGGGCAGCTTGCCCAAGCCTTGTCGGTACCGGGATCTGTACGCCGTCAGTTCCGCGGTTTCCAGTGCGAAAATTGGGATTTACCAAGAACTTCGAATCGCTTTCCACTCTTCGCTTCAACCCATTTATCTCCAACAAATGAGTCGAAGTGCAAGAGGGTTGGGTCGTTCAACTAGGGGCACGTCTGTTAGTCTCTTTGCCGCAGGTACCGGTAACCGTGGGTGTTCCGCGGAGCTCGGACATCTCGCCGAGGGCTCCACCAAGCACTCAACGTGCAGGAGTAGAGAAGGAGAGAAGCATACCTTGAATGGTAGCTCGTACTGGGTGGCCATGGTGTAGACTCCAATGGGTGATGAAAGAGAGAAAAGTTCTGGCGGGGTTGATTTCTAATGGTGGTGAGGGGACGATCATCACTAAGTAGTACACGACCCCTCATCAACGCGTGGGGCCCGGTATCGCAGGAGTTTTTCCACAAGGTGGCTTCCATGTCTGTTAGGTCGGAAGTCTGCCGAAAATGGGCAATTTACAGCTTAGCTGGAGTCCGGAGGATATCGTTTGTGTGAAGGGTGAACTGTGAGTTTGAGCTTGAAACAAACCTTTTCATCCAAATTAGACCGACAACAACAAGTGGCTTTTCATCCGAAGTGGCCTGCTACTGACTTGGAGGATGTATCGCGCGAAATTTCAATGCTATTGTTCGCCCACCAGCTGAGAAATTGCTAAATTCCATTCGCGAAAGATTCCTAAACCATTATTCACATAATATTCTCTAAAAAACAATCCACAAAGTGTTTAATTCTTCCAAGTGCTCATTTTGCGACCGAGAGGAATGTGGGGTCGTGCTCCGATAAACTGATAAGAGATACTTGAATAGGCTTTATGCGTCCGTAGATAGCCAGGTACCGCCGGTGATCCTCCGTGTCAGATCAGGGATTTTCCGTCTTGGATGCCGTCGCTCCATTGCTTTCATGTGATGGTCCGACTCGAACTACAGGGGGTATTTCATCACCGAATCGGACGATAACAAGATGTCAAATGGAGAGAGACGTGCTCACATCCTAGAACCCCATGAGTAGCCATCCATGTCTAGGTGCACTAGCCCGCGGTTTGTGATGCATTCTAATAATAATCACAACAGATACGACTCATTCTTTTTACTCGCCACGCCCCTCCACAACTGCGGACTCACCCCACCTCGATTCAAGGCTCGGGTACCCAGTTTTGCGCACTTCTTCGCTTACATTTGCTCCCAGCATGTTCACTGCTGTTCAGGAAAAAGATATGTCGAGATTAGATGCCATGAGAGTAAACGCATCGTTTTCAAGGACGTTCACTTCGTAGCCTTGTCAATATATCCTTATCTACGGTCTTAGTGACTGTGTTACGGAACTACCATTTCGGGATATTCGGTCGGCTATCGGTCTACCGCCTGTCCAATGCCGACATCCTGCAGATGAAATACAACCTATATCATACCGCTCTATTTACAAGAGTGCCCAAGGCTGTGTTGGAATCGGCCTCGGTGTTTACTGAATTGATTTGTGTCCTTCCTCCTGAACATCGTACCTTACCTGACTGACAGGCTTTCTACCCTGCCAGTAGATCTCTAGCAGATTGTTTATTCCGTCGAAAGCATCTGTATAAAGCAACCCTTGGGAAATGACGTATTTATTTAGCGTTCCGGCATCTCTGTTCACGTGAAGAATCTCCTGCTGGATATCGCAATTCTCCACCTTTCCCCAACTACAACTTCTGGTTGCAAACTGATAATTTCATTGATCTAATTGTCGGTAGTCACCTAGCTCGTATGTGGTAGTCTTTCTGGTATCATCCAGTTCACCTGGATGCTGCCTACCCAGACTGCTGGCCTGATTGGCCTGTTCTGGGCCCAAATGTGCTGCAATGAACGAAAGTTGCGCCGCTATCCGATACTCGTGCTCTACCAGCTGCCGGCGGTACATCCGCCGTTGTAAGAAGAGCCCAACCAGTGTGGCCAGAATAAAAACGCCAAGTGAGACGCCTATACCCGCCCCAACCGCAACTAGTGATGGAGAACCCTGGGATTCCGGGCTGCCGTTAGAGGATGTAGAAGTGGATGTCGGGCTTATGGTTGTAGTTGATCGTGGGAGAGTCGGCATGGTCAGTGAGAAGGCATCATCGCAGCAGTCACTGCCATCCGCACTACAACACCATTCCCCGGGTGGATTGGGACAGGGCAGCACGAAGTAAGCACCGCTAGTAACTGTAGAGCGTAATGCGACGGATATGTCAGTCAAGTTATCTTTCGCTTTGTTTCAGAGAAACAAAGTACTCCATACAGACTCAATCTGTCCACTCACCTTTCATGTTTCTACAGACCGTAGAGCATTTTGCGCTGGCCCAGTCCTTGTTTGTGCACCCAACTTCGAAAAACAAGCCGCTGTTAACGGTGTCCTCGGAATAGCATAGCCCGTTGTTCAAGCAGGTATCATTTGGTGCTTGATTCGTCTTGTTCAGCGCGCAACAAGCACTCGCTTCTGCTTCCGGATTGCATGGCTGAACAGAAGATTCTATCTCGGTGCCGTTCCGGGAGTAGCATTTCGCTGCCAGCGCTGGATTCTGCACAACCGTATATAAGAGAATGATGAGTTGAATAGTTTTGAATGGGAAAAGTGATTCCATGGTCGCTCGCAAGGAGCGCAGAAAGCATGTTCAAATGACTGTCAAGATGCAGATAGAAAAGAATGGGGGCCAGCGAGATGGGGGCCAGTGGGATCAGGGCTTGTGGAACAATGATTGTCGCTGTGTCGACTACAACTTACTGCTACTTGGTCGATGTTGTGTACTTGGCTATGTCGAGACCGGGGAGACTGCGGGGCAAAAAATACTTGGGTTCGTGCTTCTTGCCTTCTTCTCCGTTACCATACATGACCTAACCTATGGTGGTGACAGTAAATCCCCCAGATTTGAGATTCGAGACACCCCGTACCACGGTAGAGAGCAGACTCCTCAAAGGCCTGTGAAAGACGACCAGCTACCTGCCAAAAATCAGCAAAGTTTCAGTTATATCGATAATCGCCGAAAAAGTAAGACCTGTCGGTCCACGCCAGAACTCGGCCACAAGGACTTGTCGCTTCCCACCCTTCGTACTCAGTTCTCTGCCCTCCCGGTTGAGGAAAGACTGGAGTCCTTATCCTGGCTGTTCGAGGGTGCCTTATCTCATTGCCTACATACGCACCTGAGAAGGGATAAAGTTCGTGTTACGCGCTACTGGCCGAGCGCGGTGGAACGGAGTTTCCTGGGTTATACTTGACTTACAGCAAGATTCGAAATCAGTTTACCCCATACACTCTCACAAATTGTTTCCCGAACCATAACTTAAAACGTCCTAATCTTAATTTAGTAGAAGGTGCTGATTGCAGGGAGGTGTCGAGGAGGATGCATACGACGCTGAAGAAGCGCTTAGAGCCATAAGCGCTATTTGAGCAGCGTTGTCGCTGTTAGTTCAACGCCCCTCCGACCCCTCCGACCCTAACGAGGTCGAACTGCTAATGCAGATAACTGGCTTGTATAACCTAGCGGAAATTCAGCTGACGGGGTGATAGATCTATGCCCATCCCAGACTAAAGGTCGCAAGTCTCATAGTAAGGGTGGTGACCCTATGCAACGTAGGCACGAATATCGACCGTGAAGGCGAAGAAAATGAGGGCTAGAATAATGAGTGCGGTCTGGAGGGTAAGTGCTGCCGTGGTCACCAACACATAACATCTCTCATCCGGGTATGTTTATAGGGTTTGCAAAAGACTCCGCGGAGAAAGTCAACATAGGCATCAGATTATTTCAGGCAGGATCTAGGCTGGTTACGACTATCTTACAACACCTAAACAGTTTTCTGCATCGACGGATACAGTACTTCCGGAAATCGATGTCACCAGCTACGCTCCTTTTTTTCGAACCCTAATACCAAGAACCGCTAGGCTACTTTTAGCGCATCACCCCGTCTCTTGGTATTGCACTGGAATGACGCGCGCATCGCGCGCATCAGCTGAAACGAAGACATGGAGAGGCAGGAGGGTGGAGTGAAAAGAAATAACCTTATTAATCGAGACTGGACTAGAAACTTGCATCCAAATTCATGATTGGGCAATGAAGACGTAGATCGGATGACTAAAAGCCACAACGTGGAGAAAAGTACGAGCTGTACGGAGTTACTCCGCACAATTTACTCTTCGACCAAGCGCAAACTCAAGTTGTGACTCACATTTGACTCTTTGCCTGATCAATGCTACGGTACACCGATATTTCTCATCAGTGATTAACTGTCGCCCTTGCCCACATCTATAGTCTTTGTATCCTTAAATCGAACCTCTTGCAATATTTGTTTCTTTCCTACAGAAAACCTAAGCTTGTGTCAGCATCCAGCATGGCAGCCTCACGTTCGGTTTCCATCACTTACGTGCCCGCAGATTGCGGCTCTATCATCCCAGGCAAATCTAAAGCGCCCAAAGCCTTCCAAGATGTGGGCATCGCTAGCAAGCTGCGGAACGCAGGCGTCCCATCCGTCTCAGAGCACCACCCACTAGACTCACCTGCGATTTACGCAGCGACAACCTTCGCCCCAGGTAGCGTCCGCAACGAAGATGGTAACGTCTCAGTCTGCCAATGTGTTCGTCGCACTATTGCAGAGAACCTCAACTCCTTCGCCAAACCGCCCTTCCAACTCATCCTTGGTGGTGAATGCTGTATGTCCCCGGGCATCATGTCTGCCTTCTGGCAGCACGCAGTCGCCCAGACACCGCCCTTACAAGTTGGCCTCATTTATATTGACGCCGACACCGACCTCGCCTCTCCGACGAACCCCGGCTCTACAGGCAACCTCGCAGGCATGAATATGACCCACCTTATACGGTCTCACGGCGCACTGTCGAGCATGGCGCAGTTCTCCCGCCCGTCGGGCGAGCCCCTCTGTGACCCATCTAACACGGTCCTTTTCGGCATCAATATGTCCTCCTCCGGAAACAAGCAGGAGCACTTCACGTACCTCTTCGACAATAACTACAAGGTCGTCAGTTCGGCTTCTGTGGCGTGTGAGCCTGAGCAGCGTGCAAAGGAAGCCCTTCAATATCTAGAGAGTAGGGTCGATGTTATTATGGTGCATCTGGACGTCGATGCCATCGATCCGTTGCTTTTCCCCCTAGCAAACTTGCCAAACTTCACTGGAGTGACGTTTGAGCAGATGATGCGGGTATTGAAGGTTTTCCTCGCTAGTGAGCGACTGGGAGGATTGACGGTAGCAGAGGTCAATCCGGATCACGATCCCGGGTTAGGAATGGTAGAGAGGCTGACAGATAAGGTCGTGGAGATGCTAGCAGCTAGGGGTGGGGGATAGGGTCGAGTGCCAAATGGCGTAAAGGAGAAACCGGGAAAGATATATTCGATGGCATAGTGGAAATGAAAGCAGCCAAGTATGGGTCGTGAGGAAGCACGGAGGGGCGAAGGCATGGGAAGACACCAGTCACAGGAGACGTGGGTAGCAATCGCAACAGAGCGTTGGGGTAAAAAGATTGGCAAGGTGCAGAACGAGGTGCAGTTTATGAGGCAATCTTGGGGGAGAGGGTGCAGAAACATGCAGACAAAACCCTACAACCCTATAGCCAAGACTATCTAGAGGGGGAGAAACAATACAGGTACCGGACAACAAGAGCGAATAAAAAATATGCGTGGCAAAACAGACCATACATAGTTAAGCCACCTCCCTTTGCAGTATCCTGTTGCAGGAATTTCTTCCTATGCTAGTTCTCTTTAGAGATAGAAGCGATGTTAGTATGTTAAAGAATTAGGCGGTTCTTTACACTACCATATAAGGGAAGGGTCAATGTAATATCGAAAGACTCAGTGTTGAAACGCTAACCACACATAAATATATAATTATACAATCATATCAGCCACAACAATGCCATATTGAGTCAAATGCTATACAAGAAGGCTGCATTTCATATTCTTTCCTTAGTTCCTCTCGAATATGTAATGACATTCCTGTAGTACTCTCAATAGAGCACAGTATTTCCTGGCATTAGGGTTCGAGAAACAAACGAAGAGTGTAAATGGTGACACCGATTTCCGGAACCACTGTAAGATTTGTCAAGACTCGATGGTATGTCCGCCCACTTCAACTAGGCAACACTGTCCGCCAAAAAGGGAGGGTTCAAGCACCATGATCTTCTATCGCTATGCCTGCGTGTCGAAAATGGCCCCTAGCGCTGTCTTCCTTTGCCCCAACCGCATCAATGCACCATTTAAGGAACGCGTCAAACTTGACTAGGATCTTCTTTATAGGAGCCCCAGCTACGTTTGATGAAGCTTTTGAGCTCAGCGAAGAACCCTTCGATTGGGTTTAGGTCTGGCGAGTATGATGGAAGATAGATCAACTTTACGCCGGCCTCCTCACACATCTGCGTAATTCGATCCGAGTGGTATGCATTGTCTATAACTAGAACAGATTTGGGCTCTGGCCATCTTCCACAGTGTTGAGGAAGCTGCGCCACAAAGTCTTCGAATATAGCGGCATCAGTTAAACTACGAAAGACGCGCGAGAGGACGATCCCGTCTTAGGCATATATAGGGAGTGTCTGATATCGCTGGTGGAATTGAGATACTTACACAGGAGCCTGACTAAGCGGTGACTAACCTGTCCGCCTAAATCGAACCCGTTTATTACATCCAGATTCATCGACGTATACTAAGTGATACGAATAAAATTCCGACAAACTATGTAGATAATACTCCCGCAGATCGGTATTCTGTTCCTTAGCCCTGTTTCGAGCAGTCTTTTATAAAATACGATGTCTATTCTTGGAAGCGGGGGATCTATATCTAATTCACATATAGACTAGCGTGTTTCAAGTTAGGGTTCGGGAAACAATTGGTGTGGGAGTGTGGGGTAAACTGATTTCGAATTTTGCTGTAAGTATAAGTGCCTTCCAGCCTGTCCGCAAGGTACGCTGTACCGTTAAAAAGGGTCTACTTTTAGAGCAGTAGTTAATTACAGCTTAACCTAATTTGGGTTAGCGTGGTATAGGGTACGGGCCGAGAAACAAAACGTGTGTCCAAGGGGGAACCTGTTTTCGAAATCAACTGTAAGGTGATGGTGACACGTCGTATCTCGGTTGAATCAAACTCGAACTCGACATCTACAAACAAGATGGATACACGTGTACAGTTTAGTTTAAAAGAAGAACGAGGCTGGCTCGAGCTGAGCGGATGGTCGTGCTTTGGTTGAACGGGGCGCAGTTGGTTCTGTAGGTCGATCAGGGATTTAGGCCTCCCACCGTGCGCTGAGGCCCATCCAGCCCGGGACGCCTTATGTTACTGGAATGTCCATTATCCCAAGAGTAATTGGGGCCGCTTTATTGTGCAGATATCATATGTGAAATAATCAGATGGATCCATGAACTGATTCTTCGGGCTCGAGGTCCTTAGGTGTAGAATGCCCCCTTATGTAGATTTCGGCGAAAGGGGCTGGAGTCAGCCAAGCAGGCGTTAGACAATCGCAGGACGCCTTGGAAGCTGCCTCCCGTCTATTTGTCCGCAGGGACTGCGCCACATGACTTGTCTCGTTCCACGCTGGCCAATCAATAATATCACAAATAATCTTGCATATACGAGCGGAGCCTCGCGGCCTTTGCCGGGATCTTTCAACATTAGCTCAAGCCAAAGTGGTGTTAAGATCTGCAAGCCTTTCCAGTTTTAGGGCCCTATTATCACACTATTGAGCGTGCGGGATCCACCCATAGAAAATGATCGTGCTCGATGTGACAGTTCCATGATCAGGCTCGCCAGATCTTTCAGCTGCTTCACAAAGGTTTGGCCTACTATAAATACCTTCGCTATATAATTGGATCCGGCACCTCACCGACAGCGGTACGTGCCAAGTAAGGGGCCAGAAGTTCGACCAAATCCCGAACCATAACATGGTCCCGTCCGCCCGTTCGGCATTCCTAGGTAAATGGGTCGGTTCTGGATAGCTAGTTTCCTGTCCCTGCGCAATAATTTAAGGAACTTTCCCAGATCAAGTCTGTCAGTCAGGTTGGAAATTTTTCGTCCGGCTTGAGCACGATGAAGTTCTCCTGCCAACTGGGGGCGTTGGCATTATTGAGCCTTGCCCAATGGGCCCATGGCAAGGTCTTACCAACCGCTGTCAGCAACACGGTTCGATTTGAGGTCGACTTGACCTGGGCAGACTGGCACGATGCACCCGGTGCTCCTAGAAAGATGATCTTCACCAATGGCCAATTCCCAGGCCCTGAGCTTCGACTGAATCAAGGTGATCACGTTGAATTTTATGTCAACAACAACCTTCCTAACGCAACCACAATCCACTTCCACGGTAAATCGAGCTCGTATTAAAAATTTTGTCCTGCATATCTAATTCTTTTCCTTAGGAATTGACCAGATGGGCACACCATGGTCCGATGGCGTTCCGGGTTTGTCACAGAAACCCATCCCTCCCGGTGGAAAGTTCCTCTACAAATGGGTCGCAACCCAATACGGAAGCTACTTCTACCACGCCCACACCCGGGGCCAAATCGAAGATGGTCTCTACGGACCGATCTATATCAGCCCCGATAGTTCGGTTCAGAAACCATTCCATTTGATTACGAATAACACAATGCAGCTACGACAGATCGAGAGAGCGGAAAAGCAGACCTCCCCTGTGATGCTTTCCGACTGGCGCCAGTTGACTTCGGAGCAGGTATGGCACGCTGAGACGGCCAGCCATCGTGACGCTTTCTGCTCTAATGCGCTCATGATCAACGGCAAGGGTTCTATCCACTGTTTGAGCAGAAGCGCGCTTAACGAGTACACGACCGCCGCGCAGAAACTAGTTCTTGGGGGACAGAATCTGACCGATATTGGATGTTTACCTCCCTACAATGCGGTTGCGGAGGGCTCTTATCCTCACAATTTGAGCGCTATTCCCCCTACCGTCTTCTCGGGATGCAAATCGCACCAGGGCCCTAGCGAAGTGTTCCGGGTTGACCCCAGTCACGGCTACGTGAGCTATGATCTGATCAGCTCTGCCGGTGTTGCGACTATGATGTTCTCGATTGACGAACACAAGATGATTATTTACGCCGTCGAAGGACAATATGTTGAACCCGTGGAGGTGGATGCAATCACATTGGCGAACGGAAACCGATATTCAGTCATGGTGAAGCTCGACAAGCCGCTGGGTGACTATTCAGTCCGCTTGGTGAACTACGGCGTGAACCAGGTTCTCAACACCACCGCAACCTTCTCATACCACACACTCCTTGCACCTTATCCGAAAAAGAAACAACACCCCTCAAAGCCATCAATCGGCATCACTGGATCAAACACCACCGCCGAAACCGTCATCCTCGACGAGTCGAAAATCGTCCCATTCCCAGCTACAGTTCCATCGCAGGACGTCGCTCAAACACACATTTTGAACATTGCCCACTATCACACCTCCTACCGTTGGACAATGGGCAACTCCAGCTACCCACTAGCCCTCGAGCAAGTCCAGCCTCTGCTCTACCACCCTAACAGCTCAGTCGCGCACAGCGATCTGACCGTCCACACAAAGAACGACACCTGGGTGGATCTCATTTTCTACGTGAGTTCGCCACTGCAGCCGCCCCACCCCATCCACAAGCATTCAAACAAGTACTACGTCATTGGCCAGGGCGAAGGTGCCTGGAACTACACTTCTGTGGCGGAGGCTATGGAGCACATCCCTGAAAGCTTCAATCTCAAGAACCCCCAGTATAGAGATACGTTTGCTACTCCTCCTGCTGCGACGGGGCCGACGTGGCTGGCCATTAGGTACCACGTCATTAATCCTGGAGCGTTCCTCCTGCACTGCCATATTCAGGTCCATCTTAGCGGTGGTATGGCGCTTGCGCTACTTGATGGCGTTGATAAGTGGCCAGTTATTCCAGAGGAGTATAGGACTGCCGAGAGGATGATGTGAATTGACGATGTGATGTGATCAAACTAGCGATATAGCTTGCGGGTTTTATGAACATGTACAGAAGAATATCTTAATTACCGACGTCCAGCGGAAACGAAAGAAAGTTCCCGATCCGGTTTTCTAGTATCTTGTGTAAATATAAAAAGTAAGGCTATAACCTGGGCTAGTAACACTGATTCTAGTCACTTCCGCTGGTCAGGCGCAAATGAAGTGCACTGAGGGGAAACATGAATTGGGTCGAAAAACCCCAGGGTAGATGCGATTGCAGCGGATGAGTGTGCCTATTGAAGTATACACTAAAACGGTGAATTTATTTACAATAAATCAGCCAAGGAATTGGTTATTCTCTCCCACAAACCCGGTTTCAGGTATCCCTGAACCCAGTACCCATCCTCATGCCTGTCTCCCTTCCACATAAGCAGCACGTCGTCCAGAGTAAATCCAAGGCATCTGAGCACGCCATAAAAATTGACACTAGCATCCGCAAGCACCGGATTGTTGCCTTGAACCTTGAGATCGAAGATAGACTGCTTATCCCAAGAAGCGACAACAAGCTGCGTAGATTTCGAAGCAAACTTCCGTGGAACAAAGGGGAGGTTATTCATAGAATAATATTGCTCGATGATCTGACGGAGACATAACGGCTCTCGAGCATTATCGATAGTGTGGCGAATGTGCACCGACCTATCAACCAAAGCCGTGATGTCATTTTGAGATCTCAGACCATTGAACTGTCGTGATTGCACTGGGATTGAAAACCAGGGGTTTCCAAAAGCCGCCTCGGTCTCCAGATGACGCTGGATGTTCATGATGATGTTAAAGGTGGATCGATCGGACGGATCGGTTGAGGCTTGTTGATAGAGAAAAGCTAAGACGAGGTCATGCTCTGTGACTTGAATACCACGATTCTCAGCTTCATTTGCCCAGGTGTTGATCGCGGCTTGGGGTATGTGAAGCGTCATGTTGACGCGCTGGGAAGTGCGGTGCTGGGAAGTGTGGTGGACTTTATCTTTCAATTTCTGTCCGATAGCACCACAAGCACGTCGTAGAAAACCCAGCCAGCCCGTGCTGAATGTCTCAGCGTGTAATCGTGCAATTGGGCTGTCGCTGGCGTATCTCGACTGTTCAGTTGCCTTCTCAATGAGGGAATCCTTCAGTTTTAGTGGTGGTCGAAAGCTAGAAACCATGGTTGGGAGATATCCGTCCAGGATGGAGCAATATGCTCGTGATATTTGAAGCATGGCTATAGAGTTGTTAGAAATTGACTCAGGATCCTCTTGAATGATGTTCTGGAGAGATACCATTCGCATCTCCAAATGGACCTTGAACTTTGAAGCGCACAATGCTTCCATCAATCAATACCACAGTTTGAATAGTGACAACGCACTGTCGTAGTAGCTTGATAACATTAAATTTGGAGTCCAGGAAATTCTTCACATGTGAAATTTGGACACTCTTCACGGCGTCGTTGATCCACGGTGTCTTCACAACGTCTTCAACGTGGAGATCGAGTTCCGTGCCTTGCCAGAACTCTGATAAATTATCTCCCTTGCATGCAGGTCTTATCTTGGTTCGCTATAGAACCGATGAGTGTCCATGTCCCAAGCGGGATGGAAAAAATGGCTCGAATCGCTCACCAAAAAGTTCAGCTTGCCGCCCAGGACGGGCCAATTTGAGAAGAGGACATTTGCGGCATTCTCAAACTCCTCAAGGCCGATTCCAGCATGAAAGGCTAGGATGAGATCGTTTTCTAGAAATCGGGCAAGGCCCTTGTCAAGGACGGTTAGATCGAGTGACATGGTAAGTGCGATAACGATATGAACTCTCCCCACTGGGTATGTCCGGCCGCAGTAGGACTTTTCAGTCGAACGTCAATTGTGCAAGGAGCAAGTTGTTTGTGTCTTCATTCCTCATTCGGCCCTGTCTTCTGAGTGGTTGGTATGCCAACTCAAGGGATGACGTCTGCTAAACCCCAAAAGGCTCTCGTGGAATGTCAGTAGGCTGGATGACGAGGGGAAGTGTATGATCAATGATGAAGCTACGAGTCGTAATTGCCAAACAGAAATAGAAGTGAAGAAACTAAAACTTCTAGTCTCGACGAGCCTATGCAAACTGAGCAAAATAGGCGACCCATGGCAATCCGTCAACTTCCCCATCTTCCAGTTGCCTTCACTGCAGTGAGTATAACGCTTTCTGGGGTGTCTATCTCGGGTCAAGCTGGATAGCTATCTGTGCACTTCGGTCCGCCCACACCGCTTCCCGAAGACCCCAACTTTCAAAAATATCTGAGGTCCCAAATTCCTTGAGTGCCGATGTTCTTCGCCTATCGGGATCTCAGGTCTTCAAAATTCACATAAGGAAATCTGAAAATGCATCTTCTTTATTCACAAATTACGTCCGCTCCATCCACTGCTGCAAAACAGCCGCAACTTGCAAACTATTTTTCTCCATGAACACCATATGTCCATTTCCATGGATGCCAATATCCGCCAGCTGGAGGTGTTGCGTCGGCACGCCTGCCTGTTGCAAGAACCGGACTGTGCACCAGTCATACGGCGCGTGGTAAGACGATTCGGTCGTCAGGACCAGGACGGGCACATGGGCGAGGTTGACGAGCTGTCTCGGTGCGGGGGAATCGGCCTGGATTACGCAGTCCGAGTACAGGGATGAGTTGGAAGGAATTACCTGCTTCACGAGGTCGGTGGCAGGATCGGTTACGGCAGGCAAGTACGTTAGGGGGATATCGGTAAGCCCATAGGCGCGCGTGGAAGTGTTGCTGAACACGGCCTCCTGGAAAGGAGGGCCGGTGGGTTCGATGGAGACGATGGAGTGGACGAGATTCGGGCGCACATCCGCAATGAGCCAGGGCATCAATCCGCCCTGGGAGTGGGAGAGGAGGATGACTGGCGATCCGATGATGTCGAGCAGGGCGGCGCCGGCGGCCTGGACGGTCGACTGCTGGTAGGTTGACGAACTGAGGAACTCAACCGTCGAGGAATAGTAAGTGTCAAAGATCGGATCGCCCATGACGCCTGTCCCATTCCATTGGGTATGCAGGGACGCCTGCGGCCAGAGGTTGTATCGCCGCGGTGCGGTGAAGCGCTGCTGCAACAGCTCGGCGCCGTACGTGCTCAGTGTCCCATTGCCAGGGATCCAGGCACTGCGGCCGCGGAAGGTCTGGTCGATAATATAGCATGCATATCCTTGAGAGAGAAAGTAAGAGGCCCAGCCTTCCCCTCCGTCAGGCTTGTTAAGCCAATTCTAACGATCACGGTTAACCTCGTCCGCCACGGGAAGGGGAGAAGGGCCATCATTATACGTACTGTGCCTGTTTGAGCTTGTCCATGGATGAAGACAATTGGATACGGCTTGGTAACACCCACGGCTGGTGTCAGTTTTTCCACGTACATCTGATCCGCGAAGACATGCTGGCCAGCACTGTTCTGAATATATTGTCCTCCAACATACATGTACGATCGCTGGGCTGGCACCTCGCCGCACCAGCCTCGTGAAGCCGCAGCAGCAATTGCCCAGGCGATCAATAATAATCCTGTTTTGACATGCATCGTGCTTGCTTATGAGAGGATGGCCAGGAGGGTTGATCGAACAATGCAAGGAGAGACCTGGGGACAAGGTTCATCAGAGACAGGCAATTTATGCTAGGATTGGTTAGTTTAAATCAAAGGACGACAAATCAATGTTTACTGTACCTTCTCTGCCGTTCGATGCTGGTGGAGCCTCAGCGGGTTTTGCCGAATATTCTCCGTGCCGCGCGAGGCTCGGACTCTTGCCGATTGGGGCCAAGAACGGGGAGAAATGGGTTTGTCCGTAGTAGACTTTGGCCAGTGAACCTTGAAAGTCTGTACTCCAATTCCAGAAAATGAACATGAGGGGGCCGAGACTCGACTGTTCCCTACTTCACTTCTCCAAAAGCTAAATGAGATGAAACCTGAAACCCCGATTTCTTGGCCCCCACGATGAAAAATGCCTGTCGAGAGGCCCACGGTTATTGGAAATCCCATCACCTGTTAATATAGTTCGTCTCGTCTCAGTCTTTGGTTCTGTCGATCCTTTTTCTTTTCTTTCGCCCTTCTTTGGGAGGCTCTCACAGCCTACCTTCGAAAGCAATGGATTCCACCCTCATCATTCTCTGGGTGTTTACCTGGGCGACAATCGGCTTGATTGTCCTTCGGCTTCTAGTGCGAAAGTTGAAAGGATTACAGTTCATCCTGGGCGATTATTTCTCAATGGGGGCGATTCTCTGTGCGCTCGTACGCCTCGCCTTGGTCCATGTTGTTCTCATCTGGGGAACCAACAATATGACTACCACGTTCAGACACACGCACCATTTCACCTATGAGGAGATCCGTCGCAGAGAGATCGCAAGCAAGTTTGTGCTCACTAATCGAGTATTCTATAATTCCTAGTACGTCCTGGGTGGAATGGAACGTAGGCTCGACGGGCTGTTTTTCTCATCTTCTTTTAGTCTCTGGTTGCAAAAGCTGGTTCTGCTTGATACCTATCGCAGACTGCACACAAATCTTCGCTGGGAGAAAGTCACGATGATCTCATATATCGGCATATTCGCAGCGACGTATGTAACTGTACAGATCGTGACTTTCACCGAGTGCGATCCCTTCAAGCATTACTGGATCGTGTTGCCGGATCCTGGTATGCCCTTCTCTCTTCCTTTTTTTTCCGTGTCCATTTCACCCTCTAACAAATTCAGGCACATGCTGCCAGGCACAGCTCCAGTTGATCGTTCTCGGTATGTCTGCCGGAATGGTCATTTCAATACGATACCTCTAACATTCTCGTTTCTTCAATTAGGTGTCCTCAATGTCATCACCGACATTATGCTTATCGCTATGCCGATACCGATTCTAGTTCTGGTTAAACGATCCACTGTTGAGTAAGATTGGCCCGACCTATAGCACCATATGCACCTCGTTAACGCGTTCTCTCCAGAAAATTCCAGCTGGCAGCCCTCTTCACTGTCGGCCTCTTCATCGTCGCCATCACCATCGCTAGACTACCTCAAAACGCCAAAAATGCCACGGCCCAAGTGAGTAGGACGACTTGGGCGTCTGTTGAGTTACTTGCTGCCGCTGTTGTCGCCAATGCTCCCGTCTTGTACGGGCTCTTCAAGGGACAGAGGCAAAAGTCCAAGTACATCGCATCAGGAGCCGGATCAGCTGGGCCGTCGTGGCCGGGACTTCAACAGAGATTAGCAAACGAGTCCGAATTCGAACTGCAAGGGACTCATCACAGCAATAGAGGGTCTGTACTCGACTCAAAGATATCATCCAGAAATTATTTGGAGATCGACGGCGAGAGTTGTCGGTCGTTGGCTCGAACCCCGGAAAAGTAGGGGAAAAGAAAGGTAAGAGGGGAGGGGAAATAAAACTCCCAAGTACAAACTAATAATAAACAAGCCTCGGAGCTGAGCTACATGTGTAGTAAATATTCAACTAATTAAGCGCCCTGCACAGTGGGTTGGCTCTATAACCGTAGCATTGACCACCCTTCCGTTTGCATAAAGAGGCGGTCCAACTTCTATCCATTCCCTACTATCAAGACCTACTACTGCTTTAACATGTGTGGCAATCTGTCTATAAATTTAATCAATCATGTTCATGTCTGACTAGTTTTGCAAAATCTGAGAACCTCTCAAGTGGTCTATACATTCGCCCTTGCTCTTTATCGATGAAGCCTCCCAGGGGCTCACCGATTTTGCGTCGCAGGCCCAGAGCCGTCCTCGTGTGGGGCAAATGGAAGGGGGCCGTGCGGATGAGCCTCACCGCGCTCCGCGTGGATCGCATATTTAACCCAGTCCAACACCCGAAACTCAACCTTGGAACACTCATTGCCTCCGAAGAAGCTCTGCTCAAGAGAACTGCACATACTGAATCGTTGCCTGGGATTTGCGGGGCTTCGAGCCGATTTTGAGACTAATAGATTCGCTTGTTTTTTACATCGGGGTTTCTTTCTTTAAGAGGCCGTGACCGACTCCAAAATCATCGACGACCGATAGCAGCCTTCCTTCACGTTAACACTTATCGGCCTGAAGTATCTTAAGTATCACAAGTTATATGGCAGACACAGCCCCCAAGGTCGCCCTAAAGGAGCGACACGAATCGCCCTGGGCCGTTGATAAGAAAGCCGAGTCATTGGTAGCTCAGATCAAGAGGAGCAAACATTTCATCGTTTTTACCGGAGCTGGTATTTCAACATCTGCTGGTAAATAAGATAGCGAGAAGGTATTTTCGACTAGGCTGACAAACCCCAGGAATTCCCGACTTTCGCGGCCCTGATGGAAACTGGACCCTGGCTGCGCAAGGCAAGCCACGCACCAAGCATGCGAATACATTGCAGGCAATCCCCACAAAAGCGCACATGGCTCTTGTGGAACTACAAAACCGTGGTATTCTGAAGTATCTCATCAGTCAAAACTGCGACGGGCTTCATAGAAGGAGTGGCATGCTGCCTGTAAGTTCCTTCGATTTACTTGTGATCCCCACGCCGACAGTCCTCAGGAAAACATCTCAGAGCTACACGGTAACAGCAATCTTGAAACCTGTCAAGACTGCGGTAAAGAGTATCTTCGAGGTCAGTCAAGACTTACACCAATTTACCAAGTCTCTTACACCGATCAGATTTCCGCGCCGTCTCAACATGGGAAAACGGCATCCACGACCACCGAACCGGTCGCAAGTGTGCCCGCTGCGGTGGCACCCTAATCGACACAATCATTAACTTCGGTGAAAACCTCTACGAAAAACCTCTCAAGCTAGCCCGCCAAAACGCCCAGAAGGCAGATCTCTGTCTCGTACTGGGCTCTTCGCTCACCATAACACCAGCCAACACAATCCCCCATTCAGTCGGCGAAAGAAAAGGAGGCACACTTGCGATCTGCAATCTCCAAGAAACACCCAGCGATGACGTCGCGGACTTCCGCATCTTCTCCGAAGCAGACATTCTCATGACGAAAGTTATGGAGAAATTAGACCTCCCGATCCCTGAATTTATCCTGCGACGACGTCTCACTGTCAAAGTGGAGTCGAAGGAAGAGGACAGACACAAAGTAACGGCAACGGGCGTTGACAGCGATGGAACTCCTCATAATTTTTTAAAGTCTGTTCGGCTTGAGGGGATTAGACGGGTTGCTCGCGCTGAGCCCTTTACTTTCCATGTTCGCGAGGTGTTGCCGCCGGGGGCGCTGTTGAAGCTTGAACTTGAGTTTATGGGACATTATAATGAGCCTAACTTGGAGCTTGCTTATCAGGTCGGAGGGGAGAAAGAAGCTTTGTATCTCCTGGAATATAACCCGCAGACTGGGGAGTGGGCTGCCGAGAGGCAGAAGAGTCTGGAGGAGGCTATTGAGGTAGTGGTGTTAGATCTTTAGGGATGGGTTTAGTGTACATTTGAGACATCCTGGGGTCTATAAAATCAACTGCATAGCAGATACATGAAATGAAATGGATGTAAGGCCGGTTCGTTCAATTTCCTCGACAGATTCCGGTGCTGGGCGGTGGATCGGGTATTGGTTGCACTCAACGTAATGTATCTCTGAAGATCCGATCTAGTTCCTAAGACTAACTCCAAATTAACCCGAAATAGAAACGGGGACATACAGCCGACGATCGTCGGTGCTATCACCGCTCCGCAACAGGCGGCCGATCGCTTTCCCCTCTCTTCATGTTGTACCGCAAGGTCTCCTTGAGACAATGTGACTCTAAAATGATTGTACGGTTACATACGTTCTCCGCACCTTAATCTCCTCTTCACTTAAATGTCCAATCCGTCCAATTCCAGGCTGTGAGTGTTGCACGCACAGACACGCGACATCATGCAATTGAGGAGTTTACTTCTGGGCAGTGCCTTGACCTGGGTCGGAGGTGTGTTGTATCAATTGAATTGGTTTATTAAAACACTGACACTATTTAGCTTCGGCTCGTCTGTTGACTGTGCCGACAACACCCTTCACTGAAACAGGGGGCACCTACGATCTTTCTCAGATCACGAATATCGTCGTTGACTCTCGATATGCTGACGAGGTCGACCAAGATAGCCAGACTTGGATACCTCCGACTCTGCAGCAGTTTGCGGAGACATTCCAGGGGGATCTCAAGTCTGTCCTGGGCTTGAATGTGCAGCTCACAAAGGGCACACAGCGAAAGCCCAATACGATATTTTTGACACGGATTTCAAAGATGCTGCCAGGCGCTTTACTTCGGAGGGGTATGATCTCAAGGTCGACAACCGGGGCCTGGTCGTAACTGGCGCCAGTCCGCTAGGCGCGTGGTGGGGCACCCGGTCGATAATTCAAGCGGCTGCTGGAGACTCGAAGATTGCAAAGGGCTTGGGCACAGATGCACCTGCCTGGGGTACGCGTGGTGCTTTCGTAAGTGGCTCGCAGTTGTCGCCTGATATAGCTAACACCGTTCATATAGCTCGATGCGGGCAGACACTATTATCCGCCTGACTTCCTAATTGAGACGTGCTCGTACCTGTCATTCTTCAAGCAAAATACCTTCCACATCCATCTAAGCGACAATCTCTACAATAACCTGGATATTTACTCGCGTGAGGAATCCCTTAACTTGGCCGCCGCGTTCCGCCTCTTGTCCGACGACCTAGCAGTAGCCGGTCTGAACTGTCATGGAGCCAACGAGTCGTACACTCGCGAGCAGTTCGATAATGTCCAAACACAGTGCGCGCGTCGTGGTGTGACTATCATCCCAGAGATTGAAGCTCCCGGCCACGCGCTGGTTATTGTACAGTGGAAGCCCGAGCTCGGTCTCGACGACTTGAGTATGCTGAACATCAGCCACCCTAACACCATTCCCACGATGAAAACAATCTGGAAAACATTCCTGCCCTGGTTCCATAGCAAGGTTGTGCACATTGGTGCGGATGAATACGACAGCAATCTGGTCTCAGAGTATACCCACTTCGTCAATGAAATGAACAGTTTCATCCAGACCGAGACGAAGGGTAGCAAGTCGATGCGCATTTGGGGTACCTTTACCCCGATGCAGGGTGCAAATGTGTCCAAGTCTATCTCCTACCAGCACTGCGACGTCAGCGCGGACCAACCATACTACGACTACATCGAGAACGGATACAACGTGCTCAACTCGGACGACTATCTGTACCTCGTGGGCGGCTGGTCCGGTTCATTTGCACAAACCCTAGACAAGAGCAAGATCTTCAATGGCCCATACGGTGCACCCTACTCTCCCATCACCTTCGACACCAAGACAAAGGGCGACAACCCCGCCCGCAACAACCCTCACGTTCTCGGCGAAATAGCCGCGATCTGGAACGACTACGGTCAAAACTCAACCACCGTGCTCCAAGCCTACTACTCCTGGCGCGACGCTCTCCCAGCCCTCGCAGACAAGCAATGGGGCGGCAACATCACCGAGGAGGAGTACAACTCCGTTTTCGACACACTGCACGCCTCGGTTCCAGCGCAGAACCTGGACCGCAAAATCCCCAGCAAGTCCGACACGATCTTGAAATACACCTTCGACTCCTCCAACACCGTCACCGACCACTCCGGCAATGGATACCATGGCGCTGTGCACGGCTGCAAGGTCTCAGACTCAACTCTCCACCTCGCAGACGGATGCTACCTGGAAACACCGCTGGGCAGCAAGGGGCGCGACTATACGCTCTCGTTCCGAGTAAAACCCACGTCCAGCACGCCTGGCACTCTGTTCGCAGGTCCCGACTCGATGTTAGTTAACGGCAACGGAACAATTACAAACGCGACGTTGATTAGTGGCGGGAGTGCATACTCGCTGAATTATACATTGCCGGTTCAGCAATGGACTGATGTCAGTCTTGTGGCGAATGGCAATAAAACGATGTTTACTGTTTCGGGCGAGGGGAAGAAGGCTCGGACGATGGAATTCTTGGCTAAGATTGGAGTTAATGGGGAGTACTTTGTTTGGGCGCCTGTTGGGGTGGAGGCGCCTTTGGCGAGGATTGGGGAGGGGTTCACTGGGTTGATGCAGAATGTTGAGTTGAAGGGGACTGCTTGGTAGGGAAGTGATAGGTGTTGCCTTCCAAGGTTCGTGTGTAAATAGTGGTCTTGTTTAAGAAGGGAAGAAGATCTTATACAGTACTGTCAGTACTGTTTACCGTGTGGGTCCGGACAAGCTTCAGGGTTCCCCATCGTGATGCGTCCCTCTAAAAGCCCGATCACGAATGGATATTTACCCTATCTAATCTCTAGCAATAATCTACATTGCCAAAAATTTGAGCCAACTGCATAGTACTAGGTAGTTGTATAAACCGGCGCAGGTCCACCGGACACCCCGCGTTTCATTCGGGAAAGGACACTGCACCCTGCACCCAGGAGCGATAAGCCACCGCTGGATGCAGCCCCTGATCCACCACAGCTCTCACCGACAACTAAACCAATAAACACCAAAACCAGAAGACATGGGCCGATGAAGTGGCTGCAGAGTCCATCAACGGGCAAATCACGCCAAAAGAGGCAACGATAGCACTCCCCACACAACCAATCACGGCAGGGAATCGGCCACATGCCTTCACTGCTGGTATTCGACCTTCACAACATTTTCACAGCAGGACATTTATATCGTCCCTAAGTCCAATGCACATCCTGATCTCATGCAATTTCATCCCTGACCTTCCCCTGGGGCCCTTGCCACCATGAGGTTCACCCACTGCATCTCCGTGCTACTGTACGCGACCATCGCCCTCGGATTCCCAATCAGAATCCTGCTCACGGGCGATACACCAACCATCATCTCCGAGCGAAGTGCGATATCTCGAATCCAGCGACCCGCCCAAGAACCAGAGACCCCGACACCCAGCTTCCAGGAATACAGTGCTCGGCTCCGATCAGGAGCAAGCGGTTCAAATATAGAGAAAACAGCCGAGGCCAAGCCTGCTCCGTCGTATTCGTCGGGATCTCAGTACGGTTCATTCGTGGGAAAATTCATCTCGAATGATGACCGGAAGCATGCGCCCGTGCAAACCTGCAATGCGTCCCGCTCCGTCACTTACTTCAAGCCTGCGGATTTCCTCGACCTTATTGATAACCACGGACCCGAGTCCGTCGCACTGGGACTGTTCGTTCTCGTCCCGATTGCTTATTTCGTTCTCGAGCTGCTCGAGCTCGCGGTCAAGTCGTGTACCCGGGAACGATATCCCCGCCGTGGACGGGATCGCGTGCGGCTAGTGGGGCCGGAGAGACAGCTTCGGGCGTGGAGTAATCGGCAGAGGGAGATCTTGGTGGAGAGTGAGAAGCATTGGTGGCAGGCTCGACGGACGAGGTGTTGATGTTCTGCTTGTGGGTGGGGGGTTAATGACACGGTTTTGTTTTTATTTTTATTTGTTTCTTGATACCCATTAGTCGAATGAATTCTGAGGAGCATAAGCTCTGCTAATTTTTCTATCTTGGTTCCTTGACCCTGGCAAGTAGGGTACTATTCCTGATGGAATGCTGCGCTGAAAGGTGTTGGGAGACAGACTTATTTGTTTAGGATGACAAGCATCGAGATTAAGATTGTGAAACCAGTTCAACGTAAAGCCTTAGTATTTATTAGGGAACATCACGAACATACATCAACAGACATCCTCTCCAAACAAACGACCTCCCAAATTGACATCAAACTCAATCGTACTGCTGAGTAGCCTTGTTAGCATCCTTCATAGCACCCTTTATAGCATGCTTCTTAGCACCGACAGCAGGATTCTCACTGCCCTCGGTACCCTGCTCCTTAGTAGCAGACTTGATACCATTTTGCATAGCTTCAAGGTGAGCAAACTTGTACGTGTCCTCACCCAGACTCCAAGCCATAACACCACCGATGTTCTTAGCCTCAACAATATCCTTGAACTTCTGAGCGATGAGCTCGGGTGTATCCCAGGTCCAGAAGATGTTGGCCTCCTTGTCCCAATAGTACTGGCCACCCTCCTCCTCGTCGGTCTTGCCGTCTTTCTCGGCGCGGCGCCAGGAGTCGGTGATTGAGACGCCCTTACAGGTGCCGTAGTCGGAGAGGCAGCCTGCCATGCAGAAGTCGTCGCCAGAGCCGCTTGTATAATTAGCTTTTGTGTTGTTGGTTGGAGGACGGAGGAGGAACGTACCAGTTACCGTAGGCGGAACAGCACTGGCCATCGGGGCACTTGGTGCCCTCGCTGGAACCGCACTTGCCGTTGGTAGAAGTGGTCAGTTTACCGGATGGCTTGGCCATGTTGCCCTTCTCGAAAGTCAAAGCACCGGACTTGCCATTGTCAGAGCCGTCGTCGTTCTCCAGCTTGACAACCTTGCAGCCGAGAGGGTGCTCGTCGCAGTCCGAGTTAGGGTCGGTGGTGAACCACTTAGCATAGTAGGCAAAGCCGAGGTTGAGCTTCTCGGGGTCAGCACCGAAGTCAAGGTAATCCTGGATAACGGCCAGAGAGCCCTGGACACTGCTTGCATGGAAGGTAACGTTGTCACGACGGTTCATCAAGTCGTAACTCATGACGTTGACCATGTCAACAGACTTGAAGATCTCAGGGCCCGTCTCCTTGCTCCAGGCGATCATGTCCTGCTTGCGGCCGGGGACGGCGATGGAGAGGGTCTTGTTCGCAATTTCCTTGCGCAGCGCGGCGAGGAACTTGGGATAGGTCTCGATTTCGGAGACTTTGTCGGAGTTGGGGACTTGCTTGTAGTCCTGGCCGTTGCCGCCGGGGTATTCCCAGTCGATGTCTATAAGGGGTCAATCTCGAGTATGGGCTTGTTTTGGGGGCTTTTCTTACCGACACCGTCGAATCCATTGTCATCCAGCATGGAGGCCACGTTCTTCGCGAAGCGCTCCCGGCTCTTGTCATTTTTGGCTCCCTCGGAGAAGCCTGCTGTATCGCCCCATCCACCAATGGCAATCATCACCTTGGTATCTGGGCTGAAGCGCTTCCGCATGGTGTCTACATCCTCGAAGGGCTTGAACGAGGGCGGCGAGTCCGAGTTGAACAGTTTCGCCGGGGCAAAGGCCATAATAGCGTGGTCGATATCACTTGTTTGATCTGAGCCGGGAAGATCAGTGGTGTGATATCTGTATCATTCATTAGAGAGCACGAATCAATGGCTTTTCAATATACTCACTGGTCAATATACATGGCAAACCGCATGCTAGCCGCGGTTTGAGCGGCCAACAGGCCGAGGGCAAGTTCCTTCAACATGTTGAGATCTAGTCACACGGTATTGCCGAGAATGGAAGATGGATTATTGAAAGATGCGAAGCTGAAGAACTCAGCGTTCGACAAGTACAAAGGCAGCGTCAAGCCGCAAGAGATCACCGCGGACAATGGACGGAGGGAGGAGAAAGACTTGTCACGCGCGCAGGGGGTGATTAGCGTGGCTATATAGCAAAAATAGCTCACTCATGCGCAGACATGCTCAGAATGATCACCGTTCAAACTTTGGCCTCAACGCCGAAGGGGTCATGCCGTCTCCCATACAAGGCATACTATGGCGTGGATAGGTTCGAACTGCGGGCATGTAGTTCATCCCTGCACTAGAGTGGAGCATTCGACGCGGCAATTGCGCAGCGATGTTGGGGAAAGAGGAGTTTACGTTGCCGACGGGCGTTGGAATGTCGGGCAAACCGGGTGGCGCCGGCATGGAACTCGGGAATCAACAGCAGTGAGTTAAGAGGTATTCTTAGCGCGAAGCAAGGTAGGTGCATCTTGTTTTTGAAAGTCTGGGTGAGCTTGAGCGGCGAATTGTAGCGCTGAAATGGAGGGCGAAGGAGGCTAAGGTGGAGTATACGCCAGGTGGAATGCTAGATCTTCCGCGCATTCATCCCCCTCTCGTTTGCATTCTTCTTGAAGAACCGGTTCTCCGCAAAAATAAGCGAATGGGAGTGAGCGTAGCTCGGAAACTCAGGTCAATCTTGAAGACCTTGGGTCTGGCCAGTATACCGAGAGTTTGGGCCGATGGCAGGGTCTTGTACTACGAGATGATGGCAGGAGACACTATTAAAATGCATGAGATTCTTTAAACAAGAATACAGTGATCTTGGGGTATAAAGAAAGTCCAGAAAACGCCGAATCTATGACTGGTGAAATGTCCACAGCACTGGACGATAGTATTAGTTCCAGTGCCGCCGAATGATGGGACGCGCTGGATCCCAAGGACCGATCACCACATTCTTATACTTCTGCAGGCTTATGAGCCACCAGCTGCAGCCACCCATTGTCAGCGCAGTCAGGATACTGCCAAGGACCGACCCAATGATGGCGGATGCCCATCCACCACTCAGCGTCATACCAACTGCGCCTCCAGCGATGATGACCAGAGCGAGGGAAAGAAGAACATGGCCGGTCCACGACTTCTGCCGCAATTGGCGTCGGAAGATAGGGAACAGTCCGAAAACTTCCATGGAGAACAGCATCAGACTGAACACGTGGGTGGTCGATGGTAAACGGGATGCGAGGACGGTTGAGGCCATCACGGCCGCGTTGGTCGAAAGAGAAGCTGGGAATTTGGTGGCGCCTGCGCCTTCCCCGCTTCCGTAGTCAAAGGAGAATATGTTCATGATTAAGAGCCAGCAACCCATCGCCCAGATAGAGTCGCTGGCGGTAGACTTGGTAAGGGATTTCAGAATGGGACTTAGTCCTAGCAAGGAAAAGTAGATCAAAAATGCCGACTTGACCGTCGATAGTCGTTGGCGATTGCGCGACGAAAACAATGAAGACCGGTCAATATCCCGAGGCTCATCGCCGCCAGTCACAGCACTGGATGCAGTAGTCGAAGCTCCCGTCTGGGAAGGATCCAGCATGCCATTCAACTCTGGGCTTCGCTGGGGAAGGTGTTCTTTGGACTCATTTCCTGCCATTGTCAGGCCAAGTCCATGAATTCGATTCTCTTTGGTGCCATTGGGCTGGGTATCGTTGCCGGACGGATTAGGAGTGCTCGTCATGGAGCTTGAACTAGAACCATCGTCGCCGATTCCACCGTTCGCGCCCTGGAAAGGCTCACTCTGCTCCATCCAGATCCAATTGTCCCAAAGGATCCAGCCCATGGCAGTTCCAACACTCCCCCAGCAGACAATCGAGACCGGGCTCACACGGTCCTGAACGATCCCGACAAAGCAGCAAACGAATATGACAACCGAGCAGACATGCTGCACAATAACGGTGGAATCCGCAACTAACGGCCAAAAGTCGTATGGTCGTACTCGGGGGTTTCGCTGAAGGTGGTCAAGAAAGGTCTCGGTATCGGTGTAGTTGTCCGGATCTGGCCCCCTCCGTCAGCACAACCTCGTAGAATCCACAGCACCAAGACATACATGATTGCTTCACCCATAAAAGCTTCTTCCAAGCACCTTTGCGTCTCCGCCGACCAGCACCCAATTTCCTCACATCCTTCCGAATAGAATCTCCGCCAAGCACCCCACGCGGAGGCCGCAACGTAGACACCGGGCCATCGCTATTCAAGGAGCGCAAGCTTTCGTCATAGTTCACAGGCGCCGAGCGGATCCTGGATAAAGACGTTGAAAAGTATGCATCCTCCGGTGCGAGGCGATTGGGGTCGGGAATGCGCTCCTGCTCAGGAGCGTTGGACCCAGAGGCTCGATAGGGATGCGTGTCGACGGGAAACGGTGGGGGCAATGGGGACAGCGATGAGGGTGGAGGAGTCATCGAGCTGACACGACTAGCATCGGAGCATGGCGCTGGGAGGAAAGGAGTGACTCGACTTTACTTGTCGAGAAGTTTGCGATGCAGAACGCGCAATCCCACGTGCACGTTTATGGATGTCACGTGATCCATATATTGATGCCTGGTCGGGGAGGCATCTGCAGATCTGCAAAATAGATGCAAGTTCAATCTTGCACTTAGTCTCGCATCAATTTGGACATTCAATGTATCTCAACATCGACTGCCCCAAGTAAGCAATTTTGATAGAGCTTCATTGACTCCATTCCGAGAACAGCAAGCACCTCAGCTCCGGAAGTTCATTCGGAGAAGGAGCGCGGGGATCGACGGACATTAATACTAAGAGACTGCACATATCACCTAACAACGGCAGAGCAATCAGTTTGTGCGCAGGTGAAGTAGCAAACAGAGCTTCCTTAAAGAAAATGATCGCATAAACGAGGCTCCTGAGAATAGCCGATTGTGTTCTAATTAATACATAACGGTCTGCCGAAATAGAATACGCATCCTGTCATCATTCTATTCGGCTGCTGCTAACAGCCCCTCTAAGATGGGTAGGGTGTATAACGAGGGAAATCCAGGGCATATTATCGGATTTTTGTGTGTAGAGAATCCCCACAGATCGGCAATGGAGTTGGAATGGAAGAGATATGGTTTCAAGGGCAGTAGAAGTGACGAACGCCATGCAGATGCCTCCAGCACGTCTATCAGACCAAAGATAGACGTGCTATTTCAAGACTGGAAGTTGATGAAGTATAGAAAGGGGTATCAGTGCTTCAAAAGTGGGTGAAAGTATAGAGGAATCGCCCGGTGTCCGCTATGATGAGCTGAACTGACTGTTCTCTGGCTGGTCGAAAACGTTATTCTGGACGAGGTTGCGAACCGCCTGCGGTGCCACCACTTCGTCGACGCTGTTCCTGCGACCCCAGTTTTGCGGCTGTCGCCGGATGAAAGCGCCGACGGCACCCAGGTAGCCCTCGTGTCGTAGGAAGTATGCTTGTTTCTCGCCCTTGGACCAGAAACGGATGGCGTATGAGAGGGTGTTCATGGTTTGGCGGTGACCGCGAATGAAGGATCCGCCGAAGTAAATGTGCTTGACCTCGTGCTTCTCCGACTGGAGATAGGCGATCTGGCCGATGTTGTTACTGGTGTATGTTAGAATTGCTTTTCGAGCAGGATGATGAAACACACCTGATGGCATATAGGAGACTTCGGCTCATGTCTTCGTGGCGGAAATTGACACCGCCGTTGGTCTGCTCCGGGTCATCGTCATGGTACAGGCCTTCGCCGTCCTCAGCACCTCGTTCAGCAGCATTCTTCAAGCGGAAGACTTTGCCGAACGTGCTGGCAATGGCTGTGCTCTTGAGCCCAATCTTGGTGTAGTCCATCCCGTAGATATCGCCCACCAGCATGTCTACGCCGCTGTTGTCACCGCGATCCGCCATGGCCAGCATGTCGTCAAAGGTGCGGGCACCTGTCAGCAAGGACATTAGACCCCAGAAAGTTCCACCGCCGAGATGTGTACCCCCGACACGCTGGTACTGTCTGGGGCCAGACACCTTGATCATGGACACGCCGGACCCTATGTTAACCAGGAGATAAGGGTAAACGTCCGGTCGGGCCTCTGCAAACTGCATCGGCTCTGTGTCGGCATCGCTGTAGGTGAACACTTCGTTGGGAATTTCGGTGATGAAAAAGTCCAGGCCTGGCGGGGAGAGTGGTTAGGGGCGTCCCAACATTCAATTCCGGTGAGCCGGGGGGACCTACCGATGATCAGACATTCCATCTCCTCCTCCCGCAGGATGTTGACGTCCAGCGCCTCCTTGAGCTTATCGTAGAATTTGTATGCGCCCCCTCCAGTTGCCACGACACACAGCTCATCGCGCGATTTGCCATTTCGTTCTTCGTGCTCCTCCTTGAGCTGGCGGATGAAGTTGATGCAGATGTCGATCCGGTGGGTTTCGAAGTTGATAAAGTTCAGGCGACCGCCATTGTCCTCCGCGTCGAGCTCCCGAGTGAAGTAAACGAGCTTCGCGAGTGATCCGCCGATCTAGATAGCAATTGTGGTCAGTCGAGCCGTCCTCGCAAACTTTCGCAGATTGCGGGGTGTCGGTCGCAGTGCGGGGCAAGCAAAAGGAAAGACTCACATCGACGGCGACGTGGCTCACGACGCCGGTATGGTGAGGAAGTCGGATATCCTTGTTTTCGTAGTGCACGCCGTCAGCCTCGACGGGGCTCCGGGAGCGATCGTCGTCGTCGACGATGAATGCCCCCGTGACGTTGATCTTCACGGCGCCCGGGTTGGAGATGGCCTCCTCCACCCTGGGCACGCGACCAGGGCGCTTGCGGCGGGTATCAGGCTCCGTGCGGTCGGAGGAGGGAGCCATCGTGGGTAGATTGAAGTTGTAGAGCAGATCAGGAGAACAGGGAAAGCTGGGAGCTCATGGAGAAGCTGTGCCCAGGCTTACGGCGTACTTTTCCTTCTACCCGAAATGCCAGATCGGGACCCGCTCAACAAAATCCCTGCCGAGGACAACCACTTCCGAGGCCCGTCCATGAAATGTAACGGTCCGCTCCACATACTACCTCGATTCCGCTATTGTCAATGGCGGCCTGGAATCAACCGGAACCTGAATAGCATGCGGACTGTCATCCCAGAGCGCCTCTACCTAACTGGGCTGACGAGTAGGTACATCTCATTCCTCGTACTGTACGTACATTGTCGAATGCCTGGAACAGAAAGCCACATGAGCCTTCTGACAAGCTAAATGAATTTAGGTCAATACTGACTCATCTACCTTAGTAGATGCCTAGATGTAGGTAGGAATTTATCGGGAATCATTGCTCAAGATACAAGGCAATTTTTGGAGAGAAGTATATCTGCGGGATCTCCGGGAACCCGTCCAACACATATGGATATCTTGCAGGACACTCCGATGACATCTGATAGAGTACGAAAGTCGAATTCCATTGTTCTTCGGTACTATATAAAGAGCAATGGTTTAAACTTCGGGCTCGTGCTGGCATCTTGCAGGCTAGTCCCAATTTAGAAGTATGTATTCAGATCACAACGGCCCACGGGTATCAGATGAAACCGGAGCTATTTTGGAGCCCTTGAGGGCGTCCACCTAGGGCGTCCACTTCTTTGGACGCATTTTCTGAAGACTTAGATCACATGCCAAGTTCTGACAGTATCACCACTTGGGTCCAAATCCCAGACGTATCCCGTAGTCTCCCAGGCAGACGTGCTGGCAGGAGGGAAGCGATCTATGCGTACACTTGGGTGATAATCCAGCTTTAATGCAAGTCGTGGGCAAATAGGGAAAATAGGCACGTGTCATTGTAAAAAGCAGACACATGCCACTTTGACACCTTCTTGCCTGGCGCCTTCCGAATTGGGCAATCATACTTCCTCAGTACGTGTTCGTTCGTGGACGTGTAGACGTGTAGACGTGTAGACGTGCAGACGTGCAGACGTGTTTACTTATTCTTCTCCTTCTCTTCTCCTTCTCTTCTCCTTCTCTTCTCCCTTCTTTCCCCACTCGATCCTTCCCCACCGCAAGCCTTTCCATTGCACGTTTCGGCAATTCCGAAGCACTTCATCAATATCCTTCTTTCTCCGAGTTCCCCAGTTGGAACTCTCGGAACCCGAACTCCGGATCTCATCATCCCCATCGCTTCAAACAGGATGGAGGGTTGGGGTCAGTCAGAGAGTGCCAACTCTTACCACGCGGACGTGGCCATCGACCCTGACGTCGCTGGTGCTACTGATGCCACTGATGCCGCTGATTCCGATCAGGCTCCCACCGAGAATGTCGAACCATCTGGTCCTGATGAGGGTTCGACCCAGCAAGTTGCCGAAAAGGGTTGGTCTGAACGGACTCCGTTCACTTACGCTGACTACATCAGCAACGACTTCACTGAGTGGGCCGGAAGCGCCAAGCGCTACGAATGGAGTGATGAGTATGGTGACGTCGGCCCAAAGAATGAAGAGCTCGAGAAGCAGCTTTTCAACCTTGACAACATGACCCAAGCCGGCATGAGGCTCGATCGGTATGTTCCATGATCTGTCCTCAGCTTTTGCTCCTCATCTAACTCGCATTGCTACCCAGCCTCAACCAGATCGAGGTTCGAACTGAAAGTGAGGTGCGGGTACGCCCTATCGCCAGCGTTAGTACTCAATCATTTCCTTCCCATTCCCATGGCTCTAACTCCCTCGGCTTACTCATTATAGTGGGATGACGCTGGGTTGCACCCCATCGTCAAGGAGAACATCTCCCTGTGTCTGTATGCTGCGCCCACGGCCATTCAGATGTACACCATCCCTGCCATGCACATGGACAAGGATTTGATTGCGATCTCTCAAACAGGTCAGTATCTAATAACTTGTGGCGGACTTGTTGCTGACAGAACCAGGCTCCGGGAAAACTGGAGCGTATCTCATTCCCATCTTGTCGAAGCTGATGGGAAAAGCGAAGAAACTGGCCGCTCCGCGTCCCAACGTCGTCGGGGCTGACTTCAACCCCAAGACCGACGGGGTTCGAGCCGAGCCTCTCGTGCTCGTGGTGTGCCCAACACGAGAGCTGGCCACCCAAATCTTCGACGATGCTCGTCGTCTATGCTACCGCTCCATGCTGCGCCCCTGTGTTGCCTATGGCGGCGTTCCCGCAAGGATCCAGCGCGATGAGTTGCAGAAGGGCTGCGATATTCTGATCGGCACTCCTGGTCGTATCATCGATTTCATGGGACAGGGCCACGTCTTGTCCCTTCGCCGTGTCAAGTACGTTCAGACAGAGACCAACTTGCAGTTTCCGTTTTGAAAGACTGACAGTATGGAAGATTCACGGTTATTGATGAAGCTGATGAGCTCCTGCACGCCGACTGGGAGGAAGACTTTAAAAAGATCATGTCGGGTGGTGGTAAGTTCAGTGAACACTCTGTCAGTCCGCTGTCCCATATTACTTACACAACCAAGATGCTACCGAGGATGATGACCACCGATACATGATGTTTTCTGCCACCTTCAACAAGGAATGCCGAATGCTTGCTCGTGATTACCTCGGTTCCAGTCATGTTCGCATCAGCATTGGCCGTCCGGGCAGCTCCCACCTCAATGTTCAGCAGCAGGTAAAACATACCATAATGATGATCGCTGAAACTCCTGCCCACTGACTGTATTATCAGGTCCACTACGTGGAAGAGTCCATGAAGAACAAGGCTCTTTACGACCTTCTCCTCAGCATGTGCCCCATTCGAACTCTGGTGTTTGTCAGCAGCAAAAAACAGGTCGACTATGTGGACGACTACCTCTACAATGCGGGCCTGCCCAGTACCTCCATTCACGGAGACCGAACCCAGCGCGAGCGCGAAGATGCTATGTGAGCTCTTCAACCCCTTCAACTCAATAACTCATTGCTGATACATTGTACAGGCGCGCGTTCAAGACCGCCAAGTGCCCAATTATGGTCGCTACTGGTCTCTCTGCCAGAGGTCTGGACATTCCCAATATCATGCACGTCGTCAATTATGACCTCCCCAAGGTCATGCACGGTGGTATCACCGAGTATGTCCATCGGATTGGTACGTTGTCCTGTTTTACTCTTCGCCTCTGCTTCTATTCTTTCCCAAGTATTGGTGCTAATGTTGATCACCTCGTTTAGGCCGCACTGCTCGTATCGGCAACGAAGGACTTGCAACCTCTTTCTACAACGACAGGGACCAAGATATCGCCTTCGACCTGGTCAAGATCTTGCTTGAGTGCAAACAGAAAGTCCCCGAGTTCCTTCAGGGCTATGCGCCACCGGACAATCAGCCCGTTTTCGCATCTGATGAAAGTGACGTCGAGAATGATCAGAAAGATGGCAATCAGAACAAGGATACCCAGGACGAGCAGGATCCACGGGGCCAGACCTCTTCCCCGGTTGGGGAAGCCAAGACCACTGAGAGCGTTCCTTGGGCCAGTCCCGAGCCGGCCCACCGGCAGTCTCTGTATGCTCCTGAGAACTCGGCTTCTGAGAGCATTTCGCGCAACAATGACCTCGGCGGGTCCAACTGGGCTGACTCCGGAGTTGTGTTGTAGCCAGCGAATTTCTCTCCCAGTGAAGTTCGAATTAATCTTCCTGTGAGCTCACTGTACCATACGAGTACGAGTGGGAGTGTGGACGGACTAAAATTCAGACAGGGGGCTTTGGCAAATATATCCCGACCTTGAACCCGGGATGCATCCTGGATGTTTATGGAAGCTAGCAGGTGACTGGGGAGTGTCATGGGATCGGTCGGGATTTGTTGCTGGCTAGAGCCCTACATGTCATTACCTAAGTAAAAGCATTTGTATTCAGTATTTTCGAAATCTCCAGTATCTGAAGTCAATTATGGAAGACGAGGGTGACGCCTTCCCAATTGTAGAGCATCGTACTTTCTCATATTCCAAACCTCCTACATTTTGCCTCGTCAGTATCACCAGATCATTCCTCGTACGTCTCTCTCACCGACCTATTCATTCATTCATTTCCACCGGCACGTCCTTCGCCATGAGGAACCACATATTCCTATTGCCTCCCGCTCTCCTGGCATTTCTCCTTCCAGGGACGAGCCTCGCCCACGGCCACCACAGCGACCAGCACTGGTACGAGCCTCGAGAGCAGCACATCATTTACACCTCAGAAAATGCAAAGCCCATGCCTTCACTTGTCATAGACACATTTCAGAGCCCGACCCACAACGACCTCGGCTTCTGGCATGGCGCCGGCGAGAACCTGACTATGCAGTACCAGCCAGGCTCCATGCGTCTCTTCCCGACGGACCCGGATCAGAACTTCCATACACAGTTTGAAACGAACGGATGCTTCAGCTTGATGCCGTGGAGACATCAGTTCCTGCATGTTGAGTTTGAGGGGACGGATCAGTTCACTGTTTCATTGAACGAGCATAACGCCGAGTGTTACCCGCGCCGTGCTCCGTTTCCAGGCGTGCCGGACAGTGTTCAGGCTTCAAGATACATTATGAGAAGCGGGTCTGGAAGCTCTGATCAAAATGGGGATGACCACGAGGATATTGAGTCTATTCGCGAGAAACATAGGAAGAAGCAAAAGTCCAAGGACAGCTGTGGTGATGACGACAATCAAGCTCCTGCTGCACCGACGAAGAAGGAGCTGTTCATCCCTCTGTCTCATTTCCGGATCAATCACAATCGCGTTGTGTCGGTTTCTTTCTCGGGTTTCTATACCAATGAGTTTATCACGCTGCATCGTGTTGAGATCGTGTCTAGTATTCCGCCGCCGACGGTCGAGAACGGCCACTTCAAGATACCTGAGAAGCTGCCTACTGGTGAGCTGATTCTTCGGTGCTCTCGACCTAATTCCTTCGCGTTTGGTATTGATGATGGCTCACCTCGCTTTGCACAGGAGGTTATGAGAATTCTCGATGAGGAGAACGTCCGCGTTACGTTCTTTGCAGTGGGGGCTGGACTCAGGGACACCACCACGAATCTCACCATGTTCTACCGTGAAATGCTCAATAAGGGACATCAGCTTGCTCTACACTCCAATACCCATCCTAAGTAAGTTGGCTTTGACCCTGTGGAATGCAGGTCAGTTTGCTGACATTGTACAAGGATGGAAGCGCTGCCGACGCTGGACAAGATCGACGATGAAATCATCCAAGGCCAAAGGACTCTGAAGGAACAACTCGGAATCGAGTGTGAGTGCCCTCCTGGAGTTCCTGTAGTGACCAGCCCTAACAGTGACGGTAGCCTCCTACTTCAGACCCCCGTTCGGAACCGTTGGCGCGCGCATGCGGCAGCAACTTGCAAAGCACATCCCAAACGCATACATCGTCAACTGGAGCGTGGACGTCGAAGACTGGCTTTGGGCCAGCACTTCGACCCCGGAGAAACAGCTCGAGGCATTCTACCGCGGTGTCGCTCGAGGTGGCAATCTCGCCGTGATGCACTTTCTAAATCCTACCACTGTCGGGTATCTTCCCCAGTTCATTCGGCACGTCAAAGAAGCTGGGTACAGGATCATGCGCATCGATCAGTGCATGGAAGACCCCGACAGCCCGCCATTGTGGTAAGGAGCAACGTCATTTGTCCAGGCAGGGCATCGGAGAGCGACGTGTACATTACCGACGTATATTCTTAGTGTATACTGTTAGTGTTTTACTCTTGTCCTTGCACAGTCTGCTTGAATCAGTTAATCGTTCTGTCCTTGAAACGTTGAACCTTTTGAACCTTGAAAAATAAACTCATTGTAGAGGCGTGAGGGTTCAGAGCACACAAGATCTCCATACTTGACGCCAGTTCGATATGAGTTATATTCCAACACCAACGCCCAGCCAAGATTTTCATACCAAGTAACACACGATATAATAAAACAATGTAGGCAAATAAATCCGGCGCTGATGCCATGCATATAGAAACCCCACACCCAATGCCCGCCAAACAAGGTCATTACACTTCAACCCAAAAGCAAATCTTTCAATGCCAATGCTCAAGATGTTTTCCCGAACTCCGGCGCCCGACACAGTCCTTTCTTATCCATCATCGTGCGAATCCGGCTCGTCAACCAGCCCGAAGCCGCGTCACGGCGCGGGTTGCCAAGGCGCGGGTTTCCACTTGTGAAACATGTCTTGTCGCGGAAGCTGAATTGCACGCAGTTTTTCTGCGCGTCGCAGATCTCGCGACAGTCTTCGAAGCTTGTTGCGAAGGGCTGTTCTTCGCCGGCGAGGTTGTCCCAGTTGAGGCGGGTTGGGGAGGTGGCGATTTCGGGGTAGATGATTTCGCGGAAGAGGTCGCTGTGGAGGAGGATGCGTTTGTTTTTCTGGGCTTGTGAGTAAGGTATTATACAGTGAGGTTAGGGGGAGGCTTACTTCGTGCCATCGCTTCTGTTCGAATTTCCAGAGGTCTTCGATTTGCTCTGCGTTCAGGTGGTGCAGTGCAATGGCTATATAACACCACGGTTCACGGTATAGTTCTGTTGTGAACTCGTCCAGTTCGCCGAGGTTCGAGTTTTGTAGGATCGGCCAGGAGAAGTGCAGGCCGACGCCTGCGTCAGCGAGAACCTTGCCCAGGACACAGTCGCCTGCCCAGTGTCCATCTGTATAGTCGTCCAACTCAGCACGGCGCTTCTCGTACTGCTCGGAGGCTTTCGTGAGTGCCGGGTTGGAGAGCATGAAGCCGGAGCCACCATGCGCAAAGACAGTCTCCGCGATCTGGGTCTCAGTGCCGAGATAGAACGGCTTGCGGTGGTCGAACTTTGCCAGCCAGGCCAAGAGCGTCGGCCAGGAGGGGTAGGTGTCGGCTTCCATGAAGACGAACCACTTGGCGTCGGGCTTGTACTTCAGTGCCTCCTGCGCCATGGGCAGGAACTTCCATTTATCCAGCTTCCATCCTGGGTTGTTCGGCTTTCCGAAGTTGGTGTTGTCTTCGTCCGCGAAGTCCTGCTGCTCCAGGCCCTTGCGTCCCTTCCCGGCGATACGGTTGTAAATGTCAAAATCCTGCACTCGCATCTTGACCTCGGGGTCAATGGTGCTCAGAGCATCGTAGATCTTGACACCCTCGATCTCCTCCTCGAAGTCGGAGTAGATCACGTAGTGTGGGATGCATTTGAGGGTGGTCTTGAAGTGGATCGGGACTTTCTGCCGAGCTTCGGTGACACCTGTCTTCATCACGACTAGGACATCGTCGATTCCCGGGAGGGGTGGACACCCCGTAGAAGGCTCGCCGCCATATTCGATGTTGGAGTCGGGGTCGGCGCTGGGGCGGGATCGTTGGGGGAGACTCGATTGCAAGGAGAAGACGTGGTATAGGAAGAGGAGGGCGACGGCGGCAGCGACGGCAGCTAAGCGGCGGCTGAATCTTCGAGGGACCATGCTGGATTGAGGAGTGTACCTCTGTCCAAAAGGAACAGGTCTCCTGCAGCCGGGGAAAGATGGGCGCTAAAGCATTGATCGACGAGGTCCCCGGCTCCTGCTGACACACGCGGGACGCGTAACGTTAACTAACTTACCACAGGGGAGTCCCCTTATAGATTGCAGGAATGTCAACGGCCCTCCATCAATTGATGCTATTAATGAGACGGGTTTGAGATAATTGATTCTTTGTTCACTAGCTCTACTTTCAGACTTCTTGATCCAAATAATTCTTGGTTCGTGGTGCTGGTGCATCTCGCTCGTCCCTTGATCGTCGCGGGGATCTACTTCACTGCCTCAATTCAAATACCCCTGGTTTTCCTTCATAGGAATGTGCCATTGAATCATATTTAATTTTGTGCTGGAAATCTTGATGCTCATCGCACTTAATTGGTGTATGTACTAAAGAGAAGCCCTGTGTTGATTGAAGGTCAACCCACGATCTATGATTCTTTCGGCAATCAACTCTGGCTGAACTTGCATGAGTGCACTGAAATAATTAGCCATGCATTTGTATTAAAAGCTTCGTCTCCGAACATACTTCGTATAGCACTGCTGCGATAGCTGGAGCAAACGAATTTCATTATATAGCCGTGATCTATGCTTTTTCACCTTGCCATTTTGCAGAGTGGCCTTAATCACAGCCCACCAGACGAGCGCAGGCTTTTCAACAGCTCTTGAGATATCTTTTCCAAGTCTTCGGAAGCCTCTTTGCAAAGGCTGAAATAGATTGAATTGCTAAGCATTGTGCCTTCTCGTATTTCGCATACCCGTATTCATTTATTTGAAACTCGTCTCCGGCATGCTATTTGAGACACCGTCCCAGGATTATGGACTGAGATGCACGCTTAGTATACTAGTATACACTCTGACATTCCTGTATAGAACTTTCTTTTATGAGAGGCCACTCGAGTGTATGGACCATTTCTCCAAGGCATAATTAAGGAGACAGCCAGTTATTGCGCCGCTCCTTTCTTCTCCGCAATCCTCGTCTCGTGCAATTTCACCAGCTCCGGAATAATCAAGCTCTCAATCTCGACGCCCTCCCCGGTGCCCCCCGAAGGAGGCTGATCCGTCTCATTCGCTTGACGTGCACCTCCCTTTCTAATCTCAGCCAGACCGACTTGATCCTCCGCCCCGGAGATACTCTTGCTGCGTCGAGACTTCGGCACACGAATCCATCGCTCATATGGCGGGTCCGGCGTGATGAATACAACTTCCCACTTGCGGGTTGAGAGCATATTACCGATGACGAGATGGTGCGCGTAGCGTTGCAGCGCTGAACGGGCCTTGTAGACAAGCAGCGCGGGATCAGTCTCCAGCTTGAAGGAGACGATCATACTTCCATCAGGAGCCCAGCCATCGACCAACCGGTGTAGGAACTTTGGAACCGGATCAAGGTGGATAACTAGCTTCTTGCTATTTCTGACATGCTCGTTTCCGTTCTCGCCAGTGTAAATCTCGTCGGACTCGACCGCATTATCCCGGAAGTTGGCAGGGATCTCCGAGGACTGAATCTTATGCTCTGCCATCCGGCTGCGCGGGATGAAGAAATCGCTCACAGCCGCCGCAAGGTAGAAAAGCGCATTGGGGCCCAGAGGCTGCATCAGCTTGGCCATGGCGCGCAACTCGAACATGTACTCAGCCACGGTGGTGAAGGATAACAGAAGCAGGCGATTGTTCTGCTTGGCGTAGCGGTATTTCCGCAGCACGTCGCGCATCTGATTCTGGTACTCATTGCGCACGATAATCGAGCCATCCATCGAACCATTCGACGGCGGTGCCTCGTCCATGAAATCCAAGAAACAGTTCGTCGAGTGGCTGTAGTGCCGCGAATACGGCAGGAGACTGTACTGTCGGTGCAAGAAGATCACCGCGTACCCTTGCTCCAGGAAGTACTCTGCGGAGGTGGCTCCGCGGGTACCCGCGGAGAAGTTGTCGATGAAACGAACCGTCTGCGCCTCCAGGGGCACTGTCGTTCCACCAGAGGTAACGAGCACCACGCGGCGGTTTTCTTCGACATGGAGGTCGATGAATGCGCGGGCCAGTGCCTCGTGCTTGGAGAGTGCTTTTGGCGGCGGGTACTCATTGAAATACACGGACTCCGCCTCGGCGGGTTCCATGTCGTCGAGTGAGGGGCTCATGGTGTAATGTCGACGACGTTCAAGCTCTCGTGAAACTACGCGAGAAAACGCTGAGATAACTTCACGGAGAGGTTATTACCTCTGTGTTTTTTCAACAGAGAAAAAGCTATGCCTCGCCGAGTCGGCAGGAAGGTCGGGCAAATCAGAGGCCGAGGAAGCCGCCGACAGGAGGGGTACGGCGGATGCGACCGTGAAGTCTGTCAATCAGCGTCGTGCGATTGATAAAATTCACTCCGTCTCTTGCGACAGCGATCGATAGAAGGCGGATTTCTTCTTATAAGGTTGATTCAGGGACGTGATGCTTTCGCAATCATGGTAAGTACTCGCAGTGAGGACAGTAGCGAAGAATCGGGCTGTCTGTTTCGGTGCTAGCGCTGCCGCTGGACCGATACTGGAGCTTTGACAGGAACGAAGTTGATCGCTCACTGGATAGAGAATTTTGGATCTCGAGATGACTGGTGCTCGTCGCCGATGCCGAGGCGTCCGTTTCTGTCGTGGTCACGTGCTACCCATCGGGGTCTGGCGAGACACGATATACTCTGTACAATCCATCACTCGGGCCTACGGAGGTCTATATGTACGATTAAAAGGTGCAGATAAAAGTGTATTTCATTGCATCATCGGTGATACTAGATGGTTGATCGCCGATTCGCGGCGGATTGTGTACCCGGTACAATCTCATCACTGCCGAACTACGGACATAGCGATGCACGAGGCAAGGTTCAAGAGATCCATCACTGCAGGTATCGACTGCGGAGGGCCTGGCTGATGGTGCTCATTCGACTGGCCATGCCCCCGTGCTGCATATTACTCATCAAAGCTTCCTCCAGTGCGGATTGAGTAACGCTGGCGTCTGAAGAATCCATGAGTGATCAGCATGAAGAAAGTCGATCGCCGAAGGGAGAACTCACCATCTAGATCACTGAAACTACTGCCCATGCTCGGGGTACCATCACTAGCATCTCGCCCAGACGTCGCCGACTTCCGGGAGCTCTGGCGGGCCGCCATACCTGCTCTGTGTGGGCTCAATGGGCCAATCCTTCCACTATCACCCTGTGACTGACTCGCTGGAGCTCCGGAGCTCATAGAGCTTGTAGAAGATTCCGTAATGGCGGTCCCTCTGGACCCAGATCGGTCTGCCATGCGTCGCCGAGCTGCAGCAGCTCGCTCCGCATCGAGTCGCAGTGTCGCACTAAGCTCTTCACCTGGCCGATCTCGCGGAGCCGTCTCGGCGTCACGGGCCATGGGCAGGAATGCGGGCGTGTCATCTTCGTCATCCTCGTCATCTCGGAGACCGGCTCGTTGAGTAGAGAATTTCCCGAAGCGTCTAAACCTAGGCCCTTTCCGACTTGAGTCTTCCTCCGAGTCCGATGCCTCAGAGCTTGACAGATCTTCCTCTTCGAGGGGAGGTGATCGCAAGAATGAAGCAACAGTTGGATTGTCCCGTTTGGTAACCGACGGCCGGCGAACATAATTTTCCCATCGTTGCTCTCTGCCCTCGGCAGTCGGCGTATCATTGCGTGATATATCCCGAGAGTGGCGGAACTGGTTCACTGTAGTCGTTGATGTAGAGCTGCCACGCCGGCCGATGGTTCCTGGGAAAGTGTTAGATACCAACCAAATCCAAATTTTGGTCCAAAATAAGATTACCTCGTCGGGGAATATCCTTCTGCTGAGATACTTGTCGACTGGCGGCTCGAGAGCCTACATACATCATTAGCCATACTATTCAATAACCGGGGATCGAGAAGGCATACCTGTGGTAGGATAAGCTTTCGCAGATTGTCCAGGGAATGCCGTACTACCTGACACAGACCCCGGAGCTGGCGAAGGAGAATTTGACTGGGTCGTAGGCACCTTGCGCATCTGCGCACGGACTTGGGATAGCTGTCGATCATAAAGCCATGCGGCCTGCTGAAGAAGAAACTGTAGAGTGACATCAAAGTTGTCGGCCCTGCGGAGTGTGTTAGTATATCAAGCTTTTTTGAAAGAAGTTGCTGGCTGCAAGGTGTAGTAGTTACAGGGCCTTCCCTATCGGCATGTCAGTCATCGAAAACAAGTGTTCTGGGGAAATCCCCCATAACAAGGGGGCACATCAAAGGGACATACAGTCTATGTCATCCCCTTTGGATGGTCGGGACAAGATATCCCATAGTTCTTGGTCTTTCGATGCATTCCATTCCACCTGACTGAGGTCAGTAGATGGAAGACAATGGACGGGGTAAACGTAAACTCACCGGTGGTGGATCGACAAAGTCTTCTCTGGGGAAAGGTAGCCGGATAAAAACCGTAAAGTTGGTGTCGCCTGGATCGCTTCTTGCCCCCATGTTGATCGCGGTTGAGGATGGAGGCGGAGTGGAGCTCGGCACTGTTAGCTTTCCAGGTCCCAAGATCCTGAATACCAGCCTTCTGGGCTCGGAAGGTAGAAAATGAAGACTAAGACAGATATACTGGGGGTGTCAACGCGTGAAAGGCTCCTTAGCCAAATAAACTATTGAAGGACGGTGATGAGAGGCGAAGGCGTCAGATGGAGAAGAGGAGAGTGACGACGACCCGTTTGCTCTCTCATTGGCTGAAGAGGTGCGTGTCTATCAGTGCGTGGAATTAGGAGATATCGCGGGAACCATACATTTTCATCCCAGCCCATACCTTTTTTACCACGCATTTCCAGTGAGAAAGTCACGCACGGTTCATGAGGACTAGATACTATGCCTCAGCAGGCAATTAAGAATAAGCACCTGCTAGTTGACTATTGAACATTCAAAAAGATACCGAAGAGGCTTTCCAGGTCCATCTACGTCATCCCTTGAGCAACGCCTCGGTCGTCGTTTCCACCACCCATAGGCTGGAACTTATTTTTTCTCGCACCGTCATGAGCGCAAATTGCCAGCAGTGAGGTAAGTTATTCACGGAAAGAGCCGTTGTACAAATTACTCACACGGTACAGCTCTCGGGGCTGAAGATATCTCTCCACCTGCTCCCTTCTACCCATCCCGGAGGCTTCTTTTTCCAATTTCCAATCTGTTCGAACTACTACATCCTCTCGCAATGGCTACGGATTTTGGCCGCTTCCACAGGCTGCTGAACAGCAAAAAACTTCAAACCGTCTCTCGCGGTCAGGTTAAGTACCTTGACTTTGCCGAGAACCCCAGCAGGGCCATCGGTGCCCTTTCGCTCGGGCTGGACTTTGTGGTGATCATTGCATCAGTGCAGATGGCAATCATCGCCTTTGTCCCCACCAAGGCATGCAATGTTATCGGATTCGACGCAGCTGCAGCTGATGGCAAAGATCATATTGAAGTCATGATGGAGCAGATTTCGCAGCATTGGGAGCGTGGCTCTTACCTTGGCTACTTCGACCAGCCTCTTGAGAAAGTCAAAGCTTTCGTCGTCGGTGCCCTCGCTGGCGGTGACGATCCAAACCCCAAACAGTCCGGCGCCATCATGGACCATCTTACTAGCTTGGGCCTGAAACCCCGTCTCGAGTTTTTCGGCACCCCGCGAGCTGAGCATGCAACTGACAGAGGGACCATCTTCGTTACCTGCCCTGACGACCGGCCTCCCAACGTGTTCATTGACGGTTACCGGAAGTAGGAGATGAAGATATGCGGAGAGAGCAAGGTGCATACATCCTCACATGAGCCTGTGATTGCTCGTTGACGGGTCTATCAGCATACATTCGGAGAGGGTGGGAGACACTGTGTCAGCGCGAGATGCAATGACAGTGGCAAGCATGGGTCATGGTCTATGAAATACTGAATGATATTGTTCATAAAAGTGTAACACAGGAATGCATGCCACTCAAGCTTCTTCAATTCGTATCCACGTCGTGCATTGCATTTTAGACTAATATAAAAAGCAATTTTGATTCCGAAGATCACGCTAAATGCCGTGGATGAGAAGATCATTCCGCAAAGACATTTGAAAGGGTGCTCCGGAAGGTGACAATTAAGTGACAATCGGTCTGAATAACGTCCACGGGCGAGGATAAAAGTTATAGAGAGAACCTAGAAATGCTCAGATACCCTCAAATGCTTGATTATGGCAGAAGCTGTCCCGTGATCGCCGTCTCCCTCGCTTATCCCCGTCCATATCAGCCCCTCGTATCGTGCTGGACTTACAACCGCAAGAGTGCAACTCTTGCCCGCACTCACCCCGCAAGGTGGAACACCTGTAGCGCTGGCAACTCCTCGCTCATCTGTCTCTATGGTGTATTAAGGTCTACCTTCTGCTATAATCACTCGTCTTCCAAGAATAACCGGCACTCCAGAAGCTGGCCAATCTGGACGGCTTAGTGCCGAAGTGTGTATCGTCCTGGTTCCCAATGGCCCTGTCGACCCTCTTTTATTCCAACACTTCTCCCCCACGAAGGTTCTCTCATATCTTCACGGTCACAAGTCTCCTCGCGGGGGTGAATGTCCTCACGAAATTCCCGCCAACTGCTCTACCGTTTGTCTTTTAAGTGAGCTGTGATGAATACGGCTCAGTTAGGATCAAATACAACGTTCGATCCCACGATGGGCCTTGATGTGGACGGAAAGTTGGGGTAAAATAGGTCTGGGCGGGTTCGGCGAATCTCCAGGCCCAATTCGCATCTGATCTGCCTCGGCTCGATATTCAGATCCCAACTGCCCCAATTCCCTCCTTCAACCATGTCTATTCTCACGTATTTCTATTATAAGTGCCTGGCGACGCTTGTGCGGGCGATTGTTCGCCTTGGAGGAGGCCGTGTCCGCGCATCCCCAGACGAAGTGCGCCATATCCCCTCTCGCGACAGCGGGAGAACTATCAAGGTCCATGTGTACCGCGCAGCCAACACCTCCGCTCCATCACCTGTGCTCCTCAACTTCCATGGAAGCGGGTTCCTACTACGCCTCCATGGCAGCGATGACGAGTTCTGTCGACAGGTGAGCCAGGAGACCAAATACACCGTCCTGGATGTGCCCTATCGCCTGGCGCCCGAGAGCCCATTTCCCGCAGCAATCAACGACGTTGAGGATGCGATCAAATACGCCCTGAGTCGCTCTGACGAGTTTGATCTATCCCATCTATCTATCTCTGGGTTCAGCGCTGGTGGAAACCTGGCCCTCGCAGCATCAGCGACCCTGTTCCCACCCGAGACGTTCCGATCCCTGATCGCCTTCTACCCTCCACTAGATCTCAACGCTGATGCAGCCACCAAGGTAGCACCAGATCCGAGAGGCCGGGTCATCCCTGTCCCTGTTGCGCGGCTCTTCAATCGGTGCTACGTGCCGCCAACCTTCGACAAGCGGGACCCACGCATCTCCCCAAAGTTCGCACAGCTGGATCGGTTCCCGCGCCGCGTCCTCATGATCACCTGTGAAGGTGATTCGTTGGCACTCGAGGCAGAGGAGTTGGCTGAGAAGCTGCAGCGCGAGGGCCGCTACGTGGTTAGCGAGCGCATGAATGGCTCTATATATATTAAGGTCGAAGTAGGTAATATAGGTGATTTATCCTTAGTCTGGCACTATACTATCTAATTATCTTAGGGAAATCTAAATATATAGAAGGTTTAGGGATTTTGCGGTCTTTCTATTAACTATAGCGTAGCTTATATAGCTATTATCGATAAGAGTTTATATAAAATTAGTTCTATTAACTCTAGAATCGACTATAAATAATAATAATAGTTTATTTAGTAATTTCCTAATTCCTCTAGCGTGCTCCCGTTCGCGACTATAAATAGGAGCTACTTTTTTTCCGACTTATTTTCTAATACTATAATAATAGTTTCGGTATTACTCTCTAATATTATTAACTCCGAGTCGCTATTATCCTACTTTTTTATAGTGGCCTTTAACTTCTTTATTACTATTAACTTCCTTTTCGCTATAGACTTGTTTATATGATACTCGCACCAGTATTTCCGGCTGGCCGTCAGTAAAGCAGGCTCAGGGTGAGGGTTAGGCCGCTTAGATACTGTGGTATACATCTTGGAGATGGCCCCCCGACCGAGTGATCCTCAGCAAACCCGACGACGCCGGGCTTCGCCTAATGGGGGTCATTTCCATACTATTACTACGCTCGTTGGGGGTTTACACCGGATAGTTGGTCTACGTAGGAATACTGGGGTTTGGTGGCGGCTTGATGCCTATGTCCATTCCTATCTAGTCGATCCCCGAACCCTAATCCTGACCTCCACCACCCGTAACCACGGTAACCGCCCTGTCTCAATGCATAAAGATCAAGCCCGCCCACGGGCATCGCGCAGTTGCAGAAAACTCCATCCTAGTGCCTGAACCCCTCCGGCAACCGTAATGTCTACATACATGAAAAGATCCAGCCTATTCGATCACACAGGACCGCCCGAGACCCCTTGAGGCGTCTTGCTCGGGGTCTCTAACCCAGGGGGCGACGCCAAAGCCCGCTTCCGCGATCGATGCGGCTTCACTGGGGTCACAGGCGCGGGGGCCGAGCTCGCCAGTCCACGGGTGGAGTATGACTGCCCGCGGGTGGTGACGCCCTGCAGGCCCAGACGGCGGTAGTCATCCATCTGCAGTCGGGAGGGCGCCCCCTTGGCGAGGCCCAGCATGTCCCCCAGCACCTTGTAGGCGAGCTGCTCCAGGGGCTGATCCTCCAACTCGTCCATAGGATCTGTCGGCTTAGCCTCGGCGGACTCGGGGTCGACCTCGCTCCCCTCCATCTCGGCGTCGCCTAGGTCCGCCCCCGCCTCGCTCATCTCGGTGTCCCCGTCGTGGTGCGACTTAGACTGGTCGGCCGTCACGGTGGCGCCCTGGCTCTCGAGCCAGGGGCGGAACTGCGCGGCGATCTGGGGGATGATCTTGGTCGTGCTCTTATGCTCCATGAACCGTTGGATCGTGTGGTCCTGGAAGAGGATCCAGGCCTTCTGCGGCTCCGACTGCCCGAGGCGGTGGATCCGGCCGACGGTCTGGAACACGCTGTTGTAGTTTTGGCTCCCCTCCAGCAGCACAATGCGGCTGCAGTGGGCGTGCATGTTTAAGCCTAGCGCACCGCAGTTAAAGGTGGTCAGCAGGACCGTGGTGGTACTCTCCAGATTTGTGAACTGCTGGATCGCCGTCGACCGCGCCTCGGTCGACATCCCCGCGCGGATGACCTGGAAGTCCACCCCGATAGCCGCCAGGAACATCTCCACCAACCAGCGGGTAAACGGCCAGTTGCAGTAGACGAGGAAGCGCGGGCGGGTGCCGGACTCGGCGAGCGTGCCCTCAGACCAGAGCAGGTACAGGAGGAAGCGGAGCCGGGGACAGTCGTGGGCCAGGTAGCGGGCGACTGCCATGCGGTTGGTCGGGAGGTCGGTGGCCCGATCCTCGACCGTACGCGCAAAGAACAAGCCAAAGCCCCGGTCATCCCCACAGTCGCTAAAGGCGCGGATGTCCGCCGAGAGCACGTGGCTGGCGGACCGCCGGAGGAACACGTCGAGCTTGGGTTGACAGCTAGGTGGCAGAGCTGTCGGAAAGTGGACCAGTTGATGGCGGCGATGCTGTCGTCATCCTTGCCCTCGCCCTCGGCCGTCCCGCTATACAGACCGTCGACGATCTTGAAGTAGATGTGGTTATGGGACACCTGGGTCGTACGAGTGTACCGGAGCTCGACCGTCGTGATGGCCAGCGGGGGGATATCCCCGCCGATAACGAGGGGGGCCCCGCCCGCCCCGCGCATCTCGTGGCCGGGCTCCCGGCACAGGCTGGTGAGACGGAGGATAATGGGCAGGCAGTCGAAGCCGACCTGGCTGGTGAGATGGCCATTCCGGCTGAGCGAGAGGAGGCCGCTGGGGGAGAGGAGGTGATAGGGCAGGCCCTCCGCGGGGAGCTCGGTGCACTTGGACCACTCCCGGTAGTCGTCGAGGTCGGTCGACGGCGGCTCCGCCTCCTGGCTGGCCTCCCCGGACGACTGCGCGTCCATCATCCCCGTCCACAGGAGGGAGAGATAGCCGCAGAAGTCCAGGGGCTTGTTCCACATCGGCGTGGCCGTGAGGAACCAGGTGGCCAGCCGGGTCAGCCTGGCGACCGACTGGTGCTGCCGGGCGGAGATGGTCTTGACCCGGTGTCCCTCGTCGCAGATGACGCGCTGGAACGTCGTGGCCGGGAGCAGACTGATATAGTACCGGCGGCGGGTGCCTGGCTTGGCGGCGGACGGGTCGGCATCCTGTGCCGAGTGGGCGTCTTGGATCCCGGCCAGCTCGTCACGCACGTTGTCCACGGGGTCGCCCTTGGAGGAGGCCGGGGAGCGCGGAGGGGAGATGCTGCTGCGGGGCGGCGTGGATGGCTTTGCCGTCTCCTCCTCCTCCTCCTCCTCCACGTCCGTCAGGAGGTCCTCGTCAAACTCCTCCTCCTCGGCGTCGGGATCCAGCGTCTTGGGATCGGCGGGGGGCCGGGACGATCCCGTCAGTTCGCGGTTGGGCGCGACTCGGTTACCGTCCTGGTCCACCTCGGCGGTGGTCCGTCGGGCCCAGGTCTGGTAGGAGGAGAGGACCACCGTGGTCCCCGTGGCGGGGTTCGAGGCGTCGAGGCCGTAGAGGGTGGCCTTCAGGTCGGCGAGCGTGCTAACGGTCTGGGCCTTGCGAGAGCGGTCTCCAGTGCGGGTACTGGATCCAAAGAAGAGGATTAGCGTTAGCGCATCGCCAAAATGCCGATCAATCTCGGCGATCCATGTGTCCACGAGGGCATTCGGGACTAGGATCAACGAAGGGGCAAACGTACGGAGAGGGTCCATGGGCTCCGAGTCTTGGTTAGCAGCAATCCAGATCAGGGCGAGGGCGCTGAGGGTCTTTCCGAGACCGCAGGCATCGGTGAGGAGACCGCCGTGGAGCGGGCTGGTCTCCTGGTTTAGCATCCACGCGACCGCGGTGACTTGCCACGGCTTGAGGAGCGTCGGCGGGACCTGGAAGGTGTTAGGCGGGTCGAGGAGCGCGTGGCTCTGCTCCTGCCCCGGGAGGCCGAGCTGGGCGAGGGCGTCGTCAAAGGCGGGCGGGCGCGCCGAGACCTGCAGCTGCTGCCGTTGGCGCACTATGTCCAGCGCACACTGCTTCGGAGGGTCCTGCATATGAGTCTTGGTGGTTTCCGGGGCGAGCGTCAGGGACTCCTGCCTCTCCGTAGCAGAGGCAATAGCCTCACTGGTTGCAATCGTCGCCGTGGTGCGGGTCGCGGTGGCGGTCGCCCCTGCCGCTGACGGGATCGGGGGTTCGTAGAGCAGGACGCTACGGGCGTGGAAGGTCTGGGAGCAGAGAGAGGTATGGAGCGCCTCGATGTCCGACAGGGAGAGCACGGGCCGGCCCAGGCGGGCCTTGGACGGCCGATCGAGCGCGGTCCCGAGATCCAGGACCAGCCGATTGTACTGGGCGTCCTGGATGGCGGCCACTGGAGGGGCGTCGAGGGTCTCGGGATTGTCCAAGTCCGCCTCATCGTGGGTCGATGGGTGGTAGGCCGCTAATATGTTCTCGAGCGCGGAGATTCGGGTCTTCTCCGGCAACCAGACCTCGAGTCGAACCTGACTGGACCTGACCACCTGACACGGGATCACCTGATCTAACAGATGCCCTAAGTTGGAACGCCCGAATCATGGAAGGTAAAAAAATTCGAAAGTTTGACTCAATCATAAGCTAATGAACATAACTAGTCACGAGATTAGGACACCGATGAATAGAATTATCGGTCTTTTAAGTTTAGCTCTCGATATAGACCTAAGACGATCTCCCTCCACACGTGCGAGAGATACTAAATATAGTCTATAACTGTTGCCCAGCTGATCATGTGACCTTGCCAAGCTAGGTCATGTGACCACCACCCCGTTGAGTAGCTAGCTTTAGCAGAGAATAGGATCATCTTTACCACCTCACAGCTTCCACGCGTACCAATAACCTCGTAATTAGTCTTCTTATAATTATTAACGATCTCCTTAATATCTCTAAGATCGAAGCTAACTACTTAAAAATTAAAAAGATACTATTTAGTCTCGGAGTTATAGTATTTAGTATTTTAAAAGCGCGTGGGACAAGCGCACGCGGGCGGGAACCCCGCAACACCAGGCCAAAGAGCGGGCTTACAATCTGGCTGTTGAAATGCTGAACGAGTAGCTTGTTTCGATGACCTTTCGGGGTTGGTACACATGTTTGACACCGCCTATCCTGGATCACCCTATACTCGGCTCCGTCCTGATCAGGTTATATCATCCCGGGCCGCGTGTTGTGCCTGACCCGTTCACCCGATTCCATGGCTCTCGTCACGTCGGGACCGCGGCTCAATGCACCCTGGGCTCAGAGCAGGGAATATGATAATGCATGACGTTAGCTAGTTAAGGTTGACCGGTGTCGGGCACTAAAGTATTTAAAAAGAAGAAAAATTAAAGTAAGATTCACACGGGCGTGCCACATGAGAAGTGGATTTGGATGAGGGTCGCCCGTGGGTCACCACGGGTTTCGTTTTATTTCGAACCATTAAAAACCTCGATGTGAAAAGGGTGAAGTTTCCTGGTGTGAAAGGTACTCTCTCCTTGTGCACCTTGGCTTCGGCCTCCTGTCCTTATAGTTATCTCCAATTTGCCTCCCCCTCCAGTCTCTCCCTACCATCTTCCTCCCCCCACTACGCCCCCACGAAAAGGGCGGATGCGGTCATTGTGCGCATTCATCTCGTCCACCGTGCTCGAGGTGCCGTGGACGAGTCCATCTCTTCTCTCGACTGAACAAACCGCATTCCCTATTCCCCCGTCCATGCGCGCCCGCCGGCTTGGCGCCCCGGTCTGTACATAGAATGGATTCGACACAGGATTCCCTCCTCGACGAGGACAAGTACCGAACAGAGGTCCTCCAGCTGGACACGTTTGAAGCAGAGCAAGCGCGGGCGCAACAGCTGTCGGACGAGGCGCGGCAGTTGGGCCTGAAGGTGCCGGAGATCGAGGCCTCGGCACCGCTCGCCGCCTCGATCGCCTCTGGAATGGTCGATCTCTCCTCGCCCGTGCTATCCTCGGGGTCCTCGACCGACCGAAACTCTGCCTGCGACGGATCCATTACCCCGTCCCACGAACCGCCCTCTCCCTCCCCGCTCCCGCTTGATCAGGTCGTTTCGTCGCTCTCGGATATCCATCTCGCCTCGGCGCGCGCGAAGCCGGGCAGTACACGCTCCCTCGCTTCTTTGTCTACTCGTCCGACTTCATTCTGCTCAACCGAGAGCCGGACATTACCCAGTGGATATGGAAGCCATAACGATGGCCTGGGGGTGAACCCGAACCGATTTTCAATGCTCAGCCTTGCGTCGGCTGACAAGAAGGAAAAGCGGCGCAGCAGCTTGAAAAGCGCCATTGGGCGCATAAACTTTCGTAAAAAGCGCCCCTCGAGTGTGATCCTCCCGCCCAATGCTCAAATTAGTGTCTCCAAAGGTGATACAGGGGTTGATCGAGTCTACCTGGAGACCAAGCCAGCACCACCATCCAGTCACGATGTAAACCAACGACCTGCGACTGCCGTGGAGTCCCTTCCCAGACTAGAGATCCCCATCTTCGATAAAGAGGCAATGCAAAGAAGCGTGGATGACCCCGAGCTCAGCGAGATGCTCGAGCGACATCGGATGGAGCGAAACCGCCATATCGCATTTCAAAACGCCGCTCTCAGCATCCTCCGGCGCCGACACCAGACCGCCGTCTCCGAGCGACAGGCCGAAAACAAGCGCCTGGAGGAGGAGAAAGAGGAGGAGGTATGATCTCCCGCCCCCGCAATATATTGGCCCCATGTCTAACCGGACCGGGTATGACAGAACACGGCGGCAGCTATCCGAATGGAAGAACGCCAACTCGCAGTCGAAGTCGAACAGCAACGCGAATTTGACCGAGAGAAGACTAACTCGCGCACTCGCATCAAACATATGGAGGGCTACTTCCGCAACGCCAGTCCCCCACCCTCAACAGCAGGCGCGGCGCAGCGGTCCTCCGAGTCGTTCTCAGAATCCGACTCAACGCCGGCACGCCGCTTTACGAGGCAGCAGAAAGAGCAGCTGGAACAACAGTATCATGACCACGAGTCTATGGATGCTCTGCACGAGTCGCGGATCAAGGTACTTCGGGAACGTCAGGAGCTCAAGCTGCAGGAAGCCATTGCACGCATGGAGCGTGAGCTCGATGATCTAATTGAACAGCACGCAAAGAATGCGGAAGCACTGCAGACTGAACACCGCAACGAAGAATCGTCTCTCCTGCGGGCGATGGACTCCAAGAAAATGGATCTGCGCCACCGCTGGTACCTGGAAGAGGCGATTCTGCGCCGCCAGCTTGAGAACCGCAACAATCAACTATACGGCCCGCTGCCTCCGATTTCATTCAGTGGAACACCTACCGAGACTCAAAATTCGGCCATTTCCATCTCCGAGTCGTCTCCGCTCGGCGCTGGAAACACGAAATAAAGCAGTGCAATGCCCCCACTGGCGGAGCAGTACTTTGCTTGATATACCCCCATACGCACTAATAGTTTTTGATTCCTTACTTGCATCGGTCATCCCATCTTCTTATATACCTTTACTTCATACCCTCATGTTTACTCTTCTTGTAAACACTTTTTGTCTGCCTGAACATTTGATTTGCGTTTGGAATGTCTATACATATCGCATTGCGGCGGCTCTCTGGTTCCGATGTGCATAGCTTTTGAGTTTGGGATACTACGGCTTCCTCAATAGATATTTGATTGACCTCGTTGTTTCATGTTGCATTGTGGTAATTCAAATTGGGTATCACTGCTATGCTGAATAGACCTCTTGACCATCATCGTTCAAGCTGCTGACGGACCACGCTCTCGCAACCGATCCAACAGCGCTTCCACTCTACCATCACCGCCAACCATCGCATCTTCCGTCTGTTTGTCTCGACCCGTGTCACCGATAACCACTGCCCGCTCAACGAGGCCAGAATTAGACAGCTTGAACCGTCCAACCCGACCATCCTCCCACTCCAGCCGTACATACCGCGCCTCGACAGCAGTAGACGCCAAAGACAGAACCCCCGTACCAGTCACAGGCGAGATCCGCTCAGCCGAGCTTGACTGAGACTCATCCCCCAGCCCCAATTTCTCGCGCAGAAACTCAACAGCATCAGCCCTCATATGCCAAGCAACCAACTCCCGTCTCAATTCACGCACAAAGCCCCGCAAATCCTGCTTCCGTGCCTGGTTTTTCCACGGCTTCAAGTTCTCGGCATCCTCTTCCTCGCTCTCCTCCGCCCTCTGCCTCCCCGACCCAGGAAGCGGCAAGAACGCACTCTCCAGCTTTGCAATAGATATAAACGCCGGAACGGTATGCCTATGAACGCGCAAGCGCTTCTCATTATTTCCGCGCACGCGTTCCCGCTTCAAGAGCACGTAGTAAGGCTTCGCGAACCGGCCGTTGCGCGTGCAGACGTCCAGGCGCACGCCGAGAAGAGTGTCATTTGCCGTCGGTGATGGGTCTTTGAAGGGAAATGCGGTTGCGCCGAAGGCGATGCGGTAGTGATTTGATTCGGAGTGTTTGCCGGCTGCGCGTGCGAGGGGTGAGAGTTCGGCGTTTATGGATGTAAGGGCTGGTGGTGGCCTGAGGAGGAGTTTTTGGATGGAGTTTGCGGAGAGGAGGCTTGATGCGAGGGTTCGTTTGCGTCGTTGGAGTTTTTGGACTTTAAGTGGTGTTAGCGTTGGTTGGTTTATCCTGGGATTGAAGACATACTCTCGGCGCGGATTGAGGCGATTGCGGTGTCCTGTTCCTCTTCCTGCGGGTCGGGGGATGCGGCGGCATAGTGGGCGGACTGGTTCATTTTGGAGATCTCGTGGACACGTAAGATACTGGCGAGGTTATCCTAATTGTGCCAGTGTGTTTGGGACCAGCAGGACTGCAGGATTGGGCGACGGCGAGTCTATGATGAAATACGACGGCGCGATGTTTTGTTTATACGGCACGTGACCCCGCATCACCGAGTTTCAATCTCAATGCGCACAGCTACAACTTCAAATACATCTCGAAGATAATTATTTGTTATTTCCAGATAGGGTCACGCGACGGAAGCGTGTCATATCGAGTGCGCATAGTGTCCAATCATAGAGGATATACTCCGATGCTGTCCAACCTCGCAACTTAGCGACTACGAGATCTCCAAACGCGCTGATCTCATCGACGTGCATGAACTTGTGCGACCTCAAAATCCCAACAACCTCGTGCGCGTAGCGTAGATCAGCGCCCCAAGAGTGGATTTGGGTCCCTGAAGACATTGTAGATCAAGGTCAAAGGTCATAGGTGATCACGGACTCACTAAACTCGGCCCCAGGACCCGCAAGAGGACAGCTTGCCTTCTCCACGTCTCGCCTCCTTCCAAGTTCCACGGGTTCCCACCTCCATGCATTCCACTCGTTCCTGAGGACTTCTCTCCGTCGTCCCCGTCCTCCATGCATTGCTTACAAACTCCCTTTCTCTCGCGGATCTAACCGACTCGGTGATCTATCTACTCCCCTTCACTTCCTTTGTACGCCGCTCCCTCACCCTTCCCGACCCTATACAAACCCAATCTCGGACAAACACACGAACCACCCTCCACCTACCAATCTGCACTGCACCTCTCAGAAACCGCCAATCAATGACACGCAAGAGCGCGAGCCTCTCCAAACGCCGTTCCAAACCGAGCCTGACAGTTGCTACCGGCCAGAACGGCCATGCCAACGGCAAAATGAACAGCAACATTGAAATGCGCAAACGCGACACTCCCTCCATCGAATCCTCCACCGAACGAACTGCCCGAGTGATGGAAAGCCCCGGCTTTTCTCTCGATCACGAACCCCCGTACCCTCAGACCCCTGTCATGACCACCACGAGCTTCCACAACCTGCCCGCGAGCGATCGCCGGAATTTCCTCTTGCTATGCGTCCTATACTTCCTGCAGGGCGTGCCCATGGGCCTGGCCACCGGCTCCGTGCCCTTCCTCCTGAAACCATATCTCTCCTACGGCCAGATCGGCGTGTTCTCGCTCGCTTCGTACCCGTATTCCCTCAAACTGTTCTGGAGTCCCATTGTCGACGCGGTATGGAGTCCGCGCTTCGGCCGCCGTAAGAGCTGGATTACTCCGGTTCAGGTTATTGCTGGTCTGGCGATGATCTACATGGGTAGACACATTGGAGCAATGATGGAGCAGGCGGGCGCGAACAACGGCGCCGGTGTCTGGAACTTCACCTACTGGTGGTTCATGCTGGTGTTCTTCTGCGCCACCCAGGATATTGCGGTGGACGGATGGGCTATTTCCCTGATGTCCCCGCCGAACATTTCATACGCCTCGACGGCGCAGACTGTCGGCTTGACGGCTGGCCATTTCTTGTCCTACACTGTGTTCCTCGCGTTCAACTCCAAGGACTTTGCCAATCGGTGGTTCCGGGCTGTTCCCACCGAGGAAGGCCTGCTGTCTCTCGGCGGGTACTTGACCTTCTGGGGTTGGACATATCTCATTGTGACGATCTGTTTGGCGTTCCTGAAGAAAGAGGAGCGCACTAAGGAGCGGGACAGCATCGCCGATGTGTACAAGAGCATGTGGAGCGTCCTGAAGCTGAGGAACATTCAGACCATCATTGTCATCCACCTGATCGCCAAGATTGGATTCCAGGCCAATGACGGCGTCACCAGCCTGAAACTGCTTGACAAGGGCTTTGGCCAGGACAACATGGCTTTGGTCGTGTTGATCGACTTTCCCTTTGAGATTATGCTCGGCTACTATGCCGGCAAGTGGTCGACCCAGTACGGTGCCATGCGACTTTGGGGATGGGCTTTTGTCGGCCGATTGGCAGCTGCTGTTCTCGCCCAGTTTACAGTGATGATCTATCCCAGCGGTCCCGACGTGCCGTTTTGGTACCTGCTCACCGTGATCTTTGAACATGTGATCTCGACTTTCATGAATACGGTCATGTTTGTAGCTATCTCGGCCTTCCATGCTCGCATTGCAGACCCCGCGATTGGCGGAACCTACATGACCCTTCTCGCCACGTGAGTATCTCTCGGTCTTACTGTTCTACTCTATCTAACATTACATACAGTGTTTCCAATTTGGGTGGAACTTTCCCCCGCTACTTCATCCTTAAGCTGGTCGACTTCTTCACTGAAGCGACTTGCATCCCTCCTACCACACCTCCAGCCGCTGACACCCTGAAAGACGCTCTCGTCACCGCCTCCTTCTCTTGTGCCCTGGAGCCAGAGAAGAACCGCTGCATCCACGGCGGCGGAACCTGCGTGATCGGCCGCGACGGCTACTACATCACCAACATCCTCTGCGTGCTCATCGGCGTCGTCACATTCACGATGTTCATCAAGCCCGCTGCCACCAAGCTCCAGGCACTGCCTCTACGGGCTTGGCGTCTGACGCAGGGTCCACAGCGCGAGTAAAGTTGGACTTTATGATTTATCATTCGCCTGTAGTTGTAAATATGGGCTATAATTCGATAGATTGAACGAAAAGAAATTAGATTCCTACTTTCCGCATTCCATGTAACGGACCCTGGATGGACCCTGAATCCAAGCCCTGCAAGAAATTCACATAAGCTGTACTTCGTCTTCGTGTCTGCAGAAGCCACTGCCTAGTAATATTTTTCACCCTTCACTAGATCACTCACTGACTCTTCAAATCCAAATGCCGCGTGTTTGAATGGCTGAGGGGTCTCAATCTCCCCGAATCGCAACCTCACCCTACTAAGCTCTTCTGTTAACTGGTCGGAGCCCAAACAATAGCCAGTCGTCAAAGCATCCAAATCTGGATTCCGTGTTGTTCTTAGCACGTTGGAAAAGGACGTATTCTGAGGAACACCATTGTCCCATAGGGCAAATAACCCAATCGTAATACACACAATGGTGACCACCAGAGCGGTCATATAAGCAGCAAATAGGTTCTTCCGATTATAACTGTAGAAGTTCTGGGGCGAGTAGACGGCGACAGGCACACTGGTGCTGGCTGCATTCAGGCTGAGGAGGCTGTAGGTAAAGTTTCGCGAGAGGTCTTCCAGAGCTCGGGCTAAGGTCTTATTGCGACAGGTCGAACCGCCGTCCAAGACACCAGGCATGATATAGTCAGAGATATTCCAAAGCTCTGGGCAGTCAAAGAGACCAGACTGCATAAGAAGCGTTGCGCCGCCCATGAGAGCTCCTCTAGAACCTATATTCAAACTGCCCTCGATAAGGGATGAGAAGAGCAGGTGTGTTACATAGTAACCGCCAGCAGCCTCCGGTCCGGTAGAGTCTACAACTGAGTATTGGCCAGTGGATGAATCCCAGTTGGAGGGAGCAACCAACTCGGTTGAGATAGGGACGAGGGTCTGAATGCTGTCGTTGAAGTATACACCCAGCACATAGGAAGTGTTCCAGAGCTGGCAAACAATGGATGTTGTTTCGGTTGAGTTGCCTGAAAGGGGGCTCTGCCCTGCAGCATACATCAGAAGCATGTTGTTTAAGAACGAAGGCGCGCTCCCTGAGTATACCAGACCCATGTAATCCTCGCTTGAGTTCTTCACTAATTTGTGCCAGACATCCTGAAAGGAGCTATAATTATTATCAAGCTCATCAGTGAAGGTGATACCTTTCGTCTCCGCGATAACTTCACTCAGGTTCTGGCATTTGTAGGAAGGGCCCCAGAACTCAAGAGTATAGGATGAGTTAGGGACTAGTGGCGAAAGGGGAATGATGGCAGCCGACGAGGAGGTTGCTGTGAAGAGGCGGCTGATGCTATAGGAGGGTCCATAAATCCCACCCTCCCCTTCAGATAACGCCCAAGGCGCCCAGAAATCTTCGGTAAAATTCACGGTGGGAACGCTCATCCTAGTGATACTCGACGTTGTCGTTAAATGTACTGATAGAGTAGCAGGTGTAATAAGAGCGGTCAACGGAATCAGCCTGGATACAGTGTTAATCATCACGTCCTCTTACGTAGACTCAGGGAAACCCTTCTTACCAGGAGATAGTTGCCAGCAGAGTGAGTGTTTTAGCACATATCCACATATCAGGAACGAGAAAAGCCATTGGATTGTTCAAAACACTGAACATAGCATCAATACCGCGAAGATTCACACTTTTTCTGCGGAGGGTAGTCCAGATCTGTTGCACCGCCGCAATCCCAATGGCGGCCACAAATAACGTTTTGACGACGAATGCGAACCCAGTTCCGATCCTAATTGCCCAGGTTTGTTGCTCAACCGATTTGACAAGAGTGTTGTCGAGTCTGTTGTAATACAGATGATGGCCTACGGATAATAACAGGCCACATAAATAGAGTCCGATCATCAGGACCGGACACCGCCATCCAACTCCCCATACCGCAGGGGAATAGCCATCTTTGGCGGTCGGCCGAGAAGTGGATGTTGTGTGTGTTGGTGATGTTGATCGCTCAGTCGACCTGTCTGGGTCGGGCTGGTCTGTAGACGGAAAAGTTCGAATGGAGGAGTATTTGGCACGACGAACAATCGACTGAGACATGATGAATATCAGTAAGGGTGGCTAGCATGACCGCCCTGGATCTTCTCGCCGGGAAATGCTTAACGCTTCTTATGCTTGCGAAGATACAAGCGCAAGGCTATTATAATTAATAGATCCAAATTTAGCGTAGACTTGCATCTACTCAGCCTTCTTCGACCTTAATTCGCCAACCCGCTGAGCGGTAGTGTAGTATCGGTGCCCCTAGCGGGGGTAGGGCGATTACTGGGCACGTATATGCATGGATGCCTTGAGAATCACATCAGTCCAATCAAACGGCCAGGGCTGCGCTCAGGCACTTCACTAACGCTTGGTCTATTTTTAAGCACCTCTAATACGAGTAATTAGTTGCGTACCTAGCTAACTGCACAGCTAGTGGTGGGGTCTAAAAAACAATAAATTGCATTACTGCCTCATAGAATGTATGTCTACACCATGGCTTTACATGTCCATGTGCATCAAGCTTGGGTAGAAAATTTTGCCGTTGGTGATACTGAGTGGTGATCTGGGAAGCTTGGCTCTTGGGGGCTGGATATTTTAGGGCGGCCCCGCAATATTTAGACGCAATATTTAGACTGTCAGAAGTCAGTTCTCTGGGGCCCCACAGCGGAGAATCCTGTCCTGATGGTGAAGCGAGTCTAGATTGAATGAGTGGGGTTGGCTGGTTCGGAACAAGGCTGCATAATTGGATGTCAGCGGGCTCAGCTTGTATAAAGGTACCCTGAATTTGCTTTTTCGGATGTTGGTTGTTGTTCCTGCTGAGCCTATATCATTCTCTTCAATCCGATTCCATTGTCAATTCCTTGAATGTCGTACACCACAAGATGCATCCCCTCATCTACCTCGCTCTCGGCGCATCAACAGTCGGCGCCCTCCCAAGCCTAAACGCCCGCGCCGTTCTCGCATATAGAAGCGTGTGTGCACCCGGTTTACCCCTGCGCTACGCTAAACTAAACTAACCTTGTACAAAAAAGTGGGACCTCCGCCTCTTCAGCGAAGCGACTCCAATCTGCAATGTGAACGACTCCAACATTGACCTCGCAGTCTTCCACCGCTACGGGGCCTATGACCGTACATGCGAGGCTCTGGATACCTCGTACAATGCGTCGACTGTGAAGAGTCTTTCGTGGAAGAGTCCGAGCGAGGACGACTGGCATGATCTGCGCATGTTTAGTTCGCCGGATTGTGATGCTGACAGTTTTGTTGGGAGTATTACCGACGGGTGGGAGGTTTGTTATCCGTTTAGCGCGTGGAGTGGGTTTTCGGTTGTTTCTCATGGAGCTGAGTGTGTTTGAGCCTTGGAAGGACGTGGGATGGTATTTCAGTATATAGTTTGCATGGTAGGTTACAGTAGTGACTGTGATCGCCTTCCAGGTTGGAGAAAAATGATTGTTCAAACTCTAATCACATTATGGTGCGGGCTAAGCATTGGAATTATGCTCCTTTGAGTGGGAAATTTATTCAATCAGTTAGATGGTCCCTCCGTCGAAAGGGATTCGTCCTGTCTTCATCTTCGCGCCTTTCGTATTCCGCACTATCTTCCTTTTCGTCCATACCGTGCGATAGACATCCTTTACAATACTACTAATCAGTCAAAGACAATGTCCTTATCAAGGAGAATCTAGACAGTAGCTTATTTTCACTTTCTTACATATAATAATGCTGCCTTGTAATTAAAACAAGTCTTTCTTGCAAATTCAGTCTAGTCATCGCGGACAAGCGCAATTTAGGGAAGCATTAAGCACGCTGCTTACTCCGTACTCCTCTCGTGCTTCACTTTCCTGGGAAGGAATTACGATTGCCTAAAGAGTATCTGAGCCCTGCCTTCGCATGGCTAGCAACGAATCAGTTTGCCGGCTGTGTCTGTACGTGACTCTAGTCGTATTCACGGCTCACGAAGGTTTCGAGTGGCTCAACCCCAGCGATCTTTTCCAGAAACTGGCCTTGGCAGTGCAGCCAAGATATCCTCATGGTCCTCCAACCCCTGAGGACGAGGCCCGAGAGCTATGTAGAATGCTTGTATGCAGTGTGGAGTAGGTGTTCTCGTATCGGGGTGGAGCACGGCCCCCGTCTTCATTGTATGAAAGACGGAGCCTCATCCTTCGTCGTTCCTAAGAGCGACCTGCCGCATTCGCGAAACATTAAGCAACGCCGGCGGTTCCAGCCTTGGTGTCTTTCAAAATGGTAGTCGCTTTGCAGGACCTCACTGTCTCAGACGTGTCGGGTATGATCGCCTTTGGTATTGCACTTGGTAAGCTCATCGCACCTACATTTGGAGAAAAGGTTGTTAGAACTTACCCTCGCGAATAGTGCAAGTTTTCATTCCAGTTGCATTGCCTATGATTCTACTCGGATTCTTGAAATCTCCGCGTCCCACATTATCTGCTAGCACCTGGTCAGTATTGATACGTCCTAACCATCAAGCTAGAGCCAGACGGACACTTACTGCTGGGTATAGGTCCGCCCTCGCGCGACAAATCCACTCTTCATATTGGCCGACAATCCTGAGAACGGACTCGTCGGCATCGTCAGGAGCCTACGCAGCAGTATCGGTAGTGTCATGGCTAGGGACTGCTGCAAAGATACTGACAGCAGTTGCTGCCGTGGTGACACCTTTACGGTTGTATCAAAGCATCGCTCCTCAGTCCCCGACGTTGTCCCAGTTTCACTATGTCGAGGACACCTCAGTGTTTGGAGATGGCACGCCATCACGGAATATGACCACCCGGTTTAGCCGCAGCTGTGGCGGCTTGGGCGATGTCAATTGCCCGCATTCTCACGGAAATGTCACTTGGTCTACAAACGCCACCGGCACATACGTGACGGGAGACTGGTACGATACTCGCATCCATCAATATGTGGTGGATTCCTTCCAGAGCGGTCTTTCCACCATGGAGCCGTCGGTATCAAGCCTGTTCGATATCCAAGCGCGCTATACGGTCTTGTCACAGACGATTGCTCCCAGCACAAGCATTCCCGTCCACAATGGCACAGGGCACCCAGTCAGTCAGCTGCGACCTATTCAGTCGCTCATTACAGATCGCGGTTATCGGCTAGTAGAAGGACTGGTAGTCGATCTACAGGACGGAGGGATCGGCTTCCGCAACCATACAGCGCCACAGTGGCGGCCTCATGGGAGCGAATGGTCAGAGGACCTGCTGTTCATCGAGCCGGTGACACAGTGTGTTGATCTCAATCTGACCTTTGATTATGACGTGGCTACGTCCTATAGTTATGGGGGCGGTAGATGCGAGAACCTTGTTCTCACTAACAAAGGGGGCTTCGCCAACCTGCCAACGCACTTTTCTCCTCTAGATTGGACGACTATTCACAGCCAAAGAGCTCATTCAGCGGGCATTTACAGGCGCGTGGGTGAATAGGTGTTGAGGGGGATTCGTGCAGCGGAGACGTCGGTGTATGCGGCGTGTTGGCTTGAAAAACTCGGTGTGAGGAGTAGAGCGCTCGTCGTCCCTGATGCTAGAATTTCTAGGTATTTTTCTTCCAGGTGGCATAGTCCGCAGTGGATGCTGTAGGTTGTTGCTGTGGTGGGGAGGGCGATGTAGCCAGGGAGGCGCATAGAGTGTTCCATCATGGTCCCTCATGAGTTTTGCAGTGAGTTGCAGTATTTTTCTGAAGAATTTTGGCTCAGGAAGTTGAAAGAGGCATTGATTCTAGAGACCCGGCGTGATCGAGGTCTTTTGGGCAATTACTAATTGGGGAATTGGGACTAAAACTGTAGTATCCGTGCGGTGATCCCACCTAGTTTATGACTGCAGTTGACATCGTGCTTCTGTTGCGTGAAGCGATTAAGGCTTTAAAAGCGATAGCTTTAGGAAGAACAGGTAGGTACCAAATCCAACCGTATACAACAACCGTGTCGAACAGCGGGACCCGCATCGATCCGCGGATCATCAACTTTTTTCCTGTTGCACCACAACCCGCAACGCCAACAACGAGCTACCTCAACGCCGGGCTTTTACGAAAAGAGCTCACCCAGGCCATGGCCTCAGCACACACAGATTCAAGCTCCGCCCACTCAGCCCCTCCCTCACCCGCAACAACCATGTCCCAAACCGACACCGCACACCCCGCAGTCGACAACTCCCTCGACGACATCTTCGGCTCCTCCCCAGAACCAGAGATGCGGCCCGTGATGCGCGCCCAAGAACCTACAAACGAACCCTCTGATCTCCCCTCCCTACGGCGCCAGCACGTCACCGCCGGCTACCGCGACGGCCTCGCAAGATCCAAAGGCCAACACGTGCAGGAGGGCTTCGATGCTGGGTTCCCGGTTGGTGCACAATTGGGCATGCGAGCGGGTACCATTCTTGGTATTCTCGAGGGGATTACGCGTGGTCTTGAAGATCGATCTGTCGTGAAGAAACCGGCGCGGGGTACGAAAGAGACCGACGAGGCGGGGATGGAGTCGCGTCGTGCGACACGAGAGCAGGTGCTCAAACTCTACACAGACGCGGTGTCTGCTCTAGACGTGCAGGCTGTCTTTACAGGCGGAGACAACACCCCTGGTGAAGCAGGGGAGACAGCAGAAGCTCAACTGGGGCGGAAGGGGGACAGGGTAGTATCTCAGTGGGAGGCCAGGGTTGCCGTGCCCGGATGGGAGGAGAACATGGAGGCACTTGAAATGAAGGAGAAGACCCAGGAGAAAGAAAGCCAGGGAGAGCAGGGCGCGGGGGAGCGGAGCTGAAGCTTGTTTGTTGTGGGTTTGGTTTGAGAATGATGCCACTCACTTCTGTGGCTGTGAACCTCGCAGATCATCTGCAGCTTCCTGTTCCCCAGGAGGAGATGCACGGCGGGCCATGCGCGGGTTGTCTGCCCGTCTGCCCGTCCCGTCCTGCAGGATCGTCCTGAGACCGACCTGGGTCCAGACTCGACCGAGACACCGGGAGGAGGGTCCAGTGGCTGCAAGGAAGGCGCGGAGCTGGCGGATGACGGTCCGGACGGGAAGGCTCGATTTGGGAAACGGTCTTCTTTCTCCGAGACAGTATGGGGCGGATCTTCGTGGGGCCTGCAGGGAGTTCTCTGTGTTTACCTCAAGGAGGTAATGAAGCACAAGGCAGGGCAAGTTCAAGCTTCTTGCATTTTACGTGAAAGTGTCGACTCTGGAGCTTGCAAGGTAACTGGGAAGCATGGAAGCAGCATCACATCAACTGCACTCAGAGATGTCAAGCGGCTAGAAAGGCCCGTTTGCGCAAACACCTCGACGATCAGCCATATTTGCTCAATCTGGCCCATGTGGATCCCGTTGATGAAGCAAACTCCGATAGACCTGAAACCAAGCCGGGTCTCGGGGATGCCGTCCTGCTGCCCGGTCCACGCTGCCTTGCATGGGCCGGTCCGGGCTTCCGTGAAGAAGTGGTCTATTGCCCGTGACAAATGACAGTGAAACATTTATTGGCTATTTTCTGCTGACTTGCGTTCGAGTCTGATATCGACGGTGGGAGTGATATCAAATTACCTAGCTCGAGTAGATAGATGCCTATGAAAGCAGATACTTCGGATTCAAAGTAACTTATTAGAATACGAGGAACCACACATTCGGGAAAATAGCCCCAACCGAGGCAAATCGAATCGACCAAGTACCTTTTTGTGTGTTCTCGCGGAAGCCGGGAACATTGAGGGGCGACGCAAGGGGGTCTCGTATACTGCAATATCGGGCAGTCCGCGCCGCTGCTTTAGCAATCGAAGTTCCCCGTGGGTTTTCCTCATGAACAATAGTACCTAAAACAAAGCAGCGAGGTCTCCCACCTAAGTGGAAGGGATAATCCTACTGATGCCTCCTTAATGATCTGTATACAGCTGGGACTCCTAGGCTCCCCACTTAGCCACCCGCTGTTTACTTGGACCTTGCGACCGACCACCATAATGAGAACCCGGCCAATAACCACGAGCAAACAGAATAGCTCACTGCAACAGGAAACCCTCAAATCCCAAAGATAGACAACACGTAACGCTACGGCTAGGCACAAACTTCCCACACCAACCACCCCAACACGTCGATCACAACCCAATGGAACCTCGGGACCGTTCCCCGAGCATCGTATTCCTTCCCCAAACCTAATCACACACGTACGTTGACCCAGTACCAAGGGTCACATTCCTGTCTGTCGACAGGTCGACGCTGCACAGTACTTCTGTTCCGACGTGGGGCTGTCAAACACAAACCCCAGCGGAGCGGTGGGCCTCAATCGTCTTAGACATACGGTCAATAGAAGAAAATAGTATGCTGCAGTGTGTCTATGGATTAAAGCCCTTGCCCTGGAATTGGGAGTCTAGACGCGGCTTATTGTGGACCTCCGTGCGTGGCGTTGGGTTGGGGAGAGGTTGATTGTTATTGACACAGGAGAGAGTAATTGATGGAGATCTTGGAGTGAAACATTAGCTGGGAACAATGTGAGTTCTTTCGTGGTATTCTCGAATGCCGGGATATCTAAGGTTGATCTGGGGGCTGACGACTACATTCCTAAGCCCTAGATCTCCTAGACAACCTTGTAAAGGCATGGGAGATAACGTTCCATTTGACATTTTTATTCAATTCATAGTGTCATTGGGTAATAGTTCATGCTTTTGATGCGCCTGGCGATGCAGTCTTGCTCTTGAGATGCGTACAGTGTTCCTTCATGTCATTACTGTAGGTCACGTTGAGAAGAAAAGATATCAGAAAGTCTTGAGTCTTCGAAAGGAAATTGTAGTGATGACAGCAGTCCGTACAGATTGGGGAAATCATAACCATGTAGAAGACAGTAGTACAGCGTGAAGCGCAGATGTGGAAAGACATAACCACGAAGAGAATGGCAGGGAGAACCCGAAAATTGAGGCAGATTAGGGACAGTGGGACCGTTGGTCATGGCCGTGAGGCTTTCGTGTGCGATTTCGTTGCGGATTGTGATAGCGGAGTCCGGGAAATCATAAGAATCATTGCGAAATGGGTGATCAAGACCGTTCAGAAGCGTAAAGCGTAAAGAGTGTGAGCGTGGTCGTGATCGACACATCGTGAAAAACATGTAAGAAATCGTTGCAGGGATCGTTGAATTGCAAGGCCGTTGTTGGGATATTCTTGAAGCAAAAAATTGGAATCAAAAACGCCGATCTTTCCCACCGGAACACCGGAACATCAAGACATCAGATTACATCCACGTTTTTGGTGGTTTTGTGGCAGTTCAGGGAACGGAGGGAGTCGAGCATGCGGCGGAAGAAGGGGCGCTGCTCGGTTGGTTCGATGATGGTGGCAGGGGAGTGTTGCTCGTAGCACATCGATGTGAGCTTCTCCTTGTCTGAATTGACGTACTCGGGGGTATCGGAGCGCTGGCGGCGTCTCGATTGGGCTTGGAAAGCTGCGGCAGCTGAGCGGTCAATATCGGAGCCCCGAGTGCTGGATTCACGGGTGCTATTTTGAGGAGAGCGAGGTTTGATGAGAGAGTTGGTAGAGGGAGCCACAAGGCGGAGGGTTTGGAGATGGTGGTGAGGACGCAGACCGTCACGGCTGGTACTGGGTCGGTCGAAGCTCATGCCTCGAAAGGGCTCTGGGACGGGTTCGCCGACAGCATCGTCGGGCATGCAAGGGAACTTCTCCGGGAGCTGGTCGTCAAGCATTGCTTGGTGAAGCTTGGGCTGTGACTTGGCGCCGCGGAGCTTAGCTCGGCTTCGAACCTTGCGCAAAGTGTCGATTGGCTTGCGAGAGAGAGACTTGTGTCCAATCGACTCGTTGTCCGAGTCTGACTCCCAGACCGAATGCTCGCAGTATGCGTCCATGGTCGACGTCGAGGGACGCTCCATAGAGGTGGCGGTCCACTGACGGGAGATGGGAGGAGAGCTAGCAGCAGGGCTAGGCATAGGGCTGGGAACCTCATTGGCAGGGATGAAAAGAGCCTGGTCAAAATGTGTGGCATGCGGCTCCATGGTGACAGGATTGATCAAGCTCGGCGGCGAGATCATGGACGGATCAAGTGGAGGTCGCGCCCCGGGACTAGATTGTTTCCTTCGGGAGCTTTGAGAACTTGTGCCACGAGACAGGTTGGGCAAGGTAGGATGAGGTTTCCTCCTGCGGGAAGACGAAGACATACTGGAAGTCTCGTACTTCATCGTGAAGATTGGGGAGTTGAAATCGGAGACAGGAGTGGTAGGGCGACTCTTGGCCTTGGGTAATGAAGGCACAGGAGGGGGCGGTGGAAGTGAGTATTTGGGGGGTGTCGAGGGAGGGAGATAAAAGCGACGAGGCTCCTGGATCTGTTGGGCGTGCTGATACAACTTTGCGGTTGCTTTCAGCACGGCCTCAGGGCAGGCAGGAGAGGAGTAGGTGGATGAGAAGGAGCTGCTCGGAGTCAAGTCCGGCGTGGTACTTTCAGTGGCCACCGAGCTAAAGGAGCCCTGGCTGCTGTGGAGTTGCCTGGGTTCCTCGGTGGAAGATGCGTAGTGGTGGAATCTCAAGTCGTTCTCCAACTCCAATTGCGCGATGGTAGAGCGATTGGGACCGTCGTATCTATACTGAGCGGAGAAGTAGTCTTTCCCGTCGGTCAGGGAAAGTTGATAATACTGGCCGTTGTCCTGACTGTATCTCTCATCGCGAATGGCGGGAGTATAGGAGTCGTTCCAGGTTGGCGTGGCAGCCAAAGAGTGCTCGAGGTAGAAGGGGTCTGCGTTGGACTCCTCCAGAACCTTCGGACCCGCCTTGGGATAATAGCTGGAAGCTCGCTTCGGCGAAGGCAAGCAGATAGTGGATTCGGATCTGTTCCTGTCTGGGTATAACGCGTCCACTTCGCCCGGACAGTAGATTTCTCCTCGAGCCATGGACTATGATCGCGAAGTACACACACAGAGTGAACAAGATACGGACGCGGGGGTCCAGGGGAAGACCAGGAGCATGAAAGAATAGTGAGACTCAGGGGAAGGGAGGCGCCACCGGAGATGAATTGAGGAATGGGACCGGGGTGAGAGGGATGTGTTTATACAGCCAAAAATAGGCCCCTCCCGGGACCCGAGGCAGAAAAGCAGAAAACAGATCGATGCATGCCGATGCACGTCCAGTGTAAACAAAAGGACAGCACAGACCTGACCTTACATGACGTCCCCTTCCGCCTGTAGGGATGAGGTTGCAGCAAGGACGACCTCTCGGGTTCCCAGCAAGGGCTGGCGGATGTCCTTTCCGGGGAAAGCAAAAAGCACGTCTCGTCCCTGAATGGACGGGACAGAGGAAAAAAAGCATCATCCCCGTGCAGGTGCAGTCCTCATGCTGGACGGCGTGGCCCTTGAGGCATGAACATGAATCTACCCGGGGATGTCAGTGACACAGTCATCTCATTCGTGAAACGTACGCGTACGCTCACGCTCACTCTCAGCAAATTGATCTCATCTCAGATGGACAGCAGCAGCGAGGCTGGGGGGAGTCAAAAAATGTGAGATGTCATGAATAGACGAGTCCCGCGGAGGAGCATCCGGAACAGCCACCGAGCCCGAGCCCCACTGATCCGCCTGTGGCTGTCGCCCTGTTTCTTTTGGGGAGCTCGACTCATTCCATACCTGGGAACCGCGCAACGACCGTTTCATCCTCTCGAATTCTCTTTTCCTCTACCTACGTCATGCCCGTTCATGGCCTTTGGGGCTGGCTCGATCGTTCGTACCTTTTCACTCTCATCTAGTGAACTGTGCAGCGGATGGATGTTCCACATTGCGTGGCTAGTTGGTTGTAGATCACCACTAGACCGAATCGGAAGTGCGTGACGACGGATCCAACTTTCTTGCGTCCAGGTACTTGGACTTGGACCCGGGCCCAAAAGTACCGAGCTGAGGACTCGTACACGCGCGACTAATCACACATTTCGGACTCCGTTGGCGCGCACGACCGGTCGATCGGACCAATCGACTTCCGTGACACACTGAGTTTCGCCAGCTCGATATGATGGCCACCCGTAGAATCCATCGACTAAGGATATCTGACACCACTCGACGAGCTGAAACCGATTCTCGATCAATTGAACGGTTGACTCGACAACTCCCTTCCCCACATTCCAATGAAAAGTCAGTCTTGCATTGCATCCCGCTATGCAGTCGGGGCTCCCCGAGGCCTGCATAAACGTATATATATCTACGGCCTGCGTCCCGGCCCCTGATCGACGAGCTCTATCTTCCGGATGCACCGAGTGCATTCGTATCGGGGTGCCGACACCCTCGCTTTCCCCGATCACATTCTTCCATTGGGGAGTATTGTAGAAGTCCATGTAGAAGCTGAAGATCCGATATCCAGCCCAAGGGACGAATCGCCCTGCGGTGTTCAAGGGCGCAAGTTGCAAATTGCAATTTGCAAATTGCAAATCTCCTTCACCACCCTCGCAGGGACAATCGCCCAGGAGCAAGACCCTTCAAAGCCCTGGAGAAGCCCGTCGCACGATGCCAGGGCCCGCAAAGTCCAACGGAATCCCCGAGTGCCGTGTCTTGGACTTCGTCTGTACTGATTGGCCCGGGTCCAATCCGCGGCCCGACACCGTGGAAAGGAGACACTGAAACACTTCTCACACGGAGGAGTTTCCGGGGATCGAAGATGTCCTGCAGCCTGCAAGGTATGCTTGAAACCTACCTGAATATTGGGTCCTTCCTCTCCTTTTCTCGATCCCCGGGAGCTGATCCGCGTCCGCGATGCAACGGCAACCTCTTCCCCCGAGCCTATTCACTGGGTCTTTGTAAATTTTCCGACCCTTCTGCCCTTGCAGCTTCCTGCGGAAACGGTTCAGACCGAACGTTCGTGCATTGTTTGTTGCCCTTGGGTTTCGCGCTGTGTTTGTTCTGAGGAAACTTTCTTTGGAGATTTGGTTAGGTCAGGGGACTGTGAGGGGGTCTCGTATTGACTGAGATATGTGATCCAAGGACACAGGAGTTGGAATCGGAGCTGGAGCTGGAGATCGGGCCAGAACACCGGTGCGTCATCGATGTGGGGGTGCGCAGGCGTTCGCCAGAGAGAGTTCTGGAGCTCTCAGCTCTCGAATCTCAGGGGTGAGTCGAGATACCAGGTAGCAGGGTAAATAGGTAGATAGGTATCTAGCTAGTCAAGCATATGGATTTGGTTCATCAGGAAGCCATGAGAGCCAGATCCCGGGAGTGGAGGTTAATCTCTCAGTGTGGGGAAAGCAGTTCGTTCCACGAACTGAGATCCAAAGGAACCGCTGGATCCGATCCATGTTCGCGAACATGTTCGTTTTTCCAACTGAAAATACAATCCTCTTGTCCTTAACAGCATCGCCAGGCGTCTACCTAGGTAGCCGTGATGATTCAATGGTCCGCAGTGGAGAGTTGTATAGTGCCACATCGGTATATAGCCCGCATTATTCGGTGCCCGACAGCCCTGCCAGCGCATCACTTTGCCTCGACTACGTATTCCACGGTTCCGTATACCGAGTACACCTAGTACACCTAGTACAACTAGTACTACAGTAGTTGTATTTCTCGTCTCGCACCCGTGGCACTCACATGGAGCATCGCTATTCACTCTCACGGAACAGGTTTCGGATCTTGGATCGCGGATCGCGGAATCGTAGTCTACCACTTTGGTGGCACCTCCCCGATACTTCCCACTTTTGTATTTTCACCTATAACGTGCCTCCCCTGAGACTCGAGTCCAGTCCCGATCCTTCTCTGTGCCACCAACTCAGCCCGGTTGCAGGCGATTATTGAAGCAGTGCGTCTCAAGTACTTGCCCGGTCCATTGCGCGACGGGGTTCTGATCTGAAGCAATCTGAAGCAACGGAAGAGTCAGGCAGTATATCCATTGGAGTCTAATTGCGGCCACATTGCCTCAATCTCAGTCTCAGGCTGCGACTGAAGCGTTGCGACAGCCTGGAACGTTGGGCATTCCGGCCGCCATTCGCCGGGAATTCCCCCGTCTGAGACTTCCATTCCACGGCTTCAATCCGAGCCCGTGCTGGCCGTTTTCTCTTCTCTTTACAAAGATTTCATCTCTGACCAGACTGTGCATTCCAGCGTTGGTGCTGTTCATGATCTGAGAGACACGTTTGGTGCGCTGCAGCATGCAGCACCCGCTGCGGTGACCCCCAGCCATCTCAATTAATCCAGCCACCACGTCCTCCTCCGCTACGCTCTCCTCTTCTCCTTCAATTTCGCAGACCTCTTGTTTCTCATTTTCTGGGGTTAAAATTCCACTTCATCTACGGCCTCCGCGGTTGTCGACTACAATTCCTGATCGGCCTCTGCGATCGCGATCCGAAGCTCAGCTCCAGCTTCAGTGACGCAACACCTCACATTGTCAGCCAATCCTCCGTTTGACCAGCACTTGCCAGAGGTGTCTCGCCACACTCGCAGAGCTTCTAACGAAGTCCACGACGTTTACGACCCAGCAACGCTTACGACCTTTGCGCGGCAACGCCAGCAGCACCCTGTACCTCGTCCTCTTTCCTCCCATTCAGCCGATTACCGTCCCTCCTCAGCCGCAGACTCTCATCGACCGCTGCGCAGAACTCGCCATACCCCAGAAGCCCGTCAATTCACTCACCGTCGAGCCGTTTCGCTAGACGTTTCGGGTGGACAGCCTCCGCGATCTCAGCCGGCGCATTCGATCCCGGTCCTAGTAAACCCCGATCCCAGCAACCGCATTGAGGCACTGCGTCCGGCCCTTTCAGAAGCGCAAACGGACGATAACGGGTCGACCGTCGACGACCCATACCAGCTCCTCAACAGCTCGTATTGGCCGCGGAGAACCACCGGAGTCTCGTCGCGCACTGCGTCTGCGATTCTCTTTGCGCTCGAAGAAGCCATCCGTCGGCCGTTTCCATTTACCACGGATTGGGACGAAGCGAATGCTTCTATGTCAGACATGGTAGGCGTTGCTGGTCCCGCTGGCCCTGCCGGGCCTGTTGGCAATCGTCGCGTCCAGAATGGTAACCCGCGGGCGCCACAGGGCCCTGCGCCTGTTTCGTCGCAACCGCCAAGTGGTGTGCGAACTCCGACAGATATTATGAGACAGCGTCGGGACCGAGAGGCCCGTCGCAAAGCGGAACAGGAAGCTCGAGACAGAGAGCAGGAAGATATGGAGAGACAGCAATTGGAGCAAGAGCAAGCGCAGGCTCAAGCTCAACAGTACGCTGCTGGCGTTGCCGCGGACCCGGCCCCTCAGCGCCGTGCACGGCCTCAGCGGGCTCCTAAGGCGTCCGAGGTGCCTCCCGCTGGTGCCATTACAGCGCCGGGAGCTGCACCAACCTCCGCTACAACCGCGGGTCCTACACCGACTGGGGTCCAATATCAGGCGCCACCCGGCGGCGTAGACATGAGCCAGCAGCGACCAGTTCAATCATCAAGCCAGCAAAACCTGGGTGCTGCACCACAGCATGCTCGCTCACAGAGCGCAGCAGCAGGTACAGGCGTCCCTACGGGGACGAGTGGATTTAATAAGCCCTCACAAGCTCCCCCTTCTAGCCAACCTGGTGGTTCTCAGACCTTGCAACAGCCGCGACGTGCTGCCTTCCCGCATGCATTTGAACGCTGGGAAACTCTGTCTTCGCATTGGGAGGGTCTGACCAGCTACTGGATCCGAAAACTCGAGCAATACAATGACGACCTGGAACGGGACCCTCTCAGCCAGCAGCTGGCTCGACAGGTCACCGACCTATCTGCCGCCGGTGCAAACCTTTTCCACGCCGTGGTCGAACTGCAGCGCCTCCGTGCATCATCCGAGCGCAAGTTCCAGCGCTGGTTCTTCGACACCCGCTCTGAACAAGAACGAGCCAAGGAGGTGCAAGCAGACTTGGAGCGTCAGCTGAAGACTGAGCGACAAGGCCGCGCTGACGCACTTGCAGCTGCGCAGGCTGCTGAAAAGGACAAGACCCGGGCCGAGGACCTTCTTCGCGAAATGAACCGCGAGCTCCAAATCTCCAAGGACGAAGCACGCCGCGCATGGGAGGAACTCGGTCGCCGCGAACAAGAAGAGCGAGACCGTACCACCTCCCTTCGAAACGGAGAACCCACCCTCGTGGGTGGAGTCCAAGTCGTGCCCATGATCCAAGGCGTCCCCAGCCGGCACAACACACGCCCGCCCACCCGCGAAGGTCCATACCCCGGCGGACCAAAGGCCACATCAATGGGTACAGAGTACAAAAGCAACCCCACTGAGGCACAGTACTACGACGAAGCCGCACCCATGTCCCCAACCGGCTCCGACCCCTTCATCGAGACACAAAAGCACAGCACGACGTCAAGCAAAGCGCCCTACCCCAGCCAAATGTACGAGCACGACCCCAGCGCCCCATACCCAGGCCCACCGACTTCCGAGCCTGACGCCCACTCCTACGTTGGCAGCTCCGAAGCCGAAGACGAGTACGCTCGCTTCCCTGGCGACTCCCAGAGCCACCCTTTCTCCTACCCAGCCGCACCCCTCTCCGAGGGTAGCGACGAGTACGAGCAATCGCCCGTCGACGACAGACATTTCGTGACCGACGGGTCGTACTCCGCCGCCTCCAGCTCGGCACCCATGCAAGCGCCCTACCCTCCCACTACCGCGGACTACAGCGGTTCTGGCTGGGGCGTTGGAACGGGATGGGAATCCGTCACTCCCCGACACCGCCATCCCACACGGCTGAGTGATGTTCTCGAAGAAGACGAGCCCAGTCGAACAAGTCCCAGCCGCGCTAGCCAGGCCAGTCGCAGTATTCTGTGATTCCAGTCCGGTTGAGTTTCCGAAATGATCCCTTGGAGTTTTAGTGCTTTCAAATTCAGCTCTTGCATATTGACAGGGGGGTGCTACGCGGTACATAGAGAAAAGGGGTTGTTTTTTCTCGCATTGGCTCGAGCGTGCCTTTGATTTCTAGTGCGGTCTGTTTCTTACTTGGACGGATTTGATCTCAATTTTGGGTCGGGTCTGCCATTTGTTTTCATATCTCTTTCTCTTATCTCATATCCGTTGTTCTGGGCGTTTTCTTCCCTTTTTTGTTCTGGCTTTTAGTTTTCAATGGGCATAATCTTAATTGCCGACTCGGTCCCTCTTGTAGATCCTAAGGTTTACGGCGATCTCAATGGTCAATTTAAGCGCTAGATATGAATATCGTCTTGTCAAAATGCAGCGGCAGCCTGCGTTCCTGTTTATATTCTAGCTGCAAGAAATGACTGGAGTTCCTTACTTTACTGCTCTGGTTCTTCCGATTAACGTCCCACTGCTTGTGCATACACGGTAAACGGCCTAATGTCTTGAAATATATAACAATGCCACCGGATGCGTGCCATGAGCGACTTTCCAAGCTTGCGCCATTTAATCAATGTCAATAACAGACCAACTCACTTAGTGGCCCTAAGTATTGTATATCAGCCACCGTAGGCTCTGAGTATGTCGGTACCCCTAGGAAGTCTATACGCGACCGTGGAAGTATGTATGAAATACGCCGGGTCCGTGCATCGAGTCTGACTAGCAAAAGAAAAAAGTATTCCAAAATGGGACGGGATGCTAAGTGAGCTCAGGCCCAGAATAGATCACCAAACCGACGCCCAAATAAACCCATTAATCAGCAGGTGTCCCATAGTTACCCAGATGTCCGCTCCTTATCCTCACCCTCACCCCCATTGACATGCAACCGATCCTTATCCTCATCCTCATCTTCATCAGCACGAAACCCATCTACATCATCACTCCCCTCAGGCGAATGATAACCCCGACTGGATTTCCTCAACTCACGTTCCAACGCATCCGTCAACGCCTCAAGCAACCACTCAACCTCAGTCTTCTCGCCAAGCAAGGGATTCTTATGATCAATCCAACTCCAATCACGAATGGCACGCTGGACCTCGTCGTCACTCTCAGCATCCCCCTTCTCAGGGTCCGGAGGCCTATGTTTGCCCGAGAGCAGGGCGAGATAATGCTCCCACTCGAGGTAGTTGAATTGCTTAGCAGCGTTGCTAATAGCGTAGTTTGTCATCTTGCGCACCTCGCGGAAAAGGAGGTAATGGTAGTGGTGGACATTCACAGCAGCGACATCGCCGCGCTCACGCGCGCGTTCTTCTTTTTTGTGCTCCTCGGCTTCAAGTGCTCCTCGACTGGAGGTTGCCGGATCGACTTGATCGTCTGTATTTTGCAGGGCATCTTGCGTATCAGTATTCTCGCCCGTTGTTTCCTGGAGCCATTTATCTGTCCAGGAGATGTGGAAAATGGCTTTTATGCGATCGTGGAATGGCTGTTCACCGGGTAGAATGGTAAGTTCGCCGAGGAAGAGGGTGAGATCGCGCAGGAAGCGGATGAGCGTATCGCTGATGTCGGAAATGAGGATTGTGATTGATGGGATGGCTAGGAGGGACCAGAAGACGAAGTATGCCTTGCCCAGGCTGCTTACTGGGTAGACGTCGCCGTATCCTATGGTCAATAGGGTCGTGTAGGCGAAGTAGAGGGCTTGGAAGTATGACCAGTGGAAGTATGACTCCGAGCGCCAGAATACCACGGCGCCGATTAACCACAATGCCATCCAGGTGGTTAGAGATATTGCGAGGGAAATCCACTTGTGTTGCACCTCGGCGAACTGCCGCACCCGTCGCATGGTGATAAACTCTTGCTTGTGTCGCTCGCGGTCACTCTGCTCAGTGTTTGGATCGTTTCTTGCTAAAGATGGTACTAGTCCACGAAGGCGATTCTTATCCGAGGAGGCCTCTTTAACAAGAAAGCGACGAGTTCGTGCAGTCAGAATAGCCGACATCTCTTGGCGACCGTGCTCTAGCATCAAGGTCCGGATCGAGGAGATAAGGAGACCCAGAATGACAACACCTCCGACGGCATACGGGAACAGCAAACCGCGTCCAAGGTGCGTTGTAGGAGCAAAGTTGCCAATGCCGATCGTGAGTAAAGTGTAGTCCGCCCAGTAAACAGCATCCAAAAATCTCCAGCCCTCTACCTTGGCGTAAACGGCGGAGCCTCCGAGAAGATAAATGAAGAAAATGATGGTCTGTAGCATCAATGTCCGCTGACTCGTAGTCAATTTGAACTCCCGACTGTAATGGCCCTTGGCGGCGCCCCAAGCCGTCGCAACCATCAGGGAAGCGATGATAAAGTACAGGCCAGCTGCAAAAGTCCCGTAGAAGTAGCTCTGTGTGTAGATGCGCCCATCATTTTCCGGTTTGTACATGAGCAAACCGAAGGGAATGAGGATACCGATCAAGAGCCCGGATGAGATGTACCACCCAGCAATGACAATCGGTTGCGCAACCTCGAAACGGATGCGGCGCGCCATGTTGAGCGACAGGGCCAAGTTGGCACTGAGCGCGAAAAAAAGCGAGACTGCGTTTATTGCGACGGCCCTAGCAGATGGTTATGAACTGGTTCTTCGAGCTCAAGCTTTGATGCGTACCATTTTGGATCGGTAATGTCCTTCCCCGAGAGCGTCATCCGCCAGGGTTGCGCCAGTGAGCAGATGTTGAAGGCGCTTGCCATAGGCCCAAAGGTACCCTTACTAGAGGTCAGCTTCTTCGATATCCAGAGCCCAGTGTTGGAGATTGTTCATACCGCTGCCAACGGATACGCAGTACTGGCCAGCCACCATCGAGCTGCATGAGGATGTCGAGCATCGACTCCTGTATTTTCTCTACAATCTCCAGACCCCACGTTATCCAGGGCACCCGCCTCATCAGCAACAGCATCATCCAGACCAGGGTCGCTTCATCTTGCTTGCAAGACTAGTGACTAGTGACTAGGGGACATTCAAACTGGGGCTGCTTGGCAGGGGACGTTCAGCCACGTTTAAGAACGACATCGTTGAATGAAAGCACTGAAGGTGGGGAAGCTACGCAGAGACACTAAATTTAGTGGCGTGGATTGAAATCAAGGTTTCGTGGCCGGCGTGGCCGTCATGATCGACGTGAGCTTGGGATTCCGCGACTCCAAAGGGTACGTCATCTCACGTGACCTGTATAGAACCATGGATCGTGAGATTCTCTCGCAAGCATCGAGCGAGATGAAGATCTTCATAGAAAAGAAAATATGTATTTCGGTATGATGTAGATATACTCCACAGACCCAAAAAGCCAAGATAGAAGTAGAAAAAGATCAAAGGAAGTCGCAGGCGCTTTTGACACCTGCATAAGAAAAGAGTCATAGGACCATTTGATCGGTGATCGGTCTCTGTACATCGCATTCACCCACTGCTACACATTCGAGTGCGAGAACGAACTGCAGAGAAAGAGCCAGCTTCTGCCGTTTCGTGACCCGGTTTATGATGGATGCGAAAGACCAGGCAAAAGCCCGATGCTGCAGAAAAGAAAAGAAAGCCCTGCGGCCCAAACTCCGCCTCGCATTGCCATGATGTCGAGGAGAAAAATCAGAAGTCGTCCAAAGGTAGTCAGGGAATTAGAATGGGTATCGCAAGTATGTGGAAGTTGGTTGGAACGTGTCGGGGGTAACTTAATCACTTAGTAAGGTAATTCATCAAACTGCAAGCTGTGAGCGATGTCATCCGAGTTGAGTTTTCCGGGTAGTCGAGACTTACAGTGGGCACCTCCAGGAGTCAGAGAGGAGGGCACTGGGTTGTCGTTTTGCGGCGAAGGGCGACGAGCAAATCGAGGATCCACGTCTTCGTAGTAGGCGGTGCCCGGCGCGTTGCCTGTGTGTACAGGCGATGGCGGAGGACGTGGCGAGAGTGTACGACGGCCGTCGTTCGTACCCCATCCAGCTCCGGCAGGGACGTAAGAGCTGGTCGTGTTAGCCAGGTAGTCGCGTAGAGATGAATCGAATGAACTTACTCGGTCCGACTGTACAGACTACTGGGGCTCTCGAGAGGGGCTAATTGACCGTCTACAGGCATCGCGTGGGGCTGAGATGTGGTTGTTGCCATCGAATCTTGTCCCTCGTAATGCCGCGGCTGGGGTTGCATCTCAATTGCCTGTCCGATTGTCTCAGGCGAGACCGCCATTCCAATGGGACCGGGGGAGGGCTCGCGGACAGGCGCGGCCCCATAGGTATCAAAAGGCGCGGCTCCGTAGGAATCATCCATGGTAGGGCCGTAGGAATCATAGCTGCGGTTTGGGCCAGCCGCATAGCCCATCCCGCCACGGGGTGCTCCGCGGCCGGGCATCATACCCCCACGGCCCCGAGGAGGCGGGCCCATGTACCCGCCTCTGCCGGGAGGCCCCCGAGGTGGACCAATGTAGGGACCACCACGTCCATATCCGCCTCGAGGAGGATAACCTCCCCTGCCGCGCGGGCCGAACCCAGGCGAAGGCCCACCTCGGCGAGAACCCATGCTGCCATCCGAATATTGCTGGCGCAATCGGGGATCGGAAGGAGTGTGCATTACTCCAGCGCCGTAAGGACCAGAAGGGGGTAGGCCGGCTTCGTCCTGGGGGCGGTACGGGGTTCCGCGTCGGCTGGGGTATTGGGCATCCGGAGGCTGGGGAACATCACTTATCATAGTTGCCGTTGTATTGTTGAGTGGAGTACGGTCATCATCGCTGTCGCGAGTGCCACTACGGAAAGTCGCAAAAGTCGGACCAGACTCGGAAGTGGGAGAACCGGACACCATGGCTTCCTTGGTCTCGGTGTTCGGCATAGCGCCGCTACCCACAGCTGCGGCCGCCGCGTTCTGGCGATTGTAGTAGTTTTCACCACTCATCTCCGCATTTTCGGCAATGCGGCGCTTCCTGGCCTTTCGGCTCACCAGGGTCCGGCGCATGGCGCAAGTCACCACCCCGCAGGAAACGAGGATGATGGTCGCCGCCAGAACAATCCAGCCGCCCCATTGCAAATGCGGAACGAAAAGCAAGATGTCGACCAGGAAGGCGAGCAGGGTCACTAGGAGGGTCGGCAGGAGCAGAATGAGGAGAGCGAGGAGATAGCGCGGCGAATGGGACGGGCCATGGAAGTGGGCCGCGGCGGCCAGACACAGGCAAACGAGGGTGAGGAAGGCGGCGACGGGGTGTATGATCAATATCGATGATAGCGACTTCCGTGTGCCCGAAGGCAGATTGAACTCATCACCGGAACTATTTATATCCTCTGCAGGGAAGGCTTAGCCACATTCACAACAGGCAGAAACAAAAGGGAGGGGTCGACAGACTGCTAGTGTATCCAACATGGATATTGGTACAGGCGTCGCCTTGGCAGTAGCCAAAGACACCGTAGTCGACATTGTTGTATGTCGCAAGAGGGATTCCCTTGACGATGGGTGTCGACAAGCAGGAGATGAGCAACAGCGCAAAGGCGACCAGCAGTAAGATGGTGAGGGGTGTCGCGGGCTTGAGTAACATTGCGAGGGGAAGGGCGACAGATTGCGCGCCCTCAGGGACCTTGTCTCAAGCCAGGAAGAAAACGAGCGAGTCCCAGACTTGCTAACACGGGCGAAGAAGTAGTGATGGTTTCGATTTAAGCCAGCATTGGCAGGGTCATTGCAGGTCTCCTGAGACCGGTGCGAGGGGAGGGTGCTGGCGGAGGGAGATAGTAGTGCGTTGGGGGAGAAATGAGGGTAAATGAGGGGAAACGAGAGAGGATTGAAAGAAAGACAAGAAGCGATAAGCCTTCTTGCGGAGGCGAAGGAGGAGCAAACCGTGGATCTGAGGCTGTACCCGCCCATGGCCTCAGGCATCCTCCCGTTCTCGTGTTTGTAAGTGCTTTCAGCTTGTCGTGTCGCTACTCAACTACTGCTTGTTTACCTGTCACTGTCACTTGTCGCCTGATACCTGTTCACTGCGCAGGTACTCCGTACTCCGTCGACTACGTTGAACTTAAGAGGCTGATCAGAGCACAGATCCCCGGGGCACAGCTAGCACCAGCCCGCGTCGCCCATGGAACGCCAAGCCGGTTCGGAACAAAGATACGTGCTCCGTACAAGTGCGTGGCCCCTCCCAATGAATAACTGCCTATCTCTGGGTCCTAGATCTCACGCGTTAGGGCGAAGCGTCGAGTCGAAAACCCCCACATCCCGTTCGGATGGCGATTGTTCCTGGCAAATTTATCGCGTCAGTGTCGAGTGGAACCGCCGAGGAGACTTTTTCACCAGCCCCGTTTGATCCGCGGCGCAGCTATCGCCACGACCTAGACCGTGCTTGAAGGTTAATCGGCGTTTCGTCGGATTTGACAGGTCTCCAATCTGTGTCAAGGGACTTGACTGCAATTCTGAAATCTATACAATTCACAGGGGCTTCGTCCCACACTTGACACCCTGAAAGCAGGATCTGGATATATTCCAACCTCCCCCAATTTCATCATGTCAATTAACGCACAGTCGTCGAACAGTTGGGGTCACCAATCTATGGACCGCATTTGAGCCGTTGGCGGCCCGCTAACACGTTTTAGATGAAACATGCCGTCTAACGGGAGCAGCTAGCCCGATTTTGAATAGATAGCTACTAGCTCCGGACAGAGATAAGATGCATTGCCTCTGGAGCTTGTAAGCGAAGTATCGGCGGCCAGTCGGCTATTTCAGCTCTACATCTCGTAGGATGCATCTCCGTGCACGTAAGCCGGGTCGCATGGACCTGCTGGGCAAGCCTAATTAAGCTTATGCCCGCGAGCGCACGACTCCACTGATATTGGATAGATGATGGTATCTTTGTGAGATCTCATGCCAGGATCACTTGATCGTCTCCCGTCTGCACACCAAGACCGGGGAAGATTCAAGCCACTCCGGGTATGGGTTACACAGACAATGGCAATGGTTACAAATCCAAGCATTTTGACATCATGGAAGCATCTATGACATGTCAGGAAAAACCGGCCCAGGAACAAACATACCTAGGTAGGGGATTTTGGGATTTGTCGTCACACAGGACATCCGGTGCTCTTCAGCCGGAAGCCAAAACGTAGTCCCGCGGAGAAGTTTGTCCTTGGCATGTTATACAAAGCCCGTGTTACCTATGTCCATTATGGCAAGGGTGTCGCTACTTAAATAAAGCAACATCCATCCTTCTGGCACTGTCCTAGGGTCGCAGCTCCGATTGATCGTTGTTAACCGAGTACGGGCAAATGAAATCTGCCCAAAGTCTCGCATTCGACTCGTCAGAGGCTTCTGCACACATCAAACATGCGATGTCTCTGGCGATTATGGCCCTGGTCGAATCGGAAGGAGCCTCACGACGAAGGAGAAACACTACTGCCCGAGAGAAAAGGCCTACTACAGTCGTGGGAAATGGCATTAAGAAGAGACCATCCACCCCATAGGCCAGAGTCGAACTTACATGAGCGCCACGTGAGATTCGGTATCGGTGGCGCGGGGAACATGCGCAAGTCCTGCTTCCTTTCCTGCAACGCCTTGACGTCTCTGACTTGACGAGGTAGAATCGTATCCAGTAATGGAAGAGCCATTTCGACAACCGAACGTTGATGTCTGGGCCGCTGGAATTGGGCGCAAGTGGTAAGCTGGGAGGATGGGTACGGCCTGGAAAGAAACCTAGGCAGGAATTTGCAGCTATTTGAGGTATAAAGCAATACGGTTCTATACAGCGCTACAGTCACCAAAGTTCAATATTAGCTTGAATTAATAGCCTCCACAGTTCCAGAGTACCTTGGCTTTGGGATTTCCGTATAATCCGAGCCCCGACAGTCCACAACTCTCGATGCCTACCCTGGCTTGTGCGACAGCAACCCCCGCCACGACTATCCCGTCGACACGAGACCCTATCACTCCCCGGGTAACCATATCCCGTGAAAACTTGTCTAAAGTCTAGTGACATCATGTACAAGTAGTCAGTCGAGACAACTAGTCCAGAAGGGGGGAAGGAATGACTTCGAGACACAGCCCGGCAAAGCAACCACCAACCAGCCTACAAGTAGACCTAGATAGTGCTTCGATCTTGCCAACCTCGAGTTTCATTTTCTCGTGGGGATGAGCGCCCGATTAAATATTGTTCAGCCTCGTGTTTTCACCACCTAGTTGGGCGGTCCGGCTGGTGCCCAGCCACGTTATAAACCAGCAAGGGAGAGAAAACAATTTCCATTGTCCCACCACTTGATGTGTCAGAACCCTGGGTACCCAGTCAACTATCAGACCTCGCCCTGCTTCTGGCCACAATATAGGATAGCAATTATTGTTTAGTACCGGGCTTTCCTTGTGTTGTGCAGTTTCTATTGTTACACGCTGCACTGCGACTTGGACCACGATAGAGCCGGAAAAAACATTCCAAATATATCAATTTCTTCCCTGAGGTCGAAGGTAGGAACCTAAAAACAGTAAAAAGAAATAAGAAAGGGAAAAATGATCTCCGCGAACTGTGTTGTAGATCCCGAGTGCAGAGCCAAGCTTCGGCGCATCCGAGGCGCGGGCGTCGGGCCGTCTACAACTCAATCGACGAGACGTCAGGCCCCAGCGTGACTCCTGATTCGAGAATAATTATTGTGATTTATCGAATAGATTGTCTGAGTTGACAACCTCCCAATGTCTTAGCTCGACCTATTGGCTTGGATGGTGCTAGGGCTGCGGGTGGTGGCTGGGGTGGCTGGGCAGGTCGCCGACAGCACAATGACAGCCAGCCAAAAGCCCACTGAGCTGCATTTTTGCCCTCCACAAATTCCTATTGACCCTTCAAGCTCTTGAGGAATGCTTCTCGATTAGTTCTGCTGTGGAATCATTGACCACAATACCATGTCGAACCAGAACTCACCTATGCGAAACTTCAGTCTACGGAACGTCAACAGTATGTGCAAACGAGCTTCAGCCCGAATGAAAATCTTTACTGACTTTCGTAGCGAGCAAACCCCAAGTCTTTCGGACTGACTCACGGCAGTCTATTGCTGCGTCGGACGACTATTATTCGCTTTCTTCGCCGGGGTCAAGTCCCGATAGCCGTGTAACTGCAATGCGGTTCACCACGCCAGATGAGCGGTCTCCTCAAGCATCACCAACTTCTTCACACCGAAGACAGTTAGCCAGAGGACCGTCAATGATGCAGCACCGTCAACATCAACAACACCCCGAGGATCTCGGTTCTCCACGCCCAAGGACCTCCAGTACAGTTCGATTCGGTGAAGACAGAGTGGCTCGCATCAGCCCTAAATCCGATGAGACGATTCGACAAGTCCCTCCCAGCCGCGAATACGCTGGAACGGCGCCAACTCCTGGGCTAGACGACTCCCCCTATGTTCGGTTTGCAATTGATCAGCTCACACGGGATGAACATGCCAGCGGGCCCCAACGAACAGATTCAGTGTCTACAAACAATGACTATCCTCGGGACCGACTTGTGTGGGATGAGAGCTTAGGGTACTTCACTCGCGCACGAACTCCAATTCAACACACAGAAGTGCTCGAGAGACCCAAGTACGAGTCTCCATCACCGCAAGCACTTCCTCAGAGACCCGATTCGATCGATCCCGAGTCTTTCGTCGCCGTTAATGCGCCAGAGCAGAGCCTCCTATATCCTCCGCTTAACTACCTGCCTGTGATGCTACGCCCCTGGGTTCTGGGTGGTGTGATCATTTGTTGTCTGCTCATGATGGCTGGAATTGCATTCTGCAATGTCTGGTCCCATCGTCACCAAGGGATCTGGAATTACACTGGTCAGGGTGATTCCCGATACTTTGTGATGGAATTCCTTCCGCAAATACTTGCTGCACCGATCATGATTCTGAACTTCGTGGTACAGGCTGCAGTATATCGGACTGCGCCCTTTGCTATCATGGCGGCTGAGCGCCAGATCGGCTATGTCTTACAGGGGCTACCTATTCTCCCGCGCAACTTTGTCTTCCCCGATCTTTCGCATTTTCGATACGGTGAAGTTCTTTTCGGCTTCTCCATGTTTACAATATGGCTGTCGAACTTCTTCTCAATTCCATTGCTGAGTTGCCTGTTTCAAGCGAAATATTATGAAATTGACGGTGAAGGAGTATGGAGATGGGCTTCAGTGCAATCCGTGGGTTGGACTTTGGTGGCCTCATATGGTCTCTTGACTATTGGGCTAATTGGACTTCTCCTTCGATTTGTCCTCCGGTGGACCGGCTTGATGTGGGATCCGGTTTCTTTGGCAGATTTGATCTCCATCATCCAACGATCCAACATCCTCCACGACTACGAGCACTCCGAGACCGTTCCAAAGGTTCGGGAGTCCCTGGACCCTCGCATTCTCCGTCTTGGATACTGGAAGCTGTCGATGAAGCCCGATGTATTCTACGGCATTGGGGAAGTGGATGCTCCCATTCGCACGCCTTCCCTCCACCAGACTAAGAAGAGCAGAGAAATGCAACCTCATGGCCTCGCCAAGGTCTGCTTCGACCTCGAGCATGCGGGCGCTTTCGCCAACGACCCATTCGATCACCACCTATACTCACCATTCACCCGGTACCGCTGGACACCATGGTTCCTCCGCAAGGGCTCTGTTATAACCTGGGTTATCATCGTATTCGCCCTCTTCATCGCTTTCGTAACCGTCAGCTTTGTCCACGGCGCCGTGGAAGGAGGCTTCCCACCCAAACTTCCAACCCTCCCCTCAACCGGCGCCTTCTCTTCATCCAACTTCGTCTACAGCTTCATCCCCGCACTAATCGGCAACGTCCTCTTCCTCGCCTGGCAACCAATCGACGTATACTTCCGCGCCCTCCAACCCTTCGTCGAACTCTCATCCCCCAAAGGTGCATCCGCCGAAAAGAGCATCCTCCTCGCCTACCCATCCTCCGCCCCACTCCAAATCACCCTCCAAGCCTTGATCAACGGCCACTACAAAGTCGCCTGGATCTCGTTTATGAGCATCGTCTCCATCGCCATCCCAATTCTAGCAGGCGGAGTCTTTCTCGCCCTCTGGTACCCCTCCACCTCCGATATCCGCATCTCCGCCCTTCTTCCCGCATTTTACGCCCTGGTCGCCTTTTGCGGTCTCTATGCTGTATCCTTCCTTACTATCTGGCCAGGCCGCCGCCATTACCTCCCGCACGATATCAGCACCCTCGCCGACCTGATGAGCTACTTCTACCAGTCTCCTCTTCTGGCGGATAAGCTCCTCCGTGAGCCGCGCAGCAAGACAGACCTCGTCACGCGCCTGATCGCCGCTCCGCCTTCTGAGCGTCTGTTGCCAATGTACGGGTTCGGAATCTACGTCGGCCGTGATGGCAAGGAGCATCTTGGTATTGATCGCTTTCACCGGCCTGGTCGGACTGATATGTTGATTACGACGGGGACGATGAAATAGTCTCGTCCCTGATTATGATTTGCATTGTTTTATGAGCGGATTGTTTGTTTTCTTTTTTGCATTTCCTTTGCATTTGATTTGACCCGATGATATTATACTCGGGAAAAGGTCGACTGTTTATTGCTTTTGGATCGTTTGGGTGTTTTCATATCGCATTCGCGGCGTTATTACATGTGTGTTAACTATGTTGGTTTTCAGTCTCGGTTTCTCAGCGATGTATTTGAGGTGATAGATTAATGAACTAGAACATGGGATCGTCTTTGTTTGAATCTGGATGCTGCAGTCATTGATTATAAAGTCAAGGGTCCCTAAAGTATGGAATGAAAACATTACTATAATAATGATGGCTGTACGAAGATTGCTGGCCACAAAGCTTATCATAGTGTCAATAATCAAGTGAGTCGAGCCGAGACGGTAAGCTGAGCGTCACGTGCGCGAAGATCTGCATTCTCCGCCTCCGCAGATTCGCCATGACATCTCAACTTTGACGACACCTTAGTCCTTCATTACAGAAAGAGGATCCCCTTGCCCTGCAGGCTCCCAATTCTCTTGCTGCTTCCCGCATACTTATTTGACTTGACTGCATTACCACGCCGCATTTCTCCGGGCCTGTACACCCAAATCGCAAACAATGCTCTCCTTCTTCGGCTGGGGCTCCAGCTCCAAATCCGACTCCAATGCCTCAACCCCTCAAGCAAACACATCCTCAAAACAAGACCAAGCCCTATCACCGCCAGCCGCTTCCACATCCACGCCATCCCAACCATCAACACAATTAGACCAGCAACCAACAACCAAAACCAAAGATAACACCGGCTTGAAACTCTTCCTCGGCGGAATCGCCTTTTCCGCTTTCTCGGTTTACATCACTCGGCGGGCGAGTATTCGGAAACGCATCGCATGCATCCCGCCCTTCTACTCGAGCTCGCTCTACCACCAGCCACAAGTGAACGGCGCAATGGAGGCATTCGAGGCGCTCAACCTAGCGACGATCAACGTGCTTTCATTCGGAATGTTGACTGTCGGCGGAAGCATGTACGCATTGGATGTTAATGGGATTGAGGATATGCGAAAGATCATGAGGGGTGGACTTGAAGGTGCGGCTCAGGGAAAGTCGGATGAGGAGCTTGAGAATGAGGTCCAGGAGTGGGTGGCTAGTGTGCTTGGTAACCGGTTTGAGAAGCAGCTGGAGAAGGAGCGGGCGAAGAAGAGGGATGCGCCGAACGATAAAGAGAATTGAGCCCCTGAGAGGGGTTGGTGGAGATTGACCGAGCGCGATATTGGTGTATGGATACACTCTGCTCTTTTTTGATACCACTGTACAATATGCATCCCTGATATAAGCATGTTTCCTGGCGCTGCCGGCTACATTATCATGATGGAGATGAACGAGGCGTTTATGGATGGCATGTACACTACCGAGGTAGTCCCATCGTAAGCTCGTATTTTGGGATGTAATTATTGTAAATGGCTAAGGTTTCCATCCGAGAGCTTCATCCAGATCCTATAAGTATTATCGATTACTCCTTCAGCCGGTCGTACCGCTGGCGAGCATTTGCCCTGGTCTTCTCCAGGAACTCATCGTAGCGACCCCTGGTATTCCGTCCCGCCTCTTCAACCGCGTCACCGATTTTGCTTCCCTGGGCTCCTAGCCCAACACCCTGGGCATAGACCTCGGTAGCAATGGGAGCAGTGACACCCGTGCCTTGAGCACCCAAGCCGGAACCCTCCGACCAACCCATCTTGCTGAGCAATGAAGCACCCTTGGAGGTGCTTTGAACTGGAGCCTCCTCTTCTTTCTTGGATGGCGCTGCTTTCGGTGGGGCACCGGCCCTGCCTGGACCAAATGCCCGTCGCCGCTCTCTGGCCCGATCGCGATATTCAGCTGTTGGCGGGATGATTCCATGCTTGATCAACTTGGCCATGCCACGAGTAAGTGCCTCTTCGTTCTCCAAGTTTGCCCGGTGAAGCTCGCTGAGTCGTTCGTGTAGGTGGACATTTGCGGTACTCTTGAAAAGGCGCATGCACAGATAGCAGCAGTTGCGCTTAACGTCTGCGTAAGACTGGGTGGGCGGGGCATTTGAATCAAGTGCCGAGTCGCCCTGTTGGGCGTTCACGGGAGTGCCATCGCCATCCTTGGGGATCCCATGAAGTTCTGCATGGCGGTTGCTCCAGAACTGAAGATGGGCAGGCATGGCTGTTTTCTTTGCGGTCGCACTGGCGGCGGCATCGGCCTTTCTCTTCTTGGCTTTCTCGGTATCTTTGAAGCCCTTGGCTTGACTGTCTTGTTGGTTGCTGGCTGACTTTTCGCTTCTTTGTTGTTCCTTTGGTACTTCGTCATCCCCCGGAGACACCACGAGCTCGGTCACATAACCTTCGTCATCCCAATACATGAGTTTCACGGAAGGGTTGCTCAGTGGGCTGAAAGTGAAGCGTTCCGTGTGAGGGTTGGGGTTCATAACTGGTACAAAAACACCTGCGTGAATGTAGCTAACCATGACCGGTTTGGAGGAGATGGTGAACTTGACAAAAGAATTCAGTCGCTGAATGGCAGCCTGAGCATCCATCACGTTGGCGAACTCAGCAAATCCGTAGCGCCAGCTCTCATCGGTCTTTCGGTCCCGGACGAGCAAGACACGTCGAATGGAGCCTTCTCGGGCTCCCAAGTTCGAATCACCGGTTGTTGATGCCACCTTTCCACCCTTCTTGGGATTGTTTGAGGCATTGTCGTTGTTGCCGGAGGTTGGTCGGTAAAGCTTCGCAGCACCCTTGGCGAACAGCTCCTCTGTTACAGAAGAGTCCAAGCCTCGGAAAAGTAGGAATTGAGATGGTTGGTTCTCAGGAGCCGCATCATTGTCGCCGTTGTTGACCACCTTGGGAACTGGAACGCCAGGGGGACCGACTGGAGCCATTGCCATTTCTGGGCGAGGAGCGTTGCAGCGGAAACACTTGGCGCGAGTCGCAAAGTTGACTACCGCACACATGCGGCAGGTCCAGTCGCCTTCTGCTTTTGCCCGAGCCCGGTCCTCTCGCTCGCGGCTGTATGCAATGCGAACTTTGGTGGCTCGATCGTCGTTGCCGGCAGTTGGGCCGTAGAAGTAAATGTAAGGGTAGTTGCGTTCGAGGAAGTCGCGTGACTCTTCGATAGATCCAAATCGCAGGAACCCCAACCCACGGGATACCTCTTGTAGTGAGAGATTAATGAGCTGAACCCCCACTCTGTACAATTCGTTTCCACTCACTTGTTTGTCTATCCCGAATCACCCGAATATCTTCAAGCCCTCCGATATGATACGCATCGCGAAGCTCTGCTGAAACCTGTGACAGACACCACCGAGTCAGCCTATTGCACCGCAGCAATCTATGGGTTACAACGCCAAATCCGGTTTCCTCATCATTGACAAGACTTACATCGTCTTCAGTCATATCCTGTGGTATCCCATCCATCATGACTTCCCGACTCTCTTGACCGAAACGGGGCCTGCCTTGTCGGGGACTCCGGCTTCGACTAAAGCTCCGGCTGTGACTGTATCCTGGCGACCTATATCCTTCGTGATCACGGTCTCGGTACGCTTGTCGGCCTCTTCGTGGAGGCGATCGCGATGATCGATTGCGATAGTCATCTCGGTCCCGGTTTCTGTACTGGGCATCTCGGTCCCTGGAGTATTCACGCCTGCGGTCTGCAGGGTGTCGTTGAGGGGAGCGCAGAAGGCCTTTATATTCCACAACACCAAATAACGTCAGCGATGAGTCAAACGATAAATGAAAATGGTCGTCTTTCAGTGGGTGCTTCCATGGCGCAAGCGCCATCGCCATGCGGGGAGGAGTGTATACCGCCAGGCGAACGCGATCGAGATCGGTCGTCGTACATACCGCCATCGCGGTCGTCGCGCGGGGGATAAGCCCGCCTCGGCGGGCCGGAATAATGTCTGCTATCGTTTGGATAAGGATGCACCATAATGCAAAGGCATCGGGAAAATGGAGGGAAGAGGAGTAAGAGTTGAGCAAGGAAGCTCAAGCTTGCGCCGATACACGATAAAGAACGGCAGAATCCGACCGCCTCCAGGCCTCTAGTCGGCGATAATCAATCGAGCAGCTTCGTGAGCTACAAGAGAACGCATCTTTGATTAGTCCACTACCTGGATCACATCTCGGAGAATTGGTGGTCATACCGGAGATTTATCGGGATGATTCTACAAGTAGAAACCCGAAACCATCAAGTATACAAATGGCGGGTGCACTTTCGTTTGTGGGGGAGGCACCCTTCTCCCCAAAGCCGACAGTTTGTAGCTAGAGTAATACAATCGATACACTTCTACTATCTGATTATTTGTTCTTCAACATCGTGCCATTGTCGGAAATCGGTCCGTGAGTCCACAACTCGGCCGTTACATTATCCTCCTGAGCACCAACACGCACGGGGTGGAGAAGATCCACCAGATCCAGAATGCCTCGACGTATGAGTTCAACGTGCCGCCTCATGCTGCAGTCAAAATGACGGATCACCCTATGCAGCAGTGACCAGACCCGTAAGAACAAGAAGATCGGCACAGAAGATTGGCTATTTTGAGATATGATTCTCCGCTGTGCCCCGCGGTGGGATGTGCGTGGGTACGATATGGACGATTGGCGGATGCACACTTGTCCTTGCGACCACGCCCTTACTTATACGGCCTGGGTCCCTCCGTTGCTTTGTGAAATTCTCCATTCAACCGTAATTCAACCAGAAGTTCCTTGTCAACCCATTATCAATTTAACGATCATGGGATCATCAAAGCCCATCAACCGTGCCTGGTGGAAAGAGAGCTCAGTCTACCAGATCTGGCCTGCCTCATACAAGGACTCGAACAATGATGGCATTGGTGACATTCCTGGTATCATTTCGGAACTTGACTACATCAAGAACATTGGTGTCGACATTGTCTGGCTGTGCCCATCTTATAAGTCCCCCCAGGTTGATATGGGGTATGACATCGCCGACTATTATAGCATTGCCGACGAGTATGGCACGGTCGCAGATGTCGAGAAGTTGATCCAAGGATGCCACCAGCGCGGTATGAAGCTTCTTATGGATCTTGTTGTCAATCACACCAGTGACCAACATGAATGGTTCAAGCAGTCGCGCAGTTCTAAAAATAATGAGTTCCGCGACTGGTACGTCTGGAAGCCGCCCCGCATTGACGAGCATGGCAACCGTCATCCCCCGAACAACTGGGTCTCTCACTTCCAGGGTAAGTCTGACCCGGATCTATCTCTGACGACTTGTCCAATACTGAGTATCATCACAGGAAGCGCTTGGCAGTTTGATGAGCTCACTGGCGAGTATTATCTCCACCTTTATGCCACCGAGCAGCCCGATCTCAATTGGGAGCACCCGCCTGTGGTCAAGGCTGTTCATGATATCATGCGATTCTGGCTCGACAAGGGCTGCGACGGTTTCCGCATGGATGTAATCAACTTCATTAGCAAAGACCAGGCATTCCCAGATGCGCCCATCAAGAACCCTCACAGCGAGTGGCAATGGGGCGACAAGTACTACGCCAACGGACCTCGGCTTCACGAGTACCTCCAGGGTGTGGGCAAGATCCTGAAGGAATACGATGCCTTCAGTGTTGGTGAGATGCCCTTCGTCAAGGATGAGAAGGAGGTACTCCGCGCTGTGCAATTCGACCGCAACGAGATCAACATGATTTTCAACTTTGAGCATGTTGATATTGATCATGGCCAATACGACAAGTTCGAGCCCGGCAGTTGGAAACTCACCGACCTGAAGGCGTTCTTCGAGCGCTGGCAGACGTTCATGTATGCCAATGACGGTTGGAATGCTCTGTACTGGGAGAACCACGATCAGCCACGCTGCATTGATCGTTTCACCAATGCTGGTGAGGAGCATCGGGTTGCCGCGTCTAAGATGCTGGCTATTGCGTTGGCACTGCAGTCTGGCACTCCATTCGTCTACCAGGGACAGGAGCTGGGCATGCGAAATGTTCCAACTACGTGGGGTATTGAAGAGTACAAGGATATCGACTGTCTCAACCACTGGACTGGGTAAGACTTTTGTTCCAACTCGATACTACGCATATCACTAATATCGCATGATAGGGTTGTCAAAGCGAAGAACTACGACGCAAAAGCCCAGGCCATTGCTCTCCAAGAGTACCAGAAGAAGTCTCGTGACAACGGTCGCACCCCAGTACAATGGTCCGATGCCCCGAATGGCGGGTTCACCGGTCCCAATGTCAAGCCTTGGATGTCCGTGAACCCAGATTATGTGCGATTTAATGCTGCTGCCGAAGTCAAGGATCCCGACTCGACCTACCACTTCTGGGCGGCCGTACTCGGACTGCGCAAGAAGTACCTGGATATTTTCGTTTATGGCGACTGGGTTAATGTTGATCGTTCGAGCGAGGAGGTATTTGCGTACACCCGCCAGTATGAGAACCAGAAGGCCCTGGTGCTGTGCAACTGGACCGAGAAGAACTTGGACTGGGATTATTCGGGCAACGGCATCACCGGCGCCAAAGAGGTGCTGTTGAACACCTATGATAGCGTCGCCGAGGCTACACAGCGCTTCTCCGGTGGAAAGTGGTCGCTCCGGCCTTATGAGGCGGTTGTCCTGCTTGTGTAGATATGGATTGACTGGCTGGACGGAACTTATCCCCAACTGGAGCGAATGTTCAACAGCCGTATAGTACATTGAACACAGTAGATAGATGAATCAGACGGATATACAGCCTACTATCAATTTGGCACCTCCCATGAGTGTCGGTGCTCCCCGCCAGCGGAGGCGACTTATCCACCGGCACCCCGCAGCTGATAAGCCTCTCCAACTTAACCCCCCAAACCTCACAACCCTCCTTCCACAAGCACATACCAAGCACAAATGCATACACAATGACCTCCCAAGAACCTCTCCCAGCCCATCTGGACCCATCCACATACCCACGCACACACCACGATGCCACGCGAAACATCCACGTAACACTCACCTACACTCCACTCGACCCAAACACCTACCTCTCCCAAGTCTCCTCCCCCGCCGCCGGCGCAAACGTCCTCTTCCTCGGAACAACACGCGACACCTTCGAAGATCGACCAGTTTCACAGCTGAGCTACACAACATACCCCGTCTTGTCGCTAAAAACACTCGCCGCCATCGCGGAGGACGCCGTGAAGAAACACCAGCTCCTGGGCGTGAGCATTGCGCATAGGTTGGGCGTCGTGCCTATTGGGGAGGCTTCCATTGCGATTGCGGTTAGTTCGGGACATCGGGCGGCGGGTTGGAGGGCTGGTGAGGAGGTGCTGGAGGCTTGTAAGGAGAGGGCGGAGATTTGGAAGAGGGAGGAGTTTGTTGATGGGGGGAAGGAGTGGAGGGCTAATGCGGATCGGGATGCGGAAGGGAGGTTGATTGGGAATCCTAGGACGGAGGCGTCGTGAGGGTTAGGGTTGTTCGGCGTTTGATTCTGGACTGGGCGCCTGGGGTATACCTTCCAACCGCGTGGGCCTGTACCTGTACCTAGGATGCCCTGGGATGGGGAACATAATGCCTTTGAACTAATGATGCGAACGGTGTCTGTCGGTCCGTATCTCAAATTGAAATCCTCCTGCACAGGCGTCGAGGCTATTTACGGGATAGCAGATGGCTTGAACCAAGTCCAATGAGCAGGGTATTTGGATTCGGCTGAACTATAGTACAATTTTGATACACTGAACAAGCTTAAACCGTCTTCATCGGCTTGCCCTCCCGCTTCCAGTCGTTGATGTGCTCCATAATAACCTTGGTAGCAGACTCGGGGGTATCCTGTCGGCCAATGCACTCGACGAAGTCGTTATCGGGGTCTGTCAACAAGTCAGCATCCTATCCCATAACACTCGAATAGAGGGACTTACCCATCAGGTAGAAGTAGATGCTGTGGTCCACCAGATAATCCTCATCAGGCTTGACATCCTTGGGAGTACTAAAGTACACGCGGTACTGGCGGCAGACATGCTTGATCTGCTCATAGGTACCAGTCAAGCCCACGATGCCCGGGTGGAATTCCTTCAGGTACTCGCGCAGAACTTCGGGGGTATCACGGGCCGGATCGCAGGTAATGAAAACGGGCAGGAAAACCTTGTCGTCCTTGGCTTCCTCACGGACCTTGTCGATGATCTCGGCCATCTTGTCCAGCTCGTCGGGGCAGATGTCAGGGCAGTGGGTGAAACCGAAGTAGACCTGTATTAGACAGTTCGAGTTAGCGCTGTAGGGTCTCTACGTGAAAAGGCCCAAGTCAACTCACAAAGCTGTATTTCCCCTTCAGATCCTCCGCGGTGAATTCCTTGCCGTCCAGATCCACCAGAGTAAACGGACCACCAACCTTGGGCTTGCCAACACCCTTGCTCATCTCAGCGATACGCTTGCGCTCCAGACGAGCCTTTTCAACGCGGAAGTAGATCACCATGCCCGCGCCTGTAAGCACGAACAACAGTGCGGCCTTCCACGAGAACGGACCGGTGGAGTTGCGTTGGCGCAATTGACCCATGGTCTTCGCGCGAGCTCGGAAAGCGGTGGTGGAAAAGTTATTCCGTGCATAAAGAGCAGACTGGACGTTTTGGCTGCACCGGGGGCGCTGCGCTTGGGTGTAGGCCCGGCATTGTGATCGGGAGGTGTTTCGGAGGAGAGGGAGGATGCGTTGCGATGAAGTTGATTCAATCGCTGCCAGGTTGAGGGTGGCTTGGCGGAAGATGCCGGAGACCATTCTCATTGAGGATGGCATGGTGTACGCTACACTGTTGCTTGCCGGTATAGGTGAGCAAATGTCGGAGCCGGACGGTGAACTTCAGAATCTCCGGACCGATTTCCACACCCGATCGGGATTAGCTTGAAGCCTGAGGCAGAAACGGCCAAATGTCTCGCAACTGAGAAAACGATGCATTTACGGACGCTCTTGGAGTGAAACGAAAATGGTCTATTATGTTCTGATGGTTAAAAAAAAAGGAGCAAGAACAATCAGACTATTCAACAGATATCAATCACAAAATGAGCCGGGAAGAAGCCTTCCGTCCCGAGTACAGATAAACCACAGCATGTCTCCAGCTGAAATCGCGGCAGAGATCAAAATCCTCAGTTCGTAATCATTGCAATTTTATCCACATACTTCTCCTCTGTCTTCAGAATGAGATTTTCCGCAACCCACTTCCCCGAGTCTTCCCTGGAGATGAAGTAGCCAATAGCTTCCGACTCGCGACCAGTCTTAGGATCCTCAATCCCAACGCGGACCTCCTTTGTAGTCTCGCCAGTGGTGAGTAAACTTGCGCGCACAATAGTAAAAGGCCGGCCGCTATCCGAGAAGCGATCTTCCGTGATCCGCTTGTCCACGTGCGGGACCTTGAGCATCCAGTGGTAGATCGGGAACACAGCAAGGGGATAGTCCCGACCGAAGCGGGAGATTCCAGTAGTACTGAAGGTAATAAGATGCGGAGATCCTGTGGCGCCGTCTCGTTGGAGATTGTCGAGAGCCTCGAGAAGAGCAGCTGCGCCGGTTCTGCAGCATTCAGGGTCCTCGATGGTCATCTTGCGAAAGTTGGGTCGGCTGCCGATGGTGGACAGAACGAGGTCAACGAGCTTGCCGTCTTCGGTAAGAAGGCATTTCGAGACTGCTTGCACGTCGTGCGCGTTGCCTTCGATGACCTTGAGGTTTGGGGTTGACTCCGACGGGAAGATGGATGTAAGCTTGGACGGGGTGCGACACAGTGCAATGCACTGGTGGCCGGCAGCAAGAGTATGCTTAAGGGCTGAGAGGCCAACACCGCCACTAGCACCGATGAAAGTGACTGTCTTGGTGTTTGTATTTGTGTTCATCGTGAATAGTTATGGTGGGTCTGAAGATGTATAGATAAAGTCGATGGTTTTGATGCTAGGATCGAATAGGTGATGATCTCGATTCCTGTGTCCTCGAAGTTGGACAAGCTTCCTTTTAACACTCATCATCTGTAGCTCAAAAGTATGACACGAGGCCGAAAGCTGACCGAGTTCACGGAGCCGTTGGAAGCTGCAGAGGTCTCGCCCTTTTCTCGCGCTGTGAATGGCCCCCACCTCGCGAATTCCCTGGGTCTGACAAGGCGTTGGTCGCGCTATACCGCGTTGAGTGCTCACGCGGGGAGCTCGACATGACGCTTCCGTCGAGCTGTACAGAGTAGACAACAAGAACGAGATGATGAAAATAAGACCTGCTAGGTGATAACCATCGTGAGCCGAGCGTGGTATTATCGATAGGATGTCGGAGCCCACAAGTTCGGGGCATTCGGGGGCAACTGCAGCGTTGGCGGGCACCTCGGCCTCGGGTGCCGAAAAAAACGCGAGTGCGAACGCGAGCTCAGCAAACAGGGGCGACTCCGCCCTAAAGCCGCGTAGCTGTGTTGTATGTCGGACCCGCAAAGTCCGCTGTGACAAACAGTCTCCATGTTCAAATTGCCATCGCGCGAATATCGCGTGCGTCTTTCCTTCCAAAGAGCGCCCTCCAAGATGGCCCCGTCGTCTCGAGCGTCCCGCAACTGGCGAAGTTATGGAAAGGCTTCGGCATCTCGAAAATTTGGTCAAGGACCTGAGTGGTCAACTCGAGCAGGCAAATGCAGCTGTCAGATCTGCTGCTGGCAGCTCATCTGGGGTTGGCTCGCCCGAGAGTTCGATGCATGACTCGGGCCATTCGGTCGATGCGAGCACCGCGCAGAAGCTGGGAAGACTGGTTGTCCACGATGCTAATAGAAGTCGCTATGTCGGTAACAGCTTCTGGTCGCGGGTGAATGATGAGGTATGCTTGCTTTGTGTACAGGTTGGATGCTATGCTAATCTTCATCATAGCTGGAAGAATTGAAAATGGACGCTGTTGCTGAGGACTCTGATAGTATGTCTGATGAGCCAGACCCTTTTCAGAACACGCCATCAACCCAGGAACTCGACCGCACACCCTCAGAGCGCCATGCTTTTCTATTCAAACACAACTTGACACCTTCCTTTCTCAGCTCTGCTGTTCCAGATCTCCGCGAGTTTCACCCACTCCCGTCACAAATCCCCTTCCTCTTGGATGTATACTCTGAAAATATCAACACCATTGGCCAGGCTGTTCATATGCCCACGGTCACAAAAATGGTCCGTGACTTGCGTGGTGATGTATCGAAGCTCACGCCGGCGAATGAAGCCCTCATGTTTTCTATCTACTATGCCGCGATCACCTCGATGGAAGAAGATGATGTGAACATCAATTTCGGATCTACAAAGGCGGAGCTGAACCTCAAGTATCGCCTCGGCCTTGAGCATGCCCTTGCCAAAGCCGATTTCTTGAATGTGCCCGACCTTGTTTTGATCCAGGCATTTGTCATATTCATAACCCTCCTACGTCGCCACGACAGTCCACGATTTGTCTGGATGATGGCGGGGCTAGTCATCAGAATGGCTCTCGCTTTGGGACTTCACCGCGACGGGACCAACTTCGATCACCTGACCCCCTTTGAGATCGAGATGCGGCGCCGGGTTTGGTGGATCATATGCGCGATGGATGTGAGGGCATCCGAAGACCAAGGCACGGAGTTCACCATCGCCTCGGGCAGTTTCGACACGAAAATCCCCCTCAATATCAATGATGCAGACATCGGCCCCGAGTCAAAGGAGATGCCACCAGAGCGCGAAGGCTTGACCGACATGTCTTTTGCACGAGTCTTGCACAGAATGACTGAGGTAGCCAGGCAGATTATGGCTCACGGGTCACAGAAACCCACCCTGGAAAAACAGTGTCAGCTTCTACAGGAAATCTATCGAACCCTGGAACAGGGCTATCTGCAGTATTCGACCGAGACCAATATCCTATACTGGGTCGGGGTGACGATTGCACGCCTTGTCATGGCCAAGACGACTTTGTTCGTCTATTTGCCTATTTTGTATCCGTCACGCGATGTTTTCTTATCAGAAGAGCTCAGAACCAAGCTACTCGTTGCGGCGATCGAGGTGGCTGAATACAATCATGCCTTGAATGCTGAGCAAGCATGTCGGCACTGGCGCTGGGTCTTCCAGACCTACACGCACTGGCATGCCGTTGTCTACATTTTAATTGAGATCTCCCGTCGACCGTGGTCACCCCTTGTCGATAGAGCGTGGGCTGCACTGCACAGCCTCTGGTTGATACCAAGTCAATCTCATATGGGCAAGCATCTGCGGATCTGGTTCCCCTTGCGAAGGCTTATGTCTAGGGCTAAGAAGCATCGGGAGGCCGAGATCGAGAGACTGCGCAGTGATGCAGGCGCTGTCGCGCAGTTGGAATCCGAGTATCGAACAATGGAGCTGCCATCAAGCCCAACAGTGCCGTCAAGCTCTGGGTCGGCTGCGACTGAGCTCAGTTCGGCTGAACTATGTCTCAAAACGTGGCGGCAGCTTGTAACTCCCCCGATGGTATCTACCACACAGATTTCTGGGTACACGATGCCGGGAGTTTCGACCTCAATGCCTTCCTCGGCCCCCGGGTTGAGTGATGCCAATTCCAACGCTCTGTCCGCGTTGGGTCCTGCCTACATGGGCACGGCAGCTCATGCTGATCAGAACTTGTTGGGCGCCAATTTTCAAACTACCCAGCAGTCTATGACGGCCAGTCGGACGGGCTCTCAGGACAATCTTTCATGGCTCTGGTCTGATAATTATTTTGCAAATACGAGTGACGAAAAAACGCTTGATGTCAATATGGATTTTGATGCGGATATTGATTGGTATAATTGGGTCGAGTCCGCCAAGGGGGCAGAAATCAATGGGCCTGGTACCTAAATAGTCATGACAGGTAAAGACATGCCTGCTGATTCACACCACGAATTTATCCATTTACACGGCTTATTCAAACGTTAGAGAATGCTCAATCCATATACTTATCCGCCAAGTATCAGGCACATTGGAGCATAATTGGGCGATAGACTGCAAATGATGTCTACCTTCAGTGTTGAAACAAGCTGGGAAGAAGCAGACACCAGGTGGAAAGCAAATTGAGATTCGAGGCGGGGCTGAACTGTTCGTTTGCATTGAAGCGATTTCGGAAGCCACTCTACCTCAGCGAGTTGAAGGAGCGTCGACATTCAGTGGTCTAAAACAAGGGACACGGTTTATCTACATTGTCGGGCAGCAGCGGAGTGGGCAGAAGGTGTTGACTAGTTCACTATTTGTCCGACATGTATGATCGTATGATCCCTGGTATCTTTTCACAATATGGAGTTGTGCATGCTCAAGCTACGGCTCGTGCCGTGTTGCCGGTGAGGGATTTGCAGGTAGATCATCGGACCCGCATTAACTATCATAATACCATTATTTCACTGCATAAAAAGCATAAATTATGCCGGGCTACACGCTCCCTGCAGGTTGGGAATCCAATCATGTGTCCTGTACACGGCCTGAGCTACTTCCAGTCAACAGGACAATCTTGGAAGAGTGGCAACGTGTAAGACCCAATGACAGACACATCCTCATCACTCTAAATCCAATGTCATCTCTAGGGAAATTTTAAGCTTTATCGGCTGATTTTGGCTTGAAAATGCTTAACGAAATGAATGTTCTGACACATGCTTTTTGGCTTAGCGTGTGGGGCAAATGAAGTCGTCTGGCAGCAACCCCGCTCTGCGGCTGATATGGCCGGGGTAGAGTAGGGGGCCTAATGCTAGTCTGGCATGATTTCATTGCTAGTAATCTAATGCAGTCCCAAGTGTCATGTCCAACGTCGTATTGCTGCTGCCATCCCGTGCTCGTGCGGGGTGAGGCAAATATATGTAACATGGGGCCTGCCATGTTAGTAGAGAACCAACATCTGAGGCAGTCTGGAAGTCAATAGTATCCAAGATGGCGTTCATATCGACGGAATCTTCCTCAGGAAGCTCAGCATTCTCCATGTCTGGTACTTCAGCCCCGCATCTTGCGCTAAATGTGCCGTTTCTGGCATTGATACTGGTAAGTTTGAAGACGCCCTTCAGCCTTCCATTTTCATACCTAAGTGACCTCTTTTTGATCAAACAAGGGCCCACTCTACTTCATCCTGATAATGATTTACAATGTCTTCTTTCACCCCCTTGCCAAATTCCCCGGTCCCAAATCTATGGCCGCTACCCGTCTACCCTACATGCGCTTCATTTTAGCTGGACAATCCGCCCAAGCAATCAAAGCACTTCACGACCGATACGGCGAAGTAGTCCGTATCGCCCCAAACGAGTTATCCTTCATTGACGGTGACGCCTGGAAGGTAATCTACGGTACTCGTACAGGACACGGCCAAAAGGCCAAAGACCACCGATTCTACCCACCCACCGCTGGAGGTGCTCCCAGCATCCTCATCTCCAACGACGTTGACCACTCCCGCTTCCGACGACTTCTATCTCACGCCTTTTCCGACAGTTCTCTTCGAGGGCAAGAGCCCATCATCAAGTACTATGTGGACCTTTTAATGCAGCGCCTTCACGAAAGAGCGGGCAGCGGCAAGCAGGCACTGGATATAGTGTCATGGTATAACTTCACAACGTTTGACATTATCGGCGATTTGGCATTTGGCGAGCCATTTGATTGTCTAAAGAACTCGACCTACCATCAATGGGTAACCATCGTCATCTCACATGCCCGATTCAGCGCTTATACCAACGTCGCGCGACGCTTCCCCGGGTGGAAATTCATCAGCAAACTCATCACACCTAAGCGCGTCATGGACCAAAGGAATTTGCATTTTCAACTTACCCAAGAGAAGGTCAAGGGCCGCCTGTCAAAGTCCAATGATAGACCTGATTTCTTCGGCAATATTCTCAGACACAAGGATACCGAGAAAGGTTTCAGTCTTGAAGAGATGATTACCAACGGTAATACCCTCATTGTTGCAGGCTCCGAGACTACCGCTACATTGCTTTCTGGTGCGACCTATCTACTACTGAAGAACCCACGTGTGCTACAGAAGCTTCAGGAGGAGGTTCGGACTACCTTCAACTCGGATGACGAGATTACGCTGGATAATTGTAACAAGCTGGAGTATATTCACGCCGTTCTCACCGAGGCGCTCAGGATGTATCCACCCGTCCCAGTTGGACTTCCTCGCATCGTTGATACACAAGGTGATATAGTTGCTGGATACTGGGTTCCAGGTGGTGTAAGTGCCAAGACAGATGATCTGGCTTCTAAATCGGTGTTGGTTTCACTGACCCTCGTGAACAGACCATCGTCTCAGTCACGCAGATGGCGGCTTACCACTCTGCGTCAAACTTCACTCACCCCGAACAATTTATCCCTGAGCGATTCCTCGACGATCCCCGATTTGAAAACGATAGCAAGACCGTGCTACAGCCCTTCAGCTTTGGGCCCAGGAACTGTATCGGGCGGAAGTAAGTGACAGGTTCCAAGGGGTTGAAAGGCGATCGAGCCTTGTTAACAAGATAGCAGTTTGGCATATGTCGAGATGCGAATTATTTTGGCTCGCATGGTCTTCAATTTCGATATGGAGCTGGATCAACCGTCACACGAGTGGACGGACCAGAAATGCTTTATTATTTGGGACAAGCGGCCTTTGATGGTTCGGCTTACGCCAAGGGTGAAGGTGGAGTGAGGACAGAAATGACTGCCAGGAAGCACGGGGAATATTTATGACACTCGGGTTCGTGCACAGTTTGTGTGGTCACTCATGGAGTTTCATCAACCGTTAGGGGCTGAGAATGAATAAATGAATGCGTTGAATTTATTCCCTGTTTGACTCTCATATTAAGCTACATTACATCTGATATAAACTTCAAGTGCTCATCCGGTTAAACTTACGCTTCAGTCAGCACGATAACAGCATACGGAGGAACATTGACACTATTGCCAGCGATCGTCTCCGTCCGCCAAGGGTTACCACCAATATGATAGTCAACCAAGGACACGGACGGATATTGACCCGGATACCCGCTCAGCTGACTCTCGCCGACGGCATCGATACCCACAACGGCAAGCTTGGGAAAAATGTAGGCATAAATTCCTCCACTCCATACCCAGTAATCATCCGGGATGGTGTAGTTTGGGTAAATCGTCGTCGATCCGAGTGGATCCATAGTGCCGAGCTCGTCTAGTCGTCTTGGTATGGGGTGAGATCTGCTTTCGGACTGCCTCGAGCTGCGCGACTTCGCCGAGGAACGTGTCAGCATGCTGGAAGCTCTGAGCTGCTTCATTCTGCACTGTGGAGCTGTCGGGAGCCGCGTAGAAGTGGTAGTTGATCCAGTCTAGGGGGTGTCCCTGCTTTATGGTTGGCGGAACCGAGGAATGACTGGACCCGAGTCACATTCCGCGTGGCCAGGGCAAGGCCGACGAATTGTGTGTTGGGGGAGACCTCGTGAATAGCTTCGGTAACTGAGTCGTAGATCCGGCTGTACAAATCGGGCGAAATCGTGTGTTCCGAGTCTTGACTCATTTAGGATCTCCCAGAACTCAATGTCTAGGTGGCCGGACTCATGGTAAAGGCCGCACTCGTCGGTGAAGCCGCCCTCAACGTACCAGGACAGAAGTCGGCGGTAGAAGTCAGAAATCTCCCGGAGAGAAGAATCCCGTACCTGGGTTCCGTTGTTGTAATTCCAGTCAATCGCGTTGATGTCCTCGGGATACGTATACGGGGTATCAGTGACCCACATCTAGTCGGGTGTGGTACTAAAGTTGATGATATGTGATACATTGGGAGTGCTGGCCATAAAGTTGAGCCACAATTAATCTGCATAGGAAAAGTCCCAGCTAGCGGAGCAGTAGGTCTCGTTAATGACGGGTGCATTGATTTCAGGAACCGCCAGGCGAGGATAGGGGAACCACGGCACGTAGCGAACATAGTCGGACGCGACGGTGCGTAGGGACTCAAGGGCATTGACGCGAGTACTCTTGATCCTGTCAGGGTCCGGAATACGGAGGATCAGGTGGCGTTCCTTGAAGAAGCCTCGAGGACCGTGCGAGGCTTAATTGCCCGCAGTTTTTACCCAAAAAAGGAGCCGACGCGGGGCCCACAGGCGTCTGGTGCAGCGGCGACTCCGCAAATATCCCCGGATTTTACCTCTCAGCCAATAATGTGGCATGCAGCACTACTGTGGCCCGGTCTCTTTTGTCCCGAGAGATGCAGTTCGGTCAATCATCACCACGAGCCTGCTAAGATGCATCCTTTAACATGGTGATGATCAACTCCTGCCCGGATTTCCCCATGCCTTTTGGGACTTTCGACTTTCGTGTCGTCAAACAAGCCCTCAACATGGGACTAAGTGGGAAATATTTGCACTGGGCTGTGACAGGTACTTGTTTTGAACGCGCGAAGCTGATGAACAATACTGATTGATGCAGCGGCCAGCTGTCAGGCCTTTCTTCTCCTGGGCTATGATCAGGGTGTTATGAGTGGGTTGGTCGGAGCGAACAATGAGTTTGGAAAGCAGTTCAACCACCCCGATGCCACTATGCAGGGTATCTGTATGTCCTCCTGACCTTCCGCTTACTCCGGTATCTGACCATGCGCAGTGACCTCGATATACGATATCGGCTGCGCCGTCGGATGCCTTCTCAGTTTCATCGTCGGCCATCGAGTCGGTCGTAAGCGCATGATTATCGCGGGTGGCTCGATCATGGTGATTGGCACCATCATCCTGGGCGCTTCTTACAGCACTGCGCAATTTCTGGTCGGCAGAATTGTAACTGGTTTCGGAAACGGCATCAACAGTAGCACAGTACCGACATACCAGAGTGGTAAGCACAGTGTGAATCTCCGATTCGATTGCGATCGCTAATCCCGTCGTCAGAGATGGCTCGACCCGAACTCCGCGGTAGACTTCTCTCCGCACAGGGCACAGTGACAATCGTGGGTCTCTGCATTGCATACTGGATCGACTACGGTCTAAGCTTTGTCGAATCGCCTGTGCAATGGCGCTTCCCGATCAGCTTCCAGGCTTTCTTCGCCGTGTGCCTTGTGCTGCAGATGCTCCCTCTTCCCGACACTCCCCGCTGGCTCTGCGAGCAAGATCGAAGCGACGAGGCTGCCTCCATTCTAGCACGACTGCAGCTCGAGCAGCCCGCAAATGAGTCTACGCCCGAGGTCGTGCAACTGCGTCGGCAGATTGAGACCTCTATTGAGATCGAGTCTGCCGGTGGACCCTTCAAGTACAAGGAGCTTCTGTGGGGAGGCAAGATCCAGAACCTTCGTCGCATGATCCTTGCTGGTCTGGTAAATATCCAGCAACAGTTCACGGGATCGAACATGATCAATTACTATGCGCCCATCGTCTATCAGAACGCCATGCACCTCTCACGCAACCTGTCCTTGATTCTCGGCGGCTGCACCTCTCTTGCGTATCTCGTCGGATCAATCATTCCACTGTGGAGTATGGACAGGTTCGGTCGTCGAGCCTCACTCATGGTTTCTGCCGCGGGTCTCTGCTTCTGTTTCGTTATGGCCGCTATCTTGTTGTCAATTGGCACTACGCAATGTGCATATGCTGCGACCGCATTCGTTTTCATCTTCCAGCTATTCCTGGGATTCGGATACTTGCCAGTTCCATGGTCAGCCTACTGAGGTTTAAACGAAGGGGAAATTGCTGACGTATATCGCAGGTTCTATCCCAGTGAAATTACCACCACCCGAATCCGCGCCAGGGGTCAGGCCTTTGCAGGCTTCGTCAACTGGATGTGTGTTTGTAAGTTGCCCTAAGAGATGCCATAGGCTTGGCCCCATGCTTATTTCTTTTCAGTCATCGTTGTGCAAGTAACGCCAACCGCGATCGACAATATTGGGTGGAGAACTTTCATTATTTTTGCCTGCTTCTGTTTCGCATGGGTAAGCTATATAACGGCCCTGGGTGTAGAGAACAATATCCTAACTCCGTGCAGATCCCAATGGTCTATTTCTTCTTTCCCGAGACCAAGGGACTCGAACTTGAGGATGTCGATCATCTCTTCGAACGCGGTGGTATCACGGGTGGCGTTTTCGCATCGCGTGGTTACCCCGTGCAGCCGGGATTCCATCGCACCCAAAACACAAACAGGATTGAGAAGCCCGTCGAGGAGCGCATTGAGTACGGGGTTAATGTATAAATTGCGTCAAATAGGGGATCTTATATCGGCTCGCAGCGCATTGACCTAGATACCAAGGGGATATACAATACAGTGTGAGCTAGACATTGGTAAATGCAAATTTGAATATGGAATTATCTAGATACAGACTCCAACGCGAATGCGTATATAAATACTGGTTCTGACTAGTCCAACAACGACCCTTCCCATCACATCCATGGGACCTCATTTGGCAGAAACCAGCCCTTGGAACCTTGAAAAGGTTCTGCTATACTACAGCCGAGACTTCATCACGTAAAACTCCTGCGATCCATCCGAATCCGTGGGACTGGTCCCCTCCGGCACCTCCTTCTTCTCAAAGATCTGGCTCACCTCTTCCAGAGACTTACCTTGAGTCTCCGGGAAGAACAAATAGACAAGCGCCAGCACGATGACCAGACAACCGATGTAGATGGAAAAATATCGCCAGCGAAGAGCATCAAATGCCACCGGGTTGACATACTGATTGAAGAAGCAAGCCAGCGAGTCGGTGGTGAGTGTGATGGCAAGGCCCTTGGCGCGAAGTTGAAAGGGTAGGATTTCGGCTGGGTAGGCAATGAATAGGGGCATGTATGCGAAATCATAGGCTGCACAGAAGAGGAATAGCACCGGCACCACTGTGATTCCGGCTTCCAGTACTTGCATTTCTGCGAATAGCCCGGCCATGATTTCGGATGTGGATAGGAAGATGAGCATCAGGGTTGTTGCGCTGATCCAGAGGGTTCGTCGTCCGTATTTGTCGGATGTGCTTGCACCGGATATCGCAAACACCAGGTTCCACACTTGCAGACTGATGTTTACCGCGGCTTGGTGGATGGCGTCTTGGATCCCGACTGAGGCGAGGATAGGAGGGAGGTAGTAGGAAGTGACACCTAATGTCTTTGTTAGTGGCATGTTTCTTATATTTTTGATAAATAGGGACCATACCATTTCCCGTCCACTCTTGCATGAAGCCCAGCAAGATGCATATAGCCAGGCGATGAAGGTTGCCTTTAGTCTTGAAGAAGGTGGACCAGCGACTAGCAGACCGCATGTATGCCTCAGCGCTGATACTGCTGCAAATTTGATCGTATTCATCTCGGACCAGTTTATCGGCCGGATCGCCATTTGCATGGAATCGAATAAGCATGGCGAGCGCATCCGCCTTTCTGTCCTTTGAAACCAACCATCTCGGGCTTTCAGGAACAAAAAAGAGACCTGTCAGTTGGAAGAGAGGGTAAAAGACCTGCAACATACAGGGTACGCGCCATGACCAGTTATTATGAATAGACAGCGTGGAGAAGGCGATACCCGCAGCTGTGATAGATCCAATGAACCACACCGCGTTATAGAGACCAGTGAGGGTCCTTCGCTGCCGCGGATGAGCAGCTTCCGCAATGAGCAATGGTGCGGCAGTTTGTGAGAATCCCACACCTATTCCCGTCACCACCCGGGCGCCAAAGAATACCCAGTGCTGCTGAACAGCAACCTGGATTATAGAAGCCGCTATGACTAGCGTGGAGCCGATGGCAACACAAAGACGTCGGCCAAAGTTGTCGGCAACATATGAGGCGGGGATGAAGGCTAGGAAGGAGCCAAGAGAAACGGCAGCAATCAAGAGGCCTTTGGCATTTGGGTCGAGCCCACTCAAGAACTTGTTGACTGTTTTCTCATTAGCCTCCCCTTGCAACCCAGACGATGCCAAAGCACAGAAAGAGACTCACACTCTGGAAGCACGAGAAGACTGTTAATCTGGCTGGCATTGTACCCGGAAGTAGCCGAAGCAGCTAGCATGAAAGCTATACCAAGGTTGAGTTTCCGCAGACCGGCATCTTCACTCGACGTAGATAAAATCATGATAGCAGTCATTCGCTGCAAAAAAAATAAAATCCACCTTTACTATCAAGGACCAGCCTCCTTAATAAAGCTCCGGCGAGCTCTCCCCATTCGGTCAAGGCAGCGGACATTTAGTCGGACAATTGTGACGCTGTACATTCTTCGCGTGTTCTTGTGCCGATCCTGCCGATATAGGTCACGGATGGCCACTCTAGAGGATGGAATGTAGGGAGAAACTTTGACTGAGCCTAACGGAGGAGCGATCCGGTGGATCTTCGTCAAAATTCTAATTTTTGACACCTCTTCTGATCTAGTTATATGCAAGGAATTGTCGCTCCGAGTCTTACCAGCGAATGGGCTTTATCGATCGCTTAACTCGGTATTTCCCTATCGGAGGTCCGCGGGTGAAAGCTTCACGTCCCGGGTCCGAGTTTAAATAGCTTCCTACTTGATGACGTACAGCTCTTGGAGCTTTGGCCTCGAGGTCAAACAAGGAGGTGAGCTTGCTATTTCCGATGATAGCTATGACCGCTAATGACGAGATTATGAAAAGGGCCACCTCACCTGCCTTGTCGGCACGCCATTCCAGGGAGCAGTTAGCTGACCAAAAAGAAGATAGTAGGAAGCAAAAAGCAAAAACATACAACAGCAGGGATTCGCTGGTGGTCACCCACCCAACTACTAACCTGCCGGCGTGTGGCTTAAGTACGGCTGAGCGGACGGGAAGCCCTGTTCTCCACACCCTATGGTCGTATGTGCTTAAAAGGTGGTTGGAAAGAGTTATACACGCCTTATTCTTTGCCAAGTCATTACCTACCTACCTACTGTAAGACCCGTCGTGGCCTAGTTGCCGTTAGTGATATTAGGTGATTAATAGCTCAAAATGAATTCCTATACGATTTTATTTGCCAGGAGTCATCCGGCGACCAGAGTCGCACAGCTACAGCCATGGTAGGTTCGATCAACGCCGGGTCTGAAGCAATCAGATTGAACCAAGCTGCTTCACTTGCGCCGACTGGAGAACGGATGCCTTCCAGGAAAACAAGTTTCTGTAGCTCGTGTACTTGCGAGATATGAGTAATATCCAGATGGAATTCAGAGTCGATACGTACAAGCTCTTTGGTCGCTAGCTGGATCGGGGCAGGTGAGTGCAGGCGGCAAAGCAGTGCCCGGGTCCCTATCGGAGGCTATGGACTGCTTGCTATATATTGACAGGTCCAGGCAGTCTTTCCGTGCGAAGAGATTTCATTCGCTTTTTTTTGGGCGATTCATTGTCGTAAGTACACTGGCGCGCGTTTCATGAAATTTGTTTTCGTGATATGCGCTCTCATTCGTTTGGCGGCCGGCTCAGAGAGACTCGAGGCCCCCATTGTGTTCAGGAATAGGAAATTTGATTGATCCATATGTTTTTTACCTTATGGTAAGACCGAGATTCGCAGATAAGTGTAATCGTCATTCAAGGGCTTTTGTAGAAGGGGCAAGGACATGATCTCACGCCTGTGCTAAGGCTGGAGTGTCGGATACGTAATATATGCGACCAATCATGGGTGTAAAGAACTCTGCATTACTATATCCCTGAATTTGGCAATTTAGAGTTAGGGTCCGATTATATAAGAAATTAACCATTCGGATAGTTAACTAGACAGAATATCCGGTTTCCGTGCTGTATTCGCTCAGACACTGACATGGAGGCATGGTCACGTGAACGTTTTTGTTTTGTTGCAGAGCTCTCACCCTCTCCCCCTTGTGCTTTTCAAATCCACTGTTTTTGATGGAGAAATACCTTTCCTATCGAGGCTACTCCATCCAGAAACAAAATACACTGCTCATAAACTAGCTTTCAGGGTACCTTTACAACACGCAAAATGCCCATGTCAATATGAATATATCGGCAACTCCTGACCAGTTCACAGTGTCGCTTCAAATTAAGAAAATCTCTCCACTTCCCCCTTAAGCACCTAAGAAGAAAATAGAAAGCTGCTTATTACTTGAGGGCTTTTTAATCCCGTAAAATGCTGCGGTCTGCAGCTACGCTTCTACGACGAATTTCAATCTTTCCATCCGTCCTATTAGATATTCTATACGCCCCACTATCCTATCACCATTTGACAATGCTGATTCTCACCTACAAGCGGAATGAAAACGATACTTAAAAGGCACGACCGCTCTTCAAAGCACCCGGGAAGTCATTCTGAATAGCCTCCCAGAACGGCTTGCCACCAATCTGAAGGTCCTGCAATGCTGGGCAAGTCATGTTCAGCAAAGGCACAGAGAGGATATTAGTGACCCATTCCAGCGGCTCAGCTAGAGTCGAATACAATCCATCAAGTGCATTAGGACTGGCGAACTTGAGCACCTCGAACACGAAACACAGGAGGTTGTTACCCTCCAGGAAGTTGGTCAGGTTAAAGACTCCACCCGTCAAGTCCGCTGGGTCAACTCCAGCGAAGCTGTTCACGGTACCCATGTTGCCCCCAACACTGTATTCAAACATAAATCAGAGATAGATCAAGAGCCTGGCACAGCAGCGTTGCTTACCTTCCGAGTTCCGGATATTTCGCCATCCAGTCGATGGTATCCAGGTTGAGTTGAACGAGGCCATAGTCGATAGGAGACTTGTACCAGTTCTCTGGGATTCTCTCCCACCCCTCGCGGTAGGTCAGGTTGTGTTCCTCGCCGTAGATACCAAAGAAGTTCCGGATGTGGCTCTTAGCTGAAAAAGGTTTAGTATTGCTCGTGCAATGAGTTGACTTCATCATTCATGGGAGCTACTTACTCAGGATTCCCTCTGGCTTCTCGTGGGAGTAGTTTCGGAACAGCCGACCGGGGAAGATGTAACCGGCGTTACGTGCAATTAGACCGGTCACAGGCCCGTAGTAGAAGTTGGGGTTTGTTTGAATAGTCTCCTCGAAGCGAAGCTTCGCGCGCTTGGCCATGAGATTCATGTCAAAGGTGCCGTCAGTAGACATGTTGTACCAAGCCATGAACTTGTCCATGTTGAGTGCGTAATTGTTGCCCGTGACGTAGAGATCATCGCGGGTGTTGGAGGAGTCCGCTTCAATGAAGTTGTGGGAGCCAATGAGGCCTTGGGGCTCGCCTACAGTGAAAATTAGTGAATGTCGATTAGGTATTTGTAGAGTGCAGAGATTGACACAGACCGATGAGTCCACCCAGGTTTCCCAGGAGGTTGTTGACACCAGTATCGCGACCTCCAATGGAGAAGCTTGGATCCAGGGACAGCGGGTCTCCAGTCCACACAGTGCCCATGATTGCGAGGACAGTGGCCAGGTCGACACCCATGCCGTACACTGTATACCGAAAGTTAAAAAAAAAAAAAAGACCGATTGGCCTTTCATGGAATCGTACCTTCGTTGATTGCCGCAATCACATTGGCAAACTTTCCCTCACATTTAGCATAAAGCCTTGTGGGGATCACATCGTCAACGACTTACCGAGACCACGCCATTCCGGGGGATATAGCCATGGTTTGCCAACGCGTTGAGACCCGGACAGGGGCCACGCTGGTCACCATTCTCAAAGTTCGGCGGCTGGAATTCATGTTTGCCGGTGACTAGTTTCGATTCGTTATAATTGGATTATCTGTATGGACTTTTCGACGTACTGTCAATGGGTGAGTTCGTGGAATCAAAGAGAAACCGTTTATCATGCTCAGTCTCGACCTGTTTCTGGTCGTGGCCATGTGGACACCGCTTATGCAAGCTTCCATGGACAGAGCGGCCACTGTGGAAGTCCGCATCTGGGAATCCAGCTGCGAGAGTGAGGAGCGAAGATGACAAGAGAAACTGCCCTGGAGTGAAGACACGCATAGTGAACGAATGGATAAGTTCTTCCACAAAGCAAAGAGATGAAAGGACCGAAATAATTATCAAATAAAAATGTTCAGAATAAACTGCCCTCGAGTAAAATGAGCAACTAGGTCGAGAATTGACCGCAAGTTTGTGGATTTTTATCCCTCACGCACCAATTGTAGATATGCTGATTAATTACTGCTCCTGAACAGGTCTCCTGGGCATGAATCAAACACACGTGTAATCTTCACCAAAACGAGTAGAGGTAAATGGTCAGTAACCGCATACGGCAATTTGTTGTGCAAGGATAGATCGCGTAAATTGAATGCCCCACTACACGGCGGAGAATGGCTTCAACGCCCCGTCGGGTACTTGTGTTTCATATCCGAGGGATCCTATAAGGGTGATCCTTTTGAAGACCCCTTCGGAATTTCTTTGAAGAAGCTGTCAAACTAGTGGACACTCTCCTATATCCGGAAAAATTCTCCGTGGGGGTTTGCCCATGTGGAATGTGGATATTATCCCGTTGATGTAGTTGATGTAGATCACGTCCCGTTGGGGAAAGTTACAGCCGCTGCCATCGCGGTGGACTCGGGCTAGCTGAGCCAAAGCGCTGATGAGACTCGGGGACCTATTGAAATTTTAAAGCGGTCTCGAAAATACCCTGGAAGAGCGATCATTTCGTCCGAATGGAAGGGGCCTTGGTCCCTAAATAAGTGGGAGGATGTTTAGAGGATTAACGTTCGAGCGACAACGCTTTTGGGCATACGCTGGGTCCTTTCCGCTTGGCTGGCCCTTACGAAAGCGGGAACCTCTAAGAGAAATGGGCTGAATGGGCCAGGCCTTGTTGAGTGGAATATGCCGAGCTCGGGGGCGGGGGGAAAGTGTCAAGGTCCCGAGTGCAGATCAGCGGCTCGCTCTCCGAAAACTGTTTAGCATGATGGTGGAGCCGCGTCTCGTCTCTTCTTCGCTCGTGCTTGGCACTCAGACCTGTATCCACAAGCCTAAGAATTCTCACACAGTTACCGAAGACTGGATGCGTATACCATTCGTATAGGATGCAGATCCTTAACTCACAAGCCACCGTTTGAGACCAGGGTCAACTAAGTGGTACCTTAATGGCTGCGTACTTAGTGCCCATGTGCAAATTAATTTATAGGTTCTAGAGCTGCGAACTGCTCCAGGACTTACCGCAAACATTGAATGATCGACATATGAACGGTTAAAATACTTCCCGGTAGCCGGAGGAGACATGTCTAGTGTCTCAACAAAATGGGGAGTGGCAATCTCCCCCCGGGCGTACACATGAATTGAGAGATTTGACACTTTAATCAGTCGATCAGGAAGGCGCATCAGGGGCTTTGCGAGTTCTGAAGGTCGGCCGAACCTCCGGATTTATGATAATTCTGGTCAATTTAGCTCGAGTCCTCTCAGTCATTCTCTTCATCGCCAATAACACCTGAATATTCAAGATGCGTTTGTTAAGTGCAGCTATCCTGGTCGTGGCCATCTTCACGACCAATGCGATAGCAGGGATGGCACAGCTGGAGGCTGTTTTGCCCACGTGCGCGGTAAGCAGTTTCACCATTCTTTCTGTTGCGTCTTTGATCGAAACTGAGAGAAACTGACGTCTGAAGCTGAAATGCATGGCTCTTTCGGTGCCAAAATCGGCCTGCGCAATTACCGACCAGGCATGTCTATGTACTGATTCTGTTTACATTGTTGCCCTGGAGGAGTGCGTTGTGGCTAGCTGCACCATTCGGCAATCTTTGAGTAAGTCACCAGCGCGATCGCCTCCAATTCTCACGACTGACCTTCCATTGAAAGCTACGAAAAATGTCACAACAACAGCGTGCGGGGCTCCTATTCGAGATAGAACACATCTTGTTTCTTACGCAGGCGTTGCAGGAGGTGTAATTGCTCTCATCGCCTGTATTCTCCGTATGATCGCTCGGCTTCGGTGCTGCGGTGGCATCTTTGGCCTCGACGATTGGACAATAATGTTGACAATGGTAAAGCCGAATTTCTTTCGGGTCCAAATTCCCGTTGACTAACCATGAGCAGTTTCTCGTCATTCCACTCTCAGCACTTTCGGTTGTCTGTATGTGTTTCCGGTCACTTGAAATCATCCTCACTTTACTGACTGTTATTCTCAGTGGCAGAGGCTGGCTTAGGGAGGGATATGTGGACACTTCCTTTCGAGAATATCACCCGCATTCTATACGTCAGTCTTTTGATCTTCTTCATCCAAGTTATTGCCAGAACTAATTCCCGTCATCGCTCCAGATCTACTTTTGGGACGAGCTATTATACCTAAGCATCCTACCCATGACCAAGGTATCAATTTGCTGCTTCTACCTTCGCATCTTCCCCGATCGCCAATTTCGGATCGCGACTTACATTGCCATTGGACTCAACGTCTGCTACCTGATCGTCTTCGTCTTGATTTCGGTGTTCCAGTGTCGCCCGCTAGCCGGTGCATGGCTTCACTGGGATGGCGAGGGGAATTATAAGTGCAATGATATCAACGCGCAGGGCTGGTCAGCAGCCATTATCAACATGGCTCTCGATATAATTGTCATGGCGCTTCCACTACGGCAGCTTTACCATCTGAGTCTTTCCGTGAAAAAGAAAGTCTACGTGATGTGCATGTTCGGGCTGGGTATATTGTGAGTATCTCCAGTCTAACTGATCGGTAGCAAAATTACTAATTGTTGAGCTTAGTGTCACCCTTGTCAGTATCCTGCGGCTGAATTCTCTTATTCACTTTGCCTCTACCAGTAATCTGACATGTGAGTAATGTCTTTTTTTATATGACTCAATGCAAGCTTACTGACGGCTACTAGGGGACTATGTGGGCATCGGGTACTGGAGTACCATTGAGTGTGATGTTGGTATTATCTGCGCATGCTTGCCGGCAATTAGGTCTTTGCTACGTCGCGTATCCCCAGGGCTCTTTGGCGATACTGAGCAAGTAAACTCCTACGGTATACACTCTCACTCTCACTCTCGTGGCACAGGATCTCGACTTGAAGGGAACACTTATGTCCAGAGCAAGAGTGACGATCGCCACTTCTATCCACTCGATGATATGGACAATTCCAGTGAAGCCCGGCTGCACCATAATCCATAGGCGAATGCGGGGCATATCAAAGGTTTCAAATCCGCTTATAAAAGGGCAGATCCGTTCTTTTCAATCCCTTTCTTCATCTAGCTCTTTATGTATTCATCAACTGTAAACAGTTTAACATTATTGCCGGTGTAGGCAATGGCATCTTCGGTTTTTATTATCATGGTAATGTGACAGAACTGTCGTAAGGAACAAGTGCCGATGAAAGAGGAAGGAGTCAATAAAATTAGGCAATGACTCCATTCCTGCCCGTTGTGCTAGTTTAGGGGCTTTGACAGATGAATTAGAGGCCGTTGCATTCGCCTATTCATGACTGCCGAGTAGCATGGTTCCTGGATAGCTACCACAAACAGAAGGTACCTAGTCAGGCACTCCCTTTCACTGCGATCCTATATTGAAATATATTAAAGATCTGCAATCCAGTCTCTGGATGACAGCTGTGGCACGGCTGCGCCTTCGGCTAGTTTGACCCATATGTTCGGTAGCGATTCGTTAGCTGTCCCCATTCTGTCCGCGGAGACTACGCCAAGACCCCCACAACCCTGAAACAGTAAATACCTAAAGCAGACTAGCGTGGCCGTTATTTTGTGGCTTCAAGTGCCGTGCGATCAGCGTAGAGCTATACGTACCGGAAGAAAACTAAGTCGACCGTTAAATTGGTGGCGTCGGATGCCGTGCGGTCGACACGTCAAATGGGATCGGGTACAGGCTAGCCTGTGTACACGAGGGTCTATCGGAAACAATGCTTCCCACAATTGCTACCTGTTAATTGGCCAGTAAGCCTCACGGTCGGGAGTATCGGCTTCTATGTGCTATTTCCGGGACGTCGGAATATACTGAGCTGTGTGAATACAAGATATTCCGGTACCTTTGCTCAGAACTCCTGAGATAGGCTCCTGTTAGCACTACACTGGTATGGTCCCACGGGATGGAACCGTAGTGGAAACTGCATTTGCTAGGAATAGGGGAATTTTGAATGAAAAATCTTGTGTCGATCAGCACCGCGAGTGCGGATATAGTAACGACTCAGGGAATAGCCGTTAACAAAGGTCCCGAAAGCTTGCCTGTACGGTCTTATAATAGTCTCGCGAGAAGAGTTGCGGTAGTGAACATTTATTCTTTCAAGACACTCTTTACTTTGCTGCTATTTTTTGGAGTCCATTTCCTCTCCTTCTCGTTCATCATGCGTCTCTCAGCAGCAATTGGGCTTCTTTCCACTCTTTCGGCTGTCCTTGCTTCGTAAGTGTTGAGGTTCTATGACCTCTTCTTCAGTCCTTGTTGGTATCTTGCGGGAGAAAAAGTCACTAACTGCAGTGCACAGTGATCATCGGCCGGACCACCGATATCATGATAGAAACAAACGGGCGTCAGAAACCAGTGCCTCTGAGTATGACTACGTTGTTGTTGGCTCCGGCCCTGGAGGCGGACCTTTAGCAGCGCGTCTGGCTATTGCCGGATACAAGGTTCTTCTCCTCGATGCAGGAGATGATCAAGGAAACTCTACCAGGCAGATTGTTCCTGCACTGCAGCTTCAATCCACTGAATATGAGCCGATGAAATGGGACTATTTTGTGAACCATTACTCAAACCTTACTCGCCAGGCGGAAGATTCCAAGATGACATACCGCACTCCTGCTGGAAGCCTCCATGTTGGAACCAATCCCCCCCTTGGCTCCGAGCCATTGGGTATCCTGTACCCTCGGGCTGGTACCCTGGGCGGCTGCTCTGCTCACAATGCCATGATGTGAGTCCCCTCTTCCCTTTCAAAAGCCTCTGCTATCGTTGTGGATGCTAAAGATCATTTTGACAGCACCATCTATCCCTACGAGAACGACTGGGAGAATATCGCCACTCTCACCGGCAATGATTCATGGTCCGCGGCCAACATGCGTCAGTACTTCGAAAGGCTGGAGCGCAACCGATACTTGCCGAGCAGTTTTGCTGGTCACGGATTTGATGGATGGCTCACGACCAGTTTGACAGACTTACGCCTCGTCATTGAGGACCAGAAACTCCTTTCTTTGATCCTTGCCGGTGCCACAGCTGCGGGTCAAACTCTGCTGGGTAAGCTGGTAACCACAGTGACGGGCCTCGCAGGAGTCCTGTTGCGTGATCTGAACAACGATTCCCCGACGCGTGACTATGATACGGGGCCATACCAGGTGCCTCTCGCCGTGGATGTTCCTGAATACAAGCGGACGGGCCCTCGCGAGTTCCTGATGAAGACTGTTAATGCTGTCAACTCTGATGGCTCGCGAAAATACCACCTCGACATTCAGCTGAACACGCTTGTAACCAGGGTTCAGTTTGACAACACCGGAGCTCAGCCACGCGCTACTGGAGTTGAATACCTCTGTGGTCAGAGTCTCTATCGTGCGGACCCCCGCGCGTCCATGACATCCTCGAACGGCACACCGGGGAGTGTCAATGCGACCCGTGAAGTGATTCTGTCGGCAGGCTCATTCAACACTCCTCAGTTGTTGAAGTTAAGTGGCGTTGGCCCGCATGACGAACTGTCTGAGCTGGGCATTCCCACGCTGGTGGATCTTCCTGGTGTGGGCTCCAACCTTCAGGACCGATACGAGACCGGCACGATTGGCAAGTCACCCACCGATTTCGTCCTCACGGAGAAGTGCACCTTCATGTATTCCATGCCCGACCCCTGTCTGGAACAGTGGGAGAACGACCCTGTATGGAAAGGCACCTATTCCACCAATGGAATTGCCATCGCCATCATTCGCAAATCGTCTGTCGCTGACGATGAGCCCGACCTGCTTATTTCAGGAGCTCCTGCCAACTTCCCCGGTTATTACCCCAACTACTCTTATGAGGGTCTCAAGGACGCCCGGCACTGGACCTGGATCACGTTGAAGACGCGCAGTCGCAACAACGCTGGCACAATTAAGTTGCGATCGATCGATCCTCGCGACACTCCCCTTATCAACTTCAACTCCTTCGATTCCGGTGTTACCGCGGATGGTGCCGATGACAAGGACTTACAGGCTGTCTACGAAGCCATGGAGTTTTCCCGCACTATCTACAAGGACCTAATCCCGCTCGATGGGGGCTTTGAAGAAGTCTGGCCTGGCCCGAATGTCACCACCGAGAGTGAACTGAAGGACTTTATCAAGCGGGAGGCCTGGGGACACCACGCCTGCTGCACTGCTGCTATTGGAGAGGACGGGGATCCGCAGGCTGTGCTGGACGCTGACTTCCGTGTTCGTGGGGTTGACGGCCTGCGTGTTGTGGATGCGTCTGTTTTCCCCAAGATTCCGGGCTATTATATCGCCTTGCCTATCTACATGATTAGTGAGAAAGCTGCTGAGGTTATTATTGCTGATGCTGTCTGAGTCCAGCGCATGTGCCTGTGTTTCCTAATTTTTTACAACTTCTTTCAATTTAATTTGACAATGCCTTTGATTCTTTTCAACGAGGCCGGCTTATTGATACAAAGCATTTCACACATTCTACATATACTTCTTTGTCTTCGAATGCTTTTTACGTCCTCTCTAGATGTTCGGGACGTTCTTGCTCATGGCGCGGACCTTGCGTCCGTACTTGTATAGCATGAACGGCACCGGCGCCATTATTGTGGCGATTACGCCCACAATCGTCAGCGACCAGTGTGGACCAATGTTTTCGTACATCTTGACCGACGCAGGGCTCAAGGCCCCGGAGATGACATAGCGCGAGAAGGTCATGAATCCCAGGGCTGAGGCCGCATTCTGCAGGTATACGAAGATGATGTACATATAAGTCGTGGTGAAGATGCAGACCAGAGAGTAACCAAAGACTCCGGAAGCTACGATCGGTGACCAGATTTTGATGCTGGGCTGAGTTATATGATGTTAGAGAGAGTGGTACAAGTAATTCGAAGTGAAGTCTTACATAGCAGGTGTAAGCCATCCAAAACAGTGAGATGGGCATCAAAATAGAACCGCCAGCCATGGCCCAGTAGAGGGACACCTCGGGCTGTAGTTCCTTTTTCTCGGCTTCAGCCTTCCTGGCAGCTTTCTTGGCAAGACTATACATCAACGGAACCATGCAAAGAGCGACGATAATACCAGGTATCATCGCGACGAAGATGGTAAGTGTCAAGCTCGTGGAGATCCCGCAGACCTTGCCGAAGATAAACGGATAGTCGTTGAGAAAGGTGAAAAGGACGAAATAGAGAAGAACGAGATAAAAGCTGAAGACAAGAATGATTGGCTCGGTCCATATCATCGTGAATGATCTAGAGACATTTTGCAGCAATCGAGTGCTGAGATCCCGTCAACGCATGGTCGGCCTGGTATCGATCGTCCCCCGTTAGGTCGCGCAGGTGTTTCGTACGCCATTCCAGTAGAAGAGGGCTGAATGTTTGAGGCTGTGCGAGGAGCACAATTACCAGTGTAGCACCTGCGATGATCGTGGAGATCCAATCGGCCCAGGTGTAGCCGATTTGGGGCGTATAGGCACCGATCACTGGACCCAAGATAGCGCCCGAGTAGGCAGCGATGGTCATCAACGGCAAGCCGAAAGGGATTTGCATAGGTTTCCAAATGTCGCCAATGGTGCCGCCAGCGTCATTGGCGCGGCTGCAAAGAGAGCACCCACGAAGCGGAAAGCCAGAGCAGCGCCGTGATTGGCGGCCAGTGCATTGGCCATGATGAAGAGGGTAACAAAGATCAGTGTGGTGAAATAGACCATGTTGCGACCGAAGGTTTCGGAGAGAGGACCGGGAAGCAATGATCCCACACCAATGCCAATGAGGAAAATGCCTGTCGTTCACGGTGAGTTAGTATCCAATATACTCCTTGCCGACGAAGCAATTCCAGCTCTAGAAGTCTCACTTACCAGTCGTCATGGAGCCAGCCATATCATTGACCCAGAATCGAGCATTAAAGGGCCCCTGTGTAGCACCTTCAACAGAAGACGGAATGGTCATTGCAATAGCAACGATGCAGCAAGTTATCATAACCACACATTTCCTGAGAAGCGACCAATTCTGGGGGTTGCTAGAATCATTATTCCCTTTGCATCCAACAACGAAGACGACATCGCCGTCCACACCATGTGGGTGTGAGACAGTAACTCCAGGCACAAGTGGTGTATCATAAAACATTGTCGGCTCTTCTGTCCCTCCGGCCTCGACATCGGCAGCCTTGTTCACATTGGTTTCGAATGAGGGCATGGAAGTACTGATGGACGTCCTGGAAGACTAGTTGTCTTGACAAGTCCTTGCCAGATCGTCTTGGATTTCTTGACGGAGGCGGCGATATTGCAATATGGACTGCATGGTCAATTGAGACTAGAGACGATAGTATGATGGAAAAAGCGGTCGCAAAGCGAGTTCGGGTTTAGAACAAGAGGGAAAAGTGCATGATTTCCAGATAGCATTGGCAAACAGGATACTTATAGCATATCAATATGTTCTAAATCTACACAAATGCCATACTAGGATCTGAAGCTGTAAGCAGTACAATTTGGTAAGCCAGGCTCGGATCAAAAAGGCTGCTACGAGAGGAGCGACAGCCACGAGTGTCAAAGACATTGTAACTCGAGGAGCGAATCAATGGCGAGTGGATGCTTCAAACCTCCAGGTTTAGGTCTTGAGACAGGCGGGGCGCCGAACACGGTGATCTCGCGGTCCTTTTATCTCACCAATCTTTCTTGGGGTGGTCCAATGACTCAGAGTCGATATGAGTGCAGGAATAGAGAGAAAAGGAATCAAAATACATAGAAAGTTCAACATGGAAAGTGCCAGCAAAATATGGTTTGTGGGACCGGCAACTCAAAAGTGCGGAGCATAGCAACTGCCAGCGAGACCCGGTGGGGTCCCAACACGAGAGGCAAAATATGCGACTGACAACCCCTCAACGCCATGATGCATCGTCTATAAAACTTCATTTACTTATCAGGAATATGGCCATTCCGAAACTGGTCTTCTCCAAGTTACTCAATAACAATTGGACTCGTGGACGGTCTACCGCGATCCAAACAGCATCCGAGACATAATGACTTTCATTGTACCTCAATTCTCTCACTAGCATGCTTTCACAAGACTATCTCTGCGCTGGCTACCAGAACCTTCTTTCGAGAATACGCACACACTCCTTCTGACTCCTGCACCACAACACTTCCGAGTGTCATCATTCTGTATGGTGCTCGGTTGTTCTCGCTTAGATCTTTGCCATTTTCCTCTGGATTAGAGAAACAAGAGTGAGCTGTTGGAGAAAGTGACCCTAAAGCCAAGCCACCCCCGCGTTATTTGGAGACGTTGAAAGCAGCAGATGTGCCCTCCGAAGTTGGCGAAACTCTGCTCAACATCTTATTTCAGCACACATCAGTGTTAGAGTACGATGGCCACATCGCGAGTGTCGAGGATTATTGGTAGTCGGGAAATCAACTGCGCCACTGTCTCAACCGATAGTAGCGTGCATGCCAACAGTTTGGAAAGCATGGGTACCGGCACTCTCCGAAGGCTCAGCAAGTGGCAAATAATTCCGCCCTGATCATCATAAAAGGAGATATTAGAAATGCCTCGGTAGTGGAATAGAGACCGTAGACTAACAACTAAAATGGGAATATCGTCGCGTAGATATCTATGATAATGGCATAGCGTAGCTTGTGGAGCGACAGATACTACTGATCAACGTCCGTCGATTCACGCCTTCTTTGTGCCCTGCGTGTATCCGAGGCTCCGGTAGTTCCGGTCTATCTACAGTGGGCCTTGGGAACCGGACCGGCCGCTAGAACGACCTGGAAGAGCACATGGAAAAGCGTTCTTGCCTTCACCTACACATAGGAATGGTGTATCAACTGAGAGAAGTGCGCGGTCTAGAATCCATACACCGACAGCTGCCGTCCACCAACCAGTGAACTCTGTGCTTTCGACGCATCTGCACATCGCCGAGGTCCTTCTCTCTCCAATATGGCCTCTCCAAACTCTAAGCTATTGGAGAATGGCGGCCGCCAATATCCCAGCTCCTTCGAACATACACACGCAATACACCGACGCTCAGGCAAGGTTTCACGACCAGTAGACAACACAGAACAGAAAAGGACGATGGAAGTCGGCATTCGCCGGTACCCCGTGAGTAGAGATGAACTATTATCTCTCCTGTAGATTACCGCAGTGATCATCACTTCACGATCGACCCGCTTACAAAAGTCAATGTGGCTTCACATCCTTACCACTAAGACATTTCCCGATCGGGAATCCCGAGAACCGGAGGAAGCGTGGCGATCCTTAATGCCCGAGGCATCAATTGACCGAATCGGGAGATGCGGTACCGGTATCTCCGTAATGGCTTCTGCTAATCCCTGTCCTTCACTCTGATAAACTTTGGTCCGAAGTATTGCCGGGCTGGTAGGTTCGTGGATCTACGGGAATGAACTTTGCAATCTACTTGGGTTTTTATCACCGCTGCGATCATTCGAAAGGGTTTAGATCATTGTGAGAGCATAGTCCTCGCAAGCAAGCAACGCTATGATGTGTGATCACCGAGCGAGTTTACCGAGGCCGCGTATCTCGAGACCCACCGGTCAACTTTTTGTGGGGAAATCTGGCGGGGAGGCAGGGGAGACCACCGACTGTAACCACGATCATCTCCAAGCGAGACCACCAGCAGTAGCAGTACGGGAATAGTGCTCGAGCATAATCCCAGTCAAAGCGAATTTAAATCTTAGAGGCTTGCCAAGCAACGGCATCTGGGGAAATACGTGTGGGGAAGAAAGTAACAGCTCGTTTCCCGGCGGCTCATCGAAAGCTGGCAGACTCACCACGGCGACCGCCGTTGCACTGTGCGGCGGTCGCCGAAAAGTTCAACCCCGTACTTAGAGGCCTGCAACCGCGACAATGACACTTATCTTGATCGCCATTAAACTATTATATCAATAATAGAAAACGCATCACATCATCGATCTAACTTCTTATTTCTAACCTTCATTTTCATCTGTTGTGCGCACCTTGAATGAGATCATAAACCATGGGGTTGAAACCGTATATGGGCCTTCGGGGCAATGCTCTGCTCAGAGCCGCAGTCATGCTGGTCGTGTGCCCGACCTTCACCTGCTATGGATACAACATGAGTGTTGCTGGTGGTTTACTGACCCTCGATGCGTTTAACAATCAATTCCCACGGATGGACACCATCCACACAACTGGTGCGCTCCAGCACGAAAACTCAACGATTCAAGGTCCGTCAACTGTTCTATATTGACGTTCATTTTGCACTGTCTAATCGACGATAACTATAGGCACGGTAATTGCTCTCTACACCGTCGGCGGTATCTTCGGTGCCTTGTCATGCGTCTATCTCGGTGATCTCCTCGGCCGGAAAAAGGTCATCTTCTTCGCCAACCTCGTGGGTGTCATCGGAGCCATCCTGATGGCTTCATCCTTCCAATTCGCCCAATTCATCGTCTCGAGACTGGTTCTCGGCCTGGGTATCGGCGGGTACGTTGCCACAGTCCCAGTCTGGCAGTCAGAAATCTCCCCGGCACACAAGCGAGGCTCGAACGTGGTAACCGACGGTATTTTCGTCGGAGTTGGCGTCACCGTTGCCCTTTGGATCGATCTGGGCTTCTACTTCGTCAAGAATAACTCAGTGTCTTGGCGATTCCCCCTCGCATTCCAGGTCGTGCTTTCGCTCACAGCTATGGTCTTCATCACTTTGCTTCCCGAATCTCCCCGCTGGCTCATCAAGACCGGCCAACATGAGAAGGCCCGCCACGTCATGGCAGCCCTGCAGGATTTGGATCCTCACTCAGAGGAGATCACCAACAATATCGAGCAGATCGAAAACGCCCTCGCCATCTGTGGATCCTCCTCCTGGAAGGATATGTTCAAGAACGGAGAGCAGCGCCTCTTCCACCGCGCCTACCTCGCAGCCACTGGCCAGATGTTCCAGCAAATGTGCGGTGTCAACCTGATCACCTACTACGCCACTACGATTTTCCAACAATATCTCGGCCTCGACGCCGTCAAGTCCCGCATTCTAGCCGCCGCGATGGGTCTGATGCAGCCATTCGGAGGATTCCTCGCCTTCTACACAATCGACCGCCTTGGTCGCCGACCTCTGATGTTATACAGCGCCGGAGCCATGTCTGTCTGCATGGCCCTCCTCGCCGGCTGCACCTCTTCATCCGCCGCCAACAATACCGGAGCCCTGGTCGTAGCAGTCATCGCCCTCTACTGCTTCCAGTTCATTTTCACTGTCGGATACTCTGGTCTGACATTCCTCTACGCGGCCGAGATGGCCCCCCTCCAAGTCCGCGCTGCAGTCAGCGCCGTCTCCACCGCCACCGTGTGGGTCTTCAACTTCCTGCTGGCCGAGGTGACCCCGGTCGGATTCTCCTCGATCAACAGCCGCTACTACATCGTGTTCGTATGTGTCAACGCGTGCATCGTACCCGCAGTCTACTTCTTCTTCCCCGAGACCAAGGGCCGCTCGCTGGAGGAGATTGACGAGATCTTCATTCGCTCCAAGAGCATCTGGGACCCGCCTCGCGTGGCGCGCGAAATGGCACGCGAGCGACGCGTGCAGGTTGGTCAACCGGATTGCGAAAGCAGTGGGGAGAATAACGGGTCCAATGACGATGAATTCGTCAAGCAGGATCTCAAATCCTAGATATGTGATATGACGACCGGGAAGCCCGACTGAGACTCGTGGCTTTCCTTTGATTCAACTGGCGATGGATTTCTTTTTTTTTTTTTTTTTTTTTTGGCATTTGGCATTTGGCAACAAGTTACATGCACCCTTGAATGGGTTTGATGGTCTACGGACAGAGCAACGCAGGAAGTTGCTAGATTGTATATATGGGGGATGAGTGATCCTCGAAGCATACGATACCCTTGAATGGGTCATTCACTACATACCACTTCTGCTTGGAAATAGTCAATGTCTGTCGCTTTCCAATTATCTCTAGTAAACGGAACAAGATCACATACCTGGATTCCCATGGTACTGAAAGGCTACTCTGGAGTGAACACCGAGCGCGCTCACTGAAGCCATCTTGATTACCCAAAGAGGAAGCCGGACGGAGAAGACCAGGAGCAACCTTCACAAGGGCCACGCAGCCGATGGAACTTCAAAACAAAGCCTGTACTCAAAGCAAAGCATTTCCAAGCTGCGGAACTGAAATGGCGGAATCTGGGGTAGTCTGGTGGAGCTATGATCGCTCCTTGGACCGGAGAGTGCCGCCGCATCGATGCCTGTGCACATGGGGACCCCGGAGATCTCCACGTTATTTGTGTGGCTGAACACACTCGGACGTGCTAATAAAGTCTAAAATATGGATTGGAGTCTGTTCCCTTTCTGATCATCGTGGAAAAGCGGCTCATTACGTTACTTCAACTGGCTAAAATGCCCAAAAACGTAGAACAGTATGCACTGGATATGCTCGGCGCTTTTAGATTGATCACGCCCGCGTTCAAATACGAGAATAATTCTTCCAGGCATCTTCAAATAGCCTTTTAGTCAATAAATCATTTGGCTGGGTTGAAAAGTTTCGCCAAACTTTGGCGGGAAATCTGTTCTCCAATGCCGAACAGCAAACCAGGGTGGTGTTATATTAATCGATCGGAATTTTCTCAGATCCTAGCGCTTTGAGGCGATCCGATTTCATGTGGCATTCAATGTAGGATCCTGAGCCGATTTTACGTAATTTTGATCGGCTCCTGTTACGGTTCATAGTTGGATGACTCGGCTCTTTGCGGATACTTATAGCTTTTCGAAGGGGAACGCGATTAGTGATATGCGGAGTGAGCTTGTAGATAGCGTGGGGGTGATATCGTAGATTGGACAGATTGCCTTCGTTATATTTCATCAAAGGAGACTTTCAATAAGCCCAACTCCTCCCTTGGCAATGTTGTTTTTACGTTGATTGCCATGTAGAAACTTCAACCTTCGAGATGCCAGTTTTCCAGTCTCTTGCGCGTCGATTAACGGCTCGTTCTCTTTTGAGAATATGAGTTCGAATGGAGCCATACTGCAGCGGTCAGTACCTGCGTGCTCGAAGTTCAGAGGTTCTTGGCGATCGGTGTGTGAGGATTATCATCAGGTAATGAGAGGAAGTTGTCGAAATAGCGGCGCATGATTGAAAGACAGGAAATCTGTGAATGGTTAGCTTCCAGTACTCTGCCTATTAATCGATGGCCTTTTACTTTGGTGTAAGCGAACCAAGGATCTTTCAACTTAGAATTTGAAAATGACGATGGACCGAGTAAAACTGGATAATATTGGGCAGTTTGGGTAATGCAAACTTTGATAGGGGTAAATATACTTTATGCGCAAATGATAAAGACAAAAATGCTCTCTTTGTATGGTATGCGCCGGAGTCTCCGCGGAGTATACCGAATCGGATTTGGATAAGGCAGGCATTCTAGCAATGAGTTGCTTCATCCCTCGATCTTCTTGTACTACATCAGAATAAATACGTAACATAGCTACTCAATAGAGTAATTTGTTGGCATGTGGCCTTTTTATGCGCGGATTGCATGGTTCTGACATTTTTCTTGCCCGATCGGGAAAACAAGCAGCAAGGGCTCGCATATTGGCAAATGGCATTCTCTACTACTTCGACATTCTGAAGCAAGGGGAAGCTGCTACTACCATTCTGATAGCACCCTTCATCCACTCATGCCATAGGGAGGGGCCTTGCAATTATAACACGCTATGACTTCACATTCTTGAATATTACCTGTTAGTACCACCTACTCTTCAACAAAACAGAGTGGACCCAGAAACCCTGCTGCAGAACCACTAGGATATAAAGCATGCTTTCCTGCATCCTAGGCAGTACAACAGCCCTGAATTAGAATGATTGAGAAGCATCCCTGGGCAGTAGAAGAGGTCGGCATTCCACCCTTACGCAAGGCACCCAGCAATACGATTAACGAGGGTAGCGAGGCACAATGCCAAAGAGGTCTGGAGACCTATGGACAGTCCCTCAAGTCCAACAGCTTCAGTTAGAGACACAGTGGAGGGTCTGTAGGTCATATTTGGACAGCAGCATCAAATGAAGACATCTGGGATTATATTGACCCTGATCTGTCGGATCAAGATGTGCTGCAGGTTCTAAAGTCTACACAAGAGCCAAAACCTAGCAGTATTCAGTCAAATGCAGAGACCTCTCTCTCTCCTTTCTCTCTTCATTTTGAATATCATCGCCTTCTGCGCAGATTCGCTTGTTCCATTTGGCTCGTCACTGAATCGAGATACTTTCGTGACCGACTTATTCTTAACTTTCCTGATCGACAAGCTGAGCACCCTAAAAAGTGTTTCCTTTATCTCTTTACACTCGTGATATCCTTTCGGTCCTAGCTACTGGAGTAGGGGTTAAGCTTTTATTTAATTCTACACATGATATCTGCCACTGACAAGGTTCCTTATCCGTAAGCACTACTTAAGACATTGTACTTTATATATGCGCCACGAGGTTTGTCCTTAAAAAGGAGCAGCTTACTTTTATCTAAGACTATATTACTAAAGGTAAGATAGAAGCGAGATCGGAGGAAAGGGCAGTACAGCTGGTTGGGTGTGCGTACAGGCTATTCAAGAAGAGAGGAGCAAGAATAATACATTGAGATGTTGATTCCCTGTAGGAGCTGACCCCCTGTTGAAATAATGACGGCTCATATTGTCATGCATGAGCTCCTCTGTCACTTGAAGACCTAATTTACCATACAAGACAGGTGCAGCGTTGGGTATGTAGATGCTACCCTAGTGAAATCTTACGGTAAGGACTTGAGTGTAGGTGTAGCACTAGGTTTCCATATAAAATTTTTTGGCTGGGTATTCTAACATTCGTCTACATCTATACCCTGGATTCCAAAGCCCTTGGATAAGCCACTACAAAGTTAGCGTCGCCTATTTTATTGACTAATGTGATCCTGATTGTCCGCACGAGAATAGGATCTATCACTGGCTTTCTACGAAAAGAGTACATTGTCAAAAATACCTCATTCTTCTGTGGCGCGTAGGCAAAATGGGTAAGAGCATAAATTCTTAAATTGTGGTTACCGTTATGCATTCCCTATAAGATGATTCCCTAATTGTTATAAAAACCATGGCGCCCCTGCCGTTCTATTTCTTTGTTAATTTATTCTTTCCTGCTTTCCTCCAGTTGAATGATAGCGAGTTTGCAACCATCAAATTTTGCTCTATCATAATCTTATGCTTTGGTCAATATGAGGATCCTCTATTGCCTTCCTGTTCTGACGTCACTTGTTTCGTGTGTACAAGCTCAAAATCCTGCTCGCCCAAACGATCTCGAATTCACTGAAGCCCAAGCCGAAAAGCATAATTGCGGCCAGGTCTGCCAGCAGAACCTACGAGAATTCGAAGAATTAGACCGTCAGGTCTTTGGCGATGTTCCCTTCAACTATGAGTTTTACCAAACTGCGACCAACTTCACAAAGTCACAGCCTGGGGACATGTTGAAGCTCGAGCAGCAAAATGCATCTGCCTATGATATCCCCCCTGGGACGTCATTATGGTATATGCAATACACATCTGTCGGAGTTCGTGGAGCAAAGGTACCGGCGACTGCCTTTATTGCACTTCCCTACGCAGAGGTGCCAAAATCAGAAAAAATCCGTCTGGTCGCATATGCCCATGGAACTATTGGCGTTGTCCCTGCCTGCGCTGCATCATCATCTTATAATGGATTTGACTATCACTCCTGGCAGCTCCTCACAGGCCCTGGGTATGCTGTAGTTGCTACAGATTATGCAGGCCTAGGAAACAACTATACTTCTCATAAGTATGGCAACCCAGTCCTCAACTCCGAGGATGCTTACTTCTCAGTTGTTGCTGCTCGCAAGGCCTTTCCAGGAGTGTTCACTGATGAATGGGCTGCTGTTGGTCATTCCCAAGGAGCTGGAACTGTCTGGGGATTGAGTGAGAACCGTCGTGTTACTACTAAGGAAAGTGGTGAGTATCTAGGAGGTGTTGCCATTGCTCCTAGTTCCAGATTGAATGACCTTCTCACGGCTGTACCACTTAATGTGGGATGGGGCTTTGCCAACTTGATTGTGAACATATTTCAAGCTTTAAACTTCCCGATACAGCCAGTCGTTCTCACGCCAGACGCCATGGCCCGCTATCCACTTATGGATGAACTTCAGCTATGTGACACTGCGCAAGCTGAATTAAACGCAGACCTCCCAAATCATGGCATTGTGGACTTTACGCCTGCTATAACCCAACACAATCATCAAGCTTATATCGCATTCCAAAATGAGTACGGCGCGGCCACTGGCAGAAAAGGGTACAAGGAACTTCTTGTTATTCAATCAATTGATGACGAGATTGTGAATGTTACTGCTACAAAAGAGGCGTACGACTATGCATGCAAAATCGGCAACACTGTTCACCTGAGTTTATATTCAGGCCTTGACCACGACGATTCTGTCGCCGCCTCAGCCCCAGAGTGGCTACAATGGCTTGACAATAAGTTTATGAAAGTTAAAGCTCCAAATGAGCACAAATGTGTAACGGAAACGAGGGTTCCGTTGCTCGATGCTTTGAGCTGATTCAATCTCGCAAAACCTCAAGGCCTTTCGCTTACAGGTTGCTCTTGCCTCTTCTTTCCTCGAACGTTACGAATGGTTTCTTTCTGTCAGCCTTTCTTCTCTCCCTCATTCTCCCAAGGAGCCCTATGTTCAATCTCTGCCATAATTAGTTGAACTCTACCTTTGATCATAACCAGTACAAGTCACTTTCCTGGATCTATTAGGCTAGGTCGGTGTGGCAGCACGGCCATAATGCTGCTCAAGCATATGCTCCCATGGCCTTACTCTAGTGTCCTCCTTTAAATGACCTGCATCTCAAGTGGGCAAAGCTATCACCTGGGGTTCTGATTTCGACAAGTAGTCACGGATTTCCAGTTGCTTAGAAGTCCGTGCAGTAGAGGGGTTCGTCTGTCACACTTGATGAGTTCGACAAGCAGGCTGGCCTTGCTGGGAGCGCTTAGTTAAAGCCTAAATGACCCAGCTCCGCTTGCGTTTGTAAAACAAAGGTTCTTCAGTAATAGTTTGTTTGCACTACCCGGCGCTCTCTACAGATTTTTCAGCACCATAATCTTCGACCAAGACCAATAACGGACAAAATAACTAGGGCAACTCAATACCAGGACACAATAACAGACTAACCTCAGGGGTAACAGCCAACAGATCTCACGCAGACCCTCTTATTTATTGCCTTTAGAGAATAGGCGCAAAAGTCCAATCCCGGCGCGTGATTGGCCCGCTCGGGTTTTTGACGTCATGGCCGCTCCGCTAGGGCCGCAGCCGAGATAGGATTGGTCGACGAGGTAGTAGAAGCGAGCTAAATTTACTCGGTCAGATGCACCGGCTGAAACATCGGCGAAGGAGGATGCAAAAATGGATAGTAAAATTGAGGATGGAGTTTTGAAAATCTCGTCGGATCTCCTTCTTGGTCTTTTGTATCGGCAAACTATATCAACAGCAAACTAACACAAGTCATTTTGTCTTGGATATCGAGAATAAGTTTATCTACAGTGAGAATTTTCAGTCCGGTTTAACTTGGTCTTTATGCTAACCGGAGTTATTTCGCTAGATTAATCATGGCTTCAGACGGTCTCTACTCGGTCTACGTCCTTGCAATTATTGTCGGCTGCCTCGTCGTCACTTTCGTCTGCTACTCAATCGACTACATTGGCACCAATGGCTTTAGAGATAACCCTCGCGAACGAGAAATGTCCACCGAGCAAAAGGAATACATGAGGAATTTGAGGTATCGGAATGTACTCAGTCTTCAGGAACAGACTGGACATGGGAAAGGGAGGAGGTAGAGCAAGTGCTGCCGCTGTCTTTGTGGACATGGCTGATGGCGTTGGAATTCTATTACTCTATTGTTCCGTGTTAGATGTCCATGTGATCAACTGCTGTTCAAGGGATCTGTTGGGCTCTTTACTTGGACGGGATTCTCCATCCATGATGAATGCCTTTAGTACTGGCGAAGAGTAGCCTCCCACCGCTTCAAGAAATCAATGCGAGCCTCGGACTTGGAGATCGGGCCAGCACCCCAGGAGTTTCCAAGCCACATAGTCTGCTTAGTCTCAGTGGTAGGAGGGAAGTAAGTCAATCCATCGCCATTGGGGTTTCCGGTCTTGATGAACTTGGCCCAGTACTCGGACATGGCAGCCTCAATCTTGTAGTCGCGGTCGGTCCAGGTAACATTCGAGTAATCCGAGTAAGGAATGTTGTTGAAGACATACCAGAGCTCACTTCCATGGTAAGCTCCGGAAGAAGAGTCCTCGGCCGGGGTGTGAGTCCAGTAGTATGTGTAGACGTTGCTCTTGGCACCACCGGTAGCCCACTCAACAGCCCAGCGCCAAGTGCCGACTCGGCTCAAATCGCGGAACAGCTCGTTGCTGTTCTCGTTGGCTTCGGTGACGTTGTTTCCGGGGTAAAGGGTGAAGAATTCATCGGCAAAAGTGCCAAACGCCTCGGCATAGAGCTTCTTGTATGAGGCGACGGTCATGCCGGGGTCGGTCGAGGCACCGGACTCGTCCTTGTTGTTTCCAGTCAAGATGGGGACATCGGCATGCGCATCTAAGTTCAGAGCTTGGCCGTAGGTGTGGGTGAGGACGTAGCCATCAATGACAGGTCTCCACTCCGGAGGCTCCATGAACGAGCTAGTGAGGTTTTCGAACTGAGATCCCTCGAAGAGGGTGCCACTGGCAGAGCCGTAACTGATCAAAACGTCCATTGGCAGCTTGCGCAGATCCGAAATCGAGGTTTCATTCATCTCCTTCATGAATTTGACACCGTACGCTTCAGCAGCATCCTTGGTACGGTAGCTAGTGGCAGCGCTACCAGTGAGAGGGTCATGTGGACCGCGAGCACCACTCTCCGAGATAACACCGTTGATCAAGTTCTTGGAGAGAGGGCTGTACATCATATCGAGCGAGCTAGCAGATCCGGCAGACTGACCACCAACAGTGACATGATCGGGGTTTCCGCCGAATTGGGCAATGTTATCCTGCACCCAGCGCAGAGCAAACTGCTGGTCCAGGAGACCATAGTTTCCGGAGCTGTTGTGACCGGACTCAGTAGACAGGTCAGGGTGAGCGAGGAAGCCGAATGCACCGACTCGGTAGTTGAGGGTAACAACAACGATGTCCTTGCTAGCGAGACCTGAGCCATCATAGGTGGCCACGTCGCCAGAGCCAGCCTCGAAGCGACCTCCATAAATCCAGACGTAGACGGGCAGCTTCTTGGAGGACAGATCGCTGGTGTTATTGTAGGTAGGCGTCCAAACATTGAGGTACAGGCAGTCCTCGCTGGAGATGTTCGAAGCAATGTTGAAGATGCCAGCAGAGGATGAAGTTGTCTGAGCACACTGAGGGCCGAAGGAGTTGGCCTTCAGGACTCCCGACCAGGGTTCACGAGCCGAAGGGCCCTTCCATCGGTTTTCGCCAGCAGTGGAGGCTGCAAAAGGAATGCCCTTGTAGACCGTGATTTCATCGCGGTATTCAGATGCAGTTCCCTGCACGAGACCCTTGGTGGTCTTGATGATGGGGTATTTAGACGATGAGCGAGGGATGGGCTCAGCAGCTGTCAGGACCGATCTGACAGCAAGACCGGTCAACAGAGAAGAAAAATGCATGATTGCAAAGAACGGATGAGTTGCTTTGGAGCCCCCAGGAGCAAGTCCCGGGAGACTGCTTTATATCCCCCATCATATTGAGTCCCTAAACATAGTTCAGCAGGCCGAACAACGTTGTGGAGACCCACGGGAGGAGTACGCCAGTGCCGACGTAATTCGGGGTTATATAGCTTGAGGCAGTTAGCATTCAGCCAATAGAACAAGTTGCACCGAAGACGACCACAGTTCCTGTGCCGGACCAGCAGTCAGGGTCTGCGTAAAAGGCAAAGTGGCTGTGGGACGTGGAGATTGAGGGCAGACTGCGCCCCTCGGAGTTAAACAAGAAAGTCGCTCTCGACTACCGTTCGTGGTAATCCAGGCCGCCATCGCCATTTTCGGGAACGCCAAATCAACTTATTGGCACGAATGTTTGAGAGAGTCTCTGGAGTACGGAATATAGAACGGGTCTGTTACAATCTCGGTCTTAGCATCTCACTGGAGTTGACACACCCGACAACGGTTGGCACTTTCAAGTCAGATGATGTTTCGAATAGATCGAGATACATTAGATTCATCAATCTCGGTCAAGGGGGATTAATTCATAGATGAGCAGAGAGGTATCAACGCATTCCGAATCAGAAAGAAAAACGACATCAAAAGGCTAGTCACTCAAGGGATGCGGGCACGTCAAACCCTGAGCAGAGAAGTATCCATCCAGCTTGAACAAGACAGAATGCCACTCAAAAATACCAGCAATACAGTGATCTGGTCGTACCAAATACGCAGCATCCTTCTTCAACCCGACCTCGCCGAATTTCTTGTCCCACTCGAAGACAAGGAGCCGGATATTCATCCTCTGACACCATTTCGACAGTTCGGGTCGTGGCCCGGTGTATACATGGAGCTGCCAGCAAAGATACTGAAGCGCCTCGAAATTATCGGAAGTCTCAGTCTTAGCCCAGGGCACACGGTCACCGGGCTGAACTTTCTCAGATCCCTCTGCTTGTTGATTGAGAGAGCTGCCCCGGTAGCTGCACACAAGCTGGGACGCCCGTCGGAAGAGCTCCATACGCGCGGGCTGGAACCGAGTGACTAGTGGAGCCACGTAGGGAATGATCCAGGCTCGAAGCATGTGTGGAAGGAATCCAGGGCTCGTGAGGAGAGTGAAGCCGTGGTCGGTTGCGCCGACGACGCTGAGTGCAAAGGCACGCCGTTCAGATTCATAGGAGTCCAGAAGACGATGTTTTGCGTCTTCTGTCATCGATTCCTGAGTGATGACGGTGGCCAGTTTCCACGCGAGATTGGCGGCGTCCATGATGCCGGTGTTCATGCCCTGGCCACCCACGGGGCTGTGGATGTGGGCGGCATCGCCGACGAGAAATGCTCGGTTCTTGTGGAAGATTGAAGATACCCGATGGTGGCTGCGGTACGGGGAGAACCACTTGACCTTTTTTATTTCAATCCTGGATGCCTTTCTGATGTCTGGCAGCACGTCTTCGAAAGTGACTTCCGGGTGGGGTTCCGATACGTCGTGATCCTGGTGAGTCTCGTTGGTTTTAGGGATCGTGGTGCCAATCAATCGTACACGTCTTTCCTGGGCATATGGAAGGATGAGGTTGAAGGTGTCGTCAACAAAGGTCAGGTGCGCTTCGCCATTGAATAGGGAGCTGTCTTGCTCTTCGGCCTCGAGGTCGGCGATATAAAAGAGAGGCACGTATGTATCACCCTCGTACTTGGCGCCGATCTCATGTCGCACAACTGAGTGAGCTCCTTCGCAGCCAACGATATACGAAGCTTCGCAGGAAGACTCGGTCCCGTCATCCTGGTGGACGAGTTTTGCAGTGATGCTCGACCCGTTGTCCACGAAACTCTCAAGTTTCGTGCATCGTTCCACAAAGATGCCATAAGAGTTCAGTTTCCGTTCAAGCACCTGCTCGTGTGCATCTTGTGGAACAGTAAGTATGTAGGGATACGGTGTCAACTCCTTGCCGAACTCCCGTAGGGGAATGTGCGCGCGATGCTGTCCCTCAACCCAAATGTTGGTCGCGGGAAGCTTGTATCCAACTTCGAGCATATCATCAACCAAATCGAGTTGACGATATAACTCCAAGATACGCGCATGCACGGCGAGAGCACGAGAGTTCAGCACGGGGCCGGTCCCCGAATCCACGATGCGAAACCTGACTCCTTGTTTGTGGAGCCAAAGAGCGAGGACGAGACCCGTGGGGCCTCCACCAGCGATGAGCACGTCTGTCTCGGGCGCCATCTTGGCTTGGAATTTTAAGTATGGTATAAAGTTGTAAGATCGTAATGGGAGGACAAGGTTTTGGAGAAAGAAAACATAGAACTCAGACGGATCAAAAAGGTTCCCTTGAATAAATATCCAGGCACTGATATCATGCTTCGTGTCAGATCAAGGAACTTGAGGCTTCCCATTCTGTGCTCGGGCGGTTGAGTGACCGACCCCGAGCTGTGTTGGAGACGCGATCGGATCATCGGCCCCCCGATCGGCGCAACTCCTCTTCGACACACCACGAAAAACGTCACACATGCAAAACAATCCCCATGCTTTAAGAAACACAGGCGCTTATCACTTTGCCCTGGTGTAAGTCTCCGGACGATGGTCGAAAGCTTTGAAGCCACCAGTCAGCCGTATGACCCATCTTCAGTTTCCAGACCCCGGCATGAAGGCCATATCGTCTACGAGCGATTCCTGAAACTGGTTCAGGAGATTGCCCCATTCGTTCCAGTCCATAGGGCTTTCAGAGAGCAGGAAGTCGAAATTTCCAGGTTCAACAAGGTCCACGTTCGAGGCTTCGCGGCCAAGTTGATCTTGGAAGATAGCACTTTGCTCGATCATCCCGTCGTTTTGCTCCGCTGGCTGTACTTCTGTGGAACCCTTGGAATCTTCCAATAATTTCTTGACAATGGTCGGACAGGATGTTGGGGTCCGGTGGTGGAGGTTACACTCCTCGATGTAGGCCCGCCATGCCTTGACAATTAGGTTTTGCAGGGCTGTGTGCAGAGGCATCTGCGCTTTGCGCATCTGTCTCACATGTCGCGAGTATATATTTCCAATAAGCTGCCAAACCCTGTTCTTCTCCTCTGGGTCGGTCCGATTTCGCATCTCCGACAGCATGAAGATCATGGCATCCCAAGGCATATGGTTGACTATGTGCCACGAAAACCTCTGCACGTCGGGATTGGTCTGAGCATAGTTTGCATACTCTGCCATCTTCAGACAGTTTTCGAAAATCGTGTTCCTTTCTGCCTCCGGGATGCGAGTATTTGGGTCCTGGTATTGACGAGGGTGGTGCGCCATTAATCTGGTATAGTATATGGCCGATCGCGCCATCAATGTGACGGCCAAATGGAGAGGAATAGATTTATCACAGTATCGGAGATACTTCTGCTCCATCAATTTCTCCAATTCATCAATGGCGTCATCCTTCTCTCTCAGTGACATTGATGATGATGAAAGAAAGGCCCATGGTGAATTGGATCCACGGGCATCTTTGCTCCAGCGCCGCAGCCATTTCCCGAACTCACTGCGGGTAAGACAGAATATCATCTCAGTTGGACCTTGTTTCTCGCAAGCCGCTTCAGTCATTCGCGGGTCCAGATCGCTGTCGTTGGCATTCATTGGTGGCTTGGTATCTGCATTCACCATCATCGGGGTTGAAGCGACCCCGCAGAATTGTGCAGATGTGGCATCTAGGATGATTAACTGGAACCATAGTCGGCGGCGCATCTCGGTCTCGAATATTGACAGGCCGTATCCGGAGCCATCCCGATGAATACCAATTCGCTGCGCAATTCGTAAAGCAACGCCGACTAGAGTCCAGATTGTTTGTGGGTCAGAAAAAGCTCGCATGGACAACTAGGAAGCCATTAGAGAAGCGATCGGACAGTAAGGAGAAGACAAACCAGGTACAACATGAAAGCCTGGAGCACCATCGTGCTCGATGTGCGCAATAACGAGGCGTTCCGAAAGGCGAGTTTAGCTCCTCGTCGATATCTTGACAAAAGTTTCTTCTTGCTTTCTCCAAAAGACTTCTCGATGTCTGCTGCTGGCAGGGAAACCAGTGCAATGCAATAAATAGAGAACATCAAGGCTTCAAGCTCCTTGCTGATGCTGGACAAATCGCTCATGGCTTCCAAGATCTGTTGTTGAACTGTGGGAGCATGCAAAATTTTGGTCAGAGGATTGACATTCTCGAGAAAGGTTTGCCATAATTTGAAGATATGCAACTGATTCGGATGGAATTCTGTGAGGCTCTCTCCGGTCGCAGAATTCAAGAGGTCAATAGATTCATCATTGCCATCTTGAGACAGATTGTCGTCACCATCTGACACGTTGTCCAATACATCTGCTGCATTTGGAAGCTAAGTGACGTGATTAGAAAACATTGGCGCATTTTGCAGGGGGGATCAATTATCAATTACAAACCTCGTGACTGACGCTGGTCCAAAGATTGCTATGTGCGCATGAGCTCGGTATCAAACATGCTCAAGGGACATGACTGACTTGTCAAGATACACCGAATGGCCGTCTTTCATGATCATCCTTCCTGACCCACATTTCTGGGGTTCCGGGACTATCGGATCTGGTCTAGAAGGCAAGCGAGAGTGGGCCTCCCTGGTGCTCAACTTCCTCGACTTGTCGCCATCCCGGGACGCGCTGCCACCCGCGTCGTGTTCCCGTTTGCGCCGACGGGGCGGCGGAGGAGGACGATAAATGCACTGGGTATTGGCCTTTGCACAACTTGAGCATGGCTCATTGCGATCACACTTGACTTTGCGCTTGTAACAGATCACGCATGAGTACGGCTTAGAGGAATTCGACGCGTCTGTCGATCCGCCATTCGCGCGGTCATTAGGGCCTGCCATCGCTGCATCCGAGACGAGGGAGAATTATCTGCCACTCGAGATGACATGACCAGTCCAAACTGATGGAGCTCACTTGACTGGACGACGTGACCAGATGTGGAATCCTTAAATTGCGGGCAGAAACCGTGGTAACGTTAAGGTGGAGTGGGGCCTCGTTTATCAGGCACCGCAGCCTGAAACATCCCACTTAACTCTATGGGTCTCGACTCGTGACTCCGTTCTTTATTTTTATCTCATCTCACCCCCGAGCTTTCCAGGGTCTATCTTTATCATCCTTCAGGTCTCAGACATTTATTTATCCGGGGCTTATTATTGCTGCATGAAGTACTTCCGATGAATATCGTCTCCGCCGCTATGATTCTTACCAGAACATAACATGTCGCCGTTCTTTGACCGGCTTCGCACACTGGTCTCTCGAAAAGCCAAGCGCGCATCCTTTTTACTGGCACAAAAGGAGTCGATTTGGAAGCGACTTCCAGATAATGTCCTCGTGCTTGTTACTGCGTTCGCCGAGCTTGAAGACATTGTGTCGTTGGCGTTAACTTGTCGCTTACTGCTCTATCGAATCGCCAAAAATGAGTACGCCATCTGTCATGCGTTTCTCGGCCTTCAGACACGGAAGAGAGCGCTGGAAGACTATTATGATCGTGGAGTTGGATTGTCGCCCGGCGATGATTTAACCTTCATATCAGAGCTGTTTCCACCTCCACCGCCGGAGTACGCGGTCGGTGAGGGTCACGACGATGCCCGGTACACATTGGGTTACTTGGCAGATTTGAAACGATGCTGGTCGACCTGCATACGACTCTCTTATCATTTGGCCGATCATGTGGTCCGACATCATTTGGAAACCGACAGCATGGCCCGCCCGCTTTGGTCGTCTTCCAAGACGGAGAAGGAATATGTGTATAGCAAAGCTGTGGAGACGCTTCAGTCTAGGCTTCTGCGCCCATTGTATGTGGTTTGGTGTACCAAAACTATAGGACCCTTAGTTAACTTCCCTCACAGAGCTTACGCGATCTTCTTTCTTGAGAACTCTTCAGATGACAGCTCCGACTCGGGCTCATCGAAACATGTCAACGATATCACCACATCTATTGAGAGACAACAGACTGTCCTTCAAGGTCCGCCTTTTAGCAACTCTCGGAACATCATTTTAACCGAGCATTGTCTGCAACTCCTTTGCTCCACTGTCCGACGACTTATGAACCCTGAATTCAGCCACTCAACTTCGGAGAGTTGGGTCTGTCTTCTTCTTCTCAACTCAACCATGGAAAGGATTGTCGAATTCTTCCACGCCATCGCCGAGGATGATGAGAAGAAGCAGACCACGCCGCATGGGCATGGCTCGACTTGGTCCTCCCGCCAGGAATTTTTGTGGCAAATGCGAGAGGATTTGGGACACCATATGGCGTCTCTGAGTAATGGCTCTTCTAAAATCTCAGATACCACTCTCACTTTGGACCGTGTCTGGTTCAAAGCCGCTTATCAGGAAATGGCCCGACGAGGGGCCATCCCGCATTCACCGGAGGAGCTGGTTCCGGTGCTTCATGGGTCTGCCGTGAAATTGGACTGTGCATATTGCGACGATGACTACTATGAGGAGTAGACCCACTAGCATTCAATTCAAGAATGTACAAAGGAACTTTCAACAACTTTATATAGTCCCAAGAATAGATAATATGAGTGCTAACACCCGTTTGTACGGGAGCCAGCTCTTCGGATAAGGTTGGCCTCCCAGACTTCTTTCCAACACAAACACGAATAGTCACACTCTCGGAATTGACGGGAAAGGACTTGCAAGTGCTCTCAAAGTCCCACATAACTGGGTCAAGCCCTATCGCGGCATGATGTTGGCCACAATGCCGGCGGTAAGTTAAACCCCGGCTTCGGGTTGATATGCATGCTAATTCAGCCAGTGTGACCTTTGTCACAATAGAAAAGCCAGAATCATCTTTCAAACACACATTATTGGTCCCATTGGCGTATACTAAGTGAAGGCTATTGCCATTCAGGCCAAATGCGATCGGCAGGATCCTTGTATGAATTGTGTGGATGCGCGAGCCGAATGCAATCGCACTCGACAAGCAAGAGTTCATCGGCGGCGAGTCTCTCGGTATGTTTCTTCAGCGATTCGCCCCGTCTAATTTCTCACGAGATCTAGTATTGATGCCCTATCTGAAAGATTAGCAAGGCTCCAAAAGGGAAACCGGGATGATTCGGTGTTCTCGTCATCACCATCGGTGGTTTCAAACCACGATGTCTCTCGGACTGCGCCCTCATCTCCTCCAACAAGATACTTCAATGCTGCTAGGGCTTCCAGTAAAAGGAAGCATCATCAGGAGCCGGTATCTAATAAAGCAACCCCCTCTGAACATCCAGAGAGAAAGCGCAGAATATCGCAAAGCGCTGAACCTAAGGGTCACGGTGAACGTCATTCTCTAGGCTCGACACGCTATGCTAGCGAGGAGAGTATATCGAGTCCGAGCTTCAGTGCAACCCAGCGCTGTCCCATGACAGACGGGCTGCGCTGCAGTCGGCTCGGAAGTTTGTTGGCCAGCTATCAAACCCTGGTCTTCATCGTCAAGAGGCAGGTATGATTGAGGATATTGAGATTGACGACAGCTGGCCTCCTCCAATTCTTACACCTGAGTTTCTGCACATGATGCTGCCAGGGCCCGACAAGAAAACCAATTCCCAGACCTTTGCCTGGCCCGATCGCATCTCTGATAAGACTTTGGAACGAATGGGACTTGCAATTATAGAAAGAAAGGAAAGCGAATAAACCCTTCAATTATATCGCATCAATGTCTGGCTCAAGGCAATCTGCTTCATATCAGCCCTGGCGCCCATGATAATCAAGTGCTGCTGCACCACCTTCCCAGTCCAACGACTAGCAGAACAACCTCTGAGATCGGGCAATCTGGAGAACCACAGTCAGTTGAGGGGTGGGACGATAGTTTGATGTGGTAGTTATTTGATAATCAGCCTTCTCTAGGGTGGGCAGGATCGGAGTTGTGGGATGCAATGGCTCAATTGGATGCTGCATAGCCATGAACGGCATCTTGTAGTTCGAGTTTGGTTTAAAATTGAAGTCAATCGTGGGTGCAATTAGTACATGAGTTTATTTACTTGAGCGGCTCTTTGAGACACGGTTCCAGGAAGAGTCGGATGAAACGAATGGATCATACATCCCAGTCTAGCCAACGGACGAAAATAAAGAAAAAAAAGAAATGCTCGATGGATGTGGGGCATGATGCAGAGGGGGCCGTCATCTGTCTGGGATACGGCCACTTATTATAATACAGTATTGAAAGAAGGGATCGGAGGGGTGTCTATCACGAAATCAAGACCCAAAGAAGGAAGAAAATCTGTATTAGTCGTTAGTGTTGTCGGAGAATGAATAGACGAGAATATACGAACCATCAGAATACCAAACATCTTCGCGATAAGCCAGCGATTCCCAGAGACGCGAGTCCAGTACTTCATCAATTCCCTCTGGGCGCCCTGCACATTGTCCACGACGTCGTCTGTGTTGGCGTCGATGCGCTGGATCATCTCTGACTGTTCGCTGACCATCTGGGCCAATTGGCCGAAAATTCCACCGAGTTCATTAATTGTCCGCTCGATGGCTTCAATGGCCTCGCCACGAGCTTGAACGTAGGTGTTACTCCCTTGGGCTTCCTCCATGACCAGCAATTGCTGGTCTGATTGCATTGATGGGCGCCCTAGCGGCGAAGGATTGGAGGGGTCAAGCGTCAAGAGATCGGACGAATTTCCTTGGTATCCGGGCTGAGGGGTGCGTCGCCCAGAGGTGTTATACAGAGGAGAATCGGAGCGCTGGGAGTCGAGGGCAGTCTGCGATTTGGATGATACAGAAGACACGAAGTTCTCCGTTCTTGTTCGAGATGCTTGAATGTTCTTGGTCCGAACCTCCAGAACCTCCTTGAAGCTGGACCCTACATCGGCCAGCTTCCCTTGCAACATCACAACAACCTACAGGCACACCCGGTCAGCCATGTGCATAACGCATCAAAAACTTCCGTACTCACGTTGTCATTGTGTTCTCCTTCCTGGTCCGTCTTCGACCGGTTAGACTTTGGATGTTGTGCCTGGGTCAGGGCCTGCAAGCCCGCGATCTGCTGGTTCAGGGAAGCAAGGTCTTGCTTGATCACGTATGTCAATTCGGAAATCTCGACAGGTCGGTCATCGAAGAGTGTTTTGCGCTTTGCCACTAAATGTCGCGTTAGGACCGGTCCATTCTCAACACATCTTTGTCTTTCTATACAGTCCCCCGGGGTCAAAATACTCACACTCTGCCAGTCGCTGCAACTTTGAAGTTGTGCCGGTGATTCCCCTTCCGATGTCTCGCGCTCGTCGCGCAAATTCCGATCGCCCGGTCTTGCCGCCCTGCGCATCAGGCGCTGAGCCATTGGCCTCCCGTCGTTGAGCATCCGTCAACAGAGCCTGGCGCTGCGATCCAACTTTCGACGTGCCGAGGCGTTTTTGGGCTTGGCCCAGAATGGAGCTGAACTCGCTCGTGCGGTCTTGGATCGACGGCCCGGTCATTATGTGGAGGCTGGCTCAGTGTAGGCGACGAGGATATTTCAAGGGAGTATTCTCCGAGAGTCAGGGTGAGTGGGGTTCAGGACTGGACTCCGCCGTTGTTGACCCGTTGCGAACCAACGGGTAATCGATAAGGGGTTCTGTCGGGGTTTGGGATCCACCAGCAATGGTGACGAGTTTATGCTGGATGGAAAGACGATTTCTATGGTAATGAGCAAGATACAGCAGAGAGAGGAGAGGAAGACTGCAACACCCTTTGCAGCAACTCAGCGCAAAGGAAACACGTCGCTCGCGGCGATGGAGTCACGTGGTCGTGAACGCCACATGACATAAGCAGCACCGCCATCGATAAATTTAGATGCAGTTGGCACCCCAGACTTCTAGGGGTGGGAAGCTTGGATACTCGTGTTTTCTTTTCTCTTCATTCTCTGCATTTTTGCCTTTTGCATCTTCGGTGTACATTATTTGCATATTTGGTGGATACACGTCATCCCGGTCCTTTGTACAATAATCTTGTTTCACTCACCTCGGGGCCGTTTCCAGCTAACCGATCTGATCGGCGCCCGCATTGGCAACGTCGCTCAACGCCACACCGTCTGACCTCAAATACCGGGCGTCCCTCCTGCACGAGCTCAGGAAAGCATCTGCAGGCAGTCGCCGCTATTTCCTGTCAGTCGCAGGCTCGCTGATCCTTACTACAGCGACGCAACATCCCTTGGCGAGTGGATCAGGCAGCAACTGATGCTCGATACCCAGATCCCCTCGATCTTCTGACCCTACACACCACAGTTCCCATGGCGGACCCTAATAATCCTAAGTGGCATGGCCGCGTGGCTCAGAATCTGTAAGTGTACCTCATCCGTCGTTTTACCTTCGTCACACAAGCTCTAAGACAACCCTCTCCAGCCCCTCTCCACCCAGCGCGAACAGTCCTCTCTCGCCAGCCAGTGGAGGCAGCAATCCCATATCTTTCCGGACGAACGTGAATCGCGCAAAGACAAAGCGTTGGGTTGAGGCGAAGCAATACTCATACGATGGTGGTGATTGGGGCGACGATGACGAGGAGGAGGAAGAGGAGCCCCCTGTCCCTCCTCAGCCACCGTATGCAACCCACAGGACCGGTAGCTCATCCGAGTTGAGCTCCAGGCGCTTGTCCGGGCTTGCGTTCGGGGCTGATGAATCGCGAGCAAGCCCCTCGGCCGAGGCCAGGGGCTCCAGTGGTGGCGACAAGCCTGCGCCGTTCGTTAGGCCTGCCGACATCTACAAGCGCATGCGCGAGGAGAGGTCATCGGCTGATTCTGGGCGTCCGGCTGAGGCTTCACAAAGTCCGACTGTGAGGTCTCCAACGCAAGCACCCGTGACTGCCGGTGGTCCTTCGGGGGCAACCCAGGATTCGTCTTCAATGGGGTTGCCAGAAGTGAAACGAATCTCCGCATTTGGAACCGATTTCTTGGGTGGTGGTGACTCGAGCTCGCAACAACATACTAGTCCCGATTCCCAGCAGGTCTCCTTGCAGCACAACCCTTCTCAGGCCTCTTCTCAAGGGTTCACATCCGTGGTCCACCAAGCTTTTGATGTTCCAGAAACCCCCAATTCCACCACTGCTGGCAGTGTGGGACGGTCGAACAGTGACGGTACTTCTACGATCAGCCCCATAATGAGCAACCGGGGGTATCCTGATGACAAAACCCCTACAATCCATGAAGATCCTGCGGAGTCCAACACTCCTACCGGTCCTTCCACGGAGCCTTCGGGCAATTACTTCAAGCCCGGCCATCGACGGGACATGAGCCTTCCCAGTCGGGGCAACAGCCCTTCAAAGCAACCTTTGGTCACCGACCAGGAAGCTCCTAAGTCAGGCCATGCAGAAATTTCGGCGGTCTCTCCGGGTCAGAGTTACGCTGAACCTATAATTCCGTCTTCAGGTCCCGCTGACAAGGATTTCGTTGCACCTCTTAAACTTGGCAGCAATGCAACTTCTGGGTCCGAGGGGTATCGTGGTGAAGTTCCTACAATTGTTGCAGGTAACTCACCACAAGATGCCGATAACGATAAACTCCGGGAAGAGATTATGCGTTCATTGAGCCGAGAGAATTCTGAAGAGCCGGAGGAATCGACTCAGCAGCTCCAATCACAGGGGGCTCAGGAGTCCATTCCACATCAGTATGAGAAGTTCTGGGGTGCTGACCCGCAATCCGAATCCACTCTCGATTCAGCCCCCAGGCCTCTTGTTTCTGAGTCGAGTCCTCTGGCTCCTCAGAACCCATATGCGACTTCTGAAACCCCCAGTGGTGGCGCTGCTATGAAGAAACCGAAGATGGCAAGGCGCTTCTCGTGGGAATCATCCGACGAGGACGATGAGGCTGCGCCGCACATTCCTGGTGGCTATACTTCGCCCCCGCCTTTGAACGCAGCACTTGCCATTCAGGAGCCTGAGCCTATCTCCGATGATAATCTGCCGATGGCCGACGGCGAGATTTCAGGTTCAGACAGCCAGCGCGTTGAAAAACCTAGGCTGTCAATTGTACCTCCGATGGGGGACAAAACCCCCCCTCCACCGCAAATTGCAGGGCCGGTGGATGCCCCGCAACCCGAGGCCGAGGCATTTTCGCATGCAAACGTGGGGACCTCAGATATCGACGAATCGAAACTTCAGGGCTTCCGTGAAATTCTCAGTCTGACGACTCCGCATGCACGTATCCGGGCATTCGACCAGACGAGAGACCAATTTGCCGCCCTTGACTCCGGTCTAAACCACTGGCTCGAGTTTACTGTCCATGACCGCCCGGAGCATGCCGATCTGGTTCAGTCAAGCCAGAGCTTGTCCGCCGATTTCCCGCGGACATCGCCGTCTCGGAGCAGATTCCCCAAGCTGACGTCTCTGGGTAACCTCACTGCCCGAGATGAGAATACCCCGGCCAGCGCCGGCCATGTCAGGCGTCCATCTGGCCACATCGGAACGATTGTGAACAGGCAAAACGTCGCACAAAGTGGAAAAGACCTCCTTCACACGGCGGGATCATTCGGTGGTAAAGCGGGTGAGGCCGCCAAAGGACTATTTGCCAAAGGCAGGAGCAAGTTCCGACCCAGCGGAGACAAGGTAGATACATAATTTCCCTCACTTGATACTTGGGGTCCCCTGGAAAAGTCGCGCTGGGAGGCCAGACGGTGTTACCCATTTTTCTTCTTTGTTTCATTGTTTCCTCGATACCACGATGTAATTTCCCATCGCTTCGGCACTGGAGTCTAGAATGCGACATGATTGATGCATCCATTTTCTTCCTTCCTCGGCCCTGGCCCATATCTCCCTCCCTTTCCCTTGTTGTGCTGTTTCTGATGTTGGTAATGCTGTAGGGTCAAACAACTGAAGGCCGACGCAAGTCTGGCCAATTTCACTTCTCATTCCCGTCTGATTCTACTGGTGCCGAAGGTAACTCTTCCTTGCGCAGGTCTCTCGACTTCGGGAACCTGCCTATCTTCAAGGGCAAAAATGAAATCTCCACTGCTAGTCGTTCGGATATGAAGGACTCGCAGGAGGATTCGGGCGACGGAGAGCGTGCAGGCAAACGCTTCAAACGGCGGCGGTCTATGGACTTTTTGCGAAATACGTTCGGTGTTGGCTCTTCTACAGAGACTGCAAAACCTGTGCTCATGTCTTCCAATGCGGAAAAGCGCAAGAGTGGAGGTTTTATTGGCAAGTCGGACTTTGCGAACGACTTTGAGCAGGAAATGATTGCTGCTCTTGGTCTTTCTCCGACTAAACCTGGTCCTGAAGAGTCAAGTGCTAAGCATGTGGAGCAGTCGAAGGTCGAACCTGACAACGATACCTTGACCCAAGGCACTGGTGCGGATAAGCAGCTCCCCAGGGACAAGAGTCTGCCGGTTCTTCCTAGCCAGAGTTCCAATGGCCTTGTCTTGGAGGCGGATGTAAAGAGTCAACCTAGTATGGACTCGTTCAGACCGATGACTCCGTCGATTCGACCAGTATTCGATGAGGATATCAAACCCGCTACTCCGCCGAAAGACCTTCCTCCAAAAGACCTGCCGCCAAAGGATATCCCGCCAAAGGATACGTCAGCTAGCGAGGCTTCGCTGGTCCCGCAGCTGGGCCAGGGTCAACGCCAGCCATCGGTCTCGACACTCGGGGCAGATGAGAAGCACGCCAGCACCTCCGCTGAGGGGGAGGTTGAAACACCTCCTTCTCCTATTCAGGAGACGACAAACGGTGCAGCAGACCCTGTGTACGGCAAGCCTCTACCCCAGGCCAAAATATCCGACACTTCTTTGCCTCATGACGAAGACAACGTGGGGTTCGCACCGATTCCCAGACCTCCAAGCTCAGCAGAGATCCTCGAGTCAAAGCGCAGATCAATCAGCGGTCTACCACCCTCTGCTCCAGGCGTGCAAAGTCCTCTGAGGAACGAAGTCCGGTACTCCCCAGGAACGCGAAGCAGCATGTTGAGCTTTGGTAGTTTTGGGCGCAGCCGCCCGGCTACTCCTGCCAATGAGCTCTCTAGCCGTGCTGATTCGGGTTCTCCTGCGCCTAACGGTGACTCAAAAATGGACAAGTTGAAGAGTTTCGGAAGACGGCGCCGCGCTTCGGTGGGTGGTCTTCTCACTGGTCTTCAAGACAATATCCAGGGAAGTATCCAGGGTCTACCCGAAGGAGGAAAGCGAAAGCGAACCTTCAGCCGCATCAGTGTATGTTTTCTCCGGTCGTGATTACTTGTCTATTTTCTAATTATGTACAGGGCTTGTTTAATCGTTCTCAAGAGTCTCAGCCTTCGGAAACCAAGAAGGCTGACCGCATTAACACCGACACCAAAGCCCCCGAGTCCAAGGCTCTACCAAAGCCAGCCTCCAATGGACAGAATGGAAGCTTCAACACTCATGGTTCCGTAACAGACAAAGAGCTGCCTGCTATGCCGGCTCTTGACTCTCAGTCGACAGGCGAAGCGGCGGGTGTGCCACACGATCCTCGTCGCGCTAGCATGCCTCTTCCACCCATTGCCTCACCTAATGCCCTGCTTTCTGGTCGCTTTTATTCCCAGATGTCTACCGACACGCCATCCTCTGCTCAACATTCTCGAGTGAAGAGCCAGCCTTTGATGACGGCCCCGCCTCTGTCCCCTATTGCCCCGTCCGATTCAAATAAGAGCATTTCTCAGTCGTCTCATCTGCATACTTCAGACGGACGGGCCTCGCAGGAGCTTCACGCGGAGGAAGCTCGGCCTTCTCAGGATGGATCCCCCGAGCCATTCCAATCGCAAGGCAAGCAACAGGAGCAAGGGACCACGATTGGCCCCAGTCTCAGCGTGAAATCCCGCAAACGAGCAGCAGACCAATCCGAGTCCGCAAACACGGAAGCAATCGCTCCCAAAAACATCACCGTCTCAAGCGACTCCACTTTTTCAAACCACCCTCACCGTGAAAGCGAGGCCCGTGCTCTCAATGAGCCCGCTGAACCAGTTGAACTTGCCATCACCAAGGATGACTCCAGTGAGGAGATCGTTATGTCGCCCACCGCATACCCAGGACAAGAATGGACGCCGATGCATTACTAGCGAATTCAGCGTGCATATTACAATACACTTTCTTTCTGACTGTCATTAATGACCAGCATCGGTCATTTCACATACACGAACTTGCATATGTATTTTTTCATGACTTTCTTTGCATCTCTGGTGGCTCTGTTTGATGCTTCGAGCATTCTGTGTGCTTTGCGTCATTTGATTTCTAGAAAATCGAAGCGAGTTGTTCTTTTAAATCAAACAGAATACATTACGCCAGTAGTTCAGCAAACTGACCGGATGAAATCTGGGCAGATGTACAGTGCGAGAATAACGAGAACCGCAGTTGAGATAGCAACCGACCAGCTGGTTAGACGAGGCCCAGCACATGACGCGGTGCTGGTAACATTTCTGTAACCAATATTCAACGAGTTATTCCCAAATTCCACAGTCTTTATCCAGGTAGGACTCGCACTGTTGTTGGCCAATAAGTCTGAATGGTAGGGATCGATAAACCCCAGAAAAGTCTTTGATATGACCCCTAGTACTATCCGCTCCGGAATCAAAGTTACTAGAATCCGCCGCATAGGATCCATATAGGGTGATGTTTGCTGTTTGGCTATCAAACTGCAAATTCACTCTTGGATTCGTCCAGTTCCAGCCAGATTGGTGGGCTTCAGGTGGGACACTAGGAAGTGGCAGAGATAACGAAAGTAATTTCGTCTTGTTTGTACTAAATCTTGCGCAACCAGCGTGTTTGCAGAGATGTCGAACTAGATTGCAATTTTAGTGCAAGATACTCTTCTAGCGAACAAGACGTAATTAGTATTTAAAGAGCCTGGTTCCTCCTTTCCCTCTTCGCTCCTCCATCACCTATTTATATTTCTTCTAACCTTAGAAGGCTATCATACATTAGTATAGTTCACCGTTATAACATCTTGTCCATCATACACAATGACTCTTACCTAGGTACTCCATCTCCTCTCTGTTACTTTCTCGCCTACTTCCAACAAGCTATGTCGCCTTTGTTTTATCTATCAATACCCCAAAATCTCTGTTATTCTGCCGTTCTCTCTTCTATCTTTGCATCATCTCTATAGGTATCAGGCATACCGACCTAAACCAACAACGAGGTCACCGCACTCCGACTACGGCGAGCGCCCAGTCCGCAACCAACTCTCCAAAGCTTCGATGGAGCCCACTCTCCGAGAGTCAGCCAAGGAGAATGCATGACGGCAAACTCTCCTTCGGAGACTCCCGCAGCTCCGTGGAAGACCAATAATTATATCTGTTCCAGCTGGCTCTCTTTAGTTTCTTCCTTCAAGACTTTCTCTCTTTCAGAATCACTCTCTCGCTCTCTAGTTCCAGATTCCTAGACCTGTCAACAATATCACTATTCTCGGTGCTCGCCCGAGCGCTGTCGTCCCTCAAAAGTGTTCTGCATACAAGAAGTCAGTCCTGGACGATGCCTTCACATATTGGTTGACCTGGGTTCCTATATAATTTGGCATATCTGTTACGACCCAAAATGCATGGAACCATGTGGCATTTACGAAGGTGCGAAACTGAAGAAGAAACCAAGTGCTGAGCACCGCGAGCTCAGTAAACAACTCTCCAGTCACCGCACTCCCGAGTCCATGCATCTCTCCACTCCTACGAACACCTCGTTTACAAAACAAGTTGCTGAGAAGACAAGTTCAAACAAGCGGGGCCGTCTTCCAGTAACGCGTAGGTCCCAACCAAACCGATGTCCATTCTCTCACTTCGGAGATCCATCCATCGTCAATGACGTCTCCTCTCCTTCTCTCGCTCGCAGTGAGCTTTCTGAATGCTTTCTCATTTCTTTCTGCATATGATGTGATTAGGCAATATTGCCTTTCATGGTACAGTCTGGTGCGGTGGCCTGCTTCTGGCGTTGGGGGATTCTAGCAGTTCGGTGAAAAACCAATCCGAGTGTCTGAAAGTCCACCGTCTTCCGGCAACCTGCAACTCCATGGTGGGTTTCTCAGGCACATTCAGAGGCGATAGAGCTTCCACAGAGGCGACCTAAAACCGATATGTGGGTACCTCAGAAGACGTGTATTAGAGCAATGTGAATGGCAACATATAGAAGCAACAACGCTGGGGCAACCGCACAATTTGCCGCACCGGAAATGAGGGCGATACAATTCTCCCGAACGGATACCCATCAGCGACGAAAAATCCCTCAGTGGTCGTTTCCACCACGCAATGGGACACGAGAGACGGAGACCGGAAATGGTTGGCTTCCCCCAAGCATCCAGGAGTGGAAAGCTCGACTCGTTTCTTCAAACGTTTGCTGCTCGAAGGCCGAGCTGGAATTCCCTCCAGACAATTGCAAGAACTGAGATATGTCGACGTTTATTCGTCAATTTCCATCAGGTCTGGAGCCCTTCAGCCTGGAGGTGATATATGCAGTATCAAGTTGTCCAACAACGACGAGTCTGGATCACCGAGATCGATCGTCACTTTGGCGATGCACTGACGCTGGTCCTGTTTTTCGGAACAAGTACCCTGAGCTAATGTCGGCGCTAAACGACCTTGACCCCACGGACCCTACCACGGGGACCACGGTGGTCCTCTCCTCGTATCAAACCTGGGCGCGCCGAACCACTAAGCTGGTGGACATGGAGGGAAACACTATCCGTGCCACCCGTCAAGAGTCGTCTAGGACGGCCCGGCCCGCCGCCGATCCCAAGACGCTGGATCCCGAGGCGGAGGAGGAGGAGCTATCAACGCCCTCCCCCCTAGGGGATGACGTGCGTGACTAGCTGGCCGAAATCCAAGACGCCGAGTCTGCGGACCCATAAGCTGCGCCTGCCGTTCGCCGCAGATTTCGACACTCACGGAGATATTAGAGCCACCAGGATTCCGATGGACCCTCCGGCGATCATCACTGCTCATGGTCTACACTGGTTCTCCGTGTGGAAAGGATCATATATTCTGTGCGGTTCATGGTGGAAAGCTATGGGATGGATGCTGGAAAAAACAGTGGCCGCCTCAATGTAATGATGCAGCTTACGGACCACCCAGACGATGCAGGAAAATTCGAGTTCTGTGGCAAAGTAGCGTTGCTCGACGGGCGTCAAGCCGGTCTCCTCCAAGCCACGACATTCCAGCGCGTTATCTGCGATGAGGGACACCGGGTCAAGACTATTTCCTCCCGGCAGCACCAGTCGGTCGCCAAGCTGACGCGTCAGGCAACATGGTTCCTGACCGCTACCCCGATGTGGAATAAGCCCCTGGGTTTCTGTGGCTATCTCTCCCTCTTGTGGACTGGGATGATTGACGCCCAGTCGGTGGAGGCTAGCCAGGCAGCGGAGCAATCGACAGACCTTGAAGACTACCGCCAGTGGTCCAAGCTCACCGAACTCCCCGCGACTAACCTACCATACCACCTACTCTCTCCCAGCGGCCTCCTCTGCCTAGCTACTTTGGAAACTTCCAGTTCCTGAGGAGCTTGAGCATGTCCTCGAACGGCTTCAAGGTGTTCCCGGAGTTCATGTCCAACCTGAAGAGCTTAGTCGATCTCGATATTAGTTTCAATGGTATATGGCATGTTCGAGGAAACATCGAGGGTCGCCAGATCATTTTACAGCGTCCCTCGTACATCAATGCTCTCCTAATCCAGTCTCTTGGAGAATGACCTCAACATTGGCGAATGTCAGGAACAACCTATCACTGCTCCAAGTGACCAGGCAAAAGTACCAGTTGTTACCAATCCTCCCCTTACCCGCGAGGAACTTCCTGAGCTGGGCCCGCCAAGTGACATCACGCGGCAGGTTCGTGTGGACAACGACAAGGCTGTGAATCCTGGTAAAGTCCAGGAACTGATGGAGTACGGGGGCATAGACTTTTATGCCCGCCGGTCTTGATATTCCACGCTCCTTGCAAGTTTGAAGGAGAATCTCTCTCGTGTCTCGCCGAACTCCAAGGGTTTGTATGGACTTTGCTTGCTACTGGGGACCTGATACGGCTTTTTTTATCTGTGGCTGCTCACGCTCGCCCCCACTTACAGCTTGAAGTACAGTACCGGATGGCGCCAGACATCTGCAAGCATGTCAGTGGCACCTTTTACGAGTCCAAATGTACAACGCATGCTATGTGATATCAGTCCTCTGGGTGGTCAAGGGCATTCTATACGATTATCTCCTTGTGATTAAGCGCCTCATTACCTTCCTAAGCATCACAATCGGTGGCCACCTGGGACCTGCTTGAACGGATTAAGAGGTCCAGTATCATGCTCCCTCCTCGTCAAGCACCCAAATCGTATGGATGCCCGAAAGCCATTCAGGCATTTCGGAATGCAGGGCCCCTCGAGAAAAAGTGCTGGGAATGCGTTGGGCGTGGCCACCCTGACGTCGACTGGAAGTTCAATATACCCAAGGTCAAAGTATGTGGCTCTTACAACGGCATCCGGAGTTTTCAAATCCGGCCCGAGTATGCCTGGGTGTTGCTCATCGTCAAGCAAGTCTATGGAGAGGAGAGATTCCCGTTGTCGAGGAACCGTTCGGCCAGAGTGTTCCCCGAATACGAGATGGTGTTCCGCGGTGCGCACCGGGAGGACTATCAGTGATATTATAATCTGACCTCCATAGCGCTCTTACTGATACTCCCTGTCTTACAGTCAGAGTGACTACGGTGGTCTGTCGGAAAGTTATTTCAATACAGGCGTCCACTCGTTCGAATGGACCGAGGACCACGATGGGAAAGTATCAAGGTTCTATGCTCTAGATAGCAAGTCTCTAATACATTCGTTTCCTTCAACTCCCTTTTGTCCGCAGTGTATAAGACCGGGAGGTCCATCAAAAGCCCACATATGATCCCAAATCGAGTAAAGAGGTGTAGATGGAGATAGGAGAAGATCACTAAGAGGTCCGCCATGCAAGATGTGTCGTGGACAAATCTACCCCTCAAACACATTCTGATTCAACTCAACGCCCATATCTTTGGCCATACTTTGCATCTGGGCCTCGATATCATCTTCCATACCACCACCAAGATGGAAGAACTGCTTAAGCTTAGCCCAATAGAACCAGATATCACTAGTGATCAGCACGATGCGGAAAATAACGTGGCGACCCAGGTTCCGGATCTTCTCCGACAGTGGCAGATCGGGAGACTCGGCCAGCGCGCGCGAAGCCCACGTACCCGTAATCTTAACACGGTTAACCGGCGAACCAAGGAACTGGTTATTCGCCTGAACGATGCGCAGATTGCGGCCGATGAATATCAGCTCCTGGGGCCACTTCGTCTCATCACCCAGGATCTCGCGGATGGCCTTGCGGGCTGACTGCTGCATCTCGTAGTGGCGCTCTTGGAGCTCCGACTTGCTCATGCGCTGGATATGTTTCTGCGTTGACATGTCGCCGCCGCGGTAGGGGCGCATGAGGGTGGCAGAGGCGAAGATGTCGGCGTTGTTGACACCCCAGCCCTTGACGATCTCGTTCAGCGTGGAGTTGTCAAAGGTTAGTAGCGCTTTCCAGAAGCGCGCGTATTGGTGCCGGAAGCCGGGTTCCATGTGGATGTACAGGCCGTGGTCGATGAGGACGAGCTCGGGCTGGCCGGAGGGTTGGCGGCGGATGAAGATGTTACCTGGATGCGGGTCGCAGTGTACGTATCCCCATAAGAACATCTGTGCGGAGAAGAGGTCGACCATGGTTGTCATCACGGCTTTGAGTGACAGGCCCAGCCCGCCCTGTTTGTTCTGGCCCTTCCAGTAGCTGCGGTCTGGCTTGAGTTCGGATTGTTGGGCGTTTTGGGCGGAGGATGCGCCGTCCGGCGGGTCCATGGGCGTTCCGTGGCATCCTGGACTGCCCTTGCGCCAGCCGCCTCGCCATGGGCGCGTGAGGGTATCTTTGTCCCACAGCCGCACGCCCTCGACCCACTCGGCCGTCATGACTCGTCTCGAGCTCAGCTCACGGTATATTTTCGGGATGTACACACGGTCACGCAGGCGAGGTTCACTGGCCACCAATCGGGCCATATTCTCCGAGTTGGATGCTTCATTTTCAAAGTCCGTTTCCAGGGACAGCCGCTCGCTGATGTACGGGACCAAAGTGTAGAAGGGAATATCGAACAGCTTGCTGTAGATAAAAGTAACGACTCTGGAATTGGCTGTTAGTGTGTGGTCCTTTTCTCATTTACGCCCGGGCCTTGCTGAAACTCACTTGAAAGCCCATAGATCCCACTTCACCTGCTGCTCAATCTCGTGTTTCTGGATCTTGATAGCAACCTCCCGTCCATCCTGCAGACGGGCCCAATGGACCTGTGCCACACTAGCACTAGCCCGCGCCCTACGCTCCATGACGCCCTTCCCAGGCTCACCCGAGAAAGAGATACCAAAGACCTCTTCCGGCGACTTTCCAAAGTCCTCCCGGATAACCTTCTCGATCTGCTTCCAATCATTCATCGGCGCATCATCAAACATGCGCGAGAACATCTGCTGGAACTCCGGGGGCAGAATCGCCGACTGCATGGCGATAGCCTGGCCCATCTTCAAGTACAGCCCACCATTGTGACGTAAGAGGTCCGATAACCGCTCGGCGCTGCGGGTATGCAGGGCGGTAATGGAGCTGGCGAGAGGCGGGTGCGGGCGGAAGTTGATTTTATAGTCCACTGCGACGAGGATACCGAGCGCGAATGTGCGAGCGGTTCGGGTTAGCGACGAGGCGTAGAACTGCGTGTCGATGCCGTAGATGACGCCCGTGACGAGCGAGGCACAGACGAGCCGTCGTAGCCATTTCCGGGTGCGAGGGTAGGTCTTTGCCGGCGTGGGTTTGCCTAGTGAGCTCGGCGATGGAGGGAGGAAGGGCTGGAAATCCGCCGCGTGCACATATCGATATCGGCGGGTTAGAGGGCGCCAGACTGAGGGTCGGGGTGCGGTGACGGGCCGCAGTGATCGGAGGAGAGTCGCGTGCGACATGGTCAAGAGGAATAGGGGGGTATCAGCACATGGCGCGAGATGTACTGATTACACGAAGTGAAGGAGGGCCTCGAGACCGGCGAGCTCTTTGAAGGGACAGTTGCGGAGATAAGTTCGAAGGTTGCGCCTCCGGACTGTCGTCATCCGCGGCGTCACCGCGGACTTCGGCGTCGGGCCAATTCCCGTCTTACAACCGAATTCTCGCGGCTTGATTATTCACATTTATATTCCGAAATAGATACAATCTTAAATCACGGTCATAGTTCCTCGTGATTTGGAGGTGTCAATTTATCACACACGCTTGCGTATTCCCTCATGTTATTCGGGATAGTGACCTCCCACAACTCATCGCCCTGAAGAAATTTATATTGCTCCTTGCACCCAGCCTCGGATGCCATCGGAAGTAGGATGGGAAGATGTCTGATCGAGGCTTTCATAAAGTTGCGCTTGAAGCAGTTACCGAAGTCGGCCAGCGTATCCGGGTCGGAGCAAATGTGTCGCCCATGTAGCAATGGCGCGCAGCGTTCTTTGATTATGATCGCCACATCGTCGCCCATCTTCAACAACGCATCTTCTTTGTGAGGGACGTTCATGCGTTTCATGAGGCTGCGCACGGCGGGGACGAACGAGTTGTTGCGAGTCCACAGGTCCCAGTGTGGGATGGTCGGCTGACATCCGCGCTCGCAGATTTCAGTCTGAAATTTGTTAAAGAGGTGGCCTGGTCGGCCGACCAGTGCTGCGACGACTTTAAAGCATGTCGGACCGAGCGCTGCGACGGGGGTGAGGACGAGGAGGAGGAGGAAGAGGAGGCGGTCGATCGAGAGGCGCATCGCGTGGAGGGCAGGAAGAGAGATGATCGGAGGATCCCGAGGTTTAGGTGATTATCGCAATGATCAATGCCCCAAGTCTCAGTCTTGGGACAGCCAGATCAGGAATGTGTGTAGCGAAAGAACCCAGAAATCAGGTGTGGAGTGTGGAGTGCGGAGAGAAATATATTTCACGGCTCCACCGGCTCTCGAACCGTCCGATGATCGACTTGTGCACTTGTGCATGAACCTCATCATGATTGGAGCTACCGTATTTTCTCGACTGCAATAAACTCCCATTCATCGAGCTAATCCCTAGCTAAGCATTGTTTTGAGCTCCGGCTCACGTCGGCCCATCAACGTGGACAGCCTGGACAGTCTGGACCTAAGCTCTTCTCCCTCAGCTTCAGCCCCATCCCGAATTCCATGCTGAAAGTGTCAATTTTAATCCACAACTACGTGTCAAACTCCGGGCTATCGGGTGGGATTGATCTCAGCTTCACGGACTGTCTTCTATAAAGGCTCGGCCTGACCCCAACTTCTACAGCCCATCTACCCCGCCATGGATACTCTCAATCTCCAAGAAGTCGACTCCCTCGAAGCCATTGTCATTATCGACAATGAGCTGGACCCGCTGTCCCCACCAGCCCCAGATACAGTGCAAATAACTGGGAATCTGGGGACTATCGGCATGAGCGCTGGACACGTTCCTACCAACCGCGGCGGGGCATGCAGAGAGATGCGGATGGAGGACATCTGCTGCTCCGCACATGGCCTGTCTATCCTCGTGGTAAGATAGAGAGCCTTCACTTTCGAAGAACCCTGCTCATGCATGGCTGGTGCAATGTAGACAGCTACCAAAGGCGACAAAAAGCATTCCGTGCTCTTCGATGCCGGCCCGGAAGGAGACATATGGGAGCGGAACGTGAAGCGACTGCGGCCGGATCTCGCCTCTGTTGAGCTGATCCAGCTGTCCCATTGGCATCGGGACCACTCAGGTTTGTTCAATTCCTGTTCACGATGCATCGAATACATCAATGTGCCCATTATGACTGGTTCCAGGGGGCCTCTTGAAGGCTATTCAAATGATCAAGGAAGCCAAACAAGCTCAGGGAATCTCGGACGAGCTCGTCATGGACGTGCATCCAGATCGGCCCGTCTATCGAGGTATTGCTCTGCCCGAGCATATCATTTCCCTCGAGGCCGATCCTACCTTTGAGGAGCTGTCCGGCGCCGGTGCGGTAGTGGACAAGCAAAGCGAGGCGCACACCGTGCTCGATGACATGTTTCTCATCTCAGGCGAGATTCCACGTGTAACGCCGTATGAAACTGGGCTCAGAAATGCAGTTCGGTTTGATCCCGAGGAAAATGATTGGTACTCGGACGAAGTCATCGCCGACGAACGCTTTCTCGTGTGCAATCTGAAGGGTATGCCCACCCAATCATATCAATCAGACCAAGTACTCAATCCTCCCAGATAAAGGGCTTGTGGTTTTCACAGGCTGCAGCCACGCCGGCGTGGTCAACACCGCAAAGCACGCCGTCGATCTCGTCTCCCCAAAGACCCTCCTCCACACCGTGGTCGGCGGCTTCCACCTCGCCATGAGCGAAGAAGCCCAGATCCAAAGCACAGTCTCCGACCTGAAAAGACTCGATCCCGCTGTACTGATGCCGGGCCACTGCTCAGGCTGGCGATCGAAATTCGCCATCGAGAAGCACATGCCAGGGACGCTGGTGCCATGCACGGTGGGCATCAAGATAACCTTCTAGCGTGCATCGGGGTTTGTTCTGCGGCGGCATTTGTCTCGTTCCTTGCAGAGGCGTTTCTAGTTTCTCCGCGTGGATATGCAGATTGCTGCTAGATGCGAAACAGCATGCCACGGGTCACCCATGGCAACTTGACTATTCTACCAAGGGGTGGATGGCGTCATTGGGCCCTGTATCGGCATATTTAGCTCGTTTTAGCTTTTGAGTTCCAGGTCATCTGACAATATTGTCCCTTGCTGCATTCTTCCGTACGATCGTATCGTGATGATAGAGATAACGGCGGTTCTAGATCTTGAGGTGGCCAGAATGCGATTTGTCTCATTGTAGGAGTATTGGTAGAATAAGGTGTAGTGGAGAGGATTCGGAGGGTATAGTGCGATGTCGAAACAGCGGTTTCGAAGACTGTTTCGAGCGTTTTGGGGGTTTGGCGATGCTGAGCGCAGTCCCCAAGTCTTGATATATATCCCCAAAATTAGGCTATCCGCGACCACTACTCATGGATGTTTCTGATTGCAATTGGTCCACAGGTTGCAATAAATATCAAATGAAACTTTTCTCATAGACTGGATATATCTAGGTATGTTGATTCCGATAACTTCGTAGGCCGTCCCTCTCGAAGCGATAGTATATGCAAGCCACAGATGATATCCAATATGAAAAGGACATGAGCACATGTGCAGTCACTTTTCTACAACGACAAAGTATTAACTTAATGCAATTCTATCTGCTACAATAACTAGACATTGGCTCGGGTACTATCGCATAGCATCTATACAACCTCGAAAGGTACATAGCACCTCCAGTCCCAAGCAGATACGGTAAGCACACAACCCCAATCACAACTCCACACGAGCCCAGATACCAACCGAATACAGTGTAACCCTCTCTCGACCGAACCGAGATCTTTTGACCACCCAGTATCACCGCGGTACATAGCCAAAACCCCTTGGAATACCCCGAAACAACCTCACCCGGAGCCCGAACAACCGCCCCATTGACAGTTGACCCGACTGAACACCTTGGCAAGTAGATCACCGCTTAGGAACCCGCCTGTACCTGGCCCATCCCGACCAATGGCCTCCAGCATAACGCCGGGCACAGCGTACAGCCCCCGCCAAGCGCGATTTGCAACGAGACGGCGGACATAATCGCAATCACCCTTGCTCCCCTTCCGTGTCCTCCACCCCACCCCCACGGTGCCGCGCTCACGGGTGGTCTGTGTTGAGCGATACGGGTCTGCTGTGCCATGGGGAAAGGGGGTAAGGGGGTCGCCGAGCAAGAGCAAGTCATGCCAAGTCGATAATGCGAGACGGATGCACGGCGCGATTCTTGGCGGGAGGGGCACTTAGAGGACGATCAAGGGAGCCTTGTGTCATTGATTTGACAGTACATGCTTATCGGGTGTATCATATGCTACATCGATGCTGGACAGCTGCAAAGAAGATCGTGACCGGGATCGTCCTGCTGGCAGTGGCGCCAAGAGTGATGTGCCTGGAGTTGGACGGACTGGAGATTGTCCGAATGGATTGATAGTCAATAGTCTGAAGTCGACACGTGTATTGGAGTTTATTCTTCGTGTTAGACTTGTGTCTGGCAAGGCACGTCATTGTCTATAATTTGAGATGTTCCTTGGATCCGGAAGACTGACTGTATTCAGAACAAACTTCATGATCGGCCCGTTTCGTTTGTGCGGTACTCATTATTGAGAGGCTCATTGGTTCCGCTGGCCAAGACTTTGGTGAAACTAGCTTCCAATTAATAGATGCAGTCCGCTGGGCGCTTGGATCGGGGAGGGGAGGGATATCCCATTATTCGACATCGTGGCGATGCTCCGGAACATGCATGCAACGATTGCCGTCATACTCCAGGACTATCTATAGAACTGAAGTCTGCAAGATGCCATCTCCACAGCACGAAGATCCCCAGCCCCCTTATGAGGACATCCCTGTCGAGCTTGGCAAAGCTGCCGATTCTGACCACAGAGCCAAGATTTAAGTATACGGACAAAGGTTATTCTGCATACCAGAGGCAACAATATTGTACCGGCAGATCTGCAACGAATCCGCGTCGGGGAATATACAGAAACGAAGTACACAGCCACCTCTGCAACAAGCAGCCCAGTATTTCGGAGCCTGGCAGAGTACCCTACAATAGTAACACAAGCCGTTGAAATCGTCATGGTCCACATCGTGGTCGAGCCGGAGCACCAGGATCGTCGGGCATTTGCGACACCGACGATCTCATTAGCCTGTAAGCAGGCCGTGTCCGAATACACTCATAACCGTAATTCGTATGAATCCCCCCAACGTGTCACCCTGTTACAGACGAAACATAAGAGAAACACCAAGACGTATTCCCAATAGCCACAGACATCCGTGCATCATGCACCGTAGCTATAGAACACCGTTCGGGAAACCTACCTGATCGAACCAGAAACCTGCATCAAACACGCGACGATCCGAACTCGCGGCTCTGTCACGAACGTCAAGGATTACACTACCCTAGCAAAACAAACCTGCTACAAGGGGGTGAGCATAGCGCACAGGGGGGCCCCCCGACGCAACGCGCCTAGAGCCGGTTTCTCGCCATGGCTTTTAATAGCGATGTGCGCTACGGAAACGCACGCACAGCAGAACAGAGTTCGCCCGATGCCCGTTAGGAGCATCGGGTCAAGCGTGTGGGGAATGCAAGCTCGCCTTCTCCTGTCGATCAAGGGCCGAACAAGTGACATATGTGGCCTTTGTTTTGGCGCGAGACACGTCGCGACCGAAGCTCTGTGCGATGTCATCATAGCTGGTGCTCTACATGTGCGGGCCGCTGTGCGTGGGATGTTGTGTCCCGGGCTGTCATGTACGAAAACGCCCAGGAACCCGGTGGCTAAAAGAGGATAAACCCGATACGAGCTAAACACTAACAAAGCTGTAACCTTGAACTTAAGATTTGAGCATTAATTGAGCTCGTGGGCTGGTTCTGGAAGCTGGGCAACTCTGCTTTGTTGATCGGCGCAGGGGTTCGTCTGTACACTGTCAAGAGGACGAGAACGAACTCACTCGGGTCCAACAGTAAGCCGACAATTGCCCGACCTCAGCTACGACTTTAACCGTGTAGGGCTGATTAGCCAATTACTATTTCCTTTTACTCCAAGTGGCGTCGATAAAAATATTTCAGAGAAGGATCTAGTCCCCGAATGAGAAAATGGCATGCGATAGATGACCCAAAAAGGAACCCACGGTTCCAGAGCCATGCACAAAGCAACGCACAAGCACAAAAAGCAAGGGAACCCTGCGACATGTCGCCGACTTCGGTGCCGACACCCGCGTTCCCGCGTAGGCCGGGTTTTGGAACTGGAATCCCGGCCGACAAAGCCGAGTCGCGGGCCTCGAACAACTGGATTTTTCCGCCGAGAAATCCGCCGATTGAGCCAATTCGGTTTTCAGTCGGAGACCGACCACCCAGCCATGAGACAATGGTGCCAAACAGTAAAGACGAAAAAGGAAAAATGCAAAACTTGCAAAAACGAGCCAAAGCACAGACAGCGCCGCCGCCCGCGTGTTGTTCCCACGAAGACCTATGATGATAGTGTTCCAGCGCGGGAGCCATGTCGATGATAATATGTGAAAATGGAGATTAGTCTGGTTTGCCTAGACGTGGCCCCTCTTGCCAGAAACACCGAGCCGACTGGGACGAGTGACGCAGATAAAGCACCGATACGCAGATACACAAAGGGCCTCACAAAATTTACGACGAGGCTTTTTTTTCGCTCCCGTTTACACCGATCCTCCGACCGCTAGACCACGTTCATCTCCTTGCATGGACTCGGAGACGGGCAAGTCAGAAAACCTTAAAGCTTGCCTGCAGGTGCGGGAAGATGGAAATTTTCCCAGGAATCGAGAATCGACAGATCCCCGGCCTCTCCCCTCAAAACCTCCAGTCTGCCCATGGAGAATACGGGGTGAACCTGGGAGACGCTGGGATCGCTTGGCGAACTGGGAGTTGGGGTCAGGTAATATTAGCGTGGGATGGAGTAGTACCATAGCTACACGAAATGTGTAATTGACGATCCGTACTCGTACTCGGTGTACATGCTCGCGTTCGCGTTCTCCCTATCGTCGAGCTTTTCCGCGGTTACCGGGCAGCAAACGTCCATTTCCTTCGAGTGGTTAGTTCATATACAAAGTCGGACAAGGGCGTGCAGATTCAAGCCGTAGCTGCACGACTCAAAAATGCCTCATGGAGCTGGCAAGGTCGGCATGAGCGGACTGATACACGGTAATTCAAGGGATCGTTTGGCAGGGCGATCGTCCAGTGGGGCCAGCTTCACGATGCTCCTCTGGCCCACCGGTGAGGGTTTGATTCAGATGCAGACCCAGTTGCGCCGGCCTGTGCCGGCTGTGATTGCTGGAATTGGGCTGGTGATCCATCCCGCTACTGTAGGTACACGGCTACGCGGTGAAAGCCAAGAATTGCCTGGGGTGTCTCGTTGGTGGTTGTATACTGGCTGTCCCTCGGTCTTTTCTGGGGGGTTAGATGTACGTGACAAACTTGTGGTGGCCAATTCAGATCTGGCAAGGTTTTCAGGTCCGGAGAGGGGTTCTGGGTGCAAAGAGAAGGTGCTGGCGCGGTGCCTACTTCACCCGATGAGGGAGAAACGGGAAAAACGGCAGAGTGCGAGTGATGAGTCAGCTGTTTCGAGGGCACGCGATTGGCAGGAAGTGCGCGTAGTGGACTACATATGCCCGATTGGGTATTTTGTTCCTCTCCCGCAATAGGGAAAGCCCGTACGGTGCAATACGGACACGTATTGCACACTTCCAAGGAGCGCCTTCCTCGACCGGAGTAGTAGGGCGAAAGCGGCATGATAAGCTGCCATGACGTGAGAGTTTCACTCTTATCTTTTTAGTGCCCGGTGAATCTGGGTGCCGATTCCCGACTTGCCCTGTATCTCCAAAGGGGAGAAACAGTACCGGACGGATTTTTTGTTTCAGAGTACGGTAAAAAGGCCCAGCTGCAGCTCGTCCATGGAACAGCTGTCCCTCGAAGGCTTCTAGAAAACGTCTCGAACAACCGAACACATCCGCACACGCACAGCTCTTGGCTCCACTTCCTACATGAGGGAGTCTAGGCGGATTGGGTTCCGGTGAGACGCCCGCCCTGGTGCCCACACCGTTCTCCTCTCTACGATTATCGCGGGCTACACCGATTCTTTGCGGGTGGCAACGGACTTCAATGGAGTTTCTCTTACGACGTGGTGGCAACTGGCTCGGGCCCGATATACGTGTGAGGCATTTACCTGCCTTGGCCTTGGACTTGGAGCACGGGGATCCCCAGACCGTGACGATGTCAGCGGCGCGATTGCCCCAAGACTGAAAGCATCGAATCCTGGCCTTTGCCCGCACATGAGGTCCAGTGACGCACTCCAGCACATGGAAATGATTTCCCAGTGTGCGATGTAGTATCGACCAGGATATGTAATTCCGTGAGATTGGGAATGGAATGCTCGAGTCCATCGTCACATTGCGGTTGGAATTCGACATATGTAGCCATCATAATCTACTTCCAACATAACCCGCGACACGTCTGCCCTGTGGGACGAGCTCCGAGTTTCCACGGGTCGCGCGTGGGGTACCTTCTTGGACTCTTGGACCGTTTCGAGCCAATTTCGCTCATGTGCGCTGTGAATGGATAGAATGCGCTCACCACCTGCAGACCCTGGGGCGTAGGGTTCCAGTTCCGCGCAGAAGTATCTGTATGTGCGACCGAGTATATATCATGAAGCCCTGGAGGGCGAAATGAAACCTCGATCCCGTACTTTTGTTCCAGGAATCGCCCCCAAGATCGCGGGCTTGGCTGACGTGGACAGCACCAAATGGCGAGAATCCCCCCGGAATTGATCGTAACTCAATTCATCGACCTCGCACGGGGCTGCCGGAGGACACAGCGCATCGCGTCACAGACCCTTCCCGCTACCCAGCCGTATTTGATTTGGCCCACACCGAAGCGGTCGGTTTCCCGAACGAGTTTGGTTCCCAAGCATTTCCTAGTGTAGTGATAGCTGGAGAAGGATGGAGATGAAGGGCCAGTTCGGACGGTCTAGCTCAGATTGTTGACCGTGGACACTTCCATCCAGCTCGAGGATTACTTAGGAGCTGTCTTCGATTGGTTTTCCAGCACGGCACGTCAGCCGCGGAACGCGCCCGTAGGGACTTCCTTCTCGGGTAGTCCGGGACTTTGAATATACGAGAGCGAGGAGCTGGGAATCAACATACATCCAGTGCTCGAGCACCATGGAAAGTCTACACAAATCTGGATATAGATAGAACCGCAGGACTAAGTATGTCCGGGGTACATGCGAACCCCAGAATACAGACTCTTTCTATTGAGTTGAGATGATGCCGGATGTGCGTATCGGCCAATGGCAAGGTGATCGATAGAACGTTCGCGCTGGTCACGTCCAGTCGTCCCGCGCAGTCCGGCAAGAAAGCTTGCATCTCGAGCCGGGATTATTCCCTGTCTACAGTAAGGTCACGCCGCACGTCGTCTGGCGATCCGAGTTGAGCTACGTCGGTGCCCGTCATATTCCCCAACCTCTCTGCCGATTCCTGAAGGGAGAAGCGGAATCTCAAGCGGAATCTCGGGCACCTTCCACGAAACATCAAAGGCCGAATCCCTTCACGGATCACATCGTGACGCTGCCAGTGGTGTCGGCGTCACCCAACAATGGGGCCCCGTTCACGCATTTGGGAAGTGAGTCGCCGACGCCGATCAACTCTGCTCGATGATTTCATCGGGGCGAAAACTCGGCTGTTGATTCGATCGCGGGCTGCCGTCGAGACCGGACTCCTCTAGCGGATGGAGCACCCTGGCCGGGCGCGAGGGCGAATAGAGACCACCGAATTAAATGACGCTTCTGGGGACTCCACGAGGGCCAGCGGGGCAACGATCGACCGTGGTTGGTGAGATACGAAGCGGGCAGCTTGAGCGAAGCGAGTGGCAGTAGACGCGTCGGTCGTGTCGATATGCCTTTTGCCGGTGCGTTATGACATAGTGGTAATTTTACGCGCTGTGTAAAATATGCCAGCATATCTTGGAAGTCTTGGCTGTTTGCGGTGCCCCTTGCTATCGATCTTGGTATTGGAGGTGATATATCGTATAGTCTATCCCTACGTAGCGAGTCGGGTAGAACGGAGTGATGGAGTGATCAAAGAGTGAAACGGTTTTTACTCGGCATTGAATTGGTGCCAGACCCGTGTGCTGTTTGGTACAGGGGCAGAAGTGTATCTCCTCGGGCCATCCAACTGTATAGAGCAACATGCTCCTGCAAGGGCATGGGACATTCTAGTACACGACCACCCAAAACCATTCGGATTCCAGGCAAATTCTCCGCCGCATAACTGATGTCGGGAAGGTTTGAACAAAAAAACAACAAATACAGTAGTCTCAATGCCCGGAGCGCGATATCTCGCGGTTTACAGTATAGGAAGCTGGGTCTCGGGGCAAAGAAATTACTCCAGACTGAAAATCGCGCATAGTCAAGTTGGGAGCAGCTGGGGCACCGCACTCGGCGAGGCTAGAAAAAGCTGTACGATACACATGAAAGAAAACGTGTGGAGGCCAACTCGGCAGCCCAGTGCCGGTCGTCGTATTTTTGAATTTTTCACGGCTAAACCAGCTTAGGGAATTTCCCCACTCGGGAGTACCTAAGTGGCTACTCTCGGCCAGTTCCCCCAGGGCGCGTTCGAGTCGTAGTTGGTAGGGCAAGGGGCAAAACGGAGAAAAAAAATAAAAAATAAAAAAATAAAAAATACCAAAAAAATAAGGGTGGGTCCGTACCTCCACATAGATGGTACCTCGCTGCAGTGCCTATCTTCCCCAGCAACGACATGTACCCAGTCCTCTAGCATCATAGCCTAGGACACAAACACGGGATTTATTTTTTATTATTTTTCAAACCCCCTAATTTCTTTTCAGCAATAAAAAAAATTATTTCCCTCAATCGCCCATTATCCACACACCCACTCCGGTTCTCTCACTCTTTTCTACCATTCCCCCCGTATTATAAAACAGTCCACTCCCTCACACCCACCACACACTCTTTTTTTTTCCTTCTTTCTTTTACCATAGGAAGCTTCCGTCTCGCGCCATACGTGCCTTCGTGTATTGGTGTGTTTGCAGCTCATATCGTTGGGTTCCGAAGGCTTTGTGAGCCGAAATGGCGTCAACCAACCAATCCACTACGCAAATGGCGGAGCGGAGGATCTCCTATGCCCCCGATGTCGAAAACGGCGACCGTCACCGTGAGGCCGGCGATGCCGACGGCAACCTCGACGAATACTCCGCCCTGAACCGCTACATCTCGACTGCTCGCGATGGCCGCCGTGGCTCTACCTCGTCCGCCGCCGCTCTCAGCGAAAAGGAGGGCAAGAAGCCCTGGTGGAAGTTTTGGGGCAAGAAGGGCGACTCCGTCGAGGACGGCTGGCAGTGCCCCGACGAGTGGCTCGAGACTGACCTCCGCGCCGGTCTTAGCTCCTCCGACATTGAGCCCCGTCGCAAGAAGTGTGGCTGGAACGAGCTGGTGACTGAGAAGACCAACATCTTCATTCAGTTCATCGGTTACTTCCGTGGTCCCATTCTGTATGGTGAGTTTTACGAATCCCTGAACCACGCGTCAATTGCTCCAATTCTAACGCGTCTTTCTTCTAGTTATGGAACTGGCTGTTCTGCTCGCTGCTGGTCTGCGTGACTGGATTGATCTCGGTGTCATCTGTGGTATTCTGCTTCTCAACGCCCTGGTCGGTTGGTACCAGGAGAAGCAGGCCGCTGATGTCGTGGCTTCGCTCAAGGGTGATATTGCTATGCGTGCTATTGTTGTCCGCAACGGTCAGGAGGAGGAGATCCTTGCTCGTGAGCTCGTTGCTGGTGATATCGTCGTTATCGAGGAGGGCACTGTCATCCCCGCTGATGTCCGCCTGATCTGTGACTACGAGAAGCCCGAGATGTTCGAGACCTACAAGGAGTACCTCCAGACGGTCAACGACGACACCCTCAAGGAGAAGGACGACGATGAAGATGATGATGGACGTGAGGCCCACCTGGGTGTCTCCCTCATTGCTTGCGATCAGTCCGCCATCACTGGTGAATCTCTCGCTGTCGACAAGTACATGGCCGATACCTGTTACTACACCACCGGTTGCAAGCGCGGCAAGGCCTACGGTATTGTCACCGCTACTGCCCGCCAGTCCTTCGTTGGTCGGACCGCTGCTCTCGTCCAGGGCGCCCAGGACCAGGGTCACTTCAAGGCTGTCATGGACAACATCGGTACCACCCTGCTCGTTCTCGTCATGTTCTGGATTCTCGCTGCCTGGATTGGTGGTTTCTTCCGTCACTTGAAGATCGCTACCCCCGAGAACTCCGACAACAACCTGCTCCACTACACCCTGATTCTCCTGATCATCGGTGTCCCCGTCGGTCTTCCCGTTGTTACCACCACCACCCTCGCTGTCGGTGCTGCCTACCTCGCCGAGCAGAAGGCTATCGTCCAGAAGCTCACTGCCATCGAGTCCCTCGCTGGTGTCGACATTCTCTGCTCTGACAAGACCGGTACCCTCACTGCCAACCAGCTGTCCATCCGTGAGCCCTACGTCGCTGAGGGTGTTGATGTCAACTGGATGATGGCTGTCGCCGCTATCGCCTCTTCCCACAACGTTAAGAACCTTGACCCCATCGACAAGGTTACGATCCTTACCCTGCGCCGTTACCCCAAGGCCCGTGAAATTCTCTCGCGCAACTGGATTACCGAGAAGTACACTCCTTTCGACCCCGTCTCCAAGCGCATCACCACCATCTGTACCTGCGATGGTGTCCGCTACATCTGCGCTAAGGGTGCCCCCAAGGCCATCCTCAACATGTCTGAGTGCTCCCCGGAGGAGGCTCAGCTCTACCGTGACAAGGCTACCGAGTTCGCTCGCCGTGGTTTCCGTTCCCTCGGTGTCGCCGTCCAGAAGGAGGGTGAGCCCTGGCAGCTTCTGGGCATGTACCCTATGTTCGATCCCCCCCGTGAGGATACTGCCCACACCATCGCTGAGGCCCAGGTTCTCGGTCTGTCCGTCAAGATGCTTACTGGTGACGCCATCGCTATTGCCAAGGAGACCTGCAAGATGCTTGCCCTCGGCACCAAGGTTTACGACTCTGAGCGTCTGATCCACGGTGGTCTCGCTGGTTCCGCCCAGCACGACCTCGTTGAGAAGGCTGACGGTTTCGCTGAGGTCTTCCCCGAGCACAAGTACCAGGTCGTCGAGATGCTCCAGCAGCGTGGTCACTTGACTGCCATGACTGGTGACGGTGTCAACGACGCTCCCTCCCTGAAGAAGGCCGACTGTGGTATCGCCGTCGAGGGTTCCACCGAGGCTGCCCAGGCTGCCGCCGATATTGTCTTCCTTGCTCCCGGTCTCTCCACCATTGTCGATGCCATCAAGCTTGCCCGTCAGATCTTCCAGCGCATGAAGGCCTACATTCAGTACCGTATTGCCCTGTGTCTCCACCTTGAGATCTACCTGGTTACCTCCATGATCATCATTGACGAGACAATCAGCTCCGAGCTGATTGTCTTCATCGCCTTGTTCGCCGATCTTGCCACCATCGCTGTCGCTTACGACAACGCTCACTTCGAGGCTCGCCCCGTCGAGTGGCAGTTGCCTAAGATCTGGGTCATCTCCGTCGTTCTCGGTATTCTGCTCGCTGCTGCCACCTGGATCGTCCGTGGTACTCTCTTCCTGAGCAACGGTGGTATCATCCAGAACTTCGGTTCTCCCCAGGAGATCCTCTTCCTTGAGGTTGCCCTGACTGAGAACTGGCTCATCTTCGTCACCCGTGGTGGTAAGACCTGGCCCTCGTGGCAGCTGGTTATTGCCATCTTCATCGTCGATGTTCTGGCTACCCTGTTCTGTGTCTTCGGCTGGTTGGCCCCCGAGTGGGAGCAGACTCACCCCTACGACCCCGCCGGTCCCGGCTTCTCCGTGAACGAGGATGTCGACATTGTCACCGTCGTTGTCATCTGGGCCTACTCTATTGGTGTCACCGTCATCATCGCCGTGGTCTACTACATCCTGACCATCATCCCCGCCCTGGACAACCTCGGCCGCAAGACCCGCTCCAAGGCCGACACCCAGATCGAGAACATGATCGCCCACCTGTCCAAGCTCGCCATCGAGCTCGAGACCGACAAGGAGGGCAAGTCCCGCTACACCCTCGGTGCCCGCACCGAGGCGATCGAGGAGGACGAGTAAATGCTCCCTTCCGGGGACTTTGGTCGACCCTTGATGGGCTCGTTTTTCTGAACTCGATACTGGTCCGAGATTCAAATTAATTTTCCTTATTTCTTTTCTGATCCCCCTTGCGCCTATCCTACCACGCAAATTTGTTGCACCATCTATCTGGACATGCATACCGTGGGAAACCTAAAAAGGCCGACTCCCTGTCTTTTTTTGTTTTCCTTTCTACCGTATTATAGACTTGCCTGTTCCATTTACCCCTTGGCTTCATTTGTGCTTTCGAGTCGATAGAGTCAAGTTTTCTTTCTCTACGTGTATGTATGTCGTTAATAGTGGTATCTAGTGAAATTATCAAGGGATTCTAATGAACCGGTCTTGTAATTGTAACAGCCGTAGCATTCCAATGCTTTCTCCACTTTACCCCCATCTGCTCCCTTGTGCACTTGAGGTATCTGACTTGCCCTCCGTTCACCCCTGCAACATCCCCGCGCTGGGCCTCCGCAACCGCCTCTTACAGGTGGAAGCCCAATTCTCCGTCCGCCAATATCGTGCCTGCGTTTCCCCAGCAGATTTTCCACCATGCGGGGAGAACAAGCTTCTCTCGACCGCAGTTTCGCGGGGATTGCGGAGATCGTACTTGCACAAAGTCATTCTGCAAGTCCCTAATCTCGGACATAGCCACTCAATTGGGACAATGAAGCTGAAGATTCTCCGTCTGCCGCAATACCCCATTATGAACTACTATACTCGTCCACGATATAAAAAGGCCATTCAATGGACGATTTCTAGTCCAAGGCGTAGGCAAAAGACAAGACCAGTCCTGACCTGCCAAAAATGCTCCACATACTCTCTCTCACCCTCATAGCCCTATACTGGCACATCCTAGGTGCACACTCGGCAGCAGTATCCCACATATCACGCACCCAATGCCAGATCAGCGGCACCCACTGCCCACCAGGAACAATCCTCGTCTCAGCAACGGACAAACGCGCCGACTACACAACAATCCAAAGCGCAATCAACTCCCTCCCAAACGACAGCTCCTCGCAAACAATCCTCATTCTCTCCGGCTCATACAAAGAGCAAGTAAACGTCACCCGCCCCGGGCCCCTCACCCTACTAGGCCAAACCACCAACCCAAAAGACGCAACCGCCAACAAAGTCACCATAACCTGGGCCGCCGCCAACCTAGATAACACAGGCCAAAGCGTCGACAACGTCTACTCAAGCGTCCTAACCGTCTCTCCAACCCTAGACGCAAGCCTCACCGGCTCAGGACCAACAGGCTATCCCGTCCCAGCCGACACACCCTTCGGTAACAGGAATTTCCGCGCCTACAACATCGACTTCACAAATACCTGGGCCGAGTACTCCGCCGGCCCAGCCCACGCGCTAAGCTTCTCCCGCGCAAACGGCGGCTTCTACTACTGCGGCTTCTACTCCTACCAAGACACGGTCTACGTCGGCAAGCTGGGAAACGCCTATTTCTACAAATCAATCCTAGCCGGCCAGACGGATTTCCTGTACGGGTTCGGCACGGCTTGGATCCAGTCCTCGGACGTGCTTCTCCGCGGCTGCGGAGGGGGGATCACGGCTTGGAAAGGGACGAATACGACGTTTGAGAACAAGTATGGGGTTTACGTCGTTGATTCGACTGTGAGGGCGGCGAATGAGTCTATCAAGGCGGAGATTGTGGGCAGGTGTGCGCTCGGCAGGCCGTGGAATTCGCAGCACAGGTCTATCTTTGCGGAGAGCTATGAGGATGGGAGTATTGAGGCTGGTGGGTATATTGATTGGGTTGTCGGTGGGGTGGCGAGGTATGAGGAGGGAGTTACGCTTATGGCGGAGTATAGGGCGTATGGGCCGGGGTTTGATGCTAACGGGAGGAGGAGTGGGAATGTTACGACGGTGCTGGATCGGAGAGGGTATGAGGGGTATAGTGAGCCGAAGAAGGTGTTTCAGGATCAGGAAGGTGTGTTTGGGGATGTCGGTTGGATTGATTGGGAGACTGTTTCTTCTTAGACAGGTAGGATTTGTATGTCTTTCAATATGTTGCAACCAGAACTGAATCTGATAACCATAACCACCCAGGATATGAATCCAGGATATGAAGTATGGAATCACCCACAGCTCCCATACACATTCAATCCACTCCCCAACACATGCTTCCCATCCCCATTCCCATCTCCACCAACTCTAACATCTTTCCCAAAATGAATCCCCTCCCCATTCCCAACCCCGTTCCCGGCAGTAACCAACTCCCCCAATCTTCCATGGCCAGCCAGATACGCCGCCCCAGTATCCGCCCAAACTCGATACTCACAGACCTTCAACGCCCCCTTCTCCTCAGCAACAGCAATTCGATAAACAAACGTCTCATCCCACGCCTGGCCCGTACTCTTCCAAACAAAAGTCGCACTACCCCGCAAACAAACCGCCATAGAAGCGTCATCGACGACCCAGGCGTCGTCGGGTTCGAAGGTCATGTTCTTGATGTCGAGGTGTTCGGATAATAGGGCGAAGTAGCGGGCGACGCCGTCATGGCCGGTGAAGGAGCGGCCGAGGAAGGGGGCTAGTTGGGGGAGGCCGTGTTCGTGGCATAGCGGTGTTGGGTGGGTTGTGAATGTTGAGAGGAGGGTTGGTGATGAGGATGGGTTGGTTAGGGCGGTTAGGAGGGATTGAACCGGGTCGATTAGGGATTTGCGGGGAACCATTTTGTTTTGGGGATGTACAGGAGACTGGTATAGGATTTTGGGAGGTTGGATGCATAGGATGGGATATCTCGAGGTTTGATGTGTGGTGATGGGACTTACATAACGATGACGTGCAATGTTTAGGATGAAGCTCTTTTAAGGTATGTTATTTTTGTTTCTCCTTTTCTGATACAGTCTAGATTTGCTCCAGGATAGATCCCGGAACCCCCGGTTATAGAGTTGGTCGAGTCTCGAAGCTCGCTCTCCACTCGAGGATGGGTTTCCAAAAAGGAAAACCCAGGTAGAAAAGCACACCCCATAAGCATTGAAAAAAAAACTCCAGTGCCGGCCTTCGCAGTAAAAGCAATAAAAAGAAAAAGCCAAATCAGAATCGACTCGGAGAGGCGCAAGAAAAGAAAACACCGGGTTCCTGTTAAATAATACACCCCTTTCCCCCCTTCTAGACCACCAGTTCCAATCACTGCCAATCACTGCCGCCAGGACTTGCCGCAGTTCAGGCACGTACAGAACAGAGTCATCGGTTCATCAGCACTGCGAGTCTGGGCCTCGGTGTAGGTCACCTTGCGCTGGCCACACTTGCCGCACTGCAGACTGGTACTGATACTGCGCTCCTGCTGGGGCACCATGGCATTGTCCATGTTCTGCTTCTGGAGCTTCTTGTCCTTCTCACGCTGCTCTTCGGAGCGCAGCTCGTCGCTAGTCATACGCACAAACTTGTCCGGGGTGATCTCGCCGGAAATAACACGCACGCGCAGCCCCGGATTCGACTTGTTCTTCAGGTTCTGGAACAGACTGCGCATCTTCTGTCGGTATTCTTCCTTGGTCTCGGGGCCCAGGTAGTCGTATGCTTCGGCTTCTACCGCGGTCGCCTTTGCCAGCACGGCCTTGGGTGACTCGGTCGATCCCAGACACAGCCCGTCGTACATCAGTCCCATGCAGCTTTCACGCACTCGGTTCCCAAGCGTGTTGATATCCACACCGTCTGCCTTCCATGTCCGCTTGTCTGGTGGGACTGACAGCTTCCATGCCTTATCGGACGGGGTCGCTCCCGCGGGTGTCGATGTGCCAGTGCCATTTGCCGGCCGCGGAGATCCGCTTGATCCCCGGATTGCTGCTGATCCCTGCTTCTGCTTGTTGACCTCGTTCCGCCACTTGGAGACGATCTCACTTGACAGCTGTGCCACTTCCTTCGATGAGTGTTGCTTGAATTTGTTGACGATGATACCGATGCGAGTGGACCTCAACAGGTCCTCTGATGCTCGCACACCTTGTTGCAGGTCCTTCAGCATGCCCAGAATCACGGTTGGTGTCTCTTTATCCGTCGCAGCCTTCGTCAAGGCCTTCGCCTTCGCCTCGATTGCTTTGGCGTCCATGGCCATGGGAAGAACGAAAGATCGAAGTCAACTGTGATGGAGTGAGCGCTTTTTGGTAGACGAGTTCCCGTTCAAGCCTGCATAGTGAAGTTCGTCAGTAACTGAGGATCGTGAGGAACGTGATAGGTAAGCGAAGAAATCATATAATGTGATTCATGGATGAGCGGCAGGAGAGGCACCCGAGCAGCGCATGAGGTCCATCATCCAAGAGCAGCCTGGGGCGAAAGGTCACGCAAAACAATGTTCCGCGCACAATTTTCTTGTTCTCGCCGGGGCCCCGTGGCAGCTCTGAAGGATGTACACCACAGCACCAGCCGCACGTATCTAACATCGCACTTCCGAACGATGCATTTCCAAGGCCTATGAATATCCCGACGGGACGATAGAGACAATGCGCGCATTCACGTGTAGCTTGCGACCGCGGAGGTGTCGCAGATGGGGCTTGAGCAGGAGGGAGGCGCGGTTTGCGCGGGCACTTACCGAGGTTTCGGTGAAGGGTGGGCGGGAAGACAGTAGAACTGAGAGGGAGGAAGGAAGAAAAGAGCGAAGTGTAGAGAGAAAAGGCCGAGTGCAGAAAGAAGGGGAGTTGTTAAAGAGTGGGCAACTCGGAGGTCCCGCGCCAAGACGTGGCTGCCCGATTTGGAAATTTCTCACTGATCCGCCCGAACTATACAACGATTCACTACACAAGTCTAATGGAAACATGTAAAGTTAGATAAAAGCAAGAGATGGTCACCTGTTGACCAAGGGTGTATTCACATCTATATGGAGTATTCTCGTATCCTCCCAAGACACTAGATCTTAATGCTATGCATAGGGTGGAAGCGTCGGGATTATGTGTAGTCGTCATCGTCAACGGGGTATAAAAGACATGGGGAGAATTTTGGGGATAGGGCGTTCAGTGTCGTCAGTCGGGACCTCATGAGATAAAAGGCCGTGGCGGAGCCGCGTATGGGACGAGGGCGCGGACTGGCCAGTGTCTCGCAATGCAGAGGTGATGACTCCAGAGTCCGTCAATGCTGGATAGTAAGATACCAGGACCAGAAAAAAGGCAGTCCAAGGGTATCATGTTTAGATACCCGTCTTGCCCAGAACATCGGCCAGCGCATCAACGTCCTTGTCGGACTTCTGAGCCACCTTCTCTTCCTCGGCGAGGTCGGCGTACTTCAGCTCCTTCTCAGCCTTGGCCTCCTCCTCCTCCTCTTCCTCCTCTTCCTCAGACTCCTCCTCTTCCTCTTCCTCGAGCTCGTCCAGCTCATCGACACCCCAGCTGTCCTCGGGGTCGTCATCGGTACCGTGCTCCTCCTGGCGGGCCTCCAAAAGCTCACGAAGCGCGGTGATGTGATCATCGTCCTCGTTGAAGATGTTTCCGTTCAGCTCAACGCGACGCAGGCCGGGAAGGGCGGTCTTGGCGGCGTGGGTCAGCTCCTTGATAGCCTCGGACTTCAGCTCGTTATACTGCAGACGCAGGGTCTGGAGCTTCTGGTTCTTGTTGGCGGCCAGAGCCTTGGCGACCTTGACACCACCACGGGCAGAGAGCAGACAATCACCGACACCGAGCTCACGCAGAGACGGCCAGCCCTCCAGGACAGCAGCCAGAGCAGTGGAGCCCATCACGGTGAAAGTGTTGTCCTGCAGATCCAGAACCTCCAGGCCACTGGCGTGGCGGAGACCGTTCTTCAGCAGGTGCGAGATACCCTCCTGGCGGATACCGTTCTGGGTCATCTTCACTGACTTCATACCGGCAGCGTGCTTCTCATAAGCACGAGCCCAGGCCTCCATACTGCCGTTCTCCAGGCGGTTGCGTCCGCAGACAATGCTCTCCAGCTGAGCGACCTCCTTGCCCTCCTTGCGGGCCTCCTCCTTGCGCTCGGCAAGCTTGCTCAGAGCATCAGCGACGAGAGTTCCAGCAGCAGGACCGAGACCGTTGTTGTTCAGGATCAGGTGACGGAGGGGGGTGTGGCGAGAGAGGAAATCGACGAGCGGGGCCTGGGTGTTGAGGCCGAAGGCATTGTCAGAGAGGTTGACGGTGTGAACGGACGGGATCTCAAGGATAGCGTCCAGAAGGGACTTCAGGGCGGGAGGAATCTCCGAAAGCAGACGCGAGGTGAAGATATCGGCGAGCTCAGCGATCTGAAGGCTCTTCTGGGTAGCGATGACAGCGGCGAGGCGCTCGGAGGCACCGACACCCAGGGTGTTGCCGCCAAATCGGATTTCGGTGTAATCGGCGCTCTCAATCAGAGGCTTGATGTGGGACTCAATGTCCTCTGCGGTGTCGAGTTTGAGGCCTTTGCCCTCGAGCGAGAAGATTTTAGGAGGGGCCATGGCGGGGTAATGGTTCAGGGGAAAAGAAAGAAATTGCAATGGGAAAACAGAGCCCTATTCGAGAATAGAGACGAGTCTAGAAGGTCAAGAACAACAACGAACGCACCCGAAAAAGGAGAATTTCTAGAGGCACGAGAGGGAGGCAAAAGTAACAGAGCGGGATGTTTTGGCGATAACCAAAAAATCATTACGGCGCGCGACAATGACCATCCGCGCATCGAATTAGTAATCCCTCGACGGTCTCATCGCGACATGGCGAGGTTTCTGTCTTCATTCACACTCGCTGACTCTCGCGGTACACTTTCGTTTCCGGTCAATTCCTTAATGAAAGATATCTATTTCTTCACGATGTCGTGGCTCTTCGGTTCTTCACCCGGTATGTCCCAAGCCATCCATCTGCACCCTCCGCACTTCCGCCATCCCCAATGTCTGCGCAGTGCGCGAGGACCTGCATTTCTAGCCTGCGAAGAACTCTTCGCTGATACTCGACGTTACAGAGAAAAACACTCCGGCCCCAGCCGAGTCCAAGACCCAACCCGCGCAATCCGAGAAGCCCAAGGTACGCCCGAGATCACCACAAAGAACAAAATCTCGACAATCGAACTAACTTTTCTTCGCCATAGCCTTGCTGCGTTTGCAAGGACGAGAAGACCGCCCGTGATGACTGCATGCTATTCTCCAAGTCCGACGACCCCGCGAAGGAGTGCCAGTCGATGATCGAGAAGTACAAGACCTGCATGGCTGGCTTCGGCTTCAAGGTCTAGACTGGCCTCTGACCCTGTCTTGTATTATACAATTGTATCATAGCATTCATCGGCTGGAGTTTTCTTCTTTTTTCTTTTTTCGATCTATGGGTATCCTCGGGTCTGGATTTACGCACCGCTGGGACCATGGAACCCAGTACAGAATTGCGTTTGAACAGAGATCGACTTTTCGAATACAACCTCTCATCTCCCACAAAGGACAGAAAATAATTAGACTTGGTTTTAATACAGTCTAGCAACACATTTTACACAAAGTTAAGGCGCGTATAATGGGGTATCAATAAGTGCAGAACCACCCAGCTTCACTGCTTCTTCTTCCGACTCTCTTCTTCCGCCACTTGGAGATCAATCCGGCGGCACTGGTTGATCAGCTTCCACATACACCAGAGGTAAATAATTCCAAAGCCGCCGGCTCCGATGAGGGCGTTAAGCACCACCCATAGATCCGGCTTACCGGGAAGGGGCTCCACGAACGCCTCGAGGATATGCCAGGCGATCATAGCAATGTAGAAAGCAAAGTGCAGGAGCTTTGTGAAGATGTTGAGCTCAAATTGCGAGTTCGAGTCTTCGAGCGATGATCGGCTCCGGTATGTCTCGAAGGACAGAGGAGGAAGTCCAACCAGATAGGCCCAGAGGAGAGTCATCACGGCATATGGGACGCTCAGCTCTTCTCGCTTCAGAAGCGGGTACATTGTCCATGAGCCCAGTATGTTGGCCAGGCCAACCCAAGCGCGGTTCTCCTTGTTCAGCCCGCTGTCACCGGCAAGCGAGAGAGTCATTGGGAGGAGAGGGAGGAGAACACTCTTCTCGTGCACTTGGAAGGAGAACAGGAAGAATCCCCAGGAGACGCAAGACATCGCGGGGAGAATAAGTGAGGCTCGAGGGTGGCGGAAAATAATGGCACACGGAACGATGATTGAACCTAGAGTGGCGCCGAGTGAGGCTCGCTGGAGTAGCGAAGTCTCGAATCGGTTGAGCTTGTAGAATGTGTGGATGGCACACCAGGCATTCGCAACCTTATCCTCGAAGATGCCGCGAGCGAAAGGTAGCACACGGTGAATAGTTTGAGTCAGTTGGAAGATAATCGCATATGCCACCGACTTCTTATCGAGAGAGATCGGCAGCGCCTGAAGTAGTGGAGGCTGTGGCGAGGAAGCAATGAATTCTCGAGCCTCGACATTAGTTGCACCGACCAGGAGCGGTGCAAACAACAGAGCAAAGGCGGCAGCCGTGATCAGGGCGATGTTGATCAACCGTAGGATACGGATCCGTGGGAAGACGCAGACTCCCAGAAGATAGGCGAACATGACGGGTGCGTAGTAAAGCGCCATCTGCTTGAAACCCAAAGCCCCGACGAAAAAGATGCAGGCCCACAGCATACGCCCGGCCAGGATGGCATCCAAACTGGCAACCACCAGCCCCAGCATCACGGTGTTGAATTGAAAATGGCCATGATCGATGAGAATGGTGGCAGGCTGGAGAAGCACCGCGACAAGCGCAATTGAGGCAGACCATGCATGCACACCCTGCATCCGGGTATAACGACGAAGGAAGTTGACAATGGCCGGAATGTAGACGAGGTACTCGGAGACGACGACGGTTGCGCGCATGTAAACCTTCAAGTTGGGGTCCTCGAAGCCTCGCGACCTGTCCAATGCGAACCACGCGGGCTCAATAGCAGAACCACTGCACCAAGTCAGTCAAGGCCTGTCCAAGACAACAGGATATCAAACATACATCTTGCCGAACAACCAACTGTGGTACGCGGTCAATGGGGGGTAATCAAGGCCCCAGTACTGCAAGTCGTAGAGGTACCATTTGGCCATGGGTAAGTGCTGTGTAATCTCCATCCAATGCCTTTGAGCCTCGAAGTCACCGAACATCGGGGGAACCTGGAAGCCTGAGGGATGTTAGCCGCGATCCTAGTTCAAGCAAGAGCGCCAATATGCCTACCCGAGTAACCCCACAGACTGACAGCCCATCTGAAGAGGCCGACAGCCATAAGGGTGAGAGGCAGGATTAGCCATTGTGATACGCCTGCGCGTGCAGCCCAGAGAAATGAGACGAGAGGGAAGGTGGGCGTGTGTTTTCCATCTCCAGTGTCCACGATCAAGTTGTTGTTCGAGCCAGGGCTGGTCGCGAACTTTCTCTTCTTGCGCGGGCGGTACGAGGAGGGAGTGGGAGGGGCCATCGCGAATCAGACCAGATGACAGTTCAGGCGTATCCCATCGACTATATCAGCCAGGATATTGGGCCTGTGGAACGAGAATGGTACAAGTATAGAAGGTGGTCACAACCTAGGAAGGAGGACAGGGTACCGCGGAGTGACATCGACCAGCGCAGCAACGTGAGAGGTTAACAGGTACCCGCAATGTCTCCACAGAGCGGCAGAGTTGGTGCCTTATTGTGCCTGATACTAACTATATGAGACAGGCGGAGAATGATTCTGCCAGCCTCCGAATTTTTTTTTTTTTCCTGAAATTTTTCTGATAAGAAAGCTTCCCCCAGCTGCAGCCGATTTTTTTCTTCTCTTCTTCATCCTCTCTCCCATCTCCCTACTCTGCTATCGCATACTTCTGTGCTAGCAACTTTCTTGATTCCTTTTCAAGAAAACATCAACCATAAGTACATATCCCCCTTCCACTAACTGACGCAGCTGCGTGGGTTCCCGTACTTTTCTTTTCAAGAAGTACAGTACTTCAACAGACTTTTAAGTGGGCTTTTCACATCGAGGGCTGTGGGCTTGATCTTCTGCATATCTATTCTGTGGGCTCTGTGGGACATTTCCTCGTGGGTTTCATATTCTAGTTGCGTATCGCCGGTCTCTGTGGGCTTGAACTCTGTCCGTTGTGGGTTACTTGTGGGCATCGACCAGCTTGTGATCAGTGTCACTCCTGGCTATTTCCGTTTCCTGAGGGTTGTTGCATTTATCACATTACACGGGGTGTATTTGAGGGCTTGTTGGCTTTGCCGCACATTTTTCAAATCGCTTATCTCCTGTTCCCCAGACCACTGTACGTGGGATGTGAGGTGGACCCCGACTTGTTACACAGTGCTAACATTCTTTCCTCTCTGCAGCACATAAAATGTCGAAGACCAAGGTTAGCACCAAGGGTGCCGACAAGAAGGCCGACAAGGCCTTGAACAAGGTCAAGGACGCCGGTGTCACCAAGGCCTCCCAGTCCCCTGCCACCAAGTCCAAGGCCGTTGCCAAGAAGGTCGCTGCCAAGGAGGAGAAGGCCTCCAAGAAGAACAAGAAGAAGGAGCCTACCCCCAGCAGCTCCGAGTCCGAGTCCGAGTCTGAAAGCGAGGAGTCTTCCAGCTCCAGCTCCAGCTCCAGCTCCGAGTCCGAGGATGAGAAGCCCGCTACCAAGAAGGATACCAAGAAGGCCGACAAGAAGGTCGCCAAGAAGGCTGAGTCTTCCGAGTCTTCCGAGTCTGACTCTGATGAGGAGATGAAGGATGCCTCCTCCAGCTCTGAGAGCGAGAGCGAGAGCGAGTCCGAGGATGAGAAACCCGCTCCCAAGAAGGCTGAGAAGGCTGCCGCCAAGAAGGTTGAGACTTCCTCCGAGTCTTCTGATTCTGACTCCTCTGACTCCGAGTCTGAGGATGAGAAGCCTGCTAAGAAGGCTGAGGCTAAGAAGGAGAGCTCCGACTCCTCTGACTCTGACTCTGACTCTGATTCCGACTCCGAGTCCGAGGATGAGGCCCCCAAGAAGGCTGATGCCAAGAAGGAGTCCAGCGACAGCGAGTCTGACTCCGACTCCGACAGCTCTGACTCTGAGTCCGAATCTGAGGACAGCGAGGAGACTGCCAAGTCCTCCAAGAAGCGCAAGGCTGATGAGGAGCCCGTCGCCGCCGCCAAGAAGACCAAGACTGAGGCCGCTCCCGAGGGTGCCTCCGCCAACCTCTTCGTCGGCAACCTGTCCTGGAACGTTGACGAGGACTGGCTCCGCAGTGAGTTCGAGTCCTTCGGTGAGCTCTCTGGCTGCCGTATCGTCACCGACCGTGAGTCCGGTCGCTCCCGTGGGTAAGTTATACATTCTCCATTACTTGCTTGCTATTACAGTTGCTAACTACATCTTCCAGTTTCGGCTACGTTGAGTACACCAACGCTGCGGATGCTGCCAAGGCTTATGAGGCCAAGAAGGGCTCCGACCTCGATGGCCGTACCATCAACCTGGACTACGCCACTGGCCGCCAGAACAAGCAGGAGGGTGGTGACCGTGCCCAGGCTCGCGCCGGCAAGTACGGTGATCAGACCAGCCCCGAGTCCGACACTCTGTTCGTCGGCAACCTGCCCTTCAGCGCTTCCGAGGATGCTCTCCGCGACATGTTCTCTGAGCAGGGCAGCATTCTGGGCATCCGCCTGCCCACTGACCCCGAGTCCGGCCGCCCCAAGGGCTTCGGCTACATCCAGTTCTCCTCCATCGAGGAGGCCAAGGCCGCCCACGGTGCCCTCAACGGTGAGGAGCTCGAGGGACGTTCCCTCCGTCTGGACTTCAGCACCCCCCGCCCCGCCAACGGTGACCGTGGCGGCTTCGGTGGTCGCGGTGGTGGCCGCGGCGGCCGCGGCGGCGGTGGTCGTGGTGGTGGCCGTGGCCGTGGTGGCTTCGGTGGTCGCGGTGGCGGCTTCGGCGGCCGTGACGGTGGCTTCAACAAGGCCAAGGGCAGCATCCCTGAGTTCAAGGGCAGCAAGATCACTTTCTAAGCCTGTTACTGACTGTAATTTGCTATTTCCATATGGGTGTTTATGGGCCATCGGAGGCCCCGGTAGCTAAAAAGTTGAGTGTATTTGATAGTCCAGGATGATTGCAATGTAATCTCATATTTCATATTTATATACAACGTTCCAACATTAATGTTCCTTTTTTGTCGATTTGAAGTGTAAGTGTATACTGCCACTGGCCACCGCCTGCATCCCCCGCATCGCGGATGTCTTTCTCGTCGCTCTTTCATTCACGAGTTGAGAGCACATTAAATTGTCTGATTTCTCCCAATACCCGGGTTTCAGTTCTTCTTCTCTCTTTTTATCTCTACTCTATATTTCTATAGTTTTGCTTCACAGTATTCACGTACACGGTGTTGACTCCTCGCTCCGTGGCTTCCGTCACGGGCTGCAAATCACCTGGGCCGTCTGCTGATCACCTCATCATCCACTTTCTCTCTCCTGGTTTCTGCCTTCTCTTTTCTCCCCCTTTCTTCGCTTTCTTCACTTTTTTTGACTCGTTCGTTGCTTGCACAGCATCTGGAATTGGTATTAAATCCAATCTGTCAGACCAAACATAAACGAAGCAGGCCAAAGAGTATTGGGCATCAGGGATGGGGCCGATCATCTCCACCTGATAAGATAACCTCGTTGATTGTTCTTCCCCACGCCTGACCGCTCTTGTTCCTCGCACCGGGTGGCCTGATCCCATCTGTGTTCCATCGTCCCCTATTTCTATTCTACTCTCCCCACCTCCTCTCCCCCTTTACCCTTCACCTTGGCCATGCAACCAAATCACTGCGACCTGCTAGGTCAGGTGCGCGAGCCCAGAGCCGCAAGTCAACTGATGCGCGATGACCACTCGCGCGATCCTGGTCAGCCCCGGCCGTCTGGTGCGGCTGGCATGAGATCAGAGGGTATGTAGACTTCCCTTATATACCCAGGCCCTGTAATTTCCCCTCCTGGAGACCCAGTTCCGACATGCAGACGCTTTGTTCGCCTTTATCTTGCGCTTCAATATGTACTCACTGCAATATTACATAGACTCTTGGATCGAAGTATCGTCGCAGCCGTCATCTTCGTCCTTGTCCTCGGCTGCTACAAGCGATGATATCATTACGACTGGCCTCCGAGTTGATAATCGAGAGCGGGGCATGTATCAGCACCGCAGTCGGCGACGGCGCCTGCAACACCTGGCCGCCGTTACCACGGCCCAGGTGAACTACTCGTCTCGGGAGGCCAGCCTGGCAAGCAGCAGCCAAGAAGAATACGAAGAGAGTGAGAGCGAGCCCGATCCCAACCTGAGCAGCTCCAATGAGGATATGAATCGCCCGGCTCTACGGGTTCCGCTGCAAGCGCTTCCATCAAACCCCTCCGATGCAGACGCCGCCTCGAGCGATGACGAGGAGGATGATGCTTCCACTGCTCTAGGCATGGGTATCAGTCCATCACCCTTTGTTCCTCAGCCCAACGTCTTTTCTCATCCACCGGCGACAAGCGACCCCTCATGGACTCGTCCCAGCGAGTCGCGCCGCTCTCAACCCAGTGTGCTTTCCACATCCAGCCGGCGCACTGCAATCCGCCGAGATTCATACCCCCCTAGCGCACGATCACGTAGATCGCAACAGTCCCAACACAGCCCGTTCAACATGATATCACCTTCCCATCACGCAGACCATGATGCTGCCCTTCGAGCTAGTCTCTCCACCCTCCTGTCCTGTGCTGCTGCTGCCCGTGGACTCCCCAAATCAGACAATCAACCTATTTCCTCTGGTCCTTCAGGTCCCGCCCAACCATCAACATTTCGCCTGGTCGGCGAATCAGTTGCCATGGGCGATGAAAGCGGCGAAGAAGAACTATCCTCGCCACAGTATACAGAGACAAGTCCCCCAGTGGGTCCGCCCCGCCGGGGACACCCCCGTGCAGTGGCGCCATCCGGCCCACCCGTCGCCAAAGCCAAGCGCCGGTCAATGTCTCCCAAAGACCGCAGCACCGCATCCAAGAAGAGTCGCCGTGCAAGTATATCAGACTCGACTGGCCCCGTCAGTCCCACTGTCATGACGTGGGTCATCAGCGCTGGCGTCGTGGTCCTGTTCTCCGCAATCAGCTTCTCGGCCGGATACATGCTCGGCCGCGAAGTAGGTCGCGTCGAGGCTGGCATGATGGGAGATAGCAGTGTCCCTGGCGCACGCTCATCAGCGGCTTGTGGTCAAGAAGCTGTCCGGGGTGGACTTAGGCGCTTCCGTTGGGGAACCGCCGCCGCGAGCTCTGCTAGCCTGGCATGAATAACGCACCCAGCCACGAAGTGAACGGTCATGAATGAAATGCTTATGAGAGAGCGTTATGACGCCGACGGATGCATGATCATCCGCCCTATGATTCCCCTTCTGCCTTGACGCACTCCACCTTCCTTGATACTCTTCTCTTTTCTTGTTTTGTTTCCAGTCAGCAGGGGTTGGGCGGTGGCTGTTGAGCTGCTGACTGCAAAATTGGGTTGCCTTTCCTCTTGTTTTGTGGCTTTTGTCACTGGCGTAGTGGAGTTCGGGGTTCCGTCTCGTTAGGTTTGTGGTGGTTTTGGTGGTGGCTTTGGTGGTGCTGTAATGTCGACCTCGAATCTATACCCTTTTATATTGTGTCCGTCAATATAGGTATCCGTAGAGACGATCAAGTCAGATTGAAGTCAGCTGGAAAGAATTGGGAGAGCAGTAAGAGGTATAAACTCCGTTTAGACAGCGTTGGTTGTGCTGGCCTTCCGTTTGGTACTCACCGTGCTCAACCATAACCCCCGAAGAAGAGAACCGAGCCCGTGAGCAACAAAGAGCGGAGAGAAACTGTCAATAGAACTAAGCTGAGTGAGTGTTCAATCAGAGCACAATCACCTTCCTTGCACCTCGCCTCGGTAACCTTGGCACAAGAACCCAAGTTCCTCCTCGCACAACCCCAATCCAACTCCTACTACCCCTTTCAAAGCGTCTTATCGAACTACAGATCCACTCACACACAGCCCCCCAACCTTGAAGTCTCACCAATATCACACAATCCCACCAAATATTTCCTGCAGGTACGCACCACCGTAGCATCTCAACCCGAGACAAGATAACCAAACCCCGAGCCCATGTAAACCCCCACCCTCCAAACACCGACGTAGATCATAGATAAATCATCACGACCCACAGTGTGCATCACACGTCACCCAGATATCTAAATCGGGAAATCAGGCACCCCATCGTGTCTGTGGCTAGTGTAGCTCGTTCCGGATTAGGGTGGGTGGATCGGAGAAAAGGAATTTCTTCAAGTGAACGGGTCCGTAGCCTCGTGGGACAAGGCCGTATCGTTGCAGGAAATGCAAGAAAGCCACCACTGGCCAGACCCGCCCCATCATTCCCAGGATGGAATATTGAAAACCTTGGAAAATGGATTGTGATTGTTACGTTGACTACGGACTTTCGTTTATTGAATAGTGCCCACCGAGACGAGTGAAAGCAAGCTACCGCATGTCACACAGCATCCCCCGCCAACGTCATCATCCTCATCCCGAATAAGGTATTCGAGTGCGAGTTGGATTTCATATCCAGCATGGGGGCACACTATTGGATCCGCTCGGGTCGGGCCTACCGTGGAGACAGAGACCGGGTATGCATTCCCGGGGGTGGCTCATGCTTGGACTATTTCTATTTCTGCAGCTTGTCGGCATTTAGTTGCCACGGGGTTGCGGGTATTTGTGTACTGTATTTGTGTACAGGCGAGCTATCGCATACGTGCATTGGGAGTGGAGAGGACGACCGTGCAGGGGCCAATGCGAGTCATTGCCACGGTGTGCGGTGTTTGCTTTTTTTTGCTTTTGCTGGGTGGGTGGGTGGCCCGGGTACCTGGTTATGTTTGGATCCTGCATTAGGGTTGTGGTTTGGAATGGGGCTGGGGTTGTATTTGGCGCCGGAGGCTTTGGGGCGGGGTTCGTGAGGGGTTCGCAAGGCAGAATTGGGTCCAAGGTTGGTTGTAGTACACTTGGAGAGGGGATCTATTCTGATTTCGGGCGCAGAGATACCTAATGTTTGAAAGTGATGATTGTGTTTGTATAAACAGTCTGCTATATACATGCCAATATGTGCCCAGTATGTATCCCGTTCCCTGAACCCATAGGAATTGAACAACGCCTCGCTCGTCGCTAAGAATAAACATGAATAGAAGTGAAGTGGACTCGACCACAAGACAAAAGAAATCGGAAATCAGGTCAGTTCCCCCGCTCCTTGGGGCCTGAATGTGGTCGTATCTTCAGATGAATAAACGACGGTAGATATCTCTGAAGGTAGAAGAGAATCAAGATGGTCGGAGATAGGCGACCGTGTATATTGAAAGAAAACCGAAAAAACCCGAAGAAACCGAGACAACTGCTATGTAGTCGCCTCCGATCGTCGACGATATTTTAATTCGTCCCGGCTGAGGAATCGGCGGAGTCTTGAAACGAAGCGACCGGGCAGACAGTCTAGAAATCCGTTAGCGGTGATGAAGCAAAAGAGAAAGGTAGGTAGCTGAACATACCACTGCGTTGTACAAAAGGCGGCTCTTCCATGGGCTGCGTGGTATAGGCTGCAGCCCAGTAGCCCGTGTGGCGGTAACCGGTGAAGGTGCAGCTGTTGGGGTTGTATCGTGGCTGCAGGGCCGCGACATGTGGGTAGAGCTCCGCTAACGGGGAGAGCAGCTCATCTGGAGGCGGCGAGCGCCGGCTGTCGATGCTCGGTCGGGACTATCCAAGAATGTTAGTAAAACCGGAAATGCGTGAAGTCATAGTTGACGTACGTAGAGTTCGTAATTTGTCTTGTACATTGTGTTGGGGTATGCGAGTGCGTGGGAGGCGGAAAAGACCGAAGTTGTCTCAGTCGGACTTTAACGGCCTTGCAGGGTGGCTCAGTCGAATCTTGGAATCTGCAGTTGAGATGCTGAGATCTGGGATGTTGAGATGCAGCTGCCTTTAAAGCGAAGACGCCAGTTTCAGCCGTACAGCGGAACCGATTCAGAGCGGGGGCCTCACACGTCAATCTGATTTACAGAATCGACTAGCGAGCCCTAGTCCGGTGATATCGCTATCCAGGAAGCCGGGAGTCGGTCAAGACCGATGAGCAAGACTGATTGGATCGAGATGCGCTCTGGGCGCCTGCGTCGATTTCGATTCGGTCGATCGCACCCGATCTATCGGGGTGTCCGAGTGTTCCATACGAGACGGGAGATCTCGCTTGTCTCAGATCGCAGATTCCCTCGTTCTTTCTTTTCACCCCCTTGCATCTGTGAGTCCACGTTATTCTCAGGTACCACGTCACACAGCCGATAGTATCTGCTACATTGCCTACTACCAGCACCAGTGGTGATCGACATGATGCGTGCGCGATCGCCGAATTCAGGTCTGACAAAGTATTTGTGGCACACTTCGGCACTATACGGTGGGCCCATCAGCAATGTCAATGTCGCACAGATCAATGACGAGGAAGCCCTATACCCTCCTGACCCTAGGCAGGAAGTGGTAAGGTAGCGCGAGGCCTTCCAAATCATTCCTGAATTCTCGAATCCCGGACGATAGTGAGTGGAGTCCACCGAACTATTGGGACGCTACACTCAAAACCGGCAGGATCTGACGGAGACGATTGGACTACAATGCCCTTGTTGATCCACCGAACAAGACCGAAGCCACAGCCACGCGCCCCTTGCCTCTTCGGGATAAGTGCACGAGCCACAAGCTCGGACACGCCGTGGCTCGTGTTGTGGCTAGTGGAAAATCTGTCCTGCGTCGTCCTCCCAAACTGTGGCTCAAGCTTCACCTGTGGCTGGTTCCATTGGTTCCATTTGTCGCCTTACTCGATAGCTCAAAGCCGTATCCACTCTTCTGCCCGTCAGACCCAAACTAGCCCTTGATCTTCAAATGTGATCGTTTTTGGCATCACACCGACCCCGGCGGGCCCTCGGTCTGTCCGTCAGGGCCGCCCTATTAAGGGCCCATTCTCCCCGGCCTTGTAGCTCTTCAATCTGCCAATCCGTCAATTTCCTTCATTCTCCCTTTGCCTTAAACATATGTCGACTGCCAACGATGTCACTGAGCATGGGTTCCGGAAGAGAGTGCTGGGAAAACTCTCCGCGTATGGACCTACGCGAGCACTACTCGCGCGAGCATCCCGCTCAAAGTATGTGCCCTTCAATTACTCCTCAAGACTTGTGTTCTGAGAACCTCCCCCCAATTCAGGATCTGTCGAACGAGAAGCTGAACGCTCCTCCGATAGGCGTGAAAACCGTCCCGTCGAGGGCGTAATCTACCCCGAGGCGCAAGGCGTGTTGAATGATAGCGAGTTTGGTCGCGTCGATCCAACCGGCTGGTATCCGCACTACAAGAACTGCGTGCAGCACTTTGTTGAATACGGCCAGCACACTCAGATAGTGCAATCGGTGGCCGCCTTTGTCAACATTCGTCTTCCATGCCAGCGCCCTCAAAACCCCGTACAGGGCCAGCCTGCGGCACCATTTGTTTCTCTCCGACCATACGTTCGCCGTCTCATCGTGACGGCGCAGGACTCGTCGCTCGTCATGCATGCATTCTTCGGCGACGACTGGGCTGCCGGCGTGGGCTGCATCTACAAGCAGGAGCGTGCCAACTACCTCTTCACAGCCAAGAGCAGCGGCTGGGGCCCGACAAAGGCAGCTTACGATATCCTGCCCGACGAGCAGGCTCCGTTCCTTCGACCCCTGCGCGAGCCCACCGAAGACGAGCTCCGGGCGGCCGAAGCGCGCTGGAGTGAATGGATGGCGATGGAGGATTGGATGGTGGGGCCTCGGAGTCCCTGGTAGGGGTGACCCCTCGTGATGAGACATGACCGTTTCCTTTGTCATTTGTTATTTTCTATGTTTTTCTGTCATTCCTTTGGGCCAAAAGAAGGGTAGTTTCCGGCGTTGCAGAATATCGTCAGGGCGTTGGAGCTATGCACAATACCATCATTTACATCATTCCTTCATTTGCAAAATCCATCTTACCCATCCCACAATGACCCAACCTCCCCAAATTGATCGCCCGCACCAATGCAGAGTTGACAGTGATCGCCGGCGGATCCCCTGTCAGAATCGATAGTGCCGCACCGCCACAGACACAGACCATCGTGACAAATACTCTGCAACCTTGGGAAGCAATGGGGAAAACGAATTGCTGATTCGTTCCGCATCGAAATTAAATTGCAATATACTTGTGTTTGGATCCAATCTCCAGGAAAGACACTATCCATCCCTGGTTTAGTCCGACTCGCGTCTCCACCCAAATCTGACTCACGTCAACCTCAGTATCACCAGGCTTGACTCCCCTGAATAAATTCAATAGTGTCTTAGTTTCTTCACCCAGCCAGACTTGAACACCCGGCTCACATCTTTGTGATACCTCACCTCACCACCTCTCGATATCCAGGTATTCGGGTCCGGCACTTAAGACTTAGACGCTGATCCTGACCCTGACCACCAGCTACCGAAAAAAAAGAAAAACCAAAAAGGAGAAGCAAGATCAACAATGGCACAAATCCACGAACACGATGCCATCGGCATCCTCCCCCATCTAGCAACCCACCTCCCACACTCAATAACCTGTCTGCGCCGCATCCAACACGGCCAGGCCTACCCGTCCCCCACCGCCAAGATCCTGGCCACTTTCCCGCCCGGCTCTACCCCTGACCCTAACACTCCGTGGCTGGCTGGAAGAGTGGATCTCTTCCAAGGCCGCACGACCCAGATCGTGCTCTACAGTAGCCTGGAGTCCCGCACGTCGATCGGCCCGATCGTCCCTGTCACCCAGAGTGACGGCGCCACCACCGTGTCCACTCTGGATGCCTCCCCAGCGCAGCTGGACATAGCCCGTGACCAATTATTGGCGCTGCTGCGATACATCAAGAGAAATCTCCTCTTGGAGTACCTATCATCCCTGCCCGTAGAATCCGATCAGGCTGCGGCTGCGGCTGCGGCTGCGGCTGCGACCCAAAGTAACGGCGTCCCTTTGATCCCGCCCCCTTCTCCCGATGCCTTCTTGCTGGGGTCGCTACACACGGGTCTTTTCGCTTTGCTTACGCGTTCTGGTATCTTCCCTGCTCAGGGCGCTGATGCGGACCTCCTACCCGGGCTGAAGGTCCATCGCTTCGACAATCCGCCCTATTTTAAGTATTTCTTCCCGCGCGCTGTGTTCGGTGTCCCGGGTGATGCGGCATTGCCGGCGGGTTATAGGTACCATGATCGGCTGGGTAGAAGTTGTGTACTTCCAGAGCACTTGGATCTTGTGCAGAGTCGGACGCACATCCCGCGGCCGAGGGCGCAGTTGTCCACGATGCCTGGCGTGGCTCTTTACCATGATGGGGATGGGGATGAAATGCCGATTGCGTGGGGATTCCTTGGTGTGGATGGTGCTGTTGCGACGCTGCATGTTGAGCCTGAGCATCGGGGGAAGGGGCTGGCGTTGGCTTTGTCGAAGCAGGTTATGCGACGGGGGATGGCGGAGGGGATCTTTGGGGCTGATGGGTTGCGGATTTCGGACGAGGTGGTGAGGGAGAAAGTTGGGGGTTGGGTGCATACTGAGGTTGCGCAGTATAATGGGGCGAGTAGGCGTGTTATGGAGAAGATTGGGGGTGAGGTTTTGACTACCGCTATCTGGACGGTTATTGAGCTTTGTGATTGATTCGGGTAGATTGTTAGACTGGTTAGATCTTGTTTCTAGGCTAGATGCCATGTTATCTGCTCACGGAAACTGCCCTTCACCTTCACGTTCATCCTTCTACATAACCAAGGTAGGTTACAATGAGAAAGCTACGAAGGCGACATTGCAATTGATCCTGAAATATTTTCCCTATAAACTCTATCTGCTTTTAAAATATAGTGACCTTGGGGGTGGTTGGTTGAAGAAGAAAAGGGGGGGGGGGGGGGGTTTGGTTTAGTTCAAAGTGGCTGCCAAAGGAGGCGTAGAACGTTATCGTGAGTGAGCAGCCCTTTTCACGACCGCAAACCAACGCCTCAATTAGCAAACGGTTGTGGAGGATAGCGGCTGTTTACTTGCTACTGGATCTGTGCGATATATCTATTTCTGCTAACGTTAACAGGATAGGGAAGTGAACATAAAAGCCAATAAGCTTTCCGAATACAATTTGAGAAGAGGATATTAATGCCATATTATCCTGTGTTGTGATCTACTAGGGATCCCTTATAATGTTACAGGAGTCCTAATGAGTTCGGACTCTACTATTTGATTACGTTAACTAATATTGTAATAATGACGTAACGCATCCAGCTTATGAGTACAAATTGCGAACGTGCTTCCATACCTTTCATACAAAAGTCTGAAAGCTAATCCAGACGAATGCAGAAATAATGTCGCAGAAAAAAATCTACTCAAATGACCTTGGCATCGACCTCAACTCTGGAGATGAGACTGAGTGTTTCAAATGGTTTCTGGCATGTTTATTGTTTGGCAAGCCTATCCAACAGGAAATAGCGAAACGCGCATTTCTGGAACTTAGTCAGGCTGGTATCACGTCACCAAATGCTGTGCTAGAGACTGGGTGGAATGGACTTGTGGAAATACTCGATAAGGCACATTACGTCCGGTACGATTTTTCCACCGCTACCAAATTGCTCGACATTTCGGAAGACATCAACAAAAAATACGGTGACTTCGGCGCGCTATTGAAGCAGTGCAGTTCGACTAGTCACCTTTCCGAGCGATTACAGGAGCTGAAGGGTGTTGGGCCCAAGACAGCAGAAATCTTCCTTCGCGATATGACGCCTATACTCGAGAAGCAGTGGGGATACACCATATAGCAGACTCCCGAATGCAAGTTTCTTTGTAATATATACGGAGTCTCCGCGCTATTGAAATTTGTTATTGATGAACCCATCGTCATTCAGGTTGTTGATATGATGTGAACTTCCAATGTATTGTAACGTTTACTCACGAAGAGCTGCCAAATGAGTACTGGGGAATGTTGATAGTGCTGACAGTCCATGTTTTGCCGCCATCAGTTGTCTTCATGTTGCCGGTGACGCCGTCACCCTTGGCCATGGTGTCGATGTAGTTGGGGTCGGCAACATCCAGAATAATCTTGGTGTTGATCCACGCTGTAAAAAGATTAGTGTGATTCAAAAGAACTGGGGTTTGTGAACATACAGTGGGCGCTGACAGTGCCGCAGTTGTCCTCGGCACACTCAACGGCACTGCCCCAGCCCTGGGCCTTGCCGTCGCTGGTGGAGAGGGTGGACACCGTCTGGTTGTTGACGAGAACGGTCTGGGTGTAGTTGCCGGTCGAGTCGTCGAACTTGTCTACAGGAATATTAGTACAGGCCCCTGTAAAAAGTAGATTTGAGAAATGTTTGTTCTTACAGTGCATGGTCACCCGGTTTCCTCTCTTGGCAGAGGACGTCGGGCCTTCCACGGGCATCTGGGTGGTGGCTATGACCCCTGTCAGTCGTATCCATTATACTGGAGCTCTGTCAAACATACCTGAAGTACTGAGAAGAGTGTAGGCAAAAATACTCCAATCATCAGACTGCCAGTTATCGGCAATGGACTGAATCAAGTCGCCATTGGAAGTTCCCATGCCAACCCAGAGCGAAGTATCACCCGAAGAGCCGCTGGGTGCCTGGGGTAGGACTAGGGTAGAAGTCGCCTCGCGGATAAAAGAGTTGTCGGAGACAGGACCAGTACTAAAAGCCGGGCCCATAGCGGCATTCACAGTTCCGGCCGTGAACGTAAGGACCAAGCCGGCCTGGCTGAGGGAAAGAGAATGCATTTTGAAATAGAGTTGCGTAGAGTGGCGTGCTCGAACTACGTTGTGGATGTTTTAAGTTTGTCGGGGATGAATCTTTCTTGCTTTATAGCTCTGCTCTAAGTATTTGTAGGGTGGACCTGGAATATCCTTAAGTTTCCCACCTTGAGTGGAGAGCAAGCATCCCTTAACTGCAGTTAATACGCCGTGTGTTTTGTATATCATTTCCACCAGTTACACCCTGAGACTAGTGGCTTAATCTTCGAGTGATGGAGATGCGCCGGACAGGGTTGACGTTTGGGGGAAGTTGTCCGGTGTTCGGAGTAGTTTAAACCACGGGTTCATTTAGCTGTAATATGCTAGTGCTGCAGGACCGTGCCTCAACTAAACTATCTGTGATTGACAAACTTCCGCTAAAACATAAATCATGCCACGTTCAATCTAGGGCTGAGGTAATGTCTTGGGAGAGGCGGCTTCATTTATTTTCACTATGTTCGTGTTGACGTTTACCCCGAGTCGAGGCTACGAGGCGAAACATGTCTGAAACGGAACTGAAACGAACCACTTTATAACCCCCATTATCGCATTCATCGATCACATTTCAGGAATCAGCAGCCTTCTTCTTTGCCTCCCACTCATGCGCCAAAATGCCCATATGGATACAATCCCACCACCTCCCACCCTTCCATAAACACTCCCTCCTACGTCCCTCAGCAACAAAGCCAAGCCTTTGGTACACCTTTTGTGCCCTCTCGTTCCACTCATAGACCATCAGCTCAACGCGGTGCAGCCCCGCAGTCAAAAAAGACCAATCTAGCATCCACGATATAGCCTCAGACCCATACCCCTTGTCCTGGTACTGGCGCGCAATAGTAATCCCGAACTCGTGTGTGCGATTATGTGTGAAAATAGGAGCTTGCTTTTTTAAATAGATCGCACCGATTGTCTCGGGCTCCTTATCGGAGCCTTCATCTGGGATAATGCATATCATGACTGACATGAACATCATAGCTTCAGCCTCAGCTCGTATCTCCTTCCGCTCCTTAGTGCTAAGCGGCCGTTGCAGGGCGGACGAGGCCATAGACCCGATTGAGGGGTCGCTGTAGAGAACTTGGAAGAATGCATCGTCTGTTGGGTTTTCCTCTGGTGCGCGGTAGAGGAGACGCGCGGAACGGTAGGGTTCCAGTGGGAAAGGATCCATTGCGACCGTCTGGAGCAGCTAGTCGAAGGCTGTGGGACAAGTAGCGGAGATTTTGATGTTTTGAAGCTCGGTCAACTGGGTGAGATAAGATTATTTGCAAAGGGTGTTTTCCTCGTCAGCGAGCTGGTTTATTAGTGAGTCATCATCGAATGCGAACAAGATCGCTAAGCTTACACCGAGTCAGGGATCCCCTCTCTATAACATTTCGCGGGGCTATGACCTAATCAGGCTTAGCGAGGTATCAGGTACAGGCCGAGAACAAAGCGTGTGTGTCAAAGAGGTAAACTGTTTTGGAAATCTACTGTACCAGAGTTGCATCACGTCTCCTATTATGTCTAAAATTGATTACCATTCTGTCAAACCGAATCCTCTTAGTAGAACCATCTGAACTCATCGCTCGCCGGTCCCTCCTGGAGACTCTCCGTGGGGATATCCTTCGCTCTCAAATGGACACCCTGTACTCTATCTCGCTTCTTGTTATCCATAATCATCCAAAATCCAAGACACAAGGTCAGAATAATTCCAGTACCACCAAATGCTGCAGTAGTAACCAAAGCCGGCATGTACTTCGGTGCATCCTGGGTGCGGAAAATATTGGAGGCCACAACACCCATCAGGTTGGCAATGGGAACAGCGATACTTGTCAGAACGACGCGGCGGCTTTCACCGGCGATGTTGTTGTTATACCAGACGTCCAGCAGGACGGAGGGTGCCGATGTACCCCAGGTCATCATGAAGGTCGCAAAGTAAGCAACGCTCAAGTCTTTCTCGACGTCGATGGTGGCGTAGATGATCATGCCAATGAAGGTAAATAGAAAGCCAAGGGCAATGAATGGGAAACGCCATCTTGTCCAGTCACTGCAGAAAGCCAGGATGAGCAACACGGCGGCGCCCGAGACGTTAGGCGCCACTGTGTACAAGTTGGTTTTGACGGTGCTGTATCCAAGGCGCTCGATGATGACTGGCAAAAACAGCTGGACGCCCTGAAGAGGCACTCCGAGACAAATCTGAATGGCAATGATCGCCCAGCTGGTTCCGTGCTTGAAGATCCGGAAGCCATCTCGGATGTTGAGCTTCTCGTCAACCACCGCAGAACTATCAATCTGAAGTCGGAGACATGCCAGCTCTTTCTCTTCGGGTGACAGGAATCGCGCCTGGGCAGCTGACCTGGGTAGCCACCACAAGGCGAAACCAGCGAAGAGGACGGTTCCACCACCCTCAATAAGGAACAGGTATCGCCATGGGGCCAGAGGTCCTGACTTGATCTGGAAGACTCCAAAGGCCAAAAGGCCCGAAAATGCGGAGGCAATACTCTGCGCAGCATAGAAGATGGCGAGCCGGCGGGCCAGTTCACCGCGGCGGTAGAAGGTTGTCAAGTAGTAAATGACCAAGGGGAAGAAAGCACTTTCGGCCATTCCCAAAAACCAGCGAATGGCAAATAGACCGCTGAAGTTGAAAGTGGCAACTACCAAGATGGTGCACATGCCAAACGTGAGCATCATGCATGGAAGCACAAGATTAGGACCGAATTTCTTGCCGAGAAGACCCAGGAACGGTGCCGTAAGGACATATGGGACGAAGAAGATACTGAGGATGAGGTTGTATTGGTTGCCGTGGAGGTTGAGCGTGTCTGTAGTCAGAAATGTCAATAAATAGCCTCAAAAGGCAAGAGAGTACCTGAACATACCCGTAAGACCCGCCGTCTTTGCATTTCCCACGTTGGACTTGTCCAAGCTGTTGAACAGGTACATAATCGCTAGCACAGGAAGCAAGCGAAAGTCAAACTTTCGAACGAGCGCCCGCTCAGTGTTGGGATCGATGTCCACACTCGCGATTGTTGTCGCATGTTCCTTAGGAGGGAGGTCCCCGGCTTCCGACATGATTGCAAGTTATGAGACTTGGAATCGGGTCTCAGAGGCCTGCTCTACATATAGATATATAGAAACACAGGGTCCCTACGATCGGGAGCCGTTATCGAATACGTCCCCAGAAACACGACCGTTTACCTAATTTAGGGTTTCGCAATCTTGAGATAAGCCGCTTGGCACAATCTTGGTCCGCCAAGGTGATAAGCTCACGCCAATGAGAACCCGTCCGGGCCTACTCGTTCCGATCTTTTTCTTTGCGGGGTTTTTTCGGGGTTATTTAGATATCTATCAGGGCGGGTCCTACCATGTGTCAGACGGCAGCCACAGACGCCGTGCCCCGCCGACTCATCGGCCGGCAAAGCGTATTCCTTTTTGCCTCTCGGATCTTAACCGTTAACCGGCACGTGACGACTAGCTTTGGGCGCTACCGAACTTTTATGAGAATTAGAGTTGGTTGTTGATGTGGAAGGGCGGACAGGTTATTCATAGGCCAGAGGGTCCAAGGAATGCGTGTTGATTGCCTGTGTGTGTATTAAGCCGACCACTGTTGAAGGGTCTCTTCTAGTGGAGCTAGTGTTATCATACTGGAGCTCTTCAATTCCGTTGAGACCCGATTTACACTGCAAAACAGGTGGAACGGCGAGTATTTGTTGACTTGTATGACTCCTAGTAGGAGATTCCTACCCTTCAGGTTGACATTAGTGTTGTACAAACCATGATCAAATATGTGCAAATTGATGTAATATAACAAGGAAAGTGAGGCTCAAAACCGGTCCATCGATGATCTGCCTTTTTGCTGTTTTTCAGCCACAGCAATCATATGAACACGGGCACAGGGTCTTCAAGCTCCTACAAATTGGAGCATAAAATGGCCCTGGGATGACTCTATTCGATACTCATTTTCATTGCATTCATGTTGATATTCCCTCTGAAAATTCGATTCCTAAGTTTGAGAGTCTTTACACTTGTCCTCTCCTGCCTGTTTCCTGCGGGTCTGGAAAGGAGCCTCCACCTCCACCTCCACCGACCACTAACGCCCATATGCCAGAAGTATGTGGGATATTTTGAAGAAGAAGCGGCATAATTTTGGACTATTCCGCGATTTGTCTTGCAAGACTTGTCCCATCTCGTCGAGCCAGCTTTCCCGTCAATGGGAGAAGCTCTTTCACAGCGATCAAGATAAGATATTTGGCTACATCAAAAACCATATCCGCGAAGCCATCGGCAGAAACGAGGAGAAATTGCCCCGAGCAGTGGAAGATCTTCGCACTGTATCCATTTCAATGTATTGCCGAGCAGCCGCTCCCGAAGAGCGAGGAGACAATTTGTACAGTGATTGATAAGAGTGGCGGGAGCAGTGCAGAATAAGTCGTGGACTGGAAGCTTGTGGTGATGGTTTTATGGCTAAATCGAAACCGTAATTTGGAGTGCAAAGGCAGTCTGCGAAGAATATGGAAGCAATTCACTTTGCCATGGAGAGTAGTGCAATAAACACATATATACATTTCCTCGCTACCTTTCAGCCAGCACATAGATGCAATGCAAACACATGGTATCCTCTGTGCGATGCGAGAATCACCAAATGTTGAAATACACCGCTCTACCAATTGTCGATCACCTAAAGCGGTTTAGCGCCCGATGATCGGGTTGTGGCACGAGTCACCATCCCGCACTTTATCTTCCTGTCTCTCTCCCTCTTCTCCCCATTCTTGCTAATTGACTCAATACCAAGCCGTCAAAATGAGCAACACCAAGGGTGTTGCCGAGAACATGCTCTGGGGAGGTCGCTTCACGCGTAAGTGCCCACGCTACCCGGCCAATGGCCACTCCCACCTCCGATAAGACACTTGACACAAAAAATCACAGAGGGCCTCGACCCCGTCATGGAGCAGTACAATGCCTCGCTCCCGTATGACCGCGTTATGTGGAAGCAGGACATCGCCGGCTCGATCGCCTTCGCCCGCGCCAACACCAAGACTGGCATCCTGACGCCTCACGAGTTCGCCGAGATCGAGCGCGGCTTCAAGCAGATCGCCGAGGAATGGCGCACCGACTCCTTCGAGGCCAAGCCCAACGACGAGGACATCCACACTGCCAACGAGCGCCGTCTCAGTGAGATCATCGGCAAGGAGATCGGCGGCAAACTGCACACCGGCCGCTCGCGCAACGAGCAGGTCGCTACCGACATGCGCTTGTGGCTGCGCGACGAGCTGCGCCGGCTGGACGGTCTCCTCTGCGATCTGATCAAGGTCTCGATAGCCCGTGCCGAGCAGGAGATTGACTACATCATGCCCGGTTACACCCACCTCCAGAAGGCCCAGCCCGTCCGCTGGTCTCACTGGATGCTCTCCCACGCTACTGCTTTCGCCAGTGAACTACAGCGTCTGCGTGAGGTTATCCGCCGTGTCAACCGTAGCCCGCTCGGCTGTGGTGCTCTTGCCGGTAACCCCTTCAAGATTGACCGCCACGCTATGGCGGAGGAGCTGGGCTTCGAGGATCTTCTGTACAACTCGATGAACACTGTTGGCGACCGTGACTTTGCTATGGAGACCATGCAGTGGGGTAGCTCGTTCATGCTCAAGATTTCCCGCTGGGCCGAGGACTTGATTATCTACAGCAGTGGAGAGTTCGGCTACGTGCGGTTGTCGGATGCCTACTCGACCGGTTCGTCGCTGATGCCGCAGAAGAAGAACGCCGGTGAGTCCAATTCTTTCCCTCGACCCCACCACTTACATGCTAATACCCATCGATAGACTCCCTGGAGCTCCTCCGCGGCAAGTCTGGCCGCACTTTCGGCCAGATGGCCGGCCTGATGTGCACGATCAAGGGCCTGCCCACCACCTACAACAAGGACCTGCAGGAGAGTATCGAGCCCCTGCTGGACCACATCAAGACCGTCAGCGACAGCATTCAGATCGCCACCGGTGTTCTGTCCACCCTGACCGCCATCCCCGAGAAGATGATCGCGGCCCTAGCGCCCGAGATGCTGGCCACCGAGATCGCCGACTACCTCGTCCGCAAGGGCGTTCCCTTCCGCGAGGGCCACCACATCTCCGGCCGCGTCGTCGCCCTGGCCGAGAACAACAAGGTCCCCATGGACACCCTCACTCTGGAGCAGCTGAAGGGGGTGGATGCGCGCTTCGACGAGGACGTGCAGTCCTGCCTGGACTATGAGCGAGCCGTCGAGCTGAAGGACGCCATCGGCGGCACCAGCAAGCGCGCCGTTCTGGAGCAGACCGCCGTGCTGAAGAAGCTGCTGTAGATTAAAAATTATACCAGTGGATTATATCACGAAGAAAATGCATCGCGGTGATTTCGGTTAGACAAAAACCAGATTTCCAATATCACTCAATTCTCGCATCGGGCACAGCCGTTTAGAACAGATTTTCCAATATCCATCACTGGGTCAAAGAGGACACAAAGACCGACACTTTCGACTGCGTCAACATCGCGTGGCCTCGACATTGTCCCTTGGTGGGTGTGGCACCGTAAATCCGATTCCCGTAAACGAAGGGAAAGCCTGGAAGTAGTGGAGGGTCACGTCTATCAATTAAGTCAGCCGGAGAGGGCTGTGGAAGTGATCAAGATTGCGTTAGATTCAATGTGAATACATTTTGCTCCTTGTGCTTTAAGACACAGATGGATTTCTATACAGTAGAATTCGAAAACAGATTACCCTTCGGACACACAGGCTTTCTTTCCCAGCGCCCCACTCTGATCGCGCTAAACTCGATGCGGTCTGGAAAAGCCCCACCATCATCTCTTAATGTATTTTCGCTTGATCACCAAAATTACTGTAAGAGAAGAGGAGGGAAGGAAGTTGGGGGGGGGGGGGGGGCTGGGGGCTGATAGCCAAAGGAGTGGGGGGGTCCTGTTAACATGACCCTTTGGGTTACTGCATATGATTTTAGGCCAGTCAGCAGGCTTCTCGAAACTTTTCCATAAGCACGTGCCCTGCGATTCCAGCCTCACGCCAGAACATAACCACTCCCTCTTCCTCGTCCCTTTTACAGCGCCATCTCCATTCTCACTGGATGCTAGTATAATCAGAGCTGGTCTGCAAGTCTTGGTCATTCTCACACAATTCCATACCATTTTTGCTACAAGTGTCTTTGCGATCCATGCCTCGTCTTCACAACGCCTCTGGATCTCAGTGCCTTACATTACCGGTGTCCTCCGAGGAACTTAATCCGCGCCAACCCGATTCAGGAATTGCGTACACACATTTATCTCCATCACAGGAATTAAGCGGGAAGGACCCTCCATATCCAACCATCATTTTCCTTCATGGTGGCGAGTCTTGCCATCTAGAGTTCTCTCGCGTCGCGTCATTCCTCTCAGATGACTATGAAATCCTCCTTGTTGACCTACCCGGGCACTCTAGATCCCAAGCAATTCCGTTCAGTTTTGACAACGCCATCAGTGCACTGATACGCCTCGTCAAGACCCAAGTCAAGGGTGGCAAGGCGCACATTGTCGGCCTTTCATTAGGAGGCTTTGTTGGGCTGGAATTCGCGCGGCGATGTCCCAATCTAGTACTGAGTCTGTGGTGCACTGGCTGTGCGCCTTTCAGCGGATACAGACGCTGGTTTAGGTCACATTCCCGCCTACTGAGCGCAATTATTGCTCTAGCAGGTCAACTCGCAACCGAGAGGATGTTCTGGGCCTCTCTCGGTGTGGAACCTATCCCAGGGCTTAGGACCGAAGTCCAAAGAAATCAAACCATGACTGTGCAGAGGTCAGTGCTCGACGAAGTCGTTTCCGTGACCTTGAAAGATCTTGCCGAAATACAGGGTGTGAGGATTGCTATCATAGCGGGCGGGAAGCAAGATAATGTGGAGGACACGGTGAAAGCAGGGAACGTGCTTAGAAGCAAAAATTCGGAGTGCAATGCGTTCGTGGTGAGAAAGGCGATTCACTGGTGGTCTTTGCAATTGCCCGAGACATTCGCTCAAGGCGTAAAAGCTTGGATTGAGGGCACTGAAATGCCGAGAGTATATGAGCCATTGCTCATGGCTGTATCTTGAAATTGAATATCACGACTTCAAGCTGTCGGGCGATCGTCTCTGCAAGTCGACTATAATTCCACGGGTGCTTATGAGGAGAAACATGTTGATTTCCAATCGACTTGGTCTTCTTGTTGTATATATAGCCTCTCTCCTGATGAAACCATACTTGGATCCCCGAAAGCCAAAGCCTGCCCCTGGGATCTTGAACGAGCGCTCTAGGAGCGTGACAGCTCTTAGGGCCGGTCTGGACGATACCAGCACCAACCGCGTCATAGATGGGACAGGGAGTCACCTTTCTTGGGCTAGGTTGCGAGCAGTGTTTACCAGCATATATGCCATATTGCATATACGGAGCCTTAGCTATAACAGATTTGAACGTCCACCCATATTTCTAAGGCTATGATTCGTGCAAAAAATCCTGTGTAGCGCTGAAGATGGATCATACACACACTCGGTCACTGGTCCAAGGGCATGGTACACCACCAGTCGGGAAAAGCAAGGAGAGTATATCGCAGCGAGCAGTATTTTGATCGATTTGTTTAGGTAAGCGGCTCATAGGTCAAGCAAGGGCTTTTGCGATGCGCCGGCTTGGCCTATTGCAAGAGCGTTCAATGCCAGCGGTGGTGGGCTTACGTGTCAGCGCGGCTTCACTCAGCTGTTCGCAGGCTTGTCAGAATTCCGTCCCGGGAGATGAGAGTGACGCATCTTATTGAAGAATGTTCCAGCCGTGTTCGCGTCGGCCGCTGGACTGCAGCTTCGGCATCTCACAAGCCCAGCGAGGCTAGGTACGAGAAGGTTTGCAATCGTTCAGACTGGCGGATTCGAAGATGGCCTGTGACGCGACTTTATTGATGAGAAAGCCGGTTCCCAGGAATCAGCTCAACGTAAGGGTTAGTTCGAAGGAAATAGCATGTCCTTTGGGCGGGCCGAGCACGGAGAGCCATTGATGTCCTATGATGTCCTAAATCGAGACGTTCGGGTCGTGTTGGCGACGCGTGAGTGTCTGAGAGGTAATCTGATTTCGAATTTTACTGTACAAGCCGACGGCATGGGAAAACGGTTTATGAATTCTCAGTTCATTGCGAATTTGTTTTCAAAACTCTATGAGTAGAATTTACTAGCTAGACCAGACATTAGCAACTCCAGCCATATCAGAACTACACCCCCCGCACCCCTAATTCACCCGTGCCAGCCGGCATCTTATCATCTAACAAGAAGCCTCCAGTCTCATAAGCAGGCAGGATATCGCTCATCGGCGAAGCACAATTTTCAAGAGTCACATTGCGCGCAGCCTCGTTGATCTTGACACCAGGCCTCTCCATCATCTCAGGCAAGCGGCCGCGATCATAATTCATAAAGCTCATCACATGGTCCGAGTCTGATCCAGTGACTGTTCCATTCTCGGGTTCGGGTACCCATACAATGGGCACGGAATATCGGTCTAAGTTCGCGGCTAGAACTACCCCGTCATCGGTGATGACTGTTCGTCTCGTTTCGCCGGTGAGATTGGGGCCGTCGACATTGATGTCTGGGAGACGGTTGTTTGTTGCGCCCAGTGAAGAGATAGGGTCCAAGGACCTCGAATCGGGTTTCTGTCGTAGCTGGCCCGGGCTCAGAAGTCTTTGATCGCAAGATACATTGATCAGCTCGCTCTGTGAGTTGGAGGCTAGTTCGGCGCGTTGGCGGTATACGCCTGTGTCTGGGAGTTCGGAAAAGTCGGTTCCTTTAAGGCTGACGAGGCAGTTGTTGGGTTTGATTCGAGGAGTTGGAGGGATTTGAGGCGTGGACATTGGGGAGAGGGAGCTGATGCCGGTTACAGTTGAGCGTTGGGAGGGGCCGATTGAGGGGACTTGCATGCTCGGGCTTAGGGAGCCCACAAAAGAGATCGTGGTGTTTGCGTGGGATCCTGTAGTTGACGGGGTTGGGTGTGGCGGACTTGGGAGAGAGTCTGAGATATCCTCAATGTCAGGGTTCCTGGGGAGAAGTGGCTCGGTTGCATGCTCACCGTTGAATCGTCGGGTATTGGTCACTGGTGGTGGTATGGCTTTCTTCGCTGCTGAGGACGTGTGCTGATCATACACAGCTTGGGTGGATACAGATCGGTGAAATTTGTTGTCGAGCTTGGCTCGTCGCTTGCAGCGACAGCAAAGCCATATGAGCAGTACACAGATGATTAGGCCCGCAACGGCTCCCAGAATCCCGCCGATGATGGCTCCTGTGTTTGTAGACTTGGTGGTTTCACGCATGGGAGCGCTTGTTGGGGTGTTCGTTGTTGAAACGGAAAGAATGCTTGTCGGGCTATTTAGACTGACTTCAGAAGTTGTAGACGATGCCGAAGTGGTCTGCACCGTCTCTGAACTTGTGAGGCTTGTGAGGCTTGTTGTCTCAGCAGTTCTGATTGAAGTGGACGTGCTCGAGTGTGAGGACATCGAAGTCGACGTCGACGTCGACGTAGTCGAGTCATCGTCTGGACACACGCCCGTCGTGCAAGGGTCACTAGAGCAACATCCACGAAAGTGTCCAGCGTCGCAGACGTACCATAGCTTGGTCCCAGTGCAGCTATTGGAGACTCGAGGAGAGAGTAACTCCATCGCGGAGGGAGACGTGAAAACAAGTGTAGGCAGCAAGGAGTAAGCTTGAGGCTGGAGTAAAGTAAAGAAGGAATGCCAGGGCACGAACAACGACAAAATTATGTTCGTTACGGAGGAAGAGTGGGAAGAGAGCAGAGACTCGACTATGACCTCGACGGATATCACAATTATTGCAGTTGCTTCTCGTATCGCATGAAAGAAATCGATTCCTTTGTCCAAGACCGTGGCTGTATCTCCAAGTATAGAACGATGAATAGATAGAGTTGCGGAGTGGCGTTGATTCAGCCTTTGTTCTCGGATGGCATACTTCCACGAAGATAGTATACGTTGCCCCAAATAGACGGGATATACCTGCTCGATCTAGTTAACATGCCCGTCGATCCAGGGACATCTGCACTCATCTCTGGACGGACAAATAGGAATGACGGTTGCAGATCGAACGGGGCTCTACTACGAGGGATCCAGACAAAGAGTAGGGAAAAAAAGAAAAAATCCAGTGATATGAAACAACTGAGGGAATAGCACTCAGTACACCAACTCTTCGCCTGATAAAGGAAAAATATGGCTATACAGGATGGTAAGTAACACAAGTCAAAATAGAAAGCATGGTCTTTTCATGGACTCCAATCCAAACGCGCCCCCTCAAGCTTAGTAGGTACGCTTGAACGGCGGCACGGCCTTGCACTCCTTCTCATCCAGAGTGTTGGCCTCAACGGCACGGTAGTCGAGATCGACCTTGCCGTGGGCCTCCTTCTGCCAGGTGAGAGTGTGCTTCATCCACTCGTTGTCGTCACGGTCGGGGAAGTCCTCACGGGCGTGAGCACCACGGGACTCCTTACGGTTGGCGGCAGCCACGGCGGTTTGGGTACTGTGGAGTAAATGTTAGCTCTGACTTTATCTCGAAAAGAACCACGGGGTACATACGCGCAAGTCAACAGGTTACGGAGCTCAAGAGTCTCAACAAGATCGGAGTTCCAGATCATGCTGCGGTCCTTGGTGCCGACCTGGTCGTACCAGCTGTCGACCTCGGCGACCTTCTTGACACCCTCGTCCAAGCTCTCCTGTGTACGGAACACGGAGACATCAGTCTGCATGGCCTTTTGCATAGCGTTTCGAATCTCGAAGGTGGACTTGGGACCATCGGCGGTACGGGCGAAGTCGAGATCCTTGATGGACTGGGCACCGGCATCGGCGGCCAGCTCCTTGTGGGGCTTGCCGGGGGTGGCAATCTCACGGACGCGGTGAGAGACGGCACGACCGAAGACGATCAGATCGAGCAGGGAGTTGGCACCCAGACGGTTGGCACCGTGGACGGAGACACAGGCGGCCTCACCGCAGGCGTACAGACCGGGGACGACCTTGTCCTTGCCGTTCTCGTCAACGTTCAGGACCTCACCAGTGTACTTGGTAGGGATACCACCCATGTTGTAGTGGACGGTGGGCAGGACGGGGATGGGCTGCTTGGTAACGTCGACACCGGCGAAAATGGAGGCAGTCTCGGAGATACCGGGCAGACGCTCGTGGAGCAGCTCAGCGGGCAAGTGGCTCAGCTGGAGGTAGATGTGGTCCTTCTCGGGACCGACACCGCGGCCCTCGCGGATCTCCAAGGTCATGGAACGAGACACAACGTCACGCGAGGCCAGATCCTTGGCAGTAGGAGCGTAACGCTCCATGAAACGCTCACCCTCGGAGTTGAGCAGGTAACCACCCTCACCACGGGATCCCTCGGTGATCAGGCAGCCGGCACCGTAGATACCAGTAGGGTGGAACTGGACGAACTCCAGGTCCTGGTTGGGGAGACCGGCACGGGCAACCATGGCCATACCGTCACCAGTGCAAGTGTGGGCAGAGGTACAGCTGAAGTAGGCACGGCCATAACCGCCGGTAGCCAGAACGGTGTGGTGGGCCTTGAAGCGGTGCAGGGTACCGTCCTCCTGGTTGTAGGCAATGATACCGCGGCACTCACCGTCCTCCATCAGGAGATCGAGGGCGAAGTACTCGATGAAGTAGTTGGTGTTGTGGCGCAGGGACTGGCCATACAGTGTGTGAAGCAGGGCGTGGCCGGTACGGTCAGCGGCAGCACAGCAACGGTAGGCCTGGCCACCCTTGCCGTACTCCCTGGACTGACCACCGAAAGCACGCTGGTAGATGCGGCCATCCTCGGTACGTGAGAAGGGGCAACCGTAGCCCTCGAGCTCGCGCACGGAGGCGGGAGCCTCACGGGTCATGTAGTGGATCGCATCCTGGTCACCAAGCCAATCTGAACCCTTCACGGTATCGTACATGTGCCATCTCCAGTCATCCTCGTGCATGCTGTAGCTCTCAGTCAGTCTCGGTTCGGCACGTGCTCACGACTCCAATTGGGGCGACATACTTTCCGAGGGCGGCATTGATACCACCCTGGGCGGCGACGGTGTGAGATCTGGTAGGGAAAAGCTTGGAAACACAGGCAGTGTTGAAGCCGGCCTCGGCCAGACCGAAGGCAGCGCGCAGACCGGCACCACCGGCACCGACGACGACGGCATCGTACTCGTGGTCCTGCAGCAGTCAGAACTCCATCCCTTGCAATCCATCCATGCGGCGGTGTCGGCTTACAATCACGGGGTACTTGTCATAGATATAGCTATTGGACTCTTTGGCGCGCAGCGGTCCGTTGGACCAGATCTTGGCTGATAGGTATTGTTAGTGACGAACTGGATGAAAGAGTTCAACGGAATGCGTACCGGCGGGCCGGGAAGAGGAGAAAAGGCGTCTCTGGTTCCTCAAGACGCGGGAAACCTGTTCACAAATCGAGTCAGTGGTCTATCGCGAAGCCGAGCCGAAAATTGTCGCAGGTCGGCTACTCACCTTGGAGGCAGGAGCAAGGCTCCGCAAGCTCAAAGAGCTCATGATGACGGGTCAAAAGAGATGTAATTCTCTAACCCGAAACAAGAGAGGACACCGAAGTCGGTGGGATTCGATTGGAGAGGGGAGAGATGGGAATGGGGGAACTCCTGCCACGGCAACTACTCCAGGATTAACCCGAGAAGTTCAGTTCTGGCATCCGTGATGACTAACCTCGTTCGAATGGGATGGGATTTCGAGGGCTCTGCACCAATCAGGTGGGAGCTATTAGTGTTGTGTGGCTCCACGTTGAAAATGACCTCGGGCTTCTGGCCTGCACGTGACCGTGGCCGATGGTTTAGCCGGCTCTCCGGCATTCTTGCACGGACACTCGGAAGAAGACGGGTCGTCGTGTAGAACTTTGGCAACCCGGATCTATGCTCCATATTTTGTCTCTATTGTTTATGGGAGAATACCTCTCTACTGTTTCTTTCTATTAGATTTTCACACACGTAACGACCAGGATGAATAGATTGTCTTGACTGCTTGTGAGCAGGATAATATATTGTGAGTACCTAGGTACCTTGCAGGTTGTCGTTCAATGAGATTCTAGAGAAACTCCTCGTCACCATTTATCGATAAGTCCTTTTCATAGACTTCTCGAAGGACTTTAAAGCTATTGTTTGAGAGGTGGTAGATAACCATGGTCTACGGGTGTGATCTTTACATATATGGCTGCGCCCTTCCTCCAGCTCTTAGTCACTAATTGTGCCATGACACTATCTGTAACAGGGCTAAAAAACTTGCGATTTGTTGACGGCAATTATCCATTTCAAAGATTGACGAGGCTAATTGCGCCATTCAACGTTCCTCCAGGCCTTAAGGGGTACTTGGAGTTGGTCCTGAACCTCGTGGTGCTCGTCTCTGAGCTTATACTCTCGGAAGTAGAAACGGCACTCTAGGGCTGCCGATGGCAGCAGCAATGCATACTGAGACCTCAGGCGCACATCTACGGCGCACATCTACGGAGGTAGGTATAATTAAGCATCTCATGTGCTGGGCATCTACCACGGACGACTAACGAAACCTTGCAATATGCATTGTAGATTATAAATGGGTCCACAAGTCGAGGCAAGGCCTCAAAAATGGCAAAACTAGAATGGTCGTACAGCCTATCCACCATGCTCGTGCAAGAAACCAGCCCAGATCTCTAGTTGTACTGCATGTATGTCGCCGTGGAGTTGAACTTAAGGTTGCCCTTGATGACCTTCTCCACGGACGCCAAGAAGTCCTTTTCGGTGGCCACCTTTCTCCGGGCACGGATCGCAAACATGCCTGCCTCAGTTGCAACACTGCGCAGCTCGGCACCGGTTGCGTTGGGGCACAGTCGTGAAATCAGCTCCCATCGGATGTCCCGCTCGACGGACATGCTCTTGGCGTGGATGCGCAGAATGTTGGCACGACCTTCGACATCGGGCAGCGAGAATTCAATCTTACGATCGATACGACCGGGACGCATCAGCGCGGGGTCGAGTGTAGAAGGCCGGTTAGTGGCAAACATGACCTTGATGTTACCACGGGAGTCGAAGCCGTCCAGCTGAGTGATCAGCTCCAGCATGGTTCGCTGCACTTCGTTGTCACCACCGGCTCCGTCGTCGAATCGAGCTCCACCGACGGCATCAATTTCGTCGAAGAAGATGATGCAGGCCTTCTTCGTGCGAGCCATCTCGAACAGCTCACGGACCATCCGGGCACCCTCACCGACGTACTTCTGGACCAACTCACTACCGATCACACGGATGAAGGTCGCATCGGTTCGGTTGGCAACGGCGCGAGCGCAGAGAGTCTTACCAGTACCAGGAGGACCGTAAAGCAGAGCACCCTTGGGCGGGTCGATACCAAGGTTGACGAACCGCTCTGGTGATAGCAACGGCATCTCGACAACTTCTCGTAGCTTCTCGATCTGTTCCTTACAACCACCCACATCGCCGTAGGTCACATCGGGCTTATCCTCGACAGTCATCATCGTCACGCTGGGGTCGATCTTGGGCGGGAGGGGCAGCATAATCTGGTACTTATTCCGGTCGACACTGTCACACAATATCAGCAAAACTGTCCCAAACACATCAAAGGCTGGGACTTACCCGACTCGCATGCCTTCCTCAATATCTGTCGGACTTACGCGCTCTCCCAAGTTGACGACAAACTTGGCGATCTGTTTCACGTTGATGACATATTTGCTCTTGTCTGAGTCCTTCTCATCCTGAATAATCTTTGTGCAGCGAGCCACTTGCAGCGGCTGCTCTTCCGCCATCCGTTGTCGGTCGGCGGCGACATCCCAAAGGTGTGGAGGTGCGAGACCGGTGTCGGATTCCTACGCGCGTGTGAGCTCCGGTGGTCCAAGGGGGTCCAGACAGCTGGATAAATTATCACCTTTACGCCAAGCTTCTCATTGACGCTGTTTTGTTTCTCGTTGATATCCTTCTCGAGCTTCTTGAGGGCGGTTGCGTAGGGGGCGGCGCCGTAGGTCTTGAGTACTGCGATATCTCTGCGGTCGACGTCAACCATCTATCGCCAGGACTCGGCTTTGCAAACCACATCGCCAAGGCAGTTGCAACTTACTCATCTGAGAGAGGGGTGATCTTCTTCTCGGGCTCCTCCTCGTCCGCGTAGTTCTTCTGATACTTCTCCCAGTTCGATCCCGTGGCGCTAGGCATGCTGCAGGTGTTGACAGCCTAGGGCTGAGGAGCTAGGAACGGGGCAAAAACAGAAAGAACTGAAAAGCAAAAGGTCGAGAAAGGAAATGATTGAGCAGTGGTGATTCTTCGAGAATTTGAAGAAGGGAGCAGGGTATAGAGATGATGGATGGTGATGTAGCAGAGCTGCGGTGGCCGAGCTCAACTCACTAATCAGCGCCAAGCTTCATCACCGCCCCAGAACCTCGCAGAATTTCCCTTGTCTCCTCCACCTCCGCCAACTCGACTTTCCCCTATCTTTTTTTATTTCGGTTGCTTTTGAAGGATATTCAAGATGGCGACCGCTGTATCCCAGGGGGCCGCTGGCAACAACGCCTTCAAGGTGCGCTTCCGCCAAAAAGTTGTGTGTGTGGGTTGCTAAACAGTGTGCAGGACAAGGAGAAGCCTATGGCCGTGCGGTCATCCAATATTCTCGCTGCTCGAGGTACGTGAAGCATTTCTGATACTGTATGAGCTCCCGGCTAATATTTCATAGCTGTTGCCGATGCTATCCGGACAGTACGATCCTCTACAACATTTGTATCTACGGAGATGAGGGGCTAACACGGAGACAGTCTTTGGGACCCAGGGGCATGGACAAGATGGTGAGTACACTCCCATTGCTTGTATTTACCAGATACTAACGGTCGTTTAGATCCAAACCCCCAAGGGACAGACCATCATCGTACGCAATCCCCTTTTTTCATCCGTCCACCGCTCCGACTAACCCCCGCAGACCAACGATGGAAACACCATGCTGAGGGATATGAGCGTTATGCACCCGGCTGCCCGCATGCTGGTCGACCTCAGTGCTGCACAGGATGTTGAGGCTGGTGATGGTACAACTTCGGTCGTTGTGATTGCTGGAAGTCTGCTCGGCGCTGCTGAGCGCTTGCTGTCCAAGGGCATTCACCCCACCGTCATCTCCGAATCCTTCCAGCGCGCTGCCAACGCCGCCGTTGAGATACTCCACAACATGTCCCGCCCCATCAACCTGACCGACCGCGCTACCCTCCTGCAAGCCGCCTCCACCTCCCTCTCGTCCAAGATCGTCTCCCAGCACTCAGGTCTGCTGGGCCCGATGGCCGTCGACTCCGTGTTGAAGGTTGTGGACCCCAAGACTGCGGAGAACGTGGACCTGCGCAACATTCGGATTGTGAAGAAGGTTGGCGGCACAATTGAGGACAGCGAGATGGTTGATGGCTTGGTCTTGAACCAGCCCGTCATCAAGAGCAGCGGTGGCCCTACAAGAATTGAGAAGGCCCGGATAGGTCTCATTCAGTTCCAGCTGAGCCCGCCCAAGCCTGACGTATGTTATACTGCCCATTTATCCAAGGCCGGAACTGACCCGTATTAGATGGAGAACCAAATCGTGGTCAACGACTACCGCCAGATGGACAAGATCCTGAAGGAGGAGCGCCAGTACCTGCTGAACATGGTCAAGAAGATCCAGAAGACCAAGTGTAACGTGCTTTTGATCCAGAAGTCTATCCTCCGTGATGCCGTCAACGAACTCTCCCTCCACTTCCTCTCCCGACTTAAGATTCTGGCCATCAAGGACATTGAGCGTGACGAGGTTGAGTTCCTGTGTAAGAGTCTTGGCTGCAAGCCCGTTGCCAACGTCGACTCTTTCACCGAGGACAAGCTCGGTACCGCCGACCTCGTTGAGGAAGTCCAGGCCTCTGGCGCTCGCTACGTCAAGATCACCGGCATCAAGCAGCCCGCTCAGCCTACCAACCAGACCGTCTCGATTGTCGCCCGCGGTGCCAACAGCCTGATTCTGGACGAGGCCGAGCGATCGCTCCACGATGCTCTTTGCGTCATCCGCTGTCTCGTGAAGAAGCGTGCTATGATTGCCGGTGGTGGTGCCCCCGAAGTCGAGGTGGCCCACTCTTTGGCCATGCGTGCTCGTGAGCTCACCGGCACCGAGTCCATTTGCTGGAAGGCATTCGCCGATGCCATGGAGGTCATCCCCACCACCCTGGCCGAGAACGCCGGTCTCAACTCGATCAAGGTCGTTACCGATCTGCGCCACCGCCATGCGCAGGGCCAGCACAACGCGGGTGTCAGCATCCGCAGCGGTGGTGTGAAGGATGACATTACCGAGGAGAACATCCTGCAACCCCTGCTGGTGAGCACCAGCGCCATCGAGCTGGCTGCGGAGACTGTGAAGATGATCATGAGAATTGATGACATCGCTCTGTCGCGGTAAATCAGTCAAGATACCGCTAGGGCTGTATGATGAAATGCGATTGTGATCGCGACGAGTGATTACCCAAAAAAATATCCGGCTTTCACATAGAAATTTTGAGACTTGTATGAACTCGTGCCTCTATTAGAATCTTGTAAGCTCAGACGCTGTTAATCTCTTCTATGGGAATCCTTATGGGTAGTGTGCATATCCCTCATCAAGCAACTTTGGGACTCTTTCCACCTTCAACTTTTAAAGGTTGATCTCCGATGCAAAATCCCCTGCCACTCATTTATTGCTTCTGCGCTCGTCATCACAGCGATCAGCTCTCAAACAATCAAATAAATAAAAGAGTTGCGGAGAATAGGGCTTAATAGACGTAGCGGGTTCTCAATAGCGCTTTGAGGCTTTGTCCGCCAAGATGCCTTGAAGGCCGCCCGAGGGCTCGCCGGAAACCGACAGACCTCAGCCTCGCATGTGTCACTGTTCTTGAGCCCATCAAACATTCTAACATTCACAATTAATGGATGGTTGAAGACAATTGTCGTGGCATCTGACTCCAGTAATCAATTCGGCTCCACAATTCCCGGCGATAAGCTCGGTCGATCGGGAACCTCAGCTTCGTGAGCTACAACAAACCACCATGGGGAAGCTCCACGACGAAGGGGTCCCTGAGGCTGTGCCGCTAACTCGACAGCGGTCGGCCTCTGCCGCATCTCAAACCTCTTCCGATTCCGGACTGTCGGTCGCGTCCGCAGCCTTCCTCGACGCTCACAAAGGGGAGACGATGGCTGGTGACGAGGTAATCCAATACCGCGATGTCGAGGACGGCGCCGAACCTGCCTCCGATGAACCGTTTTTACACCCTCGAAAGAAGCCCGCGTCGAGCAATCGTATGCGTCGGATCCTCTGGCTGCTCGGCATCCTCTGTGTCGGTGGCTGGCTACTCGCATTTGTACTCTTCCTCACGCAGAAACGACCCAGTGCTGCTGCGCTTTCCTCTACCTCGACCGTTGAAATCCACGATCCGGAGTCTGCTACTGGTGGAACGAGCTACGGGAGACCTGTCACTCTCGAGCAGGTCTTGAGAGGGGAATGGCTCCCGGCGTCGCATGCGATCTCCTGGATTGCGGGGCCGAACGGTGAGGACGGACTGCTGGTTGAGCAGGGAGGAAGTGGAGATGGATACCTGCGCGTGGAGGATATTCGCAGCCGCAAGGACGGGGCCGACAGCCTCGATACCCGTGTGTTAATGGAGAAGTCGTATGTCTGGGTCAACGGGGAACTGGTCTCACCGGCGAAGACGTGGCCAAGTCCCAACCTGGAGAAAGTTTTGATTGCGTCCAATGTTCAGTCAAACTGGAGGCATTCGTTTTATGCGAAGTACTGGATCTTCGACGTTGCGACGCAAACGGCTGAGCCGCTTGATCCTGGTAATCTGAGCGGTCGCGTGCAGCTTGCGAAGTGGTCTCCGCAGTCCGATGCTGTTGCGTTTGTTCGGGAGAACAATGTATATTTGCGGAAGTTGTCGTCGACTAAGGTGATTCCAATTACCAAGGACGGAAGTGCAGACCGTTTCTACGGTGTACCGGACTGGGTCTACGAGGAAGAAGTATTATCTGGCAACAGTGGAACTTGGTGGTCCACCGATGGCAAGTATCTTGCGTTCCTGCGGACCGATGAGTCCGATGTACCTGAGTATCCGGTTCAGTACTTCCTCTCTCGACCTTCCGGCAAGACCCCTCCCGCCGGGCTTGAGAGCTACCCCGAAGTCCGTCAGATCAAGTATCCGAAGGCCGGGGCTCCAAACCCCATTGTGCACTTGGAATTCTATGACGTGGACAAAGATGAGAAATTCTCTTTCGATATGCCCGAGGATTTCGTCGATAATGACCGCATCATCATTGAAGTTGTTTGGGCGTCCGAGGGCAAGGTTCTAATCCGTGAGACTAACCGTGAAAGCGACGTGGTCAAGATCTTCTTGATGGACACAAAGGCTCGATCTGGAAAGGTCATTCGCTCTGACGATGTTGCAAGTCTCGACGGCGGCTGGGTGGAACCCTCGCAGACAACGCGTTTCATTCCTGCCGACCCAGAAAATGGCCGGCCGGATGATGGATATATCGATACCGTGATTCACGAGGGCTACGATCACTTGGCATACTTCGCGCCCCTCGAGAATCCTGAGCCTGTGATGCTCACCAAGGGAGAGTGGGAAGTGGTCGCGGCGCCCTCCGCTGTCGACCTCGACCGGAACCTTGTATACTTTGTTGCGACCAAGGAGGCACCCACCCAGCGTCACGTATATCAAGTCAAACTTGACGGATCTGATCTTCGCCCATTGACCGATATCTCCAAACCCGGGTATTTCGGTATCTCATTTTCAGAGGGTGCCGGCTATGCTTTGCTGAGCTCAAAAGGCCCTGCAGTCCCCTGGCAGGCGGTAATCAACACCCAGGGCGACAAAGTCGAGTACGAAGCCGTTATCGAGGAGAACTCCAAGCTCGTCGAGATGGTTGAAGACTTTGCCCTCCCAGCAGAGGTTTACACCAACGTCACCATCGATGGCTACACCCTTCAAGTGCTCGAGCGCCGACCTCCACACTTCAACCCATCCAAGAAGTACCCAGTACTGTTCTTCTTGTATGGTGGCCCCGGCTCCCAGACTGTCGATCGCAAATTTACAGTCGACTTCCAATCCTATGTTACCTCCAACCTGGGGTATATTGTGGTCACGGTTGATGGCCGAGGGACGGGCTTCATTGGACGCGAAGCGCGCTGTATTGTCCGTGGCGACCTGGGCCACTACGAAGCGCGTGACCAGATCGAGGCTGCTAAGATCTGGGCTAACAAGGAATATGTAGACGAGTCCCGGATGGCGATATGGGGATGGAGCTTCGGTGGCTTCATGACCCTCAAGGTTCTCGAGCAGGATGCAGGTCAGACATTCCAGTATGGCATGGCCGTGGCGCCTGTCACTGATTGGAGATTCTATGGTACGTGAGACTTGCCGAACGCTTGTAATCTCCTCTAACCTACGTGATACAGACTCCATCTACACTGAACGTTACATGCACATGCCCCAGCACAACCCCTCAGGCTACAACAACGCAAGCATCAGCGACGCTGCGGCGCTGGGAGAAAACGTCCGGTTTATGATCATGCACGGCGTCTCAGATGACAATGTCCATCTCCAGAACACGCTCGTCTTGCTCGACAAGCTGGACTTGGCGAACATCGATAACTATGACATGCAGGTGTTCCCTGATTCCGACCACAGCATCTTTTTCCACAATGGACATACGCTGGTATATGAACGTACGTTGTGATGGTTCATCCGTCTGGCAGCGCATAACTAACTTGCCCCGCAGGTCTCTCGAGCTGGCTCATCAATGCGTTCAACGGCGAGTTCCACCGCATTGCTAACCCCAAACCGGAAGAGTCGACGTGGAATAGAGTCAAGCGCTCTCTATCACTTTTCTCTGGCTTGTGAATACTCGCCACATTTTTTGGGCTGTAGATATCATACTAGTATATACTGGCGTTGAATGGACTTCATATGACGTAAGATTACTATTTGCAGTTATGTAGATGCTAATATACGACACCACAACATCCAAGGAAATTCGTCAGTCGAAATCTTTTGATGAGGACGCTCCTCAGAACCAACGCTTGAAATGCAACAAAAAAAAGCAAAGAGTATCAAATGACAAAGAGAGACAAAGAATGAATATGTGCAGGGGCCCAATATACCTAACCACTCCACAACATCCCAGACCGGAGGAAGTCCTCTCTCATAATCGTACTGACATCCGAATTGCGATACTGCATCAGATCCTCCCGATGCAAGCCGCGCACCTGCTCCCGCCCATTCGTCGAAATAGACCGCGTGGAAAAGTGACTCCGGCGCTGGGCACCTAGATAGGGGCGCAGCATATGCGGCGAGGGGAGTCCTCCGGCAGTAGGCGACCTGTTACCCGTGCCTCCGGAGAGGGCAGAGCGACGGGGAGCGAACACAGGCAGACGAGCAAAGGACTCGGTATCGGTGGACACATTGCTTAAGCTGAGAGCCGAGATGCTGGAGTCGGGGTCGGGTCTGTTGCGGGTACCCTGGAGCGGGTAGTTCGAGACGGAGCTGTACAAGGTTGACATACCCGACATCCCCGAGGCAGCAGAAGAGCGCCATGATTGTACAGCGCTGGGCGGGATCGTGATGACTTCTTCGTCGACGGCGGTTTGTTCAACGGCCGTTGCGATATCTGTCGGCTCGAGAATGTCTCCTGCGGCTCGGCTGGCCATGAGCTTGACGGCCTTGCCGATCCAAAGCATCTGCTCGTGCTCGCGGAGGTAGCGGTCTCCGCTGAATGACTTCTGCACGATCTGTCGGGTGCGCATGCCTAGTTTCCGGCGCTGCTCGCTCTGCGCGTACATGCGGCGGGTGATGGTGGCCACCTCCTCGGGTGTTGGCGAGGATGTGAGCACTGGCGTGGGACCGTCGTCGTCGCTGTACTGGCTCCATTCGCCCAGCATCCCGAGCATGGAGATCTGGGCTTTGGCTAGGGCTTGGGCGTCGTTCGGTGCTACGACTGCGCTGAAGCGTGAGAAGTCGTCTGGGTCGCTGAGAACGCGCAGCGAGGCTCCCACGTCTGTACAGACGACTGGTGCGCCTGTGAGAGCGGCTTCGCCGAGGGCGAGGGGGAGACCTTCGGATAAGGAAGAGTTTAGGAAGAGCCAAGTGTTCTCTAGAACTTTCATTGGATCGGCTGTTCCTCGCAGTGTGACTCGGCCGCGGAGGCCCTTGGAGGCGATGATCTCCTGGCATTCGGTTGAATATGTCGGGGCTTTGTCAATGGCGCCGTAGATGTCGAGGTGGTAGTCATCGAACTTCCACTGGTTGATGATGATATCGGCAGCAAGAAGCGCGGTCTTGATATCCTTGGCGTACCAGACATGCGACAACATGGTGACAGTTGGACGCTCGGATTTGATTTCCTTGACTGGAGCGAATTTCTGCATGTCTGTGATTCCGTTGACGACGGGGTCGACCTTGCGACGGAATGTGTTGCGGTGCTCAATTGTGCCTTGGCAGGTACCGATCTCGACTTCCCAGCCTGGGTTGAAGAAATCAGCACAGGGGAGAATGATGTCGGCGTGGTGCAGTGTCAGGACTGATGTAATTCTCATCAAGCCCAGCAGCGCATTCCGAACGAAGGGCGACAGCTTGCATAGTGCTGAGGAAAGGCAAAGATTGGTTTCACGCCAGCTGATCGCGTGGTCCCAGATTTGCAGGGTGACGTTTCTCTTGATCTTGCAGACGACACCGTATGAGGCGCTGACGCTGTGGTGGGAGGCTTGGAACACACTGGGGATCTTCTCTGGAACTGGGATCGAGAAGATGAAGAGGTAACGGTACCACAGTTCCAGGGCGACGTCGAGAGACGACAGCGTGGGGAGTTCAGTGTCAAGCCACTCTGACGACGGGATGGCGTTGGACATTTCCTGACTTAGCCAAAGATCACGCCAACTCTGCTTGACCATTTCACTGTTCCAGATTTGAGTCCAGTGTCGGGAATCCTGGAAGTAAGTGTTGAGATTGACCAGCGCTCGTGTAGCTTGGTGAATGTCTGCCTTGGAGAGATGAACAGCACGGGCTCCCTTCACCAATGCGCTAAGGATCGGAATAAAGTTCATCTTGATATCGAACTCGCTGGCAGAGGTGACATTTTCCACCTCAGAATCCAGCTTATTCTCGAAAAGACCGTGCGTGGGTGTGAGGAAATCCAAACCCCAGAGTGGAATCATCTTCAGCGACTGAATATTTCGCTCCGTCTGATGCTTAGGAACACCAAAGTCATTAGCAGACTCGCAGATCATATGCCACTTAATGCTGCGCAGCGAATTGATCATGTCTCGTCGACAGGCCGAGACACCACCGCCTTCATTAGGCCAGGTACCGGTATCAGCAGCCATGACATGGAGGTTCTCCTTTGTATCAGAGCCAGACTCTTTAGAGCGCGTGGTGACAACGGCGTCACCTCCGGGACCAAAGTTGAAGAGATCGCTAATCTTGACAGCAAGAGGAGTCCAACTGGAGATGTTGTCGTCAAGATCAGCGCTGGCCATGACTGCATCTCCACGAAGATCCATATATTTCTTTGCCGATGTGAGATTACCCCAGTCACGACTGCGCCAGTAAGGAGCCAGGACAGCGTCTCTTCGGAGAATTCGGTCATCCATCCATCGGACGATGATACCGTCAAAGTCGACACGATCTTTCCAGGCCTTCCACATTAACGACCGTGCACGAGATGTAGAGACGGTGAATCGCTTCTTGGTCAAACCCAGGAGTCGAGTAAAGAAGTTAGATCGGAGGCTATCACAGTAGACAAACGGATTGTCGTTGACGAAACTGGTATATTTCGGCTTGGCGAGAACACCCAGATAGTCATGCTCGATCATGGGTGGAGTCTGTACCTTCTTGTCGTGGAGGAGAGTAAAGATGGTGGGATGGAACTTGTGATCGTACAGCCAAGTGCTCTGGTAGACGTCTCCACTGTCTCTTTGAACGAACATAGCGCTGGTCACCTTTGAGTGAGGAATCCATCGGTTGTCCTTCTTTTCTTGACGACGGGGTGGAACACACCATGCCACATTGCAGGTAATGTGCGACAAGGAGAACTCGGCCCGCAGAAGCTCATCACCGAAGTGGGCATGCTTGCGGTAGTGGTAGAGGAAGCGGACGAGGTTGCCGTCCTTCATATATGAGCCTTTCTCGATGAGACCCTTTCGGTTGTATTGGACGGTCTGAAGGTAGTTCTCGCCCGACACGCAGCGTCTTCCCAGAGGAATGCGAGTGTTTGATGCCTTGCGGATTTTGAAGCCCTTCTTGACAGGCGCGCAGTAGTCGTAGTGGTACTCATTGATCACCTTGCCATCCTTGAACTCCTGCTTGATGAGGAGCAGCATTTCACTTGAATAGCTGCTCACGTACTTGAGCGACTTTGCATCCTTGGGCTCGTTCTTATGCTCGCCAACATACTGGTACACTTTGAACCCACCATCGGTCTCCTGGTGACGGAATGCTGTGAAAGTCCCATCCAGACCTTGGATAAGGACTCTGTTCTTCTTGACATGAATCAACATCCCTTTGGTGTCGTCCCATAGGCGTTTGACGTTCTCGCGGCCATGGAAGAGAAAGAATGACAGACCCAGATCCTGCGCGGTTTTTGCGTAGATCCATACCATGTTCAACAGGAAGACTAATGGCACTCGGATGACTGACGGCAAAGATTTTGTGACGTGGTCGAATTCCCTCTGGAACTCTGGATCGGCGACTAAAGCAATGACTATGAACTTGACAGCAGTTCCTAGCGCGTGATAGATGTAGCTCAAGGGTGATCTGACCAGAGAAAGGGGGATGGGTAGCTTCCGAGGCATGTAAGAGATGTACTCGGCCGTCTCCGGTTCCTTGGGAACAGCAGCCTCTCCAGTCCCGTAGTGCGAGTAGTCAAGGATACTGATTGCCGTAGCAGCTCCCAGATTGCACCGCGCGATGTGAATATCCAGACTTTGGGTGTCAAATTGGCAAAGGCTCTGCTGGAGCCACTGTCGTTGACCGTCAGACAAACCGCAAGGTTGTCCAAGACAACGATTGAGGAGCACGTTTCGGACTTCGGCTGGCAGCTTATCCCAATGAATATCAGCTTCGAAGCCAAGACAGAGCTGCCTCAGAAGCTCCTTCTTAGCCCAGCGTACGACAGCGAATGTGTTGGCTTCCTCACGAAGTTGCCGTGCCATGGTGTGTGTGACACCTCCGGACACGATTGCCTCGGCGAGCACTGCGTACTCGTGAGGAATGCCCATGATGACCTCGGCGACGGAGTGAAGCAAAGTCTCGGCTATGATTTGACAGTTGGCACTGATATCGAGTCTTTCGTCATGAAGACCCCGAACGCTAACAGCAAGTATGAGTTGCGCATCGGTGGTGCAGCTCAGAGCGCGGATCCCAGGACCCAAGGAGCCCTGAGGCACAAGCTCCAGAGTGATCTCCCCATTCTCCCACCTGGAGATTGTAGTATCAACAAGCTCCTGTGAATTGGGGAATGCCTCTTGAACCCGAAGCTCTTGTCGACGCGTAAGCAGGATATTCTTGATCTCCTGACCTGGATGAGCAGCAGAATCAACAGCAAAACGAGAGTCCTCAGGGAGAAGCGAAACAGTCTCAAAGAAGCTCTGCAGTTCCTGCTGCGACCACTCGGGATCAGCCCAGGGGGTAGTGAAGGCGTGGAATGACCTTCCTAGTGCGACCGGCGATTGGACCTTGCGCGGCATAGCCATCTTGGAGTTCAGGAAACCCAAGATGCCCACAGTCCAGGTTGCAGATCCAAGTCCAATCACGGCCGAGAACTTGAAATCGGGAAAGCAGACCGCGAGGGCAATTCCGACCGGAAGACCCACGCAGACACCGACAAGAAGTGGTTTCAGCGCGTGAGGTCCTAGGAAGATCTTGGTATACTGGTACCAGATCAGACCAGTATAGGAGAGCACGTATGCGAAGAAGATGGCGGTGGATTCCCATTTCCACTGGAACGACCAGAGAATGGCAGTGGAGATTGCAAGACTCCAGACGTGCCACAGAAGGAAGTTGAAGAGAGTGCGCCAGTAGACCTTTCGTCGGAATTGTACATCCCCCTTCTGCGAGGTACGGATCTCATTGGCATCTTTCACAACGGTAGGTGTCTTTGCGCCAATTGCGGTGTGCAGCTCCTGGGCCTTAGTATCGATGAGCACAGCGCCAATCAGATAGTATGCCAATGCAAAGCCGACAGCCATACGATTTGCGTCCGTCAAAGATGGAGCAATACCGACCAAGTGATTTCCACTCAGAAGCTCAATCCACTTGTCGAGAAGAGCAATCACGAAGATCAGGATACCGCAGCCGATTTCCTTGCTTGATTGGCGCCAATGGATAAATGCATTGTGAAGCTTCAGGCCTTTCTGTGAATTGCGTAGGGTGTCCAAAGCAACCTTGGTCTGGATGTTCCAGCCGGAGCTGAACGGAATCGGACGGGGAACATCGGCATAACGACAGTACCAATCTAGGAGGAAGTTGGTCGACTCCCAGTCACGAGCAAGCTCCTTGACCAGCTCATCAGTGGTGGATTTGGAGAAGAGACCACGAGACTTCTCAGCCATAACATCACTCAACAGAGCCTCCCGCGCCAACTTGAGAGCGGCGGGGTCGCTCATAATGCCGAAGACCTTTTCATTATTGTTGCCATGAGCGGAGATATACCACTTGCGGATCTCAGTGTCATCGGTGCGTCGGATGGTTTGGTACCAGGTAACCCATTTAGATGCAGTCGAGCGAAGCCCAAGCAGCAGAGCACCGATAAAAACATAGATAACAGCCAGGTAGATGGCCGAGTCGTTATTTGCAAAGGCTGTGACGATCGGGGACAAGAAAAGGATGGGAATGCACATGATGATTGCCTTGCGACCAGAGAGGAACGTCGAGCCTGGATAGCTGAAGCTTGCAAGGGAAGCAAAGGCCGAGAAGTATATAGTCAGTGCAATAAGGTACAGGTAGAAAATTATACCCGCGCGAGGGCCTCTCACACTGGAGATGGCGACGAAGCCGATCAAGCCAGTAGCTACAGTGAAAGCGATACCGGCAATGAGGCGGATAAGGACAAACATGTTGGCAGCTGCAAAGGCCATGGAGATGAGATAGTAGGGACCGCCGCATGCAATCCATGTGCCAATACCACCGGAGAGCAAGAGCGAGATCATGAGTGCCATGGTAGCGCTGTCCAGATCTTCACTCGACATGGATGACGAGAGATACAGCCCGCGTCCGATGAAGGTGAGGAGAAGGATATCGATAAGGGCTGGGATGGCAAAGACACTCAGGAATGTGAACCGCTGGTATCCACGCATAGGCTTCGCTTTGTCGTCGGGATCACAGTCGATCTGGGCTCCAGCATAAGCTGTTGCGAGCTCAGGTGCACCGTTGACCCAATTTGGCGGCTGATTCTTGGTGAAGTAAGCTCTAAAGCGATCGGATAGAAGCTTGCCAAACACGCTAGGATTGACATCGAAGTAGGCCTCACATCTGGAACCGAGGGCAAATGATTCGGCAAAAGCGGCAGCTTGATCGGAGTGATTGTTGAACAGAGGATTACGGTCGGTCACCTCGGCATAGATCTCATCGAAAGCTCCCTTTCTCGCAGCGCAAAACGATGCAAGTGCCATCATGTCGACGAATGCATCGATATTGTTGTCCTGCATCAGTTCACCAAGTCCCTTGGTAATGCTTGCCAGGTCACTTTCCCTGTGGTCCCTGAGTACTTGAGTGAAGACCTTGTCAACCTGGTGGAAGAGATCTAGCGATGCGGCGAGGGAAGGATAGCTGCATTGCTGATCTTGGTACCATTTTATTCGCGATTTGACCAATTCTTCGGGGGTAATCGACCCATTGAGGTAGTTGACCGTGTTAAGCTCCTTCAGTTGGGCAAAAGAAGGCGTATCCACCAATTGCTTACGGATGTAGGCACAAACCTTCTCCTTGAGGTCGCTTTGAACATCGGTAAGTGACAGGTGTTGCAGCAGAAGCAGTCGCTCTTCTGGGCAAAGAACATCGATATCTTGAACCACGCGACGAGGAAGGCCAGTGTTAGGAGCTAGGTCCTGGGACCACTCTGCTAGGGCAGCTTCTACCTCGAATGAAACGTGGCGAGGGAATCCCTTTGCCGACAGGAAGGTATGAAGAACGGTTCCCGCGAGACCCGGCGCGTTCTTAGACACAAAGATATCGGCCTTCTCATCTTCGAGTTGGTAGACCGCCCAGAATCGAGAATCCGATGTCTTTCTGAGTCCCGAATCCAGAGCAAGGCTCACAGTCAGCGCATCGTTTGCGGCCAAATCAGCAAGCTCCTTGATTGCGGCTGACAGATGGCCTTCATCTTCTGTAAAGGAAACAGACTCCTGGAAACGGCGGAGAAGAATGCCAATGCTGTGGACCTTTGTCGTGGGAACAGGGTGGAGAAGGGAAAGTTCCTTCAGGCGCTGTTGGGATTGAAGGATTTCTGCAAAGGCCATGGGCGTGGCGTTTGAGCCAAGAGGGAAGCAACCGAGATAGCCATAATCTTGTCCAGACATGGAGACCGAGAGCGGATTTCCCTGCGATTTGACCTGTGCAACCCACTCGGGAGGATCACGGAGGCGATGTTGGGGACCATCGGGGGCCTTGTTCTCGCTTTCCTCAGATTCAAGGAGACCGGCGATGACCGGGAACAGTGGTCGAAGGGTGACCCATCCTGCCTTGGCCGGGAAGTGCTGTGAAATCTGAAGATTGGACCGCCATAAATCATGCGCCTTCATGACGTCTGCATCCTTCAGCCACCCAAAGGCTGGGAGGGGCTCGGGAATCTGGATGTTCAATTCGGCATTGTGCAAAGAGGACTCAGAGCCGATCCAAGAAATGGCGCTGTAGAAGTTGCACCATGACAAAGATCGTCGAACAATTGCATTCGACAAGACCACATCATCATTGACAGTTTCCCACGTCAAAACGGCAAAGTCTCTCATGCAAGACTCGGAGACAAAGGCTTTGATAGTCGATTGCAGATTGGTCATCTGGAAATAGTCGCGCTTCTCGCCTGTGGGTAAAATACTGGCATTGCGAATCACCAGGCCAGACACTGCAGTGTTTTGCAGAGCTTTTCTGTTTTTCAAGAAATCCGGTGATCCAGTCTCAAGATAGACCACCAAGCCCAGACTGCTGATTGCCTCGAAGAGCTTTGCTTGGATCGAGGGCGTAGTCAGATCTTCCCAGTTAGCGAACAGAATGCCGGAGAATGCGGTGTGGTCGAAATTGCTGGCGAGAATCATCTCAATTGTCTCGATGATTGAGAATACCGTCTCCTTTGGCGAGGTGACGCATCCAAGATCGACTCTTCCCAAGACCTGGCTGCGAGTGTGCCGAATGGCCTCCGCCACGCCATTTTGGAACGGATCCACAATCAAGAGATCCCATTGCTCCAAAATATGCTCCTGGGATGCTTCTGCCTTTTCAAATCTTCCAAGGTAAACACCAAAAGACTGCGGCTTTTGCTTGTTCAGACAAGTCTTGGCCAAGTCCAGCTCCCGATGGGCCAATTGACTGAGGCGTTGGGATACTTTGGCGGGCACTTTTTCTGACTGTGGCCGTGTCTTTGGAATAATGTATAGAGTCAGCTCCAAAAGCGCTCAAAAGTTTCGAATATTCTGCGAGTCATCTTACCTTGAAAAATTTGATTATCTTCTTCACCGCAGACCATAAGATGTGAACACATCCGATAGTGATACAGGCAAGTAATACTCCGATCATGAGCTGTAAATAGTCAATAATTATAGCACAAGGGGCGTGATTGCAAAGAAGACTGGGACAACGTACAAACTGCCACCAGTGGCCCTTCATCGCCTCCCACCCAAGGGCGTGAACGGGGAGGATTCTCCCCATGGCGAATATTCGAGGGATGCCGACTTGCTGTCGTCGTCGAAGGCCCAGTGTAAAGCAGATAGATATAGAAAAATAGCGACCGCAAGCTGTGGGTCCATAAGCAAAGCTGTAGCTCCCCCAAGGAACAATTAATACATGGTTGATGCCAAGGGTGGAGGGATGCTAAAAACGAGTGACAATGATCAAAAGCAAATGTCGAACCGATGGACAGGATATGTGAAGAGTGGGAAAGGGGGCAAAGAAAGCTAAGATCCAAAATCTGAAATCTGAAATCCAGATCTGGAATTCTCGCGGACAAGTCCGATTTCAAGATAGTTTTGCCTCCCCGGGGAGAAAGCAGAAACGGCTTGAGATGCGCCTCTCGCTCGTTGTTCTCGCCAGCTTCTCGGGATCGCGGCGGTCCGTGAGACTCTTTGCAATGTGTTTATGAACCTTGGATGTGGACAAAAATAGCGGGTCAAAAAGTTTTCTTAGATGCAGGCCAAGAACTGCTACTAAGAGATGCACTAGAGGGGTCTGATGAGACACGCGGTGGAGTCGGCATGCAGCTCGTACCCGATTCCATGTGTGTGGCAAAGACCCCATGCCGATCAATATCGTGGCATTGATTTACAGACAGATGTGGCAGATCAGATGCCGTGTCTCCTGACGCAACGCCCAGGGGTATTCTGTCCTATGATTTCGGACTGATCTCATTGTAGTCTCCAATTCATAAATCCCATTTATTGAGCATACCCTCCTCCGCCTTGAGGCCCGACGAAATAATTGATTCATGGCGCACACGGACTGGGATTCTCCAGACGATGGCTCGATCCACTAAGCTGACGGAAAATGGTGAAACTTCGGCCGCCATGGGGGATGCACGGACAACACCTGATTGCTTTTTCTTTTTTCTCAGTTTCGATTTTCTTTGATTCGATTTTTGCAGATTTAGCGCCGGTGCTAACAGGCCGTGAAGTGTTGTCGATGCCGGGATGTTGCGGTTCCTTGCCCAAAGTAGATTAACGTGGTCAGGATTGGAATTTCAACGTGTAATATTGGTAATAAATCGGACTGCAAATTACAAAGTACAGGTGCAATACGTTGCCAGGCACGGTTTGCTCTCTCCATGCCACTCTCCACTTTGCCCTGCGCGCCCAAGTTCTGGGCCTGACAAGACCCCCGGGGATGCATCTCAATCCCACGTCAGGAGGTCTCAGACTTTTCCCATGAGCCCCAACTGCGGTGCAAACTCGAGGCTCTGGACCATTCCATTTCCGGCCCCAAGCATCTAGCTTGCATCGTTGAAAACCCGAGTATGTTCTCGGAGCTTTCTGCCCGGCCGTCGGCCTCTTGGTTGTCTCACTCGAGAACTCGAGTTTTCTTCTTCTCTCGCCATTTTTTCCTGTTTTAGAAGGTTTCCCTTGGAGGGTCCTTGGCTTTTTGCCGACATGGGTGAGATGCATCAAGACCCGAAATTATCACACTCCGCGCAGGAGATATGTATTCATTCTGGCAGGACCCTTTGCCAAATCACCAATTGTAAGCCTTAAGAAGACCCCGGTCTCGAAATCGAAGTCTTAGCCTCCCGTCACAGCCGATTCAACCGATCTGACTTACCACCCTCGGAAAACAAAATCGCCCTATCAAACCCAGCTTAGAAACACGCCACACGAACTCCCGATGTAGAGACGGTCAATCCGTGTGGAGGTTCTTCTCGCTTAACCACATTCACCGTAGTCAGGAAAGCCGATAGGTCTCCAATCATTCAATAGAACTCCACAAAATACATAAAAAGCTGACGATCACATCGCCATGGGGGATCAGACGCAAGCACGGTCCCTTCGTTCTCAGGCCCCATTTTCTTACCCGTCAGTCGTTGTGCATGCGTTGCGTCCATTCGTTGCCGCGTACCCCCCGGTCAATATCTAGATGGTTGCCCTTCCCGTCTGGGCCCTGAAAGTGTTCTGCTACTACGGCATTATAACTTGCAACACCCGCCCCGGTGTTTGGCCCAACAGCAGACCTTCTGTCGTTTCCTGGGAGCCTCCCCACACTATTAGGGCCACAGCTACTCACAAGGCTACTACGAGTATTGTCAAGGCGACTCCTACTAGTCTGCCCGAGGTCGCCACCGCTCATACTTTGACTACGACTTCTTTGTGCACATCGGTTTCTTCAACTACTGTGACAGTCGCTTTGTCTTCAGACATGGGTGTCATTATCTCTCTTCCTTCACCCACTACCTCGTCTCCTTCAACCTTTGTTACCTCGACCTTGACATCCTCGATAAGTACCTCGAGCTCTCCTGCTGGTTCTTCCACCATGTCTTCGTCTGCAGCCTCCATCTCGGCGAGTGCTACCGCAATTCCAGCCAGCCATGCTACCATTTCAAACAACATCCTGGTGATTGCCAGGGACACTGCTTCTGCCGGAGTTGCTTCTTCCGGTCTCAATGCCTACGGTATTCCTTTCACCACTCTGGTTGTTCCCCAAGCTGGTATCGATCTCCCCACTCTTAACACCAGCATGGGAGGTAACTTCGGTGGTATCGTCGTCGCGTCTCAAGTTAGCTACGATTACGGAACCGAGGGCTACCAGAGTGCCCTGACTACGGACCAGTGGAACCAGCTCTACGCCTACCAGCTCGAGTATGGCGTCCGCATGGTTCAGTACGACGTTTATCCCGGTCCTAACTTTGGCGCTACTGCCGTGGGCGGTGGTTGCTGTGCTTCTGGTGTTGAGCAGGAAATTTCTTTCACCGATATCAGCGACTTCCCCACGTCTGGTCTGAAGACTGGCGCTGGTGTCAGCACTCAGGGCTTGTGGCACTACCCTGCTACAATTAGCAACACCACTTCCACCAAGCAGATTGCTTCGTTTGCTGCCAACTCGGTCACCGCCAGTGACACTGTTGCTGCTGTCATCAACAACTTTGATGGTCGTCAGCAGATGGCATTCTTCGTCTCGTTTGACACTACCTGGAGTGCCACCTCGAACTATCTTCAGCACGCCTGGATTACCTGGATTACCCGCGGTATGTTCGCCGGATACCGTCGCGTCAACCTGAATACCCAAATCGATGACATGTTCCTGGAGACCGACATCTACTCCCCCAGTGGCACCACCTTCCGTATCCGCACTCAAGATATGAAGGGCATCAAGAACTGGATTCCTACCATCCTTGCCAAGATGAACCCTGGCAGCGTCTATTTCCCTGAAGTCGGCCACAATGGTAACGGTAACATCGAGAAGTCTTCTAACACCAACACCGGCTCCATTGCCTGCAATGGTGGCGCCATCGAGTATGACTCGCCCCCGGACACTGCCCTCGAGTTCCAGAAGCCCCTGGGTACAGGCACCAACCTGTGGCCCGCTACTCCTACCACCTATGACTGGACGGCCGCCTGCACCAAGATGGACCCTCTCCTCGTTTGGTGGACCACTGCCGAGAATCTGAACAGCTTCGGCTCGATCTCCCACACCTTCACCCACGAGGAGCAGAACAACTCCACCTACTCAGATGTCTACAAGGAGATCAGCTTCAACCAGGCTTGGCTGAAGCAGGTCGGGATTGACAAGTCCGCACACTTCACCGCCAACGGCATCATTCCCCCAGCCATCACCGGTCTTCACAACGGCGACGCTCTTCGCGCCTGGTGGAAGAACGGCATCACCAACTGCGTCGGCGACAACACCCGTCCCGCCCTCCTCAACAAGCAGAACGCGCACTGGCCCTACTTCACCGTGACCGCCACCGACGGGTTCGATGGCATGCAAGTCAACCCCCGCTGGGCAACCCGCATCTACTACAACTGCGACACACCCGCCTGTACCGTACAGGAGTGGATCGACACCTCCGCCGGCAGCGGCACCTTCGCCAACCTCCTCGCAACCGAAAAAGCAGACACCATGCGCCACCTCTTCGGTCTCCACCACGATGGATACATGTTCCACCAAGCCAACCTGCGCAACGCCGACGTCGCCCCAATCACTATCAACGGCGTTTCCTCCAAGTACTCCATCTTCCAAGCCTGGGTGGAGACACAAGTGCAGGAATTCGTCCGCCTGGCTGACTGGCCGCTCGTCACTCTCAAGCACGCCGATATGTCCGCTGCCTTCCTGGCCCGCTTCAACCGTGACAAATGTGGCTACGCACTCAGCTATACCACTGCCAACCAGAAGATCACTGCTGTTACAGTCTCTGCTACTGGTAATACCTGTAGCGAGCCTATCCCTGTCACTTTCCCCGTTGCTCCTACTAATACCCAGGGCTTCACTACCGAGAAGCTCGGCAGTGACCCCTTGACTGTCTGGGTCCGGCTGTCTGGCTCGCCGGTTAGTTTCACCCTGTCTACTCCCATTGCTCTTTCGTGATTTCTTTGATTTTCATTGATGAAAAGCATTGCGAGATATCGATTTTTGATTCATATTGTCTTATATTGACTGGACTTCGTACTTGGACATGTCCATAACGGCATTTACTGGATGGAGAATAGTGTGATGAAAATACCATTTCTTTACCAATTAGATTTATTTTCCCATCATTACCCATTTCGAACCATAACGAATTCAGAGTATTTCGTAGTGTTAAAACTCCCAAGGTCAGCCTTGGAAAACTCGAACATATTCGTGATTTCCTCCGAAACTGCAACCCTCGGTAGCTTGTCAACGCCCCATGCAGGACAGAATATAGAGTTTGCCAGGGACAATGCCATGAATACGAGCTTTCGCATGGAACGAAAAGCTTGAGCGCCGAAGGTTCTACCAACCTAAGAAGACAGCCTGGAAATGGCGGTGAATGCGGAAGGACGGGAGGTCACTGCAGGCCCAGGTGTGTTGTACATACGAGCCTTGGGGTACTTCAGCTGCGTGGAAAGCGGGATGAAATGTATGGAGTACTTCGATTTGGGTAGTTTTGGCAGAGGAAAGTATCGGAGGGCATCCTGGTCTCAGATCATACAGGCGCATCATTGAGGCTGATTAGCCGGTGAATAGGAAATGAGACTGATCAGAGCCAAGGTCGAAGTGAAAGTGACTGGTATGCAATACACGGTGGTACATGATGATTCGTCAATCACATACCTTGTTGTTTCTAAGTGGGCGTTAAAGTGAGAATCCAGGTCAGAATCCAGTGAGAATCCAAGTCAGAATCAAAGTGAGAATCCAGATGAGAGGGTTGAAGTATCCAGGGGAACGTCCAAGTGAGCACCCAGGGAGGATTCCACCACGTACATATGGCGATTTTGTCTCGAACGCGAAAGCAAGGAGGAATAACTTACGAGGAAGAGGAGGGAGGAGAATGGAGGCATGATCATAGTAATGGTAGTGGTAGCTCTGTTGATGCTATACTGTGATGATGCTAAGGAAAGAAAGAAATTGGCAGGGACTGGCGACTACGACTACAACTACGACTACCAAAAACACATGCCCCTACCATGTATCAAACTCAGTATCAGGTCTAAATGTATTGTAAAATACACAGATTTAACCGGTGGATCTCAACTAAAGCTAAATTAGCCGGACTCAACCCAAAAACTCAGGACAAACATGATCAGACGCTTGCCAGCGCATGCAGCCCCGATTCATTGGCGAGGTTCCAGTTTGCCTCAAGCGATTTGTGGTGTATCACTTTTTCTCACGGACATCAGATTAAAAGTTGGCGTCGGGGAGTACCGTTGGACCCTGAAAGGGCTGGAAGGGGCTGGCTGAAGCTGACTCTGAAGTTGAACCCGCGTGACCCTGCACCTCTCGCACTAAACTTGAAGTCAACCTCGCATCTTGGTGACGGATGAAACGGGTTCTTGACCATGCATCCGAGGCTTAGTACCTTGGCGTCTCGGCGATCCGTCTATTTCGGGGTTTCATTGTGTTCGCCAACCCTGAAATGGCGCAATATGTAGAAGACGGTCTCCCGTCCCGAACCCTAGGACTGTGGTTTTGCAGTGTGGCATCGCCTTTTAATTCAGTCTGGCCGTACTCCGTCCCTCTTCCGCCTCGAATCTTGCTGCCTGACTTCGAACCCAATGAGCGGACCTTCATGATCGCCTGGGAACTCGGTAGATCAGCGGCTCCACCACCTTATTTCGCCTTTCTGGCCCTATGAACCAAATATGGTGAAATTCGTGCAGGGCGAGATCCAAACGACGGGGTTCGGCCTGGTCGCACTAGGCTTCCGAGTTTCCCTTTCCTTTTCACTTTCACTTTCACTTCCCTTTTTGCCTCCTTCCGTACCCTATTTATTTTTTCTTTGATAGTTTAGGGACAACTTGATGCATAGGCCTGCAGATAGCTAAAAATTCAACTCAGGGTAACATCCGGTGCCTTGCGCTGTTGAGAACGCAGGGATCGCCACAGCCTCAGCCTCAGCCCCAAAACCCGTCTGGCCCGCTCCGTTGGACAGTTTTCTTCAAAGATCTTTTATCTCCCCAAGATTGCATTGATCTACATTTTATCTTCATCTATTATCAAAACTCAGTCTCTGCAGATCATGCCAATCGGTCGCAGCTGACAGGACCTGAACTGCCCCGCATCCTTCCCCCTATCTCATCTCGTTTGCCAGACATGTCTTTGAAAGGAGCTGCTCCAGGCTGGACGACCAAGAAGAAGATCTTCGTCTTCTCGATTGTCGGTATCGTCATCGTTGCCCTCGGTGTCGGCCTCGGAGTTGGACTGGGAGTTGGACTCAATCACAACGGCGAGGGAACCGGAGGAACCGGAGGTGGAAACGGGACCTCCAGCGGCAACACGACCGTGAAATGGCAACCGGAAGTAGGCGTCAAGTGGCAGATCGAGCTGCTGTATGCACTGAACGACACCTCCGTCGACGCGCACGTCTACGACATTGACCTCTACGATAACCCCGAATCAACCATCTCCAAACTCCAGGGAATGGGCCGCAAGGTCATCTGCTATTTCTCTGCCGGCACTTACGAAAACTGGCGCTCCGATGCAGACTCCTTCCTGGACTCGGACAAGGGCAACAATCTGGGTGACTGGCCCGGCGAGAAATGGCTGGATACCAACTCCGCGAACGTGCGCAAGATCATGCAAACGCGCCTCGATCTCGCCGTGAAAAAAGGCTGTGACGGCGTGGACCCGGATAACATCGACGCTTACGACAACTCCAATGGACTGGGCCTCACCCAGGACGACGCGATCAACTACGTCAACTGGCTTGCCTCACAGGCGCACAGCCGTGGATTGTCGGTCGGGTTGAAGAACGGAGGCGATATCATCGACTCGGTGTTGGCCAATATGCAGTGGTCTGTCAATGAGCAGTGTGCTCAGTATTCGGAGTGTGATACCTATGCGGCGTTTACGGAGGCGAACAAGCCCGTTTTCCATATCGAGTATCCCAAGGGCGACAATACTGACAATGATGACGACGTGACTACGACGCAGAGGACGTCTGCTTGCAATGCTGCGAGTGCTGGGAATTTCTCGACTGTGATTAAGAATATGAACTTGAACGATTGGGTAGAGTACTGCCCTTGATTGTATGTATAGCGTTGGTGTTTTAGAGAGGGAAAAGCATGGCAATTTCATTGCATAATAAATTCTTCTTGAACAATACAATTCTTCCATCTCGACCGTATTTACACACTGCTACTCCTACTTCCCGCCCTCCGTACTACCGTTCCCCTTCCATCACCTCCGATATTCCCTAAGACATCGCCACCATGACATTACGAAATGTGTCACAACCCAAGGCCTGACCGAAATCCGAGTCATCTATCGCCATTTATTGCCAAAACTACAACAGACACCATTTCCACGAGTCATGCACTCCACACCTCACAGCCACGGGGAAATCAGGAAGAGTCCACGTCTCACGCAACTCCCTGCAAAGCGTGGCTGACACCAATTGAAACCCACAGTAATCAATGGAATACCGAAAGTGCTCCCTGGGCTATACCCCGAACGAAGTAAAAATAGACACTTGGCAGGTCACTGCCATAGCCGAAAGGACGTCTCTCGGACGAAATCCGAGTAGGTCCAGCAGTGACTTGGCAGACTTGGCTGCATAGTCGCCACATGCTTCCTGAGTGATTGGTCAGGTCTTGAAGACTTTTCCTTGTCTTAGATGCAACAAATGTGCGTATTAGCGCGCATTAGCGCGCTGTTTTTGTCCGGGGTGTTGGTTAGCGGGGTGAGTTGGGTTGTATTTTTCACCCTATCCTTTTATTACAGTAGTCGCAGTAGGTGCATCGTCTACACGACCTCCAGTCGATATATCACAAAAAACTCTGCCTCCATTAGCGCTAACCTGTGCCGCCCCTGCAGCCGCCCATCAGAAAACCCAGCCCCGACCGGTTCATCGTCCCTAGCCTACCTCTGCGAGTCATTCCACGAATCGGCTCGGAGTGGATCGAGACTGGTTCTCTAGCATGGAGTCTGTGCTTTCCAAATCGGAGAAAGGAAAAACATGCGATCCACGGATCCGATCGTAGAGTTCGGCCCGGGCGCGGATCCGCCCGGTTCCCGGCCAAAACCCACGAACCATGGGGGATGGGCTTTGATTGGGTGGGGCTTTTTCAGCCTCCACTCAACCCCCGGATCTTGGGAAGATTTTTTGCGTTTTCCAAGATTTGTGGATTCGAGATCGAGATCGAGATCGCGGTGCAAACATTTTCAACCAGTCCCAGGGATTCGGATTCTAGACCGAGGCATTTCCGGTTGAAATTCGATTTTGGGTATTCCGCTCGGAGGATATTCCACGGGATTTTCACATATGGCACGACCACCTTTTTTCCACGTTTTGTCCAATTTCATGTAGTTACACAACATACTCATACTCAGATGTACACATCTAGCACGGCTGGAGGGATTTGCATTCAACCTGCTCTTTCCATAGTACACGGCAGAGCGGGTAGAGGATAGATCGGAAATCTCTTGATGTGCGATGATCCTGCCTTTCTTGTTGCCACGAGGTGGCGATGTCGCTAGGCTGACCGGGTCTCTGATATGGGGATGGTTGGGGTGCTTATTTGACTAATTGGGTAATGCGCTCTAAGACTGCTGTAAAGAGAGGGGTAGCCTATATCGGCAGGGTGAGAATTTACCTGGATAGCGATATCAATTCTTGAATTCATGATTCAATTCGAATTATTATCTATTTGCAAGGCTGTCTTGTCTCACAGTGGCCAGAGCGTTTCGAATCGGCCCGGGTCTCTTGTGTTCCTGTTCCATTGTAGCGTTGTCTCTCTGTGCCGTCCCTGCAGTATTTCTTTTGTCATACCGCTGCTGTCTCATTCTTGCATCGTAGCTTTTCTTGGCTGCTTCTTGAAACGGGCTGTCCGGTGCTATTCGCAGACCCTCCATATAAAATCATCTCAATTTTACTGGTGGTCAGGAATCCAGCCTAGTGCAGAATTTTCCGATACGTGTGTGTTCTACATGAATAAACTCCGGAGCTGAAACATTTGGACTTCTTTCGGGGTGTTGGGGAGTACCTGTCCTGCAGACGTCGCGTGGAACCGAGTAGATTATTCCGCCAAGGCTGATCTGAGTCAATTCAGGGGAGAAAGTACGTTCCTCACTCGCAATCCAAATTGAAGTGACATCTCGCGTCATACCTGCCCAATTGACATGATATGGCTGTAGCAGGCTACTACCAGAGGAAATATGAAGCGAAGCGAATTACTTAACCAGCCCGATGCCAAGGGCCGGATCAACATCCCTTGCGCCGATAGTGGCCGGGCGTTAGCGAGAAAGTTGTCCAAGCCGTCTTTGCATACAGAGCCTTAAGACCTGGGCATGGGGCTCGGTGTATTGGATACACTCCCAAAGTGAAAATTACAAAATTACACAGCCCACTATACCCATACGAACGGGGTATTTCCGTTCCTTTGTCGGGCCTTTGTTTTACTTCTTTCTACTCCGTACGTTTGTTCTTGCTTGGCAGTCTCACTGACTCGTTGGATCGGCTCTCATGCTGGAAGCGAAGTCTGGGCGAGAATTTGCATTGCGGGCGTCTACTGCGGGATCTCGGAGATGGAGACATGGAGACATGCTAGTCGACCGAAATCACAGAATGCAAGTTTGTACTCCTATTATGAGGCTAAATTCATAATTCTATCACATCACACATCACAAAGATCATCACAAACTACACCCGAATCTGCCTACGCTGCCATCAGATCGACAAACTCGGCCCACTTCGTCCCAAAACTGGCATAGTAATCGGAGCTAAGGTGGGTGATGAAAACCTCATCCGCCACCGAGCGGACCTGTTTGACCAGTCCGCGCAGCTCCGACCCCTCCACGGTGCTCGGGACGGAGTGGATAACGGCGCAGAGCTGGGATCGGTTGCTGTCCGGTATAGCCGTGAGGAGCTCCGCGCCATGCCGCTCCTGGAAGGTGATATATGTCTCTTCAAACACGACTGTTGAGTCTGCTGTGGCTAGGTATCGCGTGTCCGGGACCGCGCCTGGATTGTGCACGACCTGGGGATGGGAATAGGGATGCGTTAGTGGGTGTTATTCGCTTGTGTTTCCCAGATGGAGTAAATGAATGGGATGGTGGAAATGAGGTTTTTGGCAGGCTTAATGGTAAAAGTTTTGGATTCATCGCCACGCGAAGAGCAGAGGTGTAGTTTGAGGTAAGGGGTGGAATGGGTATGGGGAACGAAAACGAATGATGGAAAAAAAATAGGAAACATGGAATTGCAACTCACAAATGGGTCGGATCCGAACCCGTTCAGACGCTTGGTCAGATCGGTCAGGTTTTGCAAATATGCCAGGGAGTGGGAACTGTATTGCTGGGGTGTTTCGTCGAAGAATATACCCCGAACGGCCAAATCCGGGTTGGAAGATGCAGATGGCCACGCCGCGTATGTTTCGATATCCTTGCGCACTAGGGAGATGTTGCGCGTGGCGTACGACGTGTGGACGTACCCCAGAAGACGCACATTGGCATGGGAGGCGAGGTTGGGAATTTCACGGGTGTAATTTGCATCGGGCAGGGCATTTGGCCCTGGACCACTGCCCGGGTTGATTACGACGGTAAAATTGACATCGGGGTGGGCAGAGATCCTGTGGCGTTTTCAGCAATGATTCTTCTTTTGGTTATTTTGGTTATTTTTGTGATTTTTGGGGCCCTTCGCTTAGGGCCATTGTGCATGGTTGGCGCCCGAGCAGCATGATATTGTCCCTGTCGTGAATGGGCCTACCGGCTGGTTGGGATTGGATTTTATTGAGAAAGCAAGAATCGGGGAGATGGGGTCCTGGGCTGGATCGGAATGGTAAGACATACACATTTTCAAGCGGAGTCCAAGCCCCCGGGGCAGGGTATACGTAGAGTGGCACGAAGACCTTGGATTTCGGGCCCATACTGTTCTTCTTGCGTAAGGTCGTGACCACGACGGGAGGAATGACGGCAGCAAGGATCACAGTAAAGACGACGACTGCTAACAGAATTCGAGACCTGCGTAACTTAAGACAACCGCACTTACTCACGTGCTTTTCGGGGGCCGTCGACATAGTGCGAGACTAGAATGGGATCAAGGGTTTGAAAGGATTCGAATGGAATTGCCGTCCGAGCATATAACTCGGACATTGGGCTAAAAAGTAGTGTCCATGATCCGTACTAGCAGGAAAAATAATAAAAAGTAATCCGGTCTAACCATTGGTACTCCTCGCCCAAAATAGACCGGGGGTCTCGACCGTGAGATGCAGTAGTCGGGTAGGATCTTAGATCAGATGAATGGAAACAATTGATTTGTAGTATGATACGGTCAGTAGTCCGACCTGAAGGCCTTCACGTACCGCCTGGTGGAGCTCCTAGGCTGTCCGGTCCTGGGGAAAGACTCAAGGTCCAACCGCATGGCTGGCCCACTGTCCACGGGTTCCTGTCCGACTTTTCCTTAGCCTGTCAAGGGTCTTCTTTTGCCCCCTTGTTGAGCCTTTGTTCTTTTTTTTTTCTTTTTTTTTTATCTCGGCTTATGCAAATTTCCGGGTCCGTCTTCCATTTTTGCCGGTGGGCATCGCCGAATCCCCATTTGCTAAACGAAGCAGAGCACTATAGAAGCTAAACGAAGTGTTGAGGCAGTGAGGCAACACAGGGCAAGACTTGTATAAATCTTGCACGGGGTTCTTCTGGTCGTCTCCGACGGATCTGAGCCAGTGTCTCAAATATCATATATAATCCGTCCCTGTTTTATCTGTGGCGATTGGGAGTTTCTTGGCCTGTGTTCTTTTACTTTCTGCTTTCCAAACCCTTCGAGATCTCTTTGACTTCACCCCTGGCCATTATGGACAGTCGACGTCAATCAGACGCGAGCACTCCTGTGGAAAGTGGTTCGCCAAATTCTGTGTACACTCCGGCTACAGAATCATCAGTCCTGTTTGACAATCTTCATGAACTGCTGCGGAGGATCCCTTCGGAAAATTCTTATATCCTTGTGACAGGAGGCCTAGGTTTCATTGGAAGCCACACAACCTTGGAACTCCTCAAGGCTAACTATAATGTGATTGTGATCGACAACCTCAGCAACTCCTTCGAGGTTGTCTTCGACCGCATCAATCTCTTGTCACAAAAGTTCCACAAACAAAATGGGTCTCAAATGCCGTCTTTGAGACTGCATGCTCACGATTACCGTGATACAGAAGCTCTGCGTCCACTTCTGGAAGAGCATCGTCTCCCCTCGAGATGGGGTGTGGCCAAGTCCAAAATAGCCGGCGTTATCCACTTTGCAGCATACAAAGCTGTCGAAGAGAGCATTCGGCATCCATTGAAGTACTACGCCAATAACGTGAGCGGCCTAATTGACTTTGCAACGAATCTCGGCGAGTTCGGTATCAAAACATTCATCTTCTCTTCGTCCGCCACTGTTTATGGCACTCTCGCAAACTCGGGTTTGCCACTTAAGGAGGAACTCTGCGTGCACAAGGAGGAGGTTATTCTCGACCAGAAAGGGCAAACACAAACCCTGCAGCCCGGATGCACGGGTATCACCAACCCCTACGGGCGCACAAAATGGATCTGCGAGTCCATCCTAGCCGACCTCGCTGCCTCGGATCCAGAATGGACAATTGTCGCTCTCAGGTACTTCAACCCCGTGGGCTGTGACTCTTCCGGTCTCCTGGGTGAAGACCCGAGGCAAACGCCCACGAATCTTCTCCCAATCGTCGTCAAGGTCATGACCGGCCAATACGCTGAGCTCCAGATGTTTGGAACCGACTGGGAAACTGCAGACGGAACAGCAGTTCGCGACTTCATCCACGTAACTGATCTGGCCCGTGGGCATATCGCTGCGCTCAGCACTGCGAACGAGGGCAAGTTGAGCGAGAACTTTCGTACTTTCAACTTGGGTACCGGATCGGGCCACTCTGTTTTGGAAGTCGTTAATACAATGGAGACTGTCATTGACAGGGCGATCCCGAGGAAGGCTGCAGATCGCCGAGCTGGTGACGTGGGTTCCTGCGTGGCAGTTGCTGACAGGTCCTGGGATGAGCTTCAATGGAAGACGGAGAAATCCTTGAAAGATGCCTGCCAGGACATTTGTACATTCCTTGATGTCAGCGGCTTGTCTTCATAAGGTGCCGGTTTTTCTTCTTTGGTTCCGGGGTTGTTTTGCATTACTACTTTTAACATTTTACGGCGAGTCTGGAAGTGGCATGACAGCTAATTTTGTTTTTGATTTCATATTCGGGGTTTGGCATTAGCATTTTGGCTAGAGATGCATAAGCAATGTTCCAACGTTGCTTTATTTGTTTTGTCTCATTTTGCAGTCTCCGTATCATGTATTTATCTCTCTCGGTCTGCCATGTGTGCATGAATTAAAAGTCGCTTTTTCGCATTTTTAAGATTTTTTCCAAGCGGTGATGGCAGCATGGCAAATTCCCTTTCTCTGAGCATAGGCAGCGATTCCATTGCCGCCAAATTGCAGGAGTGAAGGAATACCCAAGAGATGCCGGGGTACGTAGCCACTGTTTGGTTTTGTGTCCTCGGATCACATGTATGGTGGTGCCAAAGGAATATTCACATCCCGCCCTTGACTAGAGGAAATATTAGCATGGCGGGATGAGGAATTTTGACAGGCTACGTTGAGAGTTATATCTATACGCCTTTGTGCATGAATTTATTCCTCTATTTTCTTTCAAGTCGCATATTTAAACACTACCCTTAATCAGCGTTGAGAAAAAGAACAGCTATACGCACCAGGTTATGACAATCGTGGATCGCGTTGATAAACAGGCCTCAGTGCCACGTACACCCAAGTAAGTGGAGAGAACCGAAACACATGCATGGATCGTAGTCTTAAATGACATGGAATTGGACGCGCATTGGAACTGCCATGAGGAATTAGTTATAACCTTGGCGAGGCAATGCGGAAAACAGGCGTAACTTCATGTCACTAGACAGATGGCAGTCCCTCATTGGAAATTTGCTTACTGGCCCATAAACGGCTGACTTCAAATAATATCCTCACCTATAGTAACGCATTCGACGGAGGTCTTGCAGCGAACTGCATTTCAGCAGCCATCAGCACGGGACCCTCCACATATACGTCCGGGGGGGGGGGGGGGGGGGGGGGGGGGGGGGGGGGGGGGGGGGGGGGGGGGGGGGGGGGGGGGGGGGGGGGGGGGGGGGGGGGGGGGGGGGGGGGGGGGGGGGGGGGGGGGGGGGGGGGGGGGG